>CM052161.1:9762164-9837405 GCA_028455555.1 Augochlorella aurata | reverse complement strand
GTCAGGACAATAAACAACACTTTGTGGATGGTCATTTTAACAGACATGAATGAACAATCCCTACTCAGATCTCGTTTTTGTAGTTGTTGACAACGACGACTATAAAAACGAGTTGCGAGGCTCGAATAATCGTATCTCCTCTTCCCAAATTCTCCATTTTTTTTTACAAGCTGAGGGACAATTGGAGAGAATTTACTGTACTTCGAAAGTGTGACGCTATAAGCGCGAATTCTCCAACGTTGAATGCTTGTTTTATTTACTCGAGGCACAAGTGGCCTCCGCGTTAATTTGTTCATACTAAACGAGCTCTCTTTAAGTAGCAGTCGCTTCTAATCCGTTGTTTCACCGCGCTTGGAGCTTTTTTCGGACAACACTTGACCCCGTAAATCCCTCTCGAAAGGGAGAGTGGAGCCGAATCAGATTATTTAACAGTTCACAGCCACTTGCGGACGGACCGAGGCCATATAAACGCAACGACTCTTCTGTCACGCAGAAACACGTTGGGCACATTTCATACGCGACCGCGTTCCGTTTCGGTGTTTACACAAACGCGATCCCCGAACCCTTTTTTGGCCGGTCCCCTGTGGCCGTGGAACATGTGGAAGGCCGACCATGGCCGGTTAAAATATATCGTGAGCAGCTGTCTTCTTATAAACAGTACGATTTAATGCTTCAACTTTCACCGCGCGCTGCACGGGAACGGAATATGAAAATGAAAGAACTCGGAATTACCCCCTACGATCGCTACTCTAAAATTACGCAGCTCTATTTTACCAACCAGCTAAATACTAATTCTTCCGAGTATTGTTTTACAATGCTGTTGGATCACGCGAAACAGGATGTAATCGCATTATCCTTCGTAATTCATATGTTGCCGCATGTTATTGTCGTCACGCGAGTCATTTTCTCTACCTATTATTGCCGTAATTTTCATAGCTAGCGAAATTGTATATGTAGATTTTATGGGTTTATGGCAAAATTGAGTAGGTGTAATTTAATACAGGAAAAAGATTAAAAGAATTTTAAGATGTCAACGTATTATTCGATTATTGTATGTTCAGTGTATAATTCGTTATATTAAAATGTATAAAATAACAATCTCTATTTTATATAAAAATCCGCTGTCTGGTGATAATTGATATAAAACTGTGCCGCTTCCAATAAAGGACCAACAAGGATTCTACTGAACGAGCATGGTCGCGTTTGTATTTGTTTTGACCATAAATGTACCACCGTTAAATGACTGATCTCTCATTTCATGATAATATAATTATTATAATAGTACATAATAAATATAACGCTATATAACAGTAGTATAATTTCAACAAATAAATTAGACCTACAATTCATACAATATTTAAATAAATTGATCTTCTCCAAAATAAATTGGTAAAGCACGTCGCAAAGTACAAAATCTAAATAAATTGAATCTCTTTATTTTTACCAGGCAGTGTATATCAGTCAATCTTACTGCTCGCTAGATTCAATGTTAGAAGCGCCTGTGATCGTTTAGTAAAAAGTAATTTCTAAGGAGACACTGTGTCTTATTTCGTTTGTTTCGCCTTGCCTCTCTACACTATTATGAAACGATTATGAACTATTATGAAACAGTGATCCGTCTCCAGGAAATGTTCTCGACGAAACAGAAATTTGCATATTATGCAGGCGCGTATCATTGTTCGAGTCGTTATATAATTTCCGAAAAGGCAGCAGGAGCCGGCGTTCAGTTCTCGTGGTTCCATAAACTTCGACGAGTATCAGTTTTTTCGAGAAATAAATTGTTCAGATAAAACAGAGGCCGAACCAGTTCGTCCACAGGTTCTTCGTGTTTCTCTTCCCGAAACGGAGCGACGGCCACATTATTTTACAGTCCCATAAGAAACAAAGTCCGCAGAAACGTGCCGTCTGGAAGGATCGGCCGCGGCCGCTGCTCAGCGTAGCATCGAAATTCCACGAGGACAATTTTCGCGCAGCGGAACACGCAGTACTCGCTGGTCGACAGGCGTTCTCGCGAGGGAAACACCGCTTAAAAGCAGCTATAAAAGGACAGAACGCGCGGCAGGACAAGCGTCGCGCGACTCCACTTAAAACCCCTTAAAAAGAAACAGATCCTGCCAGAGGAGCCGGCGAGATGGAAAGAGAGAACGGGAGAGCGACGGAGACGGAGATAGCGGTCTGTCCGTGCCTAATTAGCGTTATCAAGGCTCGTCGAGAGTGAGATACGACTGCGCGGTCTCTCCGTCTCTCTCGCTCTCCCTCACTATCTCGAGCCAGGAACCAAGAGCGCGTCCTGCACACTCGGGAGGACACTCGAGAGAGCGCCTCTGTTCCTGCAGGACCCCGCTTAACGAGAACTCTATCTCGGCCCCTCGAAGTCCTCTCGTCGGTTCGTAGAGTTTCGGGAATCTGGCGCAGATAATGGCGACCGTAAAACCGCCGTAAAAACGCCGGTAATCCTCCCGACCGCCTCCTTTTCCCGCGAGCACCGTAAATGCGCCGGCATCATCGTTGCCATAGCGGCTCGCGCGGAAATCACCGGCTAAAACCGTCGCTTCTAAGGCGAAACAACCGACCGTAGCAGCCCTGATTTCCTCGCGCCACTTACAAAATGGCGGGCAAGGCCACTGTTTACGGCGGGGCTGTTTCTGTTCACTGAACTGTTCCGTTCACGAGGCGAGCCGGCCTCGTTGGTCAAACGACACAGTAGCCAGAGAAAAGGGAATTAGGTCCAATTGGATGTGGGAAGACAGTTCTAATGATTTTAAGAGTTCGCTCGTCTGACAGCCCCTATGAAATGTTCTCATGGTTGAAGTCCATTAGGTAATTAAGCGGAGTGTGTTTGGGGCGACGGTTTTTGAAATTTCTTTGTTCGACTTGGTCGAACTTGGTGCAGGTTCGTCGAACCTTTCTGGGATTTGGACACTCGTTTGTCGGCGTTGACTTCATTTTCATTCAGCTCTTTCTATTATAGTTAGGTCCAGTGGAACTTTGTATGGACTCGGTTTATAGGAACACGAGTTTTTGCAGCGCGTCTGTGCCTGTTTGACTAAACTCTAGCTGAGCTCTTATTATCTGAACAACCACCGGTAGTAACTATACTTGGAGTGAACAACCTAATTATACGAACTAACCTGACCCCCTTCTGGTTTATATAAATGGAGCTCCATCGTTCTTGTAATTGGGTTGGTGGTTTCACTTCGTGCATTTATAGCAAAATTAAGTAGTCACAATTTAAAATAGTGTAAAAATTAAAAGCATTTTAAAACGTCAATGTATTATTTTTAATCTATTAAGACGATTAATTAGAGGAGGAATGAACTTGCTACTTAGGTTTTCTATTCCTTGCAATTGATGCGGGCAATTTTTATTTTGCATAAAAATCTACAGTCTAATTAGTACATACAGAAATATTGTATATACATATTATAGTATTTCATAAAAAAATATGTAATTATACAGACACATTGTGTGGTAGGGTTGCTTTATTTTAGAGGAGTTATTATGCGAAAGAAAAAGAAAATAGTGAACCGTTAGTGAAAGTAAACAAAATAAGTAAACATCAGTAAGGATAACAGGAGAGGAGTAGAATAAGTTGAATGTGTGCAAAGAATGAAGATACGAGTGTGGGTTAAGCATTTCGAGATTGCAAACCCAATTCATTACCTTGACGCTATAATTAACAATAACCGAACAAATGGGTGTAAATTAGAACTAAATTTGCGCGAATCTCAAGAGTGCTTCCGTTGCCGGAAAATCTAATCTAATAGAATTCTCATCGGCGTAAACGCAAGTTTACCTCGCTCGCAATTTCCGGATGATCTCGTCATAAATATTAATACGTTGATAAAGATCCGGGTGTTTGATAAAAAAAATGGCTGAAAGCGTATGCAATGCCGGGGCTCATCCATTAATCATGATGCAACAAAATGGTAGCTATCACTAAACCGATCGAAGAATCGACGGTATCCGAGCTCGGTGGCGCTGGCGAAACGGTAACACCGGTCCGAGGCCTCGCATGTTCGGTGTCCACCGGTTCGAGCGGGTCGATCTCGCTCGCGAGGATCGAGGCACGGTAACGGGAAAAAAGGGAGAGAAAAATCGGCGATAATCGAGGTGAGAAGAAGATCCCAAGGGGCCGAGAAGCCCGAGATCGGTTCGCACGATCTCCCGGCGCACTTAGACCGCGAGAGTGGGGGCCGGTCGGGCACCCCGCAATAAATATCCCATTAGGAACGCTGTGTTATGGGTAATATTATGTTAATTGCCCGTACGCCCGCCACCATTACGCGCGTTTGCTGCGCCGCACCACTTCACGTCGAGGCCCAGCTTTCCAAGCATCATGCCGGTGAGATTTTCATACCGGTATTACACCGGTACGAACGTTTCACCGGTACTGGCTCACAGAACTGTATCGAGCCGGTGTTTTTCGATTCCTACCTCTATTTTTATTCCTACCCCTAAAAGGGCTACTTTTAAGTGCTGTAACTTGGCAAAAAAAATCGTAGCCGCATTTCTTTGTTTTTAAGTTAAAGAGAAAAGTTCAATCTTCATTCCGCTGTAGATGGCACCCCATAAAAAATTTTGACAAAGTCCATGCACCTTGTTAAATGAGAAGTTTATTAAATCACAAGTAATTAAAAAAGTTGGCAATTTCGCAGTCCTTAGAAAATACCGAGAACAAATTATGGTAATTAACGTTTCTTAATCCTCCGCGCGTTGGATAATACAAGCGTGGATTATCGTCGAAGATCGACGCAGATCCGTGGATCTATAATGTCAGAGCACGCGTCTCCGTCCCGGACATACGGCGAATGCATCCCCGTTCTGTCCGCTCGATTTCGAATTCGCGTTATTTTCGCGAGCCTACGCCGCGACGCTCTGCTCGCCGTAAACGGAAACTCACTCGACGACTTCTCGCCTGAGAAACCTTTCACAGTCTTAATAAAGATATTCTTAGTGCTCTGAGACTCCCGTGAGCGAGGCACTTCGCGGTGGGATAAGACTCGTCGAATTTAAGGAACGATCTTTTATGGTCGCTGTACGTTACAGTGAACGTTCAAGGAATTGATCCCTTCGAGTCGTTTCTGTTTCCGTCAGGTGCATTCAGTGGCATCCTCGAGCTTAGGTCTTTAGCGTAAATAGCATGTTACTCCGACATTTGTTGGCGATCAGTGGACGACTGTTAAATAATCCAGAATGACTTCCTCCGCTTGTGGAATCGCACGATAATGTAAACGTTCTTCCTGAGAAACGCATTTCGAGTGTGCAGAAGGAAGTTGCTGTATCAGAATAATTACCTGGATCCACTCTATCGCTATCTGAACAGTATTCAAGAAACAGAATTCTTGTTCCCTTGATGATAACAACAATATATTTATTTGCATTATTTATTTTAATTAAACGCAAGAATTTATCGTCCAACATTCACATTTAACATTTGAACTTTTTTGACAAAAATATGACTGATTTAGGATTATTTATAACTTTATTTATCACATTTTTCATCGTATATGCACTTAAAATAATTGTCATGAATCAAGTGGTCAAATAAGAATATTTAATCTTTGATTCTTAACCGTTCGACGATTAAGTATCGAGTACTAAGACAGAGTGCAGTAGAGCAATTTTAGAATAATTTCCCTTCACACTGGCTCAATAATAGTTCTCTTGAATTATAGTATTTCAGAATGTGATATAGCATTTGTTAGCAGTGCTTCGGACTGCAACGAGTTAATATTTCTAAAAATAAAAGTATAGACGCTCTGATAACACAACCAAGAGCCCTTTTGCTTAGAAGACGCGAAGCGCGGGCCGCGTTGAATCAAATGGAAACCGATGCGTATCAGAAGACAACGTTCTCAGAATCGCACGCGTTAGAAAGACGGGAAGAATACGTTCTGCATTGTATGGCCGATTCTCAGCGGTAAGAAATTGTATCAACCATCAGGATTCTTTTGCATAGGAACCCGATGGTACCAGATGAAACCGATGGAAGTCCGATTATTGCCGTCGCTTATCAGGAACGGCATCGCGGGTAGAGTCTTTCTTCCGATACTCGAACGCAGCAGGTGGAATGGCCGCGCGCTGCTCGTTCATATAAATTCCACGACACTCTTCCTCCGTGGAGAAAGTGTTTACGCAAAAATTTTCCACGGCGAACCGATCGTATCTCGAGGCTCTTGGGAATAAAAAAGAAGCCGGGCTCCGCTATAAAAGAAGATTTAACCGCGGCCGACGTCTGAAATAAGGACCTCCAACACGATCCGATCTGATCATCGAAATTCCGTCGACGGTGAGACTTCCTCGAGTCTTGAAGAAACCACGGAATTCTTGCATATATATACATTTAAACCGAGCATCTTGTGCGATCAAAAAATGCACGGAAATGAATGCAAAGTGGAGAGACGGGAGAGAGAAAGAGAGGGGAAATAAAAGAAGGCGAATCAGTGTGGAGGAGGTCTCCCGCAAGAATCGGAGACACCGGACGTCGATGGGCCGCGCGATAGATCGGCTCGCGCACGGGTACCTGGCCAGGTCCACGGGGGATTCCTAATTCCCATGCAAATCAGCCAATTTATTTGGCAGACCGGCCTCGAACGATTAGGCTAATGCGGCCGGCTCGCCCCACCGCGGACATCCTCCGCTCGTAAAATCGTGTTCTCCGCTCTGCCGAGACTTTAATTCGCGGCTCCTTCTGGCACCGAATTGGCCATGGTGGTCTCCGCTTGATTAACAACGGTTTCTTACTGATTCCCCTCTTTTCTGTACGACAATCGCGCTGGTAATTACCGCCGATGCCGCGGAACTGCCTTCTGTCGCGGTGATTCGCTTCCTAACTGATCGTCAAAAATTATTGACTTATTATCAAACTGCGAATTTCGTGCATTTACATCGAACATGGACAAACGAAACGCCGAGTATTGAAGACATAAGAAGAATTTAAAAACACTGCTGCATTATTTCCATTGTATTAACATCATTAAAAGAAGAAATACCTATTTACCTAACTTCCTTTTCGTATAGTCGACGAGGAAAATTTTTATTTCAAACTGCTTTAGAATTTTAAGAAACAGCAGTAAAATAAACATGCATTTCTTTTTTAAAGATTTTTGATAGATTGATAAATTTTTCCAATGTATTCATTGTTTGATATTTCACGTAGTCAATTTTGCCATAACTGCATATAATTAATTGAGTTATTCTATTCGATTCTATTCCATTCTATTTTATTTTACTTTATTTCCTTACTTTATTTTATCTATTTTATTTTATTGAATGCTATGGATCACTTGTAATCCGTAAGAAGATCAATAAAATTCATTATCATGATTGCACGAGATCCGCAGTCTGATAATCGCCTTCATCAGCTTGGAAATAAAGCACGACATAAACGTCTACAGAATTGTCCATTTTACAGATTGACAAGGATCTGTGTAAGGTGCAAAGATTAAGAAACGTACGAAACGAATGCATCAACCGATCGTCGCGAAACGGAATCGAAGGGCGCCGATTTTTCTCGTCGGAGTGAAATGGTTGCGTGTGCCGATGGCAGGCCTGTCCCGAGATTAGGAGTTAAGGTACGCGATTGAAATTTATGGCCGGTGCCTTGTCCCGCGATTTAACCGAAGGAGATCTCTCGCGATCGGCAGCCAACGCGAGCCGATCGACGCCCACGCGGACCCCGCGATCTACCGGCATTCCCCAGGGCCGCGAGTCAGGAAACGTCGACTGGAAACAATGGACGGCGCCGGTGATATTCTTAAATCAGAGTCGCCGATTAACGATACCCCCGCGGCCCGTTATAGAAAAACAAGCCGGACCGGCACGCGGCCCCTTTCCACGCGGATTCTTTGATCGCTAGGCGTTCGTCGTTCGCCGAGAAATATCCGCCTCGTCCCCTTCGCCGTGAGCCCGGCCATTCGGATTATACTCTTGTCGAATATGATGTATGAAACGATGTCCGGCCGAGTGTACACTGGGTTCTTCATGTGATACACATAATTCCGGGCCCGATTCGGATGCGTTGGCGAGATCCAACGAAAGAGTCCATGTGAACTTTTGCAATCGTTCAGAGACGCGTCCTATGGAAAATACCGTTCGAAATGATCTACGATCTTGACAATGGTATAGTTAAGAAAATTTGTTTAGTAAAGTTATGTAAAAACCGGAAGATAATTATTTTAAAAAATTGCGTTGCATTTTATATACATGACTGAAGATTTTTGTGAGCCATTTTTTAGTCCACTCGATGTTATCGAATTTTCAAAAATCAGTTGCCCGTAATTATTATACATACGGTGTGTCATTGGTTTTCTTGACTTAAGAATAGTTTTATTCAAGACTTGACACTTTCCTAAATTATGCCAAAATTATTTGTTTTATAATCTCTTGCAACAACCTGGTCAACCCTCAAATATAAAGTAATGCATAATTATCCAAAGATCGGTTCAAACACGACCATATCTAATATTGTGATTTCGCGCATTTCATACATAATTGCAAGCAATAGTACCAAAAGTTATAATAAGAATATTTCGATCTTTTTTATTTATCAAAAATCTATCGCTAACTGCCGCTGAAAGATCCTTTATAACTAGACTGCGGATCTTTGTGTAAAATAAAAATGTTCCGAGAGGATTGTGAGGTACAGAAATGTAATAAGAATAAATTGTTTCCTTCAGTCATTACAATAAACCGAAAATAGTGCAACTGTATTATTAAATTCTTCATACCTGTTCACTATTTTCTTATACAGTTTTCCGATAAATACATAAAATCCGCAGTCTATATATAACAATTAGCAGGTCGAAAATAAAATGGCACCGGAGGGGGCCATTTGGTCGATCGATTAAACCGATAGAAGAGACCGATAGTCTGCTCTAGGCCCGGAGGTACGGCCGATCCAGTTCTCGGTTTCTGCGTCGGCTAGTCCCCGGCTGTTTCCACGTAGCCGGTGACGCTGGGTCCGAGGTCGTCTGCGATGCCTCGCGACCCAAGATCGAATGTGCGATCGAGTGTGTAAGTGCGAGAGCAGGCCACCAGCAGAGCTGGGACCACCTCGACCGCCAGTGCAGCCGGCTACAGCCGCCCTTCTCCCTCTTTCCCATCCCTCTCCCTCCCTCCTCCTCTGTCCCTCGTCTCCGGCTCTCTCCTTCTTCATCGTGTTCGTCCTCCTCGGCCTTCTCGTTCTACCCAATCTCTTCCTCCCTCTGTTCTCTCCGTCGAGCCTCGCGGACGTTCCTCTTTTCTCCGGGCGCGGTGCAGCCGCCTCGGCTCTCTCGACGAGAGGCCACGATCAAAAAGAGACGCTGAGACGGGCCTCTCCGACCGCCGCGGAAAGAATGCGTGGGCCGGACATAATGATTCGGACTTTGTCGGCCGGTGGCGAGCCACAATCGCCCTCGTGAAACTAGATTAAACGGCGAGTGTATAAATATTCATGGGCCAACCCCGTGATTTCCGGGGAAATGTATTCCCGAACTGTGGCCAGAGGTTTCTGGGATTGTCTCGGTCAACGGATCGTGCCGGGGCCATTTCTCTTCGGTTGCACACGCTGCACCAAAAAGTTTAGAGTCGTTGAAATTGAACGAACAATGATTACCCTGAGGATGATTACCGAATTTTCGGCAATTAAATAAAATAAATTGATGTTACGTCAGGGATGACAAAAATAAGACTATATCTTCAAAAATATATTAGGAAGAATCGCTGAATAGAGCTCAGAATTATTATAAACATCGTCAATGGTACAATTGTGAAAATGGTCCGCTGTCCACACTTCTCTATCAAACTTCACTATGATCGTTTACATTGAGTCATTTGTTTCCCGGAGTCTGGAGTTCCAAATTCATCTCGTCTGTATTACTCACTCTGGATAACATACTTCCAAGGTGGCCAAGGTAGCCCAGGTAGTCAAGCTAGCGAAGATAGCCAAGTTATTCGTGTCCCTTCCGTTTGCCAGTCCAAGTATCACTCTCGAAGGAAGACTGTCGAATGGCTACCATCACGAATGCAACAGTTCTACGTAGTACTACTCGATGTTATAGTCCCTCCTCCTTGTAGTCATTATGTATTCACTTCCTCTTCGCTTCCCGAAACTGTCCACTCCGCTCGACTAGAACGTCTGTAGATTTTGTCACAGTATTCCGGTGTTATAAGTCAGCCGAGTCCGCCGAGTGAAGGATCATCAGATGCTAATCTTTGGTCAGGTATACGCTGCGGTGGTTCCGGAGCTTATGGATACGGGTCGAAAGTATTAGGACGTTTGACTAATGAACGTGACTAATGAATGTCCCGATCGGAATCAAAAATATTCGTTACTGTCCCATGCCGCATTCCAGTTTCCTCCAGTTGATGACTAGAGCGGTCTTCAACATGGAGGAAATTATTCGAGGGCTCGCTAAAAGGGTTCGCGACTTGAGAAGGGTTGAAGATCTGCGAGCTAAAGATCTACGAGTCGAAGACCTGCGAGTTGAATTTGCAAGT
Organism: Augochlorella aurata; assembly: GCA_028455555.1. NCBI lineage: Eukaryota > Metazoa > Arthropoda > Insecta > Hymenoptera > Halictidae > Augochlorella > Augochlorella aurata. Next base: position 9,826,920 of record CM052161.1, on the reverse strand, counting down.
CGAAGATCTGCGACTCGAAGGGCACCCTGCGCCGCGAAGATTCGTTAGCCGAGTGAACATCTAGGAAGATAATTCGCCGTGTTACAAAGAGGAAGCGGCGCAATCTCCCATCGCGGCTCCGTAATTTCATCGTAGGAAGAGGAACCGTTAATGACTCGAAAACGGTTTCCCTAATGAAGCGCATAGAGCTCGCGATTTACGCACGCGTTACCACCGCTAACGAGAAGCATAACTCTGGAAAGTAGGATACGCGGTAGGCGATCGCTTTTCCAGATATCCCGCGCGGGGAACAAGATTTTCCACGGGCCCCGAGAAACCTTCGGCGAGCGACTCACGAACTCCGAGCAGGGCTTTAGCAGCGTGTCGCTCAAAGTAATCGCGGAAAAGAGCCCGGACTAGGAGGAAGTTACTCTATACACTCTAATCACGGAACGGCCGATGGTTTCCGCGTATCCGATCATCTCGAGGCGATACACCGGACAGGGGGCTGATTAAAACGGTGAAATATCGTCACGATCTCGCAGGTGCGCCTCTGCTCGTTACGTAACACAGTCGGAGTGATGCCCACGACAAGATTGTAATTACTAGGCCTAATGAGGCTGAGACGCGATCGATGATCGCCCGTAATTTGGCCCGCAACTTCGACTGGAAGCACCGTGATGTACGAGCCGGATAGAACCGGGACCCAAATACCAGTCGCTAAAATCGAGGACGCGATGCCCAGTTGTACGGGCCTGATTCTCGGAGATCGGCAGATAGAAAACTCTGCGCGGATCAAATCGCCGACAGGAAACGCGATCTAGAAGTAACGAGAAGCCATGAACTGGATCTAAAGGAAGTTTTATAGAATTAACCTGTAATACTGCGGAAATGACGCATTTATCGCAAAAATAAATGCCTGAACAGAAATCTGAAAAGATTTCAAGGAGCTAAGAATGCCGGTGTACTAACTTCACCTCGTTAAAATGATTAAAGAGTAAGGAAAATTATACTTGAACCGTTCGTGTTGCAAATGATGCGGAAAATTATTGTTTCGCATAAAGATCATCTACAGTGAATTCTCCCGAATTGTGCCTCAGCTTCTAAGCATAAATGGATAACTTAGCAAAAGGGATACGATTATTCGAGCCTCGCGACCCCTTTATAGTTGTTACGTATAAGTTTAGAGCAGCGTTCCTACTTCAAAGAATTGCTGAACATAAAGGATCGCCGGTTATCGAAACCGAATCGCGATAAAATTGATTGCAGCAAGATCCGCAGATTAAACGCGGATCGTGCTGGGAAGAAGAAGTGCTTCAGTGGTAATTAACTAGTTCTTAGCCGCAGCTAAGCAAAGAGGATGACCTAGCTCCTCTGACGGCGTTGACCCCGCGGAGCTGCGATGCGAATCGAAGATACTAGAACAGTTAATTAAAACGTAGGTAACGCGAGAGCCAGGGATTTTCGTTGGTCATCACTGTCCGGGATAATTAAACTTATTCTCTCGGTATTCTATGATCCCAACTAACTGTTATTAGTACCCGCCGATGGCTCACTATTAATGGTCGATTAATCGAACGAATCCTAAAAGAAGCCATTTATTTCGAGGATTTTTCCGATCGCGGACACTGATTGGCGACCAGTCAACTAAATAGCCCGGGATCGTGAGGCGAACTTCGAAGATAACGACAGAGTTTGTTAAGTACCGACGGGGCACGCATTTCTCGGCCGTACAAAAATGGTGTCCGTCAAACGGGGAATATTGAAAGCGGACGTCGATGATTTACAGTCGTCGCGTAAATCTTCTCGGCTTCGAAAGGGCTTCGATAGGTATCTTAAATCGTTCCCGGTGCCCGGACGTCGAGCAGACGCGAGGAACGTGCTCTTAGGGGGCTTAAACGTCGTTTCGGGCGAAGTTGTCGCGTCGCGTGTATATCGTGCGGGGAAATCAACTTTGACAGGTCCCGGGGCCTAAGAACGCGGGTTCTATTTTCGAGAGGGAGCGGCGAGGAAACCCGCGGCAAACGTATTTTTACGGCCGGACAGAGCTGCGTCGGCCGTGGTATTAGCGACAGATGCGCACCCCGAAGAGCCAATTTAACGGTTGCCACAAAAGCGGATCGAGCGAGCAGGAGGATGCGTGCAGCGACTCCGAGGTCGCGCGAAGAGAGCAAAACGAAGGCCGCGCGGTGGGGCCCACGGGGAGACTGCATTAAATCTCACCCTCTTCTGGCACCCTTGCCCCTATGCACCGCGTCCTCTGACGTGTATCGCGCTCACAAAAGGAACCGACCTGATCCGCGACCCAGAAGGGAGAGAACGTCGTATAGGGTGTCCCCTTTGAAACGGGAATCGTCGTCCACCTTTGCTCGAGCAACCGGGAAAACTTAGACAATGCGGCCGCGGCTGAAATGAACGTTTCGGGATACCTTGACTTTTTCCTCCTAGGGGAGCGTTTTTTGGAGGAGACGCTTCTTTAGTGGGAATTTCGGGTGAGCTCGACTATTTATAGTTCTTACAGATCTCTGACAATTCTGAAGTATATCTTTTATTAATAACTTTTCAGTGAAATCTGATTTTCGCATTTGCACGTATTTTACTTTTCGAACGTTTCATCCTCTAAGGGCAAAAGTTACTAGTAACAATAGTAAACTCTCGAACTCTCGTCGGGGTTGTACATTTTATTCGAAAAGAAGCATATAATTTGATGGTGCATATGATTTCCAGAAAACATATTCTCCATTTGACTCGAAGATTTCCAATTAAGATTCCTGACTCGGGAATAATCTAACTTTTGGTTAACAATATACAACGTGAAAACACATTCTCCATGCTCTGTTTCCTAAGTGTTGCAGCAGAGCCCGAGGAGCTGTGCCCAGTGCAAACATTAACCCATCAGTTATCAACGCGTCAATCCGTGATTGCAAGCGGCGTTCTCGGAGGAGCGAAAAGTTCGCTCGGGCCCGTAGGAATCTGAAATATCGGGTCGGGTTTCCCACGCGAGGCCCACGGGCTCCTCTATATCTTCCCACCGGTTGTCCGTCAAGCTCCTAGCATGGATCTCTCATCGAAAACACTCTAAACACCGGCGTGCACGTGCACGCACGGGTCCCGTGCTCGGAGGACCAGAATACGTACTCGCGGTTGACCTATCCCGACCCAGCCCTTTGTAACGTCGACGCGTCGTTGCAGCCCAGGAACGTCGAGGATGTTCCCCCGATCGCCGCGAGGGGAACACAATGGCATTGCTCGCGTGCAGAGATACGCGTCCATTCTCGTCGCTCCCTCGAATAGATACGTTTTGCCCGGCTGACGTGCGCGTACACGCCTTCTACGGATCTCGACGGATCTCCACGGACGGTGGAACGCGTGGACCCGGCGACAAACAGAGAGGCAGAGGGTGCACGGTTTGCCTAGCGCGCCGCTAGACACGGCGGCAAGCGTGAAATTTCACGTGGAGGGCCGCGGAGGAAACGTGACCGGGCACAATGGACGCGCTGATTAGGAATTCGGAGAAATGTTTGGTGTACACAGGGGAAGCGGATCTTCCGCGTCGAAAAGTCTCAATGGAGGCTTTGTCTTTTGTTGGGATAAAATATGTCGTCTTACCGAGTGTGCTTCTTCAGAGATTATACTGATGCTTGACGCTCTTTGCGTCGATCTCTTATTAATCTGCGAAGTCGTTCCCTAACACTAGGTTTACAGAACCCGTTGAAATGACGGGTCACGAACTTTTTTCATTTACGATTATTCAGATTGTTAAGATACGTTTATTATTTATTAATTAAACGGGTGAAATACCCTTTAGATTACATAATATTATATAATTTTAATCATTTATGACGAGATTGTATGCATGTGTGATAGAAATGAGTAAAAGAAATACAGGGCAGTAGCAGGATTTAAACAAATCGAGAATGTCGATGCATTATACTCAGCTTAGTAGCACTTTATTATTATTAAAAATTTTGTTGTGGAAGATTATTGAATAAGTTTCTTAATTCAAGCGTACTAACGAAGAGGTCTGAATAAATTCAGTCTTGTCATTGTTCTAAAGCAACACAAGCTTACCACGGTTAGTGCTTGTAACTATTAAGATTGCAACGGCAGAAAGAAACTTCTAATTGGCGACTGCAGCCTACATTTGATGCAGACACTTTTTATTCTGCCTAAAGATCCGCTGTCTTCTCATAATATCTAATAAGTCATCTTAGTCGTTGTGGCTGGGATAATTATTGCTCCACTGACATTTGAGAAAACACGAGGCAACGAAGTCCAACAACTTCGGAAGGGTTACGAAGTTCCTACGAGCGACTTTCTGTATCGTGCGAAGTATCGTGTCTCTAGGGAAGATTGCACGAAACGAGCGTGTTGCAAGGCACCTCAAAGGAGGTACCCTTCATCTAACTTCTCGGCATACCGAGAAGAATCCATGCAGAAGTTGAAGTCCGCGCAACTCTCTAAAAAAGCATCGAGCCCGTCTAACGATCTAAGAGGCGGAGGAGCAAGCAGCATCGAGAGACCCGAAACGTCAAGAAAGCGTGTGTCCAGGGGAAGCATGCGGATCACGCGATTTCTCGAGGTCGCCGCTGGCGGCCCGAGTCCCGTTGATCAAAGCCGGCATCCTTTGACGCCGGCCAATCCGCGGTACGTACGAATTTAAAGGATTTCGTGAAACTCCGTCGGTGCACGAGTGAAAGAACGGGAGAGAGAAAGAGAGAGAGAGAAAGCGGCTGGATCGCATGGTTCTCTCTCTCTCTCTCTTTCTCTCTCGGAGCACAGCTTGAGGCAGGATGAAGACGTCCAGAGCTTCGTGGCAGCTCAAGGTCTGCCACTTCTCCCTTCTCTTGGGAACGCTGGCTGCCCCCTCCTCCGCGGCGCGATCGCCCTTTCTCGCTCGGATTCCTACCTCTCGGCTGGCTCGTTGTCTCTGCCCGTCCCTCTCACTCCCACACCCTCCCGCTCCCTCTCTGTTTCTCTTTTTCTCTCCGTCTTTCCACTGGTTCGTGCCGCCCTCGGCGGTTCGGCTAACGCGGGACGAAGAGAGCCGAGTCAGAGAGAGGAACACGGGGGGCCAGGCTGGCGAAAGGGTGAAAAGGACGAGCGGCGGAGAACCGTAGGAGGGACCGAGAGGGATGGCGACCAGCAGAAAACAGGGAGGGGGCAGGAACCCAACCGACTGAAATAATAGGTTGCGCCTGCGCGCTCATTAACCTTTATACCCCGGCTGGCTACAAGTACCACCGACCTTCTTCCTTCGTCTCCTTTCTTCTTCCCTAAGCGATACGTGTCTTCTGACCACCCTACCGCCTCGGTAGACGATACGTGTGTTTGCTTTTGCCATGATCGGGCACACATCAGCCGCCGATTTCTGTCGTTCGACTCTCTCTTTCTCTCGGCACCTTTTGTCGGGACCCGAATCGCCGGGCTGTCCCGAACCCACCCGGCGGGCTCACCTTGAACACGAGATTATGACGCGGACACGCCGCGGGAGTCGCGGGCTTTTCGACGGAATCTGTCGGCTCACGAATCCCAAATTGAGATGTTCCGCGGGCCCTGGCACGCTCGGCTCGCGGGGGTCTGAACGGTGCTCTCTGCTGATTGGGGAGTCGTTAATGATCGCTTCGGTTACCGCGACTCCTCGCAGCAGTCCTTCAGGGAATTTTGTAGTCGTCCGAATTCTTCGCGGGAACAGCATCCACGACATGCGGCTTATTATTCGAACTCCGAATTTTCTACAGCTCTCAGAAAATTCCGGATCCTCTCGGATCTCGTGATAGAATTTTAACCGTCGACCGCGGTATGGCGGCCCCACGCAACTTTAAACGAGTCGTTTGCATTCGTGAAAAAAATTCGTAAAAATTTGAACGATCGAATTGAATCGAATGTTGCTTGTACATTCAAATGTTATGTTATGTTATATACAATGATAACGAATGCTATAGCATTCGCACTTGTGAACGTGTTAATTCAATTGTTAAAAAATTCATATAATCGCCAAACAACTCATGAAGAGTATTAATCAATAACGTAGGATGTTATGCATTTATAACGCAAATGGTTACGTGAAATTTGAAACACTGAAAATATTAAAATAATTTAGGGACATCTACGTATTATTTTCAACTAGCTAAAATTAGTAGAAAAGGAAAAAGAATGTCTACTTGATTCGCGTCTGTCGAAATCGATGAAGATAATTTTCATTTTGCACAAAAATCCGCGTTCTAGTAACAACTGTTTGCCCTTTCATATCACTTTACGTTACATGATCCTGGATTTCGTATTTCCCGTCTTCAAATTGTCGCGCAATAAATAATAAATAGCTCTAGGGTCAACGAGGTTGCAGCGACCCTGGAAAATCATTTACTAGAATTGCTGGTACGGCCGACTGCAAATTGAAAGTCGAAAATATTAGCATAAACAGCCGAGGATACGAGATTGCAATCCAACACGTGTCGGCGAGAAGACGTGTCCTCGTTCGAAGGTACTTGGTCGATAATGGTTGAAATTAGGTGAAAGGGTTCGTCCTTCGATCTTCGGCAATTTGTCTGTAGAGGTCACGCCAATTTCAGTTTTCTCAAACAAGTGGGTCAAAATGACTGTGCCTCTGAGCGGTGCTCCAATTGTGTTATTCGATTTAATCGGAATAGCTTCGTGATTTATCGAATAAACTTCCATCGTAATTCTTTGCGCTCGAAAAGCAGATCAAAGCTTTCCAGAGCGAGCTAAATAAATGACGATAGGAATTCTGCCGCGAAAACAGCCGGTGTGGCTCGATGGCGAAGATAATTCGGAATCGACTCTAGTTCACCGACAGCCGGGCATAAATTAACACCCGGGTGTGCGGCGAGTGTCGGTGGCTGCTTTGTTCCAAATTTAACGCACACCCTCGAGCGGTTGCCATTAATTCCGCCGGTCGGGACCCACTCGCGCCGGTCGATCCGGAGTTTTCGAGTCACCGGAATCCGTTTGACCGGGCTCGGTTACGGAATTCGGTTTCATCCTCCTCTCGCGACGCACGGTGATCGACTTTCTTAGAAAATGGGACAAAAATGAAAAAGAAAATTGTTCCATGCGTGGAAAATTGTTATGTAATTTGATTTATTATTAACTAATACGTGTAATTGTCTGTACTAATAACTGAAAAAATTGGAAGAATTGAAAATTATAAATTTTAATTTAAAGTATATGTTATAGAAATGATTGCACGTAAGTGACGCAAAATAGTTTTGAATTAAGCCTGTAGGGGTCAGTCGAGACCCTTAGAAAGCGTATTACGTGATATTTTTTATTAAAGTTCATTTTAATAAAACATCGTGATATTGTGCGATCCTTGACTCGCGGTACGAACTGTAGATCTTAAGAAGTGCGTGTCTGTGTTATTGGTATGAATGAGTGAGTGTGCGTCGCGTGGAGCGTTTGTTTCGTTTTTCGGTTGTTCGGCAATGCCGCGGTAAAACGTACGAAGAAACTGCGATGAGTAGAGCGTCGTGTGTCTTGCGAGAGTGAGGAGTTGTGCGAGAAGTCGAGTGACGAGTCGGTTGAGTGAATTTATGTTGTGTGATCTTGAATTAAATATTATTGCTTTCAAGCCTTGCGCTCCGCCATGTGTCCTAAGTCGTCATATTACAATATAATGGCGGTATAAGGTATGAATTATGATAGCAATGTTGAAATTGCGATCATCATATTCTAATTATATAATTACAACCAGATATCGGAAAATTATTGGTATTCGCAAGAAATAAGTTCAAAATTAAGCTTATCTCAGTAGAGTCTAATGTACCATTCTGAATGTTGCGTTTTTGATACCATATTCAAATTTTTCAAGAGGGTTATAAGTTGACAGTAAATTTTATTTATTTATGACAATAAAAAAGACTGAGCGAAGAATTTAAAGGCACTGTTGCATTTTTTCATCTTGTCACAAGTATAAAAGGAAGAAAGACATTTGCGTCTCCAACTTACCTTTCTTGTAATAAATTTAGATCATTTTTATTCTGCATAAACATCAACGATCTTGCAAAGACTGTTCTAAGTCGTTTAGCAGATGGTTCGAGACAGGGTGCGAGGGGGCGCGTGTGCGTGGCCGGAGCGGAGGAGATTATGGTCGCCCGCGAGATCGGCTGGGCCGGAGGCCGGAGGCCCGATATCGTCGTCGACGAACGACGTGTTTACGGATTAAAACGTTTCGTTCCCGTCGGCCTTCTCTTTTCGGGGATTATGAGCATTTCGATGTTATGGCCAGGTCCAACGAACCAGCTCCTTATACCGTCTGTCGTTCGAACTGACAAACGCTCGATCCTTTCGGATCAGCGGACGGCCACGATTTCGGGGAACCTTCCCTTAATCGACGAAAACGAGTGCCGCCGGGTCGATCTTAAAACTGTCGACGACGGGATCAGGCGGAAAGTTTACCATTGCGGAGCAGGAGATTTCCTCCTCTAATGAGGGCTCTGAGGAAACAAAATATCGTTCCTATTTGCCGAAGATTACTGCCACTGGGATATGCAGTGCAGCGAGACTTCTTTTTCGTTTAGTACAATAACGCTTCGTGTTCAACGAATACTCTGAGCTGTGGTTTAACGACGCCTTTCGGCTGAATCATGATACATTCTTTTAGTCAACTGTTTTATGTATCTTTTTTTTAAATGTTTGTCTCACTATATGATTCATCCGAAGCGAAATTAAGCATTGTTCGGATTGTTTGGAGTAAATATTTATCTAAGATAATTTTTAATTAGTCATTTTTTAAAGTTATTCTATCTATTTATCCGAAAAATTCTTCATTCCAACAATTCGAAAAAGTAATATAGAAGAAATAAATCGATAAACTATGAAAAATCACTTTATATTCTATCATTTTTATTTATACCAATTACTTTCCGCATGAATTCCTGCACGAATAATTTCTTGTTCGAATCAAATCTTATTATAAATTTTTATTTAGATACACTTTCATTTGACTGATAGTGTTGAATAAAATTTTATTCATCAGACCTTATCTCTTATCTGTCATGCGAATAAAATTTTTCCCAACTCTCACTATGTTAATACCTTGACTGCCATATTACTCATAGGTGGATGAAAGAATTATTTTGTTTTGATTTGAAAAGTGATCTTATTATTTGTACCAAACAAAAATGAAACAGTCTGGATATGATAATTGTTCACTGTTATACAAGAGTAGCAAAAATATTTTAAGGGCTCAGGAAATGGTTGGAACCACGGAAGATAAACAAGGTGTCGAAATCTCGTTGATGAAACGGTTAACGAACGAATATCGTTCCCAGCATTCCGCCGCTTTTGTTCTCATCGGTGTCATGGAAAAATGGGCGTTGTTAACGCGATTGGAATTTTACAGATGCAGAACGTAGGATGCTCGGCGTGCGCGCCGAACGATGGATATTTATCTACTAGATCGACGGTAAATGTCTTGCGGAATATCCTGCGGACGCAGAAACGGCGCTGTCGGAATGCTTGCTCGCGAAATTTATGCGACTTCAGCCGGGCTTTCTCATTCCGCAGATTTTCCTCGCGCGGCCTGGCAAGATTCATAGCTGACTCCTAGCGCGAACACGGCTATTCCCAATTACCGTAGAAAATAACCGTGTGAGAATATGAAAATAACTCATGCGAGAGACTGTCGCCGCTGCTTGCGAAAAGTTTCGCTGCTGAACGGAAGAGAGCTGTACATTACAGCAACGCGATAGGATAGACTATACATATATAAAGTAGATCAGAAGATGGTCAGGGTTAGATTGAGTTGCTCAAAATTACAATTGAATTACTCAAGAAATTATAATCACAAAGTAGTTCAATTTCATTATAATTTAATCGCTTTGTAATTCGATTACATTGTAATTCAATCACATTATAATTCAGTCACATTATAATTTGTAATTGCAATACAATTACAAAATACTAAGTAATTAAATAATTTTAATTATGAATTACAATATAATTGAATTAGCACCACTCTGTCACAAACATAGCACCATCTTTGCTAATCGCGGCATCTAAATGTCATTAGGTGAAACAAACGAGGCTATACCAAGCCTCCTGTAAAATCTCACGTATGCATGTCCCTTTTTTTGCTCAAGCACTCAATGCATAAACACGCACATTTCATCATAGTGGAATTATATATATATATACTCTATAGAGTGGGTTCATTAATTGTAAAATTGCAAGAATCAATTCTTAGGAAAAATAATTTCAGAAGAGTTTGGAGCAAAACTGGGCAAGACCTCTTTCCAGTAAAACGGTCGTTGATGTTTCGCATAGTTTTATACACCACCGACTGTTTGGTGAAAAACATCTTCAATCGGACTCTATGAACCTGAACTGTCAATGCGGTGGTAATGCGAATTTGTCATGGCCTGTCTCTAGCCGTGATTAGTATAGTTCTCTTTGGAAACACTGTTCCAGCATTTCGCTTCCACGAGTTTGTCAACTATAGACAAATAATGAACAAACGGAACCCCTTTTTTCGCTAGTAAACTGGCGAAACTCCGCAGGCCGCCCAGCCAGCGAAACATAAATTCGCCACAAAAGAAATCGACTGATCCGCAGATCGATCGATTCAGTCGTCCCCGGATAGTCGGATCGGAGCAAAGAATCAATCACGAGCCATCGGCTCGGCGGATTCCACGGTGCTCGATCGTTTATCGCTATCGCCTATCGTCCGATCGTTATCCGGAGGCCGGAGCGCGAAGACGCCGCGCCGCGACCGAGCCGAACGGAGCTGAACGGAGCCGAGCGGAGCGCAGCCGAACCGGGCGCGTTCCACGGTGGCGAAATTCGTAAGGATTTGATCGATTCCAGCTATCCCGAGAACCGACGAGACAAAGGAGGCGCGCGCGGTAGGAAGCTGATCGCCGCCGGTCCGTTTCGTACGCTGCTTGCCTGCGCGCCTCCACCTGACAGAGGCCCACAGATTTATCACCGTGCCTACCCGAACCAGATATCATCTCGCCTCCTCCGTCCTCGTGTCCCGTCATACGTAATCCCGCCGCTCCGACAGCTCATCTATTTATGTGGCATTTCTTTTCTCATCCCACTACCTCCACCTTTTCTTCCTCCTCGGCCCGACCCTCTCGTACCCTGCCGCCGCCTTGATACCCCTGCCGTAACCCCCTGCCAGGTACGAAACCCTTTCCTCGTCCCTCCGATGTCCTACGGACCTACTCCAAGCTGCCCGACTACAGAGCCGGACAGAAAGCGACTATTTTGCAATTTCTTCTGTAATTGATTACCATAAGAAATCATGGTAATGGTAATCATTAACTGTAAGATGGCAAAAAGGTTTAGTGACCAGATGAAAAACGAAACCGGGTCATATTTCACACAAAATAAAATTTCCATATTTATATATTAAGAATATTTAAATTCATTAGTTTACAGGTATTCGGTCACTTTGTTCTAAAAAAACAAACAAAATAATATTATTCTGATACGTATACGTATACTGATATAACAGATACGCTGATTTTATTAGAAACATGTGTTTATAAGTACATAACTACTTTTTCTCTTTACACTAGGCTTCTAAAATGGCTTTCCTCCTTCCTAGTTCTGTAAACAGAACTTCTTTACTCAAGCACGTAACACGACAAACGGCAGACTCGGTGATCGTTAAGCATTCGAGTCACGTAAACAATCCAGGTCAAAATAAACACGGCTTAGTCAGCCTATTACGGTTAATCAACCAATCGTTACTAGAATAAATCAGTAATCATGATTGCATTTGGTAATCAGTAATCGTTGATCAGTACTCTGTAATCACAAACGAATGATTAACCCTTTGTACTATAACAACGAGTCAGACTCTTTACGAAGATTTCTTACGCAAACTGCTGAATATGAATGTTACACTCATTTCCTCTAAATTGGAACAGAGTTATTATCGTATCAGGTATATTATTAAGAACGAATAAGTGCTAATCCATATAATTTTGGAAGAACATATACATTTAGACATAGAATCATTGAATATTGACACTGAGAGATTTTGGCATAACAGTGAGTTAGAATCACATCTTTTAGTTTCAGCAGAAAGGTTTGAGACGAAAGAATTTTAATAATGCAAAATTTTATTCGATTAATAATCTAATATTATCAGCCAACGGCCATATCACGTTGCAGAAAACCGATTCTCGTCCGATCATCGAAGTTAAACAGCGTTGAGCGTGGTCAGTACTTGGATGGGTGACCGCCTGGGAACACCACGTGCTGTTGGCTCTCTTTTTTTTATATTTTTCTACTATCTAAAGTAATAAACTAGGACAACTTTTATTTCTATAAAATTTTTGTGTGACGCAGCAGAAGTATATGATGAAACGAATAACAATGTATACTATGCACTCATTAGTTTTATGAATTATTGCGGGTGAAGATAGTAGTCAGATGTTTCTTGGATACAAGTAGAAATATTTTCTTGGGACCCACAAATCATCTGCATATGTCTTCAGTGACCGAACAGCATGTTCTGCTTATTGTTACATTCATTGCTCATATTTGAGACTCAACACGAGACATATGTATTGAAAGAGATGAAAACGTAATTGTTGATATACTTATTTCAGCCAACGGCCATATCACGTTGCAGAAAACCGATTCTCGTCCGATCATCGAAGTTAAACAGCGTTGAGCGTGGTCAGTACTTGGATGGGTGACCGCCTGGGAACACCACGTGCTGTTGGCTCTCTTTTTTTCTTTTTGCTACATTAGAACCTCGATTATCCGATCTAAGCATAGTGACATAAATGTTCAGATAATAAAATGATTATTTAGTTAATGTGCCAGATGTCATCTTTATTGATTAGTGCCTTAAATTGTTTTTTAAATGATTCGTCTTTGATAGAACTGATTACAGGTAAATAGTATTTAAATAACAAATGTTTCTGACATCGGAAGACCGGATGTTCTTACCGATAGTTTCTCAGGTGCAAATCATACATTTTTGTAATAAGTTCGATCGCATAATTTTGTAATAAGTTTGACGAATCCCCAAGTCTTCTTGTTCTTCGATGAAACTTCTATTTGGTTGTACGGGATTTCAATGTTGCTTCGATGTTCGATGATTTCGGTGTTAAAAATTGTACTTAGATATGGTCGTGGCCTGAGTTAAGATGTCTATCAAATTCTACTCAATCGCTTACTGCGAAGAAGATTAAACAGTGTCAGTCGGAGCTTTCTGTCATCTAGGGAAGTTAGAAGAGGGTTTTGACATTCTGACGGAACTGAATGTGACATTAAGTATATTGACGAAAGACGTTGTCCGATGAGTATAAAGCCCACATCATCCAGAATGGTTTACCATTCTGGTTACCAGAAAAAATATTCCGTAGGCGTGTCTCCGTGTAGCGATGATAGAGATCTTTACTTTCATCGTAAATCGGTATAAAGGAAATATAGGAAACGGTCAGTTCATAGCGATTTGACAGTGTGTCCACTTTGACTAATAGATGTCCTCGGCCTCGAGGGAGTCATCATCAATTTCTTAGTGACACTGTACAACACTCCATGTCTTCGTGGATTCTTCCTGTTCGACCAGCGGGGGCAATCTACTACGAGGACAGACAAGTCCGATTTTGCAGTAATAGGAAATTCTTCTGTCGATGGTACACGGTGATCGCAGATTCTTTAAAATAAAGATTTCCGAATCTTAATCAGTTGTTTAACTTGTATTTTTTTGTTTTTTTAGTTAGTTAGACTTCAGTCTTCTGTCGTTTTAGTTATTTAATCTTCTACCATTTCAATTATTTAGTCTTTATTCTTCCGTCATTTTAGTTATGCAGTCTTTAGTCTTCTGTATTGTTAATTATTTAGTCTCACGTCTTTTTAGTTATTTAGTCTTTGGTCTTCCGACTGCATTATCAAATTAATGGAAGTGTAACAAAATTACTACACGCTTTATGAGACTTCACCATCACGTAACAAATCCACTTTTTATTTAACTATATAAGATACTTAAAACTGTAAGTAGGCTAATAAAGACTGTTAACAATACAACCCAGCTTAAAGATGATGACGGAACATTCGATAGCACGAACTCCAGCGGGTGCAAGAAAAATTGCATCACACGTGCCGACAATCCTGTTCCTTGAGATACCTAAGCGTTTCCGGTATGCTGTTCGCTGTATCGAAACGACCACGGTCCACTTTCACCGGCAGTCGACCACATCGCCGACGAAATATACGTTTCCGTTAAACGCCGTCATCTTTTAGGCGTCGTTTCACGATCGGACAGTTATTAAGTCGAAGCGTTTCTCCGTGTGGCTTGTTGCCCGTTCTAATCTTGATCGAACACGAATATGTAGCGGTGGAAAAAGAAGAATGATTGCGTACGAGCCACTCGGAGCCACGGTGCGCAGTATCTCCGAAAGATCAGTTCGAATATGAAGTATCGTGTCGTTGAAGATGGCGGCGCGGTGGTCGTGACACCGGAGTACCGAACAGGTAGCGTCGGCCTCGCCGGAAACAATGTCGACGGAACGATCGGCTCCGGTTTAACATTAAACCAGTCGTCGGAAACGCAGCAACGAGCGGTGTTATACTTGTCGGGGTATCATAAAATACACGCGAGCCCGATATTAATGGGTCGCGAAGCGTGTTTCTCGGGCCAATAAAGATTAGGAGCGCCATTATGCGACGGTTAACAACATTCTTCGTAGCTGGTCACACTCTCGTCAGCCGTGTCTCTTGGTGTTTTTCTTAATGGGTCGCGTAATGGCGGCGGTGTCACGGTCGGTGGGTTACAAATGATTCGATGCGGCCGATCGTTCGACGAGGACTTTGAATTATACGGACAGATCCGACAAATCAGGTGTGACGATCAAGCATCGCCGATGAAATTCTAATTAACGACCGAGCCGACCGCTGTTGAAATCCTCGTGCGTTACCTTCCTGAACACGACCGATAATTTATAACGTTCTTTGCGACTTTGCTCGGCGAGCCGACATTGTTTCGCGTAACGTGGCAAGTGAACATTTCCACTGCCGTTTAGACGTTTATGGGGACATCGACTTTTATTGTCTAGCTTGAAGAAGCAGGTGGTCAACGATGGTTATCTAAGATGGCTAATAATTTAAAAAATACCGAGATCTCGGCGATAAACGCGAAATTGAATAAAATAGAACGCATTCTCATTTCCGTGGTGCCTCGTTCGCTATGGGGCTGATTACTCGGTAACGAGGAAGTCGATAAATCGACTTCAAGCATGAAAAAATCTCGGAACAGACCGAGTACGAAACGGTACCGGAAATAGGGGAATTCTGAGTCCTTTATTGGAGAGAAACGAAGTATGAAAAATATGCGTCTCGATCTGCATATCCAGGTACACGTTCCTAGACCGTGGAGCATACAGGGGTGGTAGATACGGGGTAAATTAAATCGCCCAATTTTCTACGCATTTAAAACACACCAAAGTGTACAACAAATTATAAATCAGAACACTAAGTTACTAATCATCCGTACTAGTGGTTAATGCAACTATAAAAATAACTAATATAGAAAAAGGAAAGAAAATTTATATGATAAAATACTATCACAAGCAGCGTTCCCAATGTTTTCAGATTTTCAGTATAGTACGCCATAGCAAACAACGTTGTACATATCAAGCTGCGCTCTAGAGTATCAACGCCAAGTAGATGACGTCACATGATTGGATACTTACGTGCGACTTACGCAATCGCGCGCGAGTGCCAAAAATAGCCACGATGTTGCGCTCTTCACACTATGAAGTAAACACGGAAATTGAAAGAAACTAACAACCATGATATTCCTGACTGATTTCATGCGATCAAGATACGAAGGTCAGATGATAAATAAATCCTCGATTCAGCATTCGAACTAAGTATTGGTGAATTTTGTAAGGTATTTAGCGCGCATGTTTACAGTGACTGTTGTCATTTCATACTCAGAATTCGCTTTAGTTCAGCACTAGAGCTGGAGGGTGGAAGGGGAAGGTCGCGAATGAACGTGGTTCGTTCCCTGAACGTCGCTCACGTGCTAAATCACTTAATCTGTGGAGGATCTTCGACGTTAGCGATCGCTGTCCCTCCCGTTTAGCATCGGAGGATGCCGGCTGTCTGTCAGATTTCTGCCGACGAACCCGGGGGAGATGCCTCCGATGGCGCGGCGATGATAATCGCAAAGTTACGGCGAAATTCGCCTTGTGTCAACCGGGAACCGTTCTGCAGGATCATCAACGGGATCGACCCTGTCGTTCCGGAATTTCTGGATCGCGTGTTGAAAGACTCGTATGGCAAACTTTAACGACTGTGTTTCCTCCGCAGGCAGAGATCAGCATTATTCGGATTGTTTCGAACAAATATTTATCTAACATAATTATCCGAATGTATTTGTTTCAGTCGAATATTTTATTCGAATAAATTTATCATTCTTCATGAACTATTCTGTCTATTTGCTCAAATAATTCTTTATTCGAATGATTTTTAATTCGAATAATTTTTCGTTAACACGTCAGACCGTTATCAGAAATCTAAAAACTTAGTTTCCGTATTTTATAGATCTTAAGAAGTTAAATTACAGATCAAATTTATATTTAATATATTCGATATCTATAATATAATAACGTTGTTTTGAAATATAAGTCAAATTATATTAAGAGCATAGTAATTGACAGATTTGTCCTAGTGAATCTTTGGACTCACTGAACAAACTATTTCCCGATGAAATCGGGATTTCAATGGCAATTAACAAAAATCTGCGATCGAAGGATGATCCAACACTCGTCCAGCACATTCGAGTCCCATCTCTTCGTTACCCGAAGGCCGATCGCATTCCTCATTGTCCGCTTCTCGGAGACGGAGCGCAGCCTTTAATTAATATTCCCCAAGTCTAGTTCTCCGCCAGGTTTAATTACACTCTCGGAATCGGTTTTTGTCGCGCGTCGTAACACGAAGGAGACGGGGGTTGGTTCGCGCGGCGCAGCGGGAATCAAAGGGCCCATTATCTCGTTCTTACTCACTTTCGCGGATAGCGAACGGACAAGGCCGTACGCAGCGTGGCTGCACAAGGGGCACGTTCATTTTCTACGGCCGCTGAAACGCGGGCCACGGTCGCATTAAGTCGCAGGTATACCGTAATCAACGTCGGGGAACGCGAGCCGACAAACGATAATAGTCGCTCGAGCGGATCGGATAGAACGAAACCCTGTTCGCGAACATCTTATTTTCCGAACGTGATGCCGGCCACACCGAGAAACGTAACGACAGATCGAACACGTGGACCCGCGAGTGAGAAACTGTGAGTCAACCTCGACTAACTTCGATCGATCGAATTGGTAATATTGTGCCGAAATAGGAACCTTTCTCATCGTTTCGAAGAAATGAGGATTAAGTTACACGTTTACTATTTTTACACGTTTATTACTTTTCGTAATCATTTTAATCAGACGAAAATTGTCATTTTTTCTAGAATTTTCCTTGCTTTTGCTTGCTTTGTGCTTCATTTATTGTTTTCATGAGTGCATAAAATTTTCGCGAATTATTAAGTATTCTGCGAAAATATTGCATTGTCGTTGAACCGTCAATTTTTAACTTTAATTTGTTTTTTAATTTTGATGTAATTCCATGGTAAGAAATTCGGTAATCTACTTAATAATTAACAATTATTCAGATTACTCATTGCTCAATTCTGATCGTAAAGAACCGATTCTCGTCAGGTTATCGAAGTTAAACAATGTCGAGCGTAAACAATTATTTGGATGGGTGACCGCCTGTCTTGTTGGTTTTATTTTCGTCAATTTCATCGTAATTTTTATCAAATTCGAAGTTTAATCTTTTTTAAGTAACAGAAGGTGCGAAGAAAAATTATGAATTCACAGATAAATGAATTTTACTCTTCTCTTAACTTAGCATAACGTGAATATTTTAACGTGGATCATAAATGTTCCAACTGATTCCGTGACACACCGCTGCCAGAAGATTGACCATTCAATGCTAATTATGCACAAGTTCTGCACGACTGATTGGGTACTGAGCGTGACTTTCTCGATTAACTGCAGAGCTAATCAATACCTGCGAGTAGTAAATAGTGGTGCATTGTTAACTCGCTTGAGGTTGCTTGCCAATTAGTCGTATCTGCAAGTTATCGACTGGAATAGCTGATACTAATATAAACCTACTATGTTATGAGTGAGTACTTCCTATTGTGATCCTAGCACAAGCAACTCGATCCACAGCTGAGCCTCTTATACAACATACTCCTTTAAGCATTTCAGTGTTGACAACAATGAAAAAATACAGTAGGAGAAATATCTTCTTTTTATATTATTTTTGTTATTTTATTTTGTTATTCGTATAATATTAATGCCATTCAGATCATAATACTTATACCTATGTACATCGTATTCGTATCATAAATCATCTAAAAAAGATTATGCTACATCGATTTCTCCATAAACGCCACAATTTAAACAATTTGAATAATCCTTACAAGGATTAAGCCTTTGCAGTCGGAGTCATTTTATCTCGGAAGCTATAATAGCTATTCTGACCTATAGTATTTCCATTACTTTATGTAACCTAGTGCATTTTATGCATAAGAAATTAAATTTTATGACTCGTGCAACAGTTACACTTTTAATAGTTTTTTAAAAATATAAACAAATTTTCTAATATTGAAATTATTTTTAAACGTGATATTAGAATTACTCGTGGCGTCTTACAATCGCCAGACTGCAAGGGGTTAATATCGCGTGATACAGGATACGAAGCCAGACACTCGGAAACCACAAAACCTACTATCATTGTCCCTAATTAGCGACTCGGTTCGCAAACGCGAAATCGTTGGACCCAGACACACGAGTCATTCGACCAATTCTGAGCAGGGCTCAGCAGCAATCACTCTCGGAATCTCCAGATTTCCTCGATCAAATTATCAATCTCCGTCCGTCGCACTAATTACAATCGCTCGAACGCAACCTGTTCATGCGTAGCGGAACAGCCGGTTGCCCCTATCCCCAGCATCTCCATTACATTGTAACCGTCGCGAGACAGCTCCGATCTTGGTCGGCTCTCAGATAAGCCCTGGCGAAGCCGTCAGAGACCCGCCTGCCGGAATCGCGAGCGTTACGATCCACGGTGCACTTTTATAAACTCGTTACACCGTCCTGTATCGCGTCGCGATCGCCGCGTTAGGGTATCCGCTGGTTTCCAGAGCAGAGACGGCGCACGGGAGGCGAGCATTAAGAATCCGGTTCTGAATTTCGGCCCGGCGATGATCCGGACCCGGTTGCATCGGCGACGACGACGACGACGACTTTGGTGTCGGTGTCGGCTTAATAATGCTCCCGGCGCGGAACCGTAACTCCGTGCGAAGCACTAACAAGGGAAACTTACGATCGTGGAAATCGCATTCTTTAACCTACTTTCGTGGGTTAAAGAATGCGATTTCGACTACTGAGAAACTGGATTTTTCAAAGTGAGTCTTCGCTTTCGAGATATTTCGATTCCAAGTTACCCGACCGTATAGTCGACGCAAGTAATTTATCAGGAAATGTGAACTGACAGGCACGGCGAATAGAATTTACCGATACAGATTTGAAGTCGTTCATCGCCAGACTGTGGATCTTTATGCAAAATTAATGTGCTACGATATTCAAGATATGTGCAAAATATATGCAGAATATATGTAAAGTGTATGCAAAGCATATGCAAAACATATGCAAAGTATATGCAATATAATTAAACCAATTATGCAATATAGACGTATTTTCATTTATCGTTTATATGTAGTTATATGTATTTATATTTAACATTTTTCCCAAAAATGTGTTGTTTCGAGATATTTATATGTAAAGTTTTCAAAGGAACATCCTGTATATATATGTTAACTATAGTCGGGGACAAATATATGTGGATACATTTTAAAACGGTTTAACTTTTTTAAAACTGCACTAAATGACTTGAATTCTTTTTAGACAATACAGGAACTAGTTCACTGAACACTGATTAAAACTGCTTTTTTTAATTTTGCTATTTAGACAGAGTAAGAGAGACTAAAAGAGACATAAGACATACTAAGAGTAATTAAGACAGTCTAAAAGAGATTAAGAGAAACTAAGATAGTCTAAGAGAGAGTAAGAGAGACCAAGAGGAACCAAGAGAGACTAAGAAAGCGTGATCGCGAGGAGGGTACGCAACAGAGGGAGAAACCGGAGGCATAGAGAGGGCCAGGCGAAGAGGAGATCGCGGTGAACGAGGGAAAGAGGAACCTGTTATTTCGGCGAGGCTCGAAGCCGAGGCGAGATTACACGCTGTCACACACCGTTCCTCGTCCGAAGCCTTTCGGCTGGTCTTGCGCGTCTCCACCCAGCCACTCCTCGCGTCTCCTCTGCTCTCACGGCTCTGTCTCTCTGTCTCTCTGTCTCTCTGTCTCTCCCCCGGCGTCCGCCGACGGCGATCCGAAGGGGAGACGAAACGCGGACGGGCCCGATCGACCAGCATCCCGACGTCTTATTCGCGCGATTATCATCGCTCGTCGATTTGCGTTTCGTGGCCCCCTGATCACGCTGCTTACCGCTTAATGCGGCCGTCTCTCGCTTTTAACTGATCGGCCTGACTGGTCCGCGCGCGAGCGCACACAGGCTCGGTCCTCGCCTCGGGTTAATTATATTTCCTACGGGCCCTCCGCGGGCTCGCGAACGACCCGATCCAGTTCGTTTAATCGCAATTAACGCCCGTTATCGACGCCCCGGACCGCTCGTTCCCCGCGACAAGTCGACGAACCCCGCATCCGGCCTCGACATTCGTTCGCGCCGTCCACTCGTTCCGCGAACGCGACGCGCGTGTCCGCTGCTCGGTTCCGCTCTTTACGGCACAGCCGCGCGATTTTTTAATTTGAACGAGGTACTTTGAATAACGTCGAATGTTAAGTGTCCCCGGTTTTACTGCCTTCCGATCCCAGCCATTCGTATGCGACCATTCGCCTTCTTTTTGCGGCTCGCCGGTCGACACAGGATGCCAGAACGATGCCAGACTTCCTGAAGAACTTCCTGTTTAGCGTTATTTTTTCTTCTTTTTGAAAGCCCGTTCGCTGGTTTCCGAGGCCGAGCACTCCTTATTTAAGCGCAACTATTTAGATATTGGAAATCGTTCCCGGCGATGTCCCAACTCTTCGTGGCTTGTTACCGTTTACATAAACAGGTATAGTTGTTTCTTACGATGAACTTGTTTGTTCTGCCCAAGAAACCGCAGTCTAATTATTCCACTGGAACAGGTTGCTTTAACTAGTTCTTGCACTGGCCGAACGAAACAAACCCGTGACGAAGTTTTCGAAGCGTAATCTAATAAATATAAATGTTCCTCGTTTCTTCGAAATCGAGAGAGACGTAATCGTACAAAAAAAATTAGCACAGACCCAAGCATAAGACTGTCTGGGAAATTATTGAGGACGAAGACATGCTAATCAACGCAACTATGTAAGAAACCGTAGTGCTAATCGTTAAATGGAAGCTTCGCAAGAGGATGTATGTAATCATTGAACTGCGGATCTTTAAGCATAATAACAATTCTGTGCATCGATTGGAATAAGCAAGAAACGCATGTACATTTATTCCATGTCTTGAATAATATTAATGAGTTATAAATAATGCAATCAATTCGTAGAATTCTTCCGATAGTTCTCCTATTTTGCGATTCAACTGCTCGCATTTGCCATAAATGCAGAACTCGCGCAGTCTAGTAATCATCCTGCAAGTGTATCGCAAAGTGCGCGTTCGTTAGTTTAAAATTCCGAAAGCTCATCTTTGTGCATTTTACGGACAACCACGTTGGCAGTACGTTGACCAACCCAATCAAAACGCGAGTATATTTGGATAATAGATTCGTTACTTAATTATGCTAGATTAAATTCTGACCGACTGTTACTCCGAACCGTGTTGCATTCGGTTAGTCTCGGATCGAATTATTCACTTGGAAAACCTGTTCCAATGATAAAGAATTCAGTTATCTTACGTTCGAACTTCGATCATAGTTTAACAAATTTAAGAAAAATAACAAATCTCCAAGATCTCGTACTTATCCAATTGTAAGATCAGTGCTCCGTTCACCCTGTTGCTACAGCCAGTTCAGCTTGAGCAACATTTAAGAGCAATCTTCCATAGCGGCGAGTGCAGGGCGAGCTCCTAAAGTTCTAGTTGCTCTCGTTTCGCCGCTCGCTGCGCGCAAACATCGTAAAACGAAGTATGCGCCCTAACAAGCGTCAGCCATGACGGCCAACCACGTCGCGGGCATACATATCGTTATTACTCGTTACGTAAGGCCGGCTATCGGCGCGCACCAACAAATTACGATCTCGATACGAGAGACACGGTAGCAATCCTATCGCCGACAGACTTATCGTCGCGTCATCGATACGTTATTACGGTGTTGTCGCCGTTCGGTGACCGCGGGCCGATCGCGCGTAATCGTTCTCGCGCGGCCCGAGATACCCAGACGGATCATACATCAACGTCGCCGGGTACCTCCGCGGTTATTGTTTCGGTAGCGATAATTTCGTCGGGCCGAAATCTTGATTAAGACGGCAGGAGGCGCAGCGTGGGGGAACCGGCGGGCCCATATTTCACCGATCGATTCCTCTGTTCGGCGGAGCCCGCAAACGACGCCGACCGCGACGCGGAGGAGGGACTCGCGCCGCTGAAAAATTACGTTCCGCTTCGCCAGTCACGCTGTCAAGGAGACTCGAAAGCCGGCTACACCGTCGGCGTTCGCGTGGTTCTCGGCTCGGCGCAGCACGGAACAATTGAGTGGGTTAGAATCACAATGCCGCGAGTCATTTTCGAAGATGTTCACTTTGGTGAATAAGGGTTCCGATTACCGAGGTTGTCCGGAATACCGTCATTTTCATTTATTCGAACAGTAATCGGGATAATGACACGGAATTCAAAACAACATTTTAACGAAACATTTGATCTTATATTAATAGAATAAAACTGTTTAAGTGCTCCGTCACTCTAATGTAAGAGGTACAGTATAACGATCATTAAAATGAAGAATATCTTTCGCATACCGATATGGTTGAGAAATCGAATTTATGTGAATTTAAATAGTTAGCTTTCCATCGACTGAAACAATGTTTCTATAGTATAAAAATTATTAGATTTTATTAAGGATGTACAAACATTAACATTACTTGTACAGTTTTAGAATAAATGAAGCAATATGTAATTGGTACGGTTAATTAGATTTTGTCCGATTACAGTTGTTTTGATCCACCGTATATCGAAACACGTACAGAGTAAAACGGCTGCACTTCGATGCACCCTGAAACGCATTCATGAGTACTACGAAACTCTGTGATTTAAAGCTGTTTTCTAAGATATACAATCTCTGGAATCGCATGCATTCAATCAATGTGTCATGCTTTTCGGATGCAGATATTTATTGCCCTTCCGAGACTGTGCATCGTAATAAATGATATGAGGGTATTCACCTTTGTTGGTGCCTTAAGTTCCTCAATGTTCGTAATATGTGAAAACCAACTTAACACTGTGACTGTCAATGCAGCAATTTTTTAATCGAATAGAGTGAATAATTCTTCCAAAGATAAGAATTTTTCGCGAATATTAACCGTTTGAGTCCCAAGCACCGCGATCGCGCTGTTGAGATTTTATGTCGAGAAAACCCAGTACATTTCGAATATTGTGGACAACTGACGGTGCGTTACGGATTGCTGAAGTCGCGCGCTTAGATTTACTGAAGCAAGTACAGCACACAGCTCATTTAAATAGATTTTCTTTTTTGATTCATTCTACCTCTTTGGGGATACACCAAATTTAAAAAAGTTAGTTTTAGTGCATTTAGTTTTAGTGTATTTAGTACTTTAGTTTTAGTGTATTTTTTGGGTCAGTTTTAGGGCAGCTTTGAGATACTTTTGAGATACTTTTGGGATACTTTTGGGGCAGTTTTATGGTAGTTTTAGTGTAATTTTAGGATAGCTTTGGGGCAGTTATGGGGTACTTTGGGATAATTTTGGTACAGTTTTGGGGTACTTTTGGGACACTTTTGTTTAGTTTTAGAGGAGTTTTAGAGTACTTAAATATAACCTTGACATAACCTTGGCGTAATCTTGGTTTCATTAAATTTCCTCTCCGTACCGTCCCATTCAATTTTCTCACCGTAACATCTCATTCAATTTTCCCTCCATAGCGCCTCATTCAATTTGTCCTAACTACCGTCTCATTCAATTTTTCCTCCATAATGTCTCAGTGTTAGCAATAATTTAAGGCAATATCAGAGTAACTTTCGGACAGCCTTAGGGCTGTATTAGGGTAGTTATAGGGCAGTTTTAGACTAGATTTAGATTAGTTTTGTAGTAGTTTTACGGTAGTTTTATGGCAATTTTAGGTTAGATTTGGGGTAGTTCTAAGGTAGTTTTGGAGTAGTTTTAGGGTCGTTTTAGGACACTTTTAAGGTAATTTTAGGGCACTTTTAGGGATGTTCTGGGTTAGCTTTAGGGCTGTTTTAGGGTGAGAAACTCATACGTAAGAATACGTCCGATTGCTTTGCAAACTGCAATAAGTGTGACGGAGAGATGAGAAAAAGGCGAGAATCGCATTACCTAACAAATACAAGAAGCGCTATCGCACTGCTTGGGTCTTTTCGTCCTCATGTAGAGAAAGCGCGGTTGCGCTGTTTGGGATTCTTCGACAGTGTTTTTTCAATACCCCCTGGGACTCAAACGGTTAAATAGCTACCCAGATAGAACACAACGTCTATACATACATACCAAAATGTCGAAAAGACAATGAAAATAAATTATAAAGTTATTATAAAATAACTTAACTACTTAATAACAATTTAATAACTGATCAAATTTAAACTATCAAATTATTTTAACAATAAATTTGGTCAGTGAATAATAGACATGTTAGAAAACAATAACACCGACTGTATGTCATAATAAGAAAAACGTGACTTACGCCTCCATCACGAGTCCAGCTCGTTGTTGCAGGGCAGGGGGATTTAAGAAATGAAAATGCGCGATAATTAGGATAAAATCGAATGCCGTGACTCGAGGGTCGAGCAAAAGTAAAAATCGGTAGCATTCGAACAATCGCGGTGTCGATCGGAAGTGGACACGGTTTTCTGTACGTCACTGGTTCCCGTATCTCGAATCGGCGTGTCTTTCTTGCCTTGGCGGCGCGCGGCGGTTCCACGATGACGACGATGATATCGCGGGCCGCCGATCCGCATGAATACCAAAGAATCAATCACCGTGGCCAGATCGGTGGTCCAGATATCGTTCGCCGCTGCACGATCTAGATTCGCATCGGTGGGCCACGGCATTGAAATCATAATAATGCTTCGACCCATTATTATATAGCGGCCTCTGCGAACGGAATACAGATATCGCGGCTTCCATGCGAATGCTTTCGCGGTAATTGATCCATCTTCTCCGCTGTCAGCCGATTTATCCTGACCAATGGCGCTTCGAGGGTCCTTGATCCTAATAACCGAATTGCATAATCCGGTGATCTTGGATACTAATTTCTTAGCTTGCTCGATTGCTCTTTTTTAATTCTCAAAAGCTTGTGAAGTAACAGAAATATTCACGATTTACATACCGTTAACATTTGAGTGATTCTTGATATTTTAACAAATACATGTTTCATTATTATAGTAAAGTATACAACACATTGTTTATACAGCGAGATTGTTTTGTTTAGTGTATACAACAAATAACAAAAATAATAAAAATAAAAAACAAAGCAAAAATTGAAAATTCAGAAAATATAAAACAATAAAAATAATATAAAAATAATCTTAATCTTAATAATAATCTTAAAAATAATCTTAAATAAAAATAATCTTCATCGTATGATAAGAGTACGCATCTGCGTAACATGTTTCGCAAAGTCCGTAAGTGTATGTGCACATTTTAATCAACCTACACTGTTTTATTATATGTTACGTATAATATCGATAGTCGCATCACTTCGCAAGAACACGTCTGTCTGCCCTACGAGACTATGAATAAAACGAAATCGTCAATTAGAAGCACCTGTTTCTAAGGATCGTGTCATCCGACAGAAAAATAGCACAGCGAGAGTATAACTTTCGAAGAAAAGTCATCCCTATCGACAAGCTCGCAATCAAGAACTCTGGACTCGATCCTCCAATGACACGGATATGGTTACAATGTTATTAACGTTACAAGCCCGAAGATTGCACCGTCTCGCACGAGCCAGCCAGAAGACGTGTTCCTTATCTGAGCGTTCGCGCCGCGGACCGTGTACCATTCAATACGACTAGACAACCTGTCGAAACCTTCATATCCGTCCGACGTCGGTATCATCGTGATGGTACAGTGTCGACGGAAATTTATTCTGCTAATGAACCCAAGTAGAACACCCGGTACAAGACACACGCTGCAGCCACGCGGGCCACGCGGACCGAAAAGGTGGCGCGTGGACCGGTTCGAAACCGCATTCCCCCCGTGACAGAAGTGCCGAATCATTTCGGTGCTGTTCCACTGTCAACGTTCGAACACGGAATCCTTATCGACGGGGGACCCGGCCGGTGAAACCGCACCTGAACGATACCTCGATATCTTACGCTCAATTAAGCGGTCATTGTGGCCGCTGAATGTCCCGATTCTTCGAGACTCTGAGAGATCGTTAGGCTAAAAGGCCGCGACGCTCGCGAAGAGGATGATGAACTCGTGCTCGCCAGAATGTTATTTCAGATGGCCGAGTGTCGGAGGACATGCGAGCACGATATCGCGATTGCTGCGGAACGTGCCGGACTAACTTTTTGCTGGATTTGTGTGAAAGAAACATTCTCTTCTGCTTCGGTTGCCATTCACGAGAAATTGATTTAATGATGTTAAGGGCTTTAACGTAACACGTTACTGAATTTCTGTACTATTTCCATGTTTCACTCTTTGCACTTCGGTTCCTGTTACAGCTACGTTGGTTAATCACATTTATTTTTAAAAAAATTTCTGTACGAGAAAGATAATTTGCATCTATTGTTGCCGACCTTTACTTTGTCGGTCAACCCTTGCGTGGGCAACCAAAGTTTCTAAGGTTGTTTTCTATTTCATTTTCAAGTTTCAATTATATGGCAAAATATTCCTGACATGCAATTTATTGATTGGATTCGTCTGTTTTCTTCCATACGTATGTACGTATATAGAGGCTCTCCGATTTGAAGATTTATTTTTATAACATCCTGTAGCCGGAACATTCTATTATCTAAAAACTTCATTCACGTTCTCTACTAAATAATAATGTACCTAAATAATACAGTGATTAGATAGTAGAACGTTTACATACCAGAATATTGTAAAAGTAAATGTTGGGATAATCGTCGCCTATTTTTACATCAATTAGAGGAAACGATATGTCTACGAAGGATTGAAATCCGATTCGTTGAATTCTAACGTTATGTTACGAGACATCTTTCATCGGAACCGGCGGGTGCGGTTGAACAGCACCCTAAATCAGAAGGGACCGAGGCGAAAAATCGAAATACCGAAGAGGCGATCGAACTTCGGCTGAAAACGAAGTTGGTCGTGTAAAGATGGAAAGTCCTAGGGGGGGACATCCACGTGGAACCGTGTACACGTTTCTTCCGCAATTAAGGGTGATTTACAGTGACCCTTTGAACCCGTAGCGAAGGCTTTCCTGAAAACATGGAAAACACAGTCGGCATTGGGCTTCCGCGAGGCTTCGATTCAGGTCCATCCTGGAATTCATAGCCGCATTAGTTTCCTGTCTTACGAGAAGCGCCGCGTCGGACGCATCGAGCATTACTTTGATAGCTGGGTGGAGGTTCTTATTTCACGGTTATACGGTCGTCGCACGGTGCCGATCCTCCGGGTCCACCGCGTGAATAACCGA
This sequence comes from Augochlorella aurata, assembly GCA_028455555.1. NCBI lineage: Eukaryota > Metazoa > Arthropoda > Insecta > Hymenoptera > Halictidae > Augochlorella > Augochlorella aurata. The sequence goes on along the minus strand of CM052161.1, from coordinate 9,799,063 downwards.
CGTATGGTGCCGTATGGTAATCGCTACTCGGATTCCTCACCACGGGTCGCTGGATCATTGCGTTTCCTAGCAATAAATTGTCGGGCCGAAGCTCCGCGTGATACGTACAAGCTTCCACTCGACGGCGAGCTTTGTATCATCTAATCTATGGATCCGCCGTTAAAAATCCGAATGGCCAGAGCTCGCGCGACGAACACCGCATTCCGACAGAATTTCCCATGACTGCGTAACCGGCCGCCTAATCGCTTCCGCGACGTTCCCGAATCTCGCATTCGACGAAACTGTGGTTCGCCGGCGTAAAACGGAGATCGTCGAGATACTATTAGTGGGGAACGACACTCATTAAATCGTGTTACACGTTCAGCGTCCGCATTCTATCTTGCGACACCTTCCTTCGACTGTCTGCGAATTCGTCCACGATAAAACGCCTTGTTGCGACCGGAATGCAATTGACGCACGGAGTTTCTCTTCGTTTAGGTTTATCGCTGTTCTAATAGATTCTTCATCGGCGTTCGATGTTTCTGTTGCAGGACTGTAGGACTTAATTTTAATCATCGTGACTAGAAAAGGTTGCGAAAAATGCAGTTTACGTTTCGGTTAGGTTTTCTTTTAGATCAATTCTTCCTCAGCGTCCAACCTTTACTTCATACTGCGGAAGTTAATTTTTTATCAACGTGATTAGAAAATTCAAGGCGACCTGCGTATCTTGAGAAAAATTAAGTTTGAGTCTGCGTTAGGTTTTCTTTACATACACGAAGGTTTTATTCAATTTAAATAAAAAATATATTATTCAAACAGAGATGAGATGACTCGCACATATGGAGAAAAATGCAGTTTGTGCGACACCCTCGACAGAACCATTCTGTGTCCCGGACTGTTCTATATCTTGGATTTCAGATTCCTCAGGCTCATTTTAAATTCAAGGAGAAGGAAACGATCGCGAAGTGGCACGTTTAACCGGTGGATAAATGCAAGCTTTAGCACTCGGAGCCTGCAATCTCAGATTTCCTCCACGGTTCGGTCGGATGATACGACCAGGGACTGGCAATCAGCCACCGACCTTACGCGGTCGTCCGGTTCGTTTCGGTCCTACAAGAACGTCCGCGTCTGCTCGATGGATTCCGTCTCGTCATAGCGGGTCCCAAGGTATAATCACGGAAGGGGTTGCCGGGCGTTACGAACAGCGATCGTCACGCGAGCCGACCGAGTTAGCGCCGGTCGAATCGGAACATGCACGTTCATCCGGCGGAGACAAGCATCGAATTCGCGAAATCTAGGCTGAAAAGTGCGAATAACAGTTTCGCATACTGAAGCCTGTAGGTTGTATTCGATTCGAAACCAGAAAGGAGTGTGTTTCAAGAGGTCTTAGCAATGACAGTCTCTAGAAGTCTACATGAATAAGGTTCAATGAAATGAATTATACTAAAAAAATATGTGTAGGAGTCTGGTCCAAAAGGAATAATAATTATTCTCCTATAAAGTAAATCACAAAATGTACAGATATTTATTATTGTTTGACCGCGGATTTTATACATTTATGACAAAAATGATTAGGTAGAAAAGGAAACAGATATTCGTAGAATGTTACAATTAACTCCTAAGTAGAATTTTTATTAATATGATGGCCTGAAACCGTGACCAAAATGTGCTCGTGCGAAGATATGAGATACTTTTGTTATTTGAATCTAGTGTATAGTATCTTTTAACCTCTTAGGCACGGCTGAATTTTGCACGTGCTGTTTCTCTGTACGGCAGAGTTCGACGCGAATTACGAATTACACTGCAATATATGACGGACGGTTTCCATGATCAAATTATCATTTTTATTAAAGATATGATAAATATACTTTCACTTTAATCATTTACTTTAATAACTAATAATACAATTAAGTAAACCACGAAACATCCACGAAAGCCACTATAGTGGCGCGTCATGCATAAGAGGTTAAATATTCGGATATGGTTCAATCTGCATACAGCCTGAGTAACCAGTAGATTAGTAGATCCTATAAATAACAAGTCATCCAACATCAGTCTGTAATAACTGCAAATTAACAGCTCTGGATGATTCTGTCCCCTCCAGTCGTTCAACTCGCTGAACGACTCTGACTCCTATCGAAGAACTGGTCGGTCGCAACTGCTGCTCTGTGATCAGTGATCCAAGAGCAAAGGACAAATCGATAGGAGGCCCGACAGAGAAGCGGGACCAGGATGATTAAAAGTTCGCCAGCGGTGCCGGGTCATTTCTGACAACAAAACCTTTTACCTTCTTTTTCATAATGTCTAAGGTACACTAATTTAGCTCGAGTCAAATGTGACTCGGCACCGCTTTCCGACTGTTGAGGAGATCGGGAGGCAAGCAGAGAGGCCATAGTGTCCAAAGGTGGACGAGAGAAACCACAGGTTTCGAGTCTCCAGACTTTGGATGGATCTCGTGCGTATAATATCCTCGGCGAACGAAGAGAAAGAGGGAGTCGGAGCAGAGGGAGAATGAAACCTGGGAGAAGGGAAGCGGAGGATCTCTTTCCCGTGGTTGGGTGGAGTGGGTGGGGGCAAGGTGGATCGCGGATTGAGTCATTATGCCTGCTCGGAGGAGACCACAGGCTTTGATGCGGGAACGGCTGCCATCGGCTCGTGAAAGGAAACCGACCGGATGATTCAACGTATACAGACGGACAAAGTAGTCGCGGATCTTACTATACGCTGCACTCATCCTTTCCTCGCTTCTATTCTTCTTCGTCCGCTTCGTCGCCCGTTTCGTCGTCCGCTTCTTCCTATTTCGCTTGGCGACCTCCTTCCTCCTACCTTTCCCGTCGATCGTAGACGTTTCGAGCGTGGACTCGCGCTTGCACATTTTAATCTTCGCTCAGACGCGATGGAACCGGGGTTCCATTGTGCTGCAGCCTCACGATTCGAGGGAACTCTCGATTGGAACAATTGTCGAATGTACTGACACGTTGAGTGTCGAAAATCAGCTCCAAAAATTCACACAGTATCAAAATCATTCAATTGATACTTTAATCTGTTAACCGGGAAATTAATTTTCCTCCAATTCGGTTCACAGTAGGAACCTCTTCACATCGAAATGTTTTATTATCACGCTTACGACACATTTAGAAAATGTATAAATCAAATATTTCCAATGCATAACAAATTAATTACACAAATCGAAATAATTATTTCGCAGTTGTTAAATATACATACATACACGTATGCTCTGTAATGTTCTACAGCATTATAGTGGTGTAGCAAATAAATTTACTATAAATTCTATTAACATTGAGTTTGTTCAATGTAACACAATAAAAATTAATTTCAAGAACCAAGAAAAATGATCTAAACCTTTAGTGCATCAGATGTTTTGCATAAATCTACAAACTATAAATAGAATGAACATTCGAAAGTCTTATAATACTTTTAGAATAACCGGAAAAATTGTTAAAGGTATTCTAATAAAAAGTCTTCCGGCTTCCAGTGCACGAGTTAGAAAGTGTAACTACTTCTTATTATCAAAGTCGTTAGCACGCGCAAACCAAGAAAATATCCAAGAGAAACATGTTCAACGTTATGCACCTGAGCTTTTCGAGAATATTAAAATTATACGATATTATAGTCATAAATTCTCATATGGACGCGAGGATTCCCATTTTGCGGTGATCGTTTCATCTTTCAAATTAAAACTCGCACTTCCTGTTGACATTAATTGTAACAGTATATGTAGTCGATTTACGGTGTCGCGAAATTTAGTATTTCCCAAGGGTAAGATCTATGAAGCGTAAGCGTATTCTTGTATCCTTCGCGGAGAAAAGACGCCAGGATTTTGATTACGCGATAAAATATTTAATTTAAAGCGAAGTTCGAACGATAGATTAACGGTCGAGCTCCTCTCGTGCCTCGTTCTTATATTTGCATATTAATTACGCCCAGTATACGCGTGTCCTCGCATGATTTACTATGTAACTGGCCATCTATAATTCTAATCGAACGCACCTCATTGGCCATTGTGCGACGAAGTCTTCGCGACGACAAGGACGCCATCCTTCTTGGATCAGATTGGCCAATTCTGTGGCCGATTCTACGAAATTGATCATTTCCTGATTTTTTCTTCTTTTCGTGGATGTTGATAAAGCGGTCGAACTCGTTACAGGGAAATTTATTAACGCGTTTGGTGAGGTCGGGAGGCGGCATGCGTCGCCGGCCGGCCGGAAGGAGGCCGGTTCGTTGGTTTTTCGGTGCGTAGGGAATTCGTATTTTTCTGGAAGCAATTAACGTTCTTGCGCGAAGTATGCCGGTGTTTGTTAATGAAGAGTCGCTCGCCCGCTATAAAAATCGATCGATCCCCGTCCGTAGCCCCGGCTGCCTCGATAACATCTTTTCCTCTTCTCTTCTTCGTGAAACAATAAAAGCAAGCCGAATCATTATGCGAATGTTAATTAACAGACCCTCGGCGTAATCATCTAGCGACGCGTAATTAAAATGTTTTTTATGCCAAAATCATATTTTTCTTGTTAGCGGTCCGTGACCCTTTACGTATCGGGAAACACTAGGGGACCTTTAGGGAGTTGTAAAATACGAAATTGAATGGAATATCGTAATAGTTTCGTTTTACTGTTGATTTACTAAACGACCACTTACGTTAATCGAATCTCATTGAATTCCAGTTCTTCTCATTTTTTCACCAGGCTGTAAACGTTTGCGGTTTCGTTGCAAACGGATGATAATTTATCCGCAAACGCGAACGCCGCATTCCGCGAATTAATGAATCTATCTCGGGCTAATTTACGATGTTAATTTCCACGCGACAGGTCCTACCTATGATCCACTAGGTGTCCAGCTTTTTTCTTCATATTAGTCGGAAACGCGTTAAATCCTTAACGACACCAACTTGCTGGCTCCAGTTTATCGAAGCTGCACTTTGTCGTGCTATGGACTCTCGAATATTTAATTAGCCGACGGTCCGTCCACCAGACCATCAGCCCATAGATGGACACTACTTGAAACTACGGAATGCAGTAATTACGTTAGCCGATCGTAAAATTGACAAGAGCGAATGAGTTCTTCCAAGAAGTTTCGCAAGACCGAGTTAATTACCTTCATTACAGAACGGAGGTAAAAACAATTACACGAACGTCAATAAAGTCCGTTAAAAATCGTAATGGACGAGCTTCTTGTTCGTGGAATATTCATAATCCGTGCGCGAACGGTAATTTGCGAAACGAAATCGAGCGAGGTCCTAAATTATTCCAAAGTTATTAAAGGAAACGGGCTAGTAAATGCGCATAAATTAGCCTTTTTCAATTTCTTCTTGGACGACGATGCTTCCGCCGTGACTTTATCCTTTATCCTTTTCGAAACTCCGAGTCAAAATGATTAGAAGCACCCTGTGTACGAAGATATACGAGAAATCAAATTTGTCTCGTTCTATTGAACTTTAAGAACGAAGAAATATTAATTGACGTATTTATTTCTTTGGATATGCTTTGTTCGATAAATTGAAAGTTAATTACCCACGGTAATTGGCGCCGCTATCCTAGAGTTATGAAAGAAATCGTAGTAGGGTTTAATGACAAGCGATAAAATGAATACGACCTACTTAAAATCTTCCAGGACCTTTACAATTTTGTGTTTTATATGTCCATTTCCATTCTAAACGAATAAACTCCTTAGCATACTGAGAATGAGTGTAATAACTACATGAGATTACGATAATTTTTAACTAGACCTTGAAATCAATTTTTATTACAATATATCGAACAAAATGAATTCGACTAGGATTAAGAGAATACAAAATAATTAATGTAACATCTCCTACAGTAAATTTTAACTTTCTAGTTCCGATTTCATGAATTAACCCTTCGCCCTATAATATCGTGTTGCACTCGTTACGAAAATTCGGAACATGATCCACTAAATATGGATGTTATCCACATCTTTCAAGTCGAAATAATGTTCCAGCCTTCTGTTATCAATATTTCAACATTGAAGTAAAGATCAACATACAATAGATGTAAATTTTAACCAATGTAGTCGTGAAAGAAATCGAAGTTCAAAGGGTTAATGATACGGCGAGAATTTTTGCAGTTGATATACGGCACTTAACGTGTTAATGGCAGAGAGGAGCAAAGAGGTCGGTCGTTTCGAGACGGATCGCGGACAATGCGCACAATATTATGACATCGGGCCGGGCCATCGACGAGTTCCGCGCTGTTGCCATTATGGGGCTAAGCCGCCACCGGATTTTATCTCGGGCCCGAGCCGGTGTAAGCCAAACGAGCTGACAAGTCAAGCCCGAAGTCGCTAGAGAAAGGAAGATTGAGCGCGCGGGCGACAAATACAAACGGATGGAAAAAGGCGCAGGTATATTATACGCGTCGGGCCCCGAAAAATCCTTGCCCGGAGCCACGCGATCGATTACCTGGTCCCTCTCCTCGGTGACCGGCCCGGGATCTTTTGACAAGTCACTTCGCTCGACTCCGGGCAACCTTCTTTCGCGGAATCGGCTCCATCGCTCCCGGCTGATACCAATCTTGCTAACATATTGTCGAGCCCACGGGCTCGCCGGTCCGCGGTGAAATGCATATTTCTGCTGGATCGCGTGTCGCTTCGTTCACGCTCGTTTATTTTCCTCTCGTTTTTTCTTTGTCTCCAGCAACGCCAGGGACAAGTGGAAATGTCCTGCGGCGTCTCAGAATTTATTTACCGTTCCTCTTCCCCCAGGACTCTGCCATGCTCTTACGCAACGCTTGGGTCTTTGTTGATCACTTTCCACCTTTCTTTCGGGAAAGTCCTTCGATGAGTTATGTATTCGACCTGGACACTAATTTCCGTTTAACGGCTCTTCACTTTCGAAAGCAAGATTCGTGCGTAGAAGATGTTGCTATTATCGAGTATCTGTTCGACTGTGCAAGCTGTTGTTCAAAGATGGTACCGTGTTTGCCATGTAGAATGAACGGCTTTTTAAATGTCAGCACTTATGAATATGTAGCGGAAGACAAGTCATATTGAGAAGGTAGAAAAAATTAATTTATGTGAACACAATATAAATTGTACCGATGTGTACACCACAGCACAATCAAAGGAAAAGCTGTTCCTTGAATTTAGAAATTGAGCTTATGCGCTATAATTCACTGTATTCATACGCGAAAATTAATTTTGCTTTACGTATTAAAATACGTAAATTACGTTCGAACAATCGCATCTAGAATAATCGACTTAAAGTCATTAACCCTAGAATTACCCAGCCCTAAGCACGACTAATGTATTGCCATTAGAATTTTTCCATCAATAAAGAGGTTCGTGGAATGAATTTCTCACGCAACATTTTTCTAATTTCGACAACTGTAAAAAAAGGATCGAGTCACCTTGCGCGATGGTTGTCGCGTTGAAATATGCTAGCGGTCGTAGTCGAAAAATAGAGAACTGCAGCAAGTGTCGCGGCGCAATGATTAATCGACGCGTGCGGCGATCCGCAACGGGACTTAAATATTGCAAAATGAAGAAGCGGGGACGCGTTCCGCGCAAGAAACTCGCACGACATAAATAACAGCGTACAGTTAGAGGAATCGCGAGTAGAGCGGCCGGGATGCCCGTGAAAGTACCAAGTTCTCTTCAAATTACGTTGCAAATTACGAACCCCCGCTGCTCGCGATGCGAGACCCCACGCGTGCCTTGATGCATGTAGCGCCGCGCGACTCCCTCGCATTAAGCAGAGCTGATGAAGTCTTTCGTACGCGTCTCTCGAGCTCTCCCGACTGGTCGTTTTTTCACGTTTCTCGGCGTTGCGAGGCCCAGGCAATTCTCGCCGCGGAGAAATTCTTTCTCAACTCGAGCCGACTCGTTCCAGACGTGTTCGACCGTGAAGCTGCTTAATCGAAAACAAATGCACGGCTGATTCCCTGCGACTTTGATCGCGGCTTCGCCGTGCCACGCTCCTTAACCCTGCGCGAATCAATTTATCTTCACTTGTTTCAGTACTTCCGTCAATACCGTGCAGAATGCGCACTGTCGGCGGTGATCCTGGAATTTCTACAACGGAACTTCCCTCTGAATTAGAACCGTAAATTAGAGTTAACGTTCTTTGTAATTACCAGTCGGCTAGTTAGTGCCTGACGACGATTATTTCATAGGCACCGTAATTGCGCCATAACGAGTTAAACTCGTGATGAACATTTCATATATAGACTACTATTAAATATGAATGTTATTTTATTTCTTCTAAATCGAAACAGATTCTTTCGTTATCCTCATCTGGGAACGAAAATAAATTGGGACATACAAGAAATTAAAATTGTCTCGTTCTATTGGGGAAGTTATTAATACTTATCCACCCGAAGGTTACTAATAGTTTTCTTCTTATCGAAGACAAACAGTTGAGAATTTTTCTTAAGAAATTGTTCAAAGACTACAATAATCTCATCCATAATCCATCAAATTGTTTAGATAACATAATGCAACATGTTCTTTTTAAATTATCACATTATTCGGAGATAATCCATCATACACATCGTATACTTTCAAAATTTAGTATTATGTGCGGTACACCATCATGTCATCATATCCACATTATTTATTTTAACATTTCTCTTTTCCTTTTTTTCCGTCGCCGTTCGATTGTTATTGTATGTTTGTATCGCATAACAACGGATTCATCCCGTTAAAACAATAAACATTATTATTTAAGTGTTCATTCAAACGCTTACAGAAAAGCCATAAGCCGTACCGATGATTTGTATACATCTATTTTTAGCAAATTAATTTTATAGTGATTATAGGAAGAGGTTGCAATTATCCTGAGGAAAAGTGACAAAACGTAAAACATAATTTTTAAAAAATTTTTAAACAGTGTTTTTGGTCGGTCTGGTAAAAAAAGTGTTAAATTAAAATTTTGTCTCTTGATAGGGAAAATATTATTGATCAACGTAGCAATAAAAGAAATTATTTCGCAAAAGTGTCCACCAGCCGATAAAACTGGCGTTGACCGTGAACGGTAGAACCAAGAGACCCTTTACCGAAACTGCAGCGAGACTATCGGTAGCGGTCGGCTACATCGATGGCCGCACAAGACGGGTCGCCGGAGTACCGGGTCCGTTTTTCCAGCGGCCGGCAATTAAGCCGAATCGGTGGTCGCGGCCGCGCTGCGCCACGAGGAAGGGGCATTGGAACGGGCATGTCAGCGTCGCGTTCATGCCTTTCCGAGCATCGGAATTGAAGAATTTACGAGGCCGGTCCGGCGAGCATTTGCCTTTTCACCGCGCCTCCCTTAACCGTTCCTGAGCTTCCTCGTATCTCCTTTAGCCGGTCTGTGCTCTCCCTCGCGTTCCCGCCGAATTTCGTTCGGTCCACGAACGATCCTCGCTCCACCTCTCTCTCTCTCTCTCTCTCCTTCTTTCTCTCTCTCTCCTTCTTTCTCTCTCTTTCAGCTTCGCATCTCGTCCATCCATCCATCCGTCCATCGGTTCGTCCCGTAGCCGCGCGGATTCAATGTCCATGCAAAGTAAACGGCGGCCTCGAAACGGCTGTCAATTATCCGTTATATACGGCCCTGGCCCTCGAACCCATTCTTAACGACCCCTTAAACCTGGCCACAGCCCAGCTCCCTCCCCCTCGGCATCGCATCGCGCCGAAAACTCTCTTGACGGGTCCCCGGAGGACCTACATCGACTCGACGACGACGACGACGAGGACGACGAGGACGACGAGGAGGAGGAACAGCAGGGAAGAGGAGGAGGACTACGACGACGAAGACGACTACGACGACGACGACACGAACGACGCAGAAAGACGAAATTGAAGAGAAGGAAGACCGGCTGCGAACCGGGCCAGAGCGGAGAGGCGGTTTCCGGGAATCGTTTGGTATTCCAACGCTACCGCCACTCGCGGCACCTTCCTCCTTCAAACCGTGGACAGATTCCTTCACGGTCGCCGCAGAGGCCACCGATACACAGGAACGACCGCCTCTATAGCCGCGCCGCGAACTGTGTCAGAATTGCAAATGGACAGCAAGCCCGGCACCCGACGGGACGACACAGGGAGAGAGCACCGCTCGTCCCAGGGAAACGGGGCGCGAATTCCTACCTGTAATCCTCCAAGATGGATTCGAGAGTCGGCGCGGCACCGAGGAATTCGAGGCGGGAACTGTTTCGGGAATCGGTGGGAAAAGAGCCACCGATTCGCCGAGCGACGCGCGGCCCTTTGTCCTAGGAAACGAGACCACTTCCTGTCCTCGACGCGTTATTTTATGTGGACGGGGGGAGACGTCCCTCTGGGAGAGCCCGACGGAATGTAGATCGAAACACTTTGATCAAAGTGTTACCGGGCTTGAAGAAATGTCTTTGTTGTCTCCACCTACCGTCGCAATCTGGTCTGATGGAGAACGAGCGACTCGAATGGTAGCAGTTCACTGGTTCTCTTTTTACACTTCTGTTTAGGTGTAACGTCATTTTTAGGCGTCGAAAGTCTCAAAAGGCTCATAAAATTGAAGGGTTTTATTTAATTAAATTAAAAAGCAAAGTTATGTGAGCGTTTTCACTTCTTACGAACCTTCATGAAATTAAGAAATTATAGTGGATTAGCGTAATCACTAATTTTTTAAAATTAAAGTTTAAATAATTCTGACACAGAATGTTAATATTGTAATTATGATGCACCTTTTTAATATTGCGATTATGATATACTGTATTAATAGTATAAATACGATAAATTGACTTAATTGTAAGTATACTTACTTAATAATATACATGTTTGTATTTGTTAAGTATGTTTCTTAACATTGTACAAGAAAATAATGTCTGATAATACCGCGTAACCAAATTATTTCTAAATCGGATTAATCGAAGTAGTCCAGACGCGAAAATTGTAAATTTTGGAACGTTGTATACATAGGACTATGAGTTAGTAAAGTAGCGACACTGCTTTCCCGAAATGAAATACGGTAAAATATGTAGAGAAAAGTAGTTCAAGATCTTCCTCGCGACAACATATTAAAAATCCATCGAAATCGGTGTGCGGAAACCGTCTATGCATAATTACTAAGAACAATAATTGCTCGAGGATCGTACTCGAAGCTAACGAATCCTTTAACAAACCCAGTCACTCGAGCTAACGCGGAACGACTAAGCTGTTGAAGAGAATGTTGAGAGTTAACTGGTACGAGGCATCATCCCCGCGCTCGTAAACGCCAACGCCTCGTAATTATAACGATACGTTCCGTTCGAACGTAACGAGCAGACCGAGGATTGGCGAGTCGTGGCTCGCTGGTTTACCACTTTCAAGCGGCTCGTTACGATGATCGCGTAGAATCACAAATCAATCAACCTCTTCGGTCTTTACAACGAGTTTGACGCGCGATCCGCGATCGCAGCCTAGTGGTTTGCGAATTATCTACATACATGCCGATGAATTATCGTCACTTACCGAATGGAGCTCGAGGACTTTCAACTGCTCCTAGCAATTGGTCCAACGTAGTCTCGGATTGCGGTTAGGTGTCTGGGTGGATACCGATTCCCTTTGTCTTCCGGACACCGATTATTCTGCGATCGATGGTGACGGATTCCGTCCATCTACCGAATGTTCGAAGTTGGAAGAAAAATTATACCGATTAATTACAAAGACACTACGAATTTCCGGAGATATTAAACGCGCACTGGATCCGCGTGAACGAGGCCGACGATGCTCGATTGTTCGAGTTGTAGGTGGCGCTGAAATAACGTTTGCCGCCGAGTTGTACAGTGGTGTGCCTACCGTTAAAGTTACGTGATCCAGTTAATCTGATATTTCATTTTCGATATGTACTCGAATTATTTTTGCAATTGTAGCATGCAAATCAGACTATGTCGTTTCGAACATTTTAATCGAACTCATTTTAAGCAGAAGAATCTCGGCTAGCCATTGATGCTGCTATTAGTAAGGTTAGGCGATAATTACTGAGAATAAAATTTCCTTTATTGCATGATTACCTTTCTCCGTCACTTTATTTAATCAAATTACAATTGAGAAGTTGCATTGTATGATATCAATTACGCTTCGAACATTCTTACGTCTTGCGGATCCTTATGTAATCAGGAAAACACAATAGTTTTGACATGACAGTGAAAGTGTTAAATGGACCGTTTATTTTGAAAGTGGTGTAAGTCCATTTTTGAAAAAAATGGGATATCACGCAATTCATGCTTAATTTAATGTAAATTTTTTATGTGTAACTAGTCCATGTTTAATTTCTTAAAAAATTCCCTTGTTTTGTACAATTTAAAATTGGTCGGTAAATGAAATTGCATAACCATCGATTATGAAAGTGGTGTAAGTCCAATTGACAGAGGTAGGTGGCTTAGCAGATGCTTGCCGACCAGTAGACAACACAATGTAGACAACATGATAAATTCATTTTACACGAAATGAAACGAGAGAATTTCGTTTCAATAAAAAATCTTCAAAATGCGATTAAAAAACAGATAAGAGAAAGCACTAATGGAGAACAGGTAAATTGGTTGCAAATATGTTGGATGAGGTTTCTCAAAAGTGCACCGTACACTGTTTTATATAAAACATCGATGAAGGACAAAGAATTTAAAACTATAAATTTATTACCTACACGTCCTGGAAGACCGCTAAAATTTGACAAAATCGCCGTGGCGCCTTTGTACCAAGATGCCAAGCCTAGTACTTATTAAAAATATAAAGACATCAAGCAGTTATTACCTTATATACATCCGGTGCATCATGCCTATTTCGAAACACTGCCACATGCAGAGCATAAGTAAATACTATCAATATCTTGTAATTTTAACAATGTAATTAGCATGTAAAATTAAAAATACTGCTTCTATTTTATGTCGTGTCATTATTTGTAAACAAAATTGGATTAATATGTAGTATATTTTAAGTGATATTTGATTTTTCAAAATTGAAATTAAACGATTTTTACAATTGTCTAATTTTGAAAGTGGTGTAAGTCCATTTGCAGCCCGTAAGTATACATCAGTTTAGTAAAATACGCCTGAAACAAATTTATATAACCAAATTACATATTGATAAAACAGTAGTAACATTGCCAAACTTCATATAATTTGCCTAAATTTTTTAATTAACAGATATGTTAACCTTTAATTTTCTCGAAACAAGAGAAAATGGACTTACACCACTTTCAAAATAAACGGTCCAAATGTCGAATCGATGCAAATTTAACCGTGTACGATTGTATCGCGATTGGTAAATAGTTACAAGAAGAATCACGGATAATAGAAGAACTTTTTCGAATAAAAATTGACAGGATGACCCGAGCTTTCCGCGGAGGTAATCTCCGAGAGATTTTCCCGGCGATCCTGATCCATTTTTTCATCCTGTGTCGATTGAAAATGGCCGAGGCGTGTAAAGGCGCTGTGATTCGTCAAAGGCGCGTCGTCGCGTGGATAATGGCTTATTAACAATGCGTTGGAGAGACGCGCGAGGAAGTGACAGTGCGGTCACGGACCGTGGGGAACGAAAAAAGGGGGGAGTGAAGAGGACAGTGTTAGTCAGCGGGCGAGAAAGGGAGAAAGAAAGGAAGACAGTGAGTCCTGACGCCAGGAGTCCAGTCACGGGTTTCGTCGACGCCTTCCAAAGAGAAAAAAGTAGAGAGAGAGAGAGAGAGAGAGAGAGAGAGAGGGAGAGGGAAAAAGGGATAGGAAGAGCGAGAGAGTGAGAGTAGGGTCCTGGCGCACAACGGAGCTTTAATTACGTCGATATCACGGTAATTAAGCCGATCAATGCGTGCCATTGTGCAGAGGCCGCGGGGCCCCATCGGCTCTTAAGGCCCATCCATAATCACGACCGTGGACCCCCTTCGTTCGACACAAAAGCACCCCGTCTCGCGGGACACCAGGATATGCGGTACCTGCGCCCAGGGATCTTTACGAGCGACTTCTTTTTTGCTGGGAAACCATGACAATGGCTGGGCAAAAATCGACGCGTTCCGGTGCGCACGATTCGATTCGTTTAATTGAGACACCGGCGATGTGTTATTTTTGCGCGTCCTCGCCGGAATGTCTGCAGGGTGGGAATCAGGAAGTCATCAAAGTTACATTCATGCCCGGATTGCGACCGATGAGAGTCCCGACGAATTCAGCATTGTCCGCGTTGATGTTCGCATAAAACTCGGCTCGACAGCCTATAGGCGACTTAACGTTTAATGTACATTTAAATATATGGTTTGACGCGAACCTTAATCTTCGAAGGCATCGCTTCGAGTCATTTTTTATCCGCATCGAGACGACGCGACGTCGCGCGTACTCTTCGTACCGTTGGTAACGAATAGGGGTGAGCAACTAAAATTTACCTTTTACGCAGAAAGTGCCGAAAATCAATCCCAAAAGTTCCCACAAAATCGAAGTAAGTGGTCATTTAACTCTTTTGCATCCTAAGCGTTATAGTAATACCGTTAATAATTTCTGAAATAAAAATTAAATAAAAAAAACTTCAACGCCATAAACGTTTCCTTGTGATTGAACGCTAAGTATACCGTGCTCGTTATTTTGTCCGCTACAACATATGATTACATAAATATTTTAATTCAATCATTATGTTATAATAAAAATTTTTTAGTTGTTTTTAATTGTTTTAATGTCAGAAAATAACGTATGCCCGAGCTTATAGCTGTTCCGTTAAAGAAAGACGCTGTTGTTCCGTTTTTCAGAGATATTTCCAAAAAAGAGCAAATTAGCTGGTCAGCCCCGGGGCTCGATGTTCCGGGGTTACTTTTGAAAATTGTAGCATCTGGTGCCAGTGCACAGAACGTTCCCGCATGGATCGCATTTTTATTGCCAGGTTCCGAATCAATTACTCCGTATACGTTTGGCGATCAACAAATTGTAATCGCGGCGGCTACAATCATCGAACATTTCTCCAATTTAGGGGACATCGAGTGTGAAATTCGTAGCTTAAGGCGCTGCTGATCTCGTGTCCGATCGTCGTTTCGCGAAGTAATTGCTGCCCGATCCGGATGCAATACCAAAAATTCGTCGAAAATCGCTTCGCCCGAAGCGGTCTCGCTTCAGGGAGGTTCACGTACGCACACACGACAATACTGCGTTAATCGAACGGTACAACTTTATAATTTTCCGCACGATATCTTCTCATAATATGGCTCGGTTATCAATTACCTTATTAAATCCTCCGGGCTCGCCGGCCCTTCGTCGCAATCCAGATTCAACCACCTCGAGTTCTTGCTAAAATACCCCCTCTTTACTTTCAGATTCACTTAACGTTCGAAGGGTTCCATTTCCTGAACTGTTATATTCGGTCGTTTTAGATCATTTCCATCTGCAGTGTATTCAATGGTTCTGTTAGTTGAGTTGATGCGAGATAAAAAGTTGCCAAGTCAATTACAGAAAACAGAAGTTAAATTAAAATAAGTTCCTACGGCGGATGATTTTAAGTAATCTGTAATAACTAGATATTTATACCGTAATAATTATATATTTTAAGCGAACGAAATTCTTCGATTGTTTTTCCAGTTTCGCATAAAATCACTCCAAAAATATTTTATCTGTAGCTGTAGTACAGAGAATCAAAATTATAAAAGAAACCGATCCAAAGAAAGGGCTGAAGGGAAAAAAATTGATCACCCTATAGAAAACTGATGAGAGAGTCCTAGTGCATTCCACAGGTGCATCATCGCATTCCAAATCTCGATATCCCCTGCACCAACGAGAATATTCCCGAAACTGCGTGGTCATTGTTCCATTGTACCCTGTCCCAATTACAAGAAACGCTGTCAAGGTCGCGTTACATCGACCCGAGAACTTATTCAACGACGGCACCACGAACGCTTGGTCACTGTTTATCGAGGTTTATCCCGCGGGTAAAACTTCCGTGGCGGTAAGAGCGAAGAGACCGACGGCGGGGACGCGGCGGGAGGGTGGATGATTTGTTTGCGGCCGCCCTCAGCGTTTTCTCTGTTTGTAGTAGGAGTTATGCCAACGAAACCGTCCCCGCAAAGCGCCGCTTCGGGGAACGAAATAACTCGAAACGGTACACTTTTTACCTTTGTTTTTCGGGCCGCTATTTGCGCCGGCGTTTCACGAAACATGAGCGGAAGAGAATCATCAAGCTGCTCGCCGCGATCTCCTTCTGTCGTTCTGGACAGATGCGTACTTCCAGTGGGGACGCCGCGTTCTCGTTCCATTAACCGTGTTTATCCGGAACTGTTTGAACTTCAAACTTTGCGTTCCAGAAGGCGAACATTGTCGAGCGGTCCTTTCTGGAACGTTTCCTGAACATGTGGAACACACTTTGCAACTTCATAGCCGCGTTGTTATTCCTTCTGTCTATAGTTGATCTGGAAACGATCTTTTTACGGATCTTCTGGTAACAATAATAAATGTACAATCTTCTGGAAACAATAATCTTCTCGCAACTAGCAAAATTTGTTCCACCCGATAGACTATGATGAGAATTGACTTACTAAAAATAATTGCATCACCTATACACTATTATATTAACGACTACAATCTTTATACGAGCTACCAAAACCATAAAAGTATAAATCTCGTACGAGATATATGATACAACTATAGTCTCGTACAGTTGTACATCACATACTAGTGATTTGGAGTCTTAGTGAAATAAGTAACGATTTCGAAAATTTTAACTTATGTCTCAAAATGTTAAAAAGACGAGTAAAATAAAGAGTGAAGTTACTATAAATTAATTTAACAATTTTGGTCAATAAACAATACACGCGTTAGTAACGAATAATTCTCCCCCGTATGTAAACGTGTAACATTGCCAACTATAAATTGAGATAAAAATGTAACGTTTCAGGTGACGGTAGCTAGCACGAGCACGCCAAGCACCAACACCGTTCATCCCAACGTTAACGACATGGACTGGTTCGCCGGCGTAGCCGAGGAGGAATTGCTGTATTACACGGGCGTCGGTAACGACGTCGATTCCCTTTGGGCTGTGATAGGAAGCTTTGTGCCGCCGCCTCCTAGACCACCTTATTTACCGGAGGAGGGTGTCACCACCGACGGACTCACCACCTGTGATTTGTGCTCGTGGGCGTGGAGGAACGACAGGCATTCCTTTTCCCTCGACGGCACTCTCGGTAAGTGTTTGCCACCGTAACTTCCTGCTTTCGATGCGAACGATTCCACCACATTCAATTCCAACGTTTACCACTTGCAATTCGAGTGATTCGCGCCTAATCGCTGATACCAGCGTCGTAGTTCAAACTGGAGACTTTAGATATTCATTCGAAATTCGTGGTTTATCAGTTTTCTGCTCGGATTTTCGTTCTTGTCGGCACTATATGTATGGAAGAATATTAGGGTGATTATGTGTAATCGGTTGATTGCGTTATTTTTTAGTAATTTATTTTTTCACGTTTTTCTCATATTGCTGAGAATAAAATGCAATGGATCTGTCTAGAATTAAATTAACATCTTTTTGCACTAAAACAGAAATTAAATAAAAATGAGTTGTTTTAGTGAATAATTTTGATAAGTTGGAAATGGTGTAGCAGTATTATTTAAATGTCAGCTACTCATTTTTGTATTTACTAAAGTAGTACATAGTATATACTAAAATAAATAGGATTAGCGAGCAAATTCTTTCCTGCAGCACACGTGAATTCATTTAATTATTGAAAACAAGTAACTACGTTCTCAATGTAGTTCAGTCGTTTATCAAAAACATGTTATTATCAATGAAGCAATTAGCGGAGGTCTAAGGCACATTTTGGGGCTCTAAATAAAATAAACATAAACCGGTTACACAAAGGAAACAAATCGAGTGTCCCCACACGGAATTAAGAGCTTCTGTGGAAACTATTTTTCTTTGGAGGATGTTCCTAAGCCGAGGTCCCATAAATCTGCTCGATCCGTTCTTCTTGTCAGTGCTTCAGCGGAGAAGGGTTGAGAAACTGTTACTGTTAGGCGACGTCGGGTGGCCGCGTGGATTCGTTCTGTACATAGTGGGCCGTGTTTGCGTGCTGTTTGCTCGTCAAACAGCTTTTCTGGTCTAGTGGATCCTCCAGAGGAGTGGGACTTTTCATCGTGTCGGTTAGACGTCCGGACCCCGTAATCGTCGGATGACTCGTGAAATATTTCTCGCGCCGCGCCGCACCGTGGAGCGAGCACGCGTTATGTGTGTTTTCGAAATTTCTCGCGGTGTTTGCAGCTCAATCCACGCCTGCCGGGGCGAGCTTTCGCGACGGTTTATTACACGATGTAACGATGTACAACAACTGGAGAAAATGATGCCTATTATCGGGGGCCCGGCTGTGCCCCGGCTCAGGCACGCCTGCCGTTCCTCTCTTTTTACACGCGAAAAGGGGTTAGCGATTTCATTACGAGGAGAGGCTCTCTCGGAGAGAGTCGGTGGTTAGGCAGCTGCGGATACGGTCGCGCCACGTTTGCCAGCCTGGACGGCTATTAGATGGGTGGGGGCAAACGAGGCGAGCTTCCCCATTAGCTTGGCCACGAGCCGACCCATTAGCTTTCGATGACGACCGATAGAACGGTAAGATGTGAATCCCTTAAGCAAACACCGGGGCACCAGCGAAAACTCGATGATCCGCTCGCAAACGAGTCCCATCGATCGATCGATCAAACCTCGACCGATCTGCTATCTCCCGGCTACATAACTTTAGCGGAGGAACAGCCGACTAACATTCTCCGGACGATGGATTTCGTCGCGTGGTACATTAACGTCCCATTCCACGAAGCTGTTGACGATGTCATAATCGATACGAGCCGGGGCCGTGCTCGATACGCGAAAAAGAAACGAAGGTGTGCGTCCGTTCACGTGTCTGCGAGACCGTGTACACACCGTGTTTCAACGTGGCCGGTCCTCCAGGTCGAAGGTCACCGACTGGCCTCACCATGGGAGGCCCGAGCTCCGTGTCTGCAAAACTGCTCGCCTCTTCTCCGTCTCTCCCGACCCCCTCTCCCTGTCCTTCATTCGATTCGCGCTAATTCACGTGACGGACAAATTAAGACAGATAATTCAAGGGCTCGCCCTCGGTGCGGCCCGACCTCCACATCCGGTACGCACGATTCGACCAATCCGAGCGATTCGACCACTCCTCCGTTTCTCCGCCGCTTTCACCCTTTGCTAAAGTGATAGCGGATTCCATACGTAATTCTATAATTTCCTAATTTTCTACGAAACGGAACGCCAATGTACGACTTCGCGTGTACGATGACCGATGGTCACTTTTGTTCACACGCCAACAATTAGACCGTGGCATTCGACTGAACCCCTTGCTTTATGATATCGTGTTAGACTCGTTGCGAAGATTTGGAATATAATCGACTAAATGTGAATGTTATTCGCGTCTTTTAAATCTTACTCAAAGTTTACACTTGTATTATCAATATTTAAACGCTGTTGTAAAGGCTGGCGTACAATAAATGCGAATCTTCTTTCCGGAGTAGGAATTTACTGTAGTGCAAGGGGTTAAATCGGCATCGATTGAGTGTTGAAATTTTTAAAACTTCAAATCAGAGTGTTCAGAGAACACTATACATATAGCTTGGGAGACAATTGTAATGGGAAAACGTAGGTATTGCATTGTTGAATTTTTCGTTTCAATTTAATTTTGATCAATGCATCTTCATACACCTAATATTACATCTTCGGAAAGATTGTTTCTTTTCGTCAGCTTGCGGTGTATTCGCGAAACGCGACAAGATATCTAGACGATCGAAAGTAGCGACAGAGTGATATGATACATATTCTTTAATTGCAAAAAGTGCTAACGTTGACAGTCGTATCAATAGACTTCGAGTTGAAGAATGTAGAAAGCTAGTTCGAAGATAGCAGGAGCTAAATTGCTAGGGTGTGCTAAGGTAGCCGTCTTACGCAACGCGATCGCGACCGTCGCATCGAGTATTGCGTAAAATGGCCACTCTAATGGTCCCGAGAGGCCGTTCGTTGAAAAGTGTTTATTTAAAAGGAAATAGCAGGCTGGTGATAACAGGATATGAATAAGTGCACAGCGTGGGCTGAGTTGCTCTTTAAACTGTCAAGATATTTGAAGATTGATACTAATGAGTAATGGTCAGCTGCCTATAAAATCTGTCAGCTTGTGAAACCAGTTACACTGACGGATCGCTAACTACATACTTCAATTGTGATTAATTGTCTAATCGTAAATGAAAATTTAATCTCCCGATCCGAGACGTCTATGATGAAAAATAACACGACTTCTCGATAGAAAATGTTCAAGCTCTTAAACATACTACTGCGTCAATGCGATTTCCTCGGAATTGGCAGTGATTCTCGCATCTTTTACCATTTTCAACATGCGATTCGTCTCGCACGATCTTTCTCCTTTTGTTAAGCAGCTCGAGTAATTTTGGTCGATTCGAAAGTTCATCTCGACGTGCGTTACGAAAAATAATACGTGATAAACATGATAATCGTGGTAAACTGAAACGTCGCGGATCTTCGTAAGAAGAACGAAACGGGTTACTTTTCGTCACACACGTCGATTTCGTTTTCAACCGGCGCGCACAATGTAACTTTCGGTCGGTCTTTTACGTATGCAAATCTGGCTAAATTGAGCGTTACGGGAAGACCTCGTAAAATAACATTATCGAGAATTTTTACGAGATTCGGGCGATCGCTTCAGAAAATATGAGAGCCGGATTTTTTCCAAATTGCGCCGCAAAACTTGAATTTGCATACGTACGGTGGAACGATCGTCGAACGATTCGATCCCGCTGTTTCGATGTCTCGAGCGACCATAAGCCGTTACGGCTCGAACGAAATCGAACGACGAAGGGGACGAAAGCGCTGGCAAGCCAAGCTCCACATCCGGTCGAAAGAATTCGGCCAATCAGAACGCCGGCTCTACCCTGACGGAACGAGGTTCACACGTACGCGGGGGCACACGTGAGTTTCCGCTACGTGGCACCGTGGCAGGGTGCCCCACCTCTGCCCGGGCCCCTGTTCCTCTCTTCGCTCGTCCTCCGCCTTGTTTCAGCCCCTGCGGGCCCCATCGGCACAGCCACGCATTATCGCCATTACCATGAATTCCAGCAGTTATTACGCCTCTGTTGCGCCGCCACGAAAATGGCGGCTGGGCGCATTCTACCGTGCAACGAGGAGGGCCCAGGAACCCCCACTCTCTTTTTTCCTCCTGGCGCCCGTACGCCGTTGGATATCCGCCTCGACCTGCAATTAACCGTACAACCGACAATTTCTAAAAACCCTTCAATAGTCGGCACTACGAGAATAAATAAACATCTGCTCGCTTCCTATGCTCGCTCTTCGAGGGACGCAAAACTGTCGACGCTCGATATTGTCGCGCAAAACTCGTTAACAAACTGATAACAAATGTAAATTAAAAGTGCTATCAAGGTCTGACCTCGAGAAGTCAACAAAAAAGGAATTCATTTATTATGAATCAGCGTTAGAAAAATTTCTATTAAAACATGCAAGAATTTCGTTTCGCATCTGACTTAACACGTTAAGCGACAAACCTGTTTTGTCTTCCTTTCCGTTCTTCCGTCTAGCCCGCGTTATAATATTCTGTGAATACCGTGTTCCAATAGTGCTCGTTAAAATGTTTTTTCTCGGTAACACGTAATACTTAGATACATGCTTTTACGATCGGCAAATTATTTCAAATTTATTTCCATAGAAGAATGCCATTTTCTAAATTGCATGTCGTCAGTTACCGATGGCTGACGCATCCGAACGGAAAGTATAGTGTCAGTCACCGATGATTGACACGGCGATTAGCGTGTCAGGAGACCATTCGGAGCTATGCAAACACATGTAAACACTTACAAAGGGACTGCTTGGATTTGATCCACCAAATTTGGAATCAACAACTTACCACCGTAATCCTGTTCAGTGTTAAAATCGATTCCGTCATCTATCGCGGCCATTCCCGGAACGGTGCACACGTCATTCCAGGAAGAAGCTGGCCGACGGAGGACCAGTCCCAGAGGAGCCCAGGAACAAAATTGAAATTTATTTCCAGCAAATCGAACGATCCTCCCGCGAGCGCGTGATGGATGACCGGTAATAAGCTACGCGGCCGTGTTCGATACTGTTATTAAAGCGATAAATCACGAGGCGAGGGCGGAGTGGGAGGTAGGCCGGGACGCGTTTCGTGTGCCGAGATAGCGATCGCCGGTTGATTCGCGGCGAATCGCCATTGTCTCGCCGAAACCGCGGCAATTACGCCGCGAACTGCGAGGATAAACGGCGAATTGCGGAACGGGACGCGACGAGCGGCGAGGAGGGTGTGGGGCGCGGCGGAGCGGGGTCCGCGGCTCCTTAAAGGAGGCTCGCGATGGGGTAATCATCGCGTCACTTCGTATCTGCCGCGACGTAATAATTACGCGATCGCGCCTCCGTCTCTCGAGCCGGAGTTCCCGGCCGTTCGAGGAGGCGGAAAGCGAGGAACGGAACGGAAGGGACAGAGAGAACTTAATTCGAGCTCTCGAGCTCTTCTCTCCGGACCTCGACGACGTCGTCCACTCGCTCCTGTCCGCTCGAGAACCCTCGCGACTCGCGCGAGCAACGACAAAAACCGCGGCTCCGCGCTCGGCCGACGACTTTTTAGACGCTCCGGGGAGTCCGGAGGCGTTCATGAGGGAATATTTCGAGGATCTTTTGTCGCCTGTGAAGAGATACTCGCGGACGCGTGTAATCCCCACGAGGAAGAAGCCGGTCGAGTTATTATTACTCTTCCGCGCTGGAATCTCTTTATTTAACGCCGGAACTACCGAATCCTAAACGCGAATTATGTATATGGTTTGTACAATTTAGAATATCGAACGGAGCAGTTTATCTAAAAATTTATTATAGAAATATTATCATAATATCAGGAAACGTAAAAGAGAACAGCACATGTCGGAGCTTAAACTGAAATAAACGGAGCCGATTATCCGTGTTACGCGAACGAGAGAAATCGAGTCTGCCCAAACGGAATTACGAGCTTCTGTGGAAATTATTATATACTTTAAACGCATGGTCCCAGAAATCATGGAATTATTCACCTCGTCGCGCGGGATCTCGTCTGAGAGCGAATCACGACGAGCTGCGAATTAATGCAAATTTCCTCTCTAGTTCTACAAGATTTAGTTTACTTTAGACTTATGCAAATCACGGGATTTTATCTTCTGATTTATAGACGAGTAAATGTTATTTAATGTATTAGCGATCTCATTATGGCGGTACTAATTGGACTGTGGCAGTTATGCAAATCCAGGTTCTTCAATATTTATAAGTCCGGATGTTAGCGCTTTACATTTTCATGGCCGAAAGTTGAATTTCATTTCCTACGTTAATAGTATTTGAGAATGTAGAAGGAGGAATTCTCCTTCGACGAACCTAATAAGCTGCGAATACCTTAATGTTCGCAATCTCCGTAAATGCTGTTGGCTCATTTCCTACCATCGTTCCCGTAAGTTCGGTTGCCGCGGGTTTCAATTAAAGTGACACAGTGCTCGAAAAATGAAACGTTGGAAACGGTATTATACCTTTAGCGGCGTCTCAAGAAATACGCCTAGTTTAGAACATGTTGTACGACGAACGATAAATACAGTTATCAAACTACATAAAGGCCGGTCTGCACAGCTCCGAGTGCCGCGCCGGTTTCTGGACAGATGATACTCCCGTGGACTAGAAGCTCGCAATTAGTTACAGAAAGAGATCGGACTCGGAACACCAATTTAGTGATCCGTAAGGGGCCTCCGCGGCTGTGTCATTTTCCCGGGCGCTTCGTAATCAAGTGATTGCGAGCCTGTTTAAAGCAACAACGTAATCGCACGTAGTCCCGCGGTTCCTGTAATCAGTGTGAAATGCCAGGCGAAATAAGCCGCGCACAGGATGCTAAGTAGACGGAATCACCTCGGGGCGGCGCGTTTCCTTCGGAAATCACCATTATCTTGGCCACCGGTGATCGACGGATACAGAACGCGCGTCCAAGCGACACGAATATACGCGATATTATGTTGGATAGCTGATCAGAGCTCGAAATAGAATCTGCATCGGCTAGTAAAATTTCATATAGAGAGCAAGAATACTAACCAGCGTGGGTATGGGAGCTTTATATTTTACGACACCGATTATCTGGGAATTAATTGAAAATTCCAGACCCGTTATTCCACTAACAATTTATACGACGTCGAATTAGCATCGACTTTTCGTTAAGTGCACTTCCATTAAAATGAAGTCATGCTGTTCGACGTTCATTTTAAGAGCGACTTTACTGTCTCGTTCAAGTTATGTTGTACAGCAATTACATACGCATTCTGCGGTAATGTGCAGGCTAATTTAACTATTCGTTAACAAAGATTCGCAAGTACAAAGACAATGCTTTCGGTAATATTTATAAAGCAATAACTTTATAATTATACAACAACCTAAATCAGTAAAATACTTGGGCTTACACTTGGATAATAATTGAATACTTTGATTGGGCTTGCGCTGGGAAATATTGCGTACTACGGAAAATAAAAGTTATAAATTTAATTAAGAAACAATTATTACACATACGAATCCTTCAATTGGAAACTGCTACAATGACACAGTAAGAAGACTATAAAACGCAAACACCCTCTTAACTTAATTTTCACTCTTAACTTTTAACTCGTGTTAAGTCTGTCAATGAAATATACTTGAACAACCCCTAAGAAGCAACATATTGCACAAAACTTACTGGTCTTTATAAGCGATAATATTTTCTGTAGTCTAATTTTTATGTAGTTTACGCGCATTGCCTTCTATTTGTACTAAAGACGAAAATAAAATTATTACTAGACTGCGGACCTTTACGCAAAATGAAAGTACCCTGCATCTGTTGTGAATATGTGTCACTCAGAAATTTTTCTCCTTCTTTATGAGTTATTTATTCAACACATTCGTTACTTGCGGCAAATATTAAATTAGATTATACATCCTATCGTTACTTTTATAAACCAATACAAAACAGCTGCTTCTATTGCTCCGTAAATATTGCGTTAACAATGTTTAACCAGTTGAAAATAGTACATTCACATCTTTCAATCATTCTTGTCTACTGCTTCAGATCTTTATCTTGAACGCATAAAATCCGCAGTCCAGACCAATCACAATCAAAAATGAGAGAACCCAAAAAAGAGAATGCTGAAACGAAAGACGAAATCAGCGTAGAACGGCGCGCCGCGCAAGGCGCCGTTGCAAACGCTCTCCGCGCTAATCACGCGATGCCGCACGAAACGATCGGGGAGGGTAGAGGCTGCCAATTAGAACGCAACGCGGCCCCCGTTGATTGTAATACAGCGTTGGATTGCCTGTCGTGTGCGTGGCGATGATGGAAGCCAGCCCGCGCGGAACCGGCGCGGCGCGCCGCGGCGGACAGCTCCATCCCCTCGCAGCGAGTGGCATTTATCGGTTCGGGAACGGTCCGAGCCGCTTTGTCGTTCAATCGGCCGCTCGTTAGGATATCCTTGCGCCTCGGAAACCAGGGCCCATCCTCGCCTGAGTCATCCTTTTAATTCGCGTTATGTGCCCGCGGCTACGTATATTCGGATTGGCCCGATCTTATCTCGTCGTACGCGTATGCGCCCGAATACCGGCCGTGTAACGAGGCTTCTTCGCAAACCCCCGCCCATGCCAACCCCCGTAGCCTTTCGCAAGGACCGGTGTTGCTCGAGTCGTTCCCTTGCCAAGTTACCTTGCCGAGAATTTCGCGCCTCGAGAACGCAGGTTTGTTAAACTATTTCCGAGGAGAGCTGATTTTATTCGATTTTAGCCCCTCGCGCTCCGAAGTATTTTCTTTCCTCGATTTTAGAATTTGTTACGTAACATTATATGTAGCAAATTTCGTTAACATTGTCGATGATGTTAAAATTATTTGATAACGTTAAAATGATTTTGCACCGTGATGTAGCAGTTTTTAATGGCGCCTTATAGTTGCTACTCGTGCGCAGAGGGTTAACATCCTGTAGGGTATAATTACCTTTAATTACCCGCGGGGTATAATCTCGGACGTAATTAACTTTATATTTAACAAAGAACACATATTAAACTTTTGCATTAAAAAATAAACAAGATAAAAGTATAAAGAAAAGTACCTTCCCGTAATTACTTGTAAAAGAAAAGTCGTCAATTTTTACATAAAATTCTTCTATGTTATAACGTTTTCGAGTAGTATATTTAAAACGATGGAAAAATTGTCTGTATGCTTAACGATCGAAGTGAATTATACGAGAGTAAGGGAAAGATTTGCCCAAGTAATTGATCCGGAGATCTAATCGGAGGATCCATCTTCCGTGATGGTCGTTTTGCCGGGTGTAGCAAGGATGTCGCATGTTCGGCCAGGGAAAAAGGAGCAAGCAGGTTCGCGCCCGGCGAAGTGCGAGAGCTCCGGAAGGATGCAAACGAGAGCGGGCGTTTCGTGCGACCCAAAATTTTTACGGGAACCCTTGCCGGGGCCCGCAGCTTTTATATGCTCCCGAGCCGCGTACTTTTAATCTCGGCGTCGATCTCGCCCACGTAGATTTATTGGCAACGGTCCCCGCGCGCTGCAGGGCTACCGTGCGCGTTTGTGTGCGTCCCTTTGATTGCGTGCATCCCGATTCGTTACGTGTTCTCGTATTTATCGGCCGCTCGCGGCTAATCCACGCCACGCCGAGGAATTGTTTTCGGCCGGGGAATGCGAATAAATTCGGTCGGAGCGGAGTCGCGCGACTGTTCGACCCTTAAAAGCGGATATTTTAGGACCGTCGGCGGCAATTTAATTAATAGGAGCTGAAACAATAGGGCCGGAGCATCGGCGTCCCCCACTGGATTACTTATTCTAATTCTCAGTGTAATAGATACTTTTCGAACGGGGACCAGCAGGTTCATCTGTCGCTTCGCCGACAATTATTTCATCGACGATCGTCTCGCAGACAATAATTTCACCGACACGAAGTTTTTGCCTATAGTCGTTACATCGACACGTAATTTCGTGTATTTCTAACCCTAGACCAGCACATGATTTATATACGCAATAAATGTGTAATGAAACTCAATTTCTACGCACTAGCTCGAGGTCTTAGAAAACAGTCTCCCTTTTTGCCTCAATTACTTAGAACGTGTTATGGATTTTTCGATAGCGTATACCAGAGCTATTCAACAGGGCAGCGATTTTCAATCCCCACTCCCGAGGATTTAACTCCTAGCTCCTCACAGGACTCCTCACCAGTAACGACACGTTATTTAGCTGGAGATGTGACATCGACTGTCGCGCAACCGGCGTATAACGTCACGAGTGCGAGTGCGAGTGAGAGAGAAGTTGGAGTGAAAACGTAAACAACATTCCGCCCTTTTTGCTCACGCCTCACCCTAGTAATAGGATTGCCCGTAGCTTTGCCCTTGCCCACCACGGAGCCTGTTGTACAGTTCTGGCCTAAACCGCTTACTTATTGTATCAAATCGATTCCGTGGTCGTCTAGATCTCCTTCACAATTCTTACATTTCCCTCAAGCTTTCTGCCGCTTGTACTATTCACTGTTCTTCCTCATCCCCGCTCACATAATCTAATCCATGCATTTTTCTTTCCTGAGTTTTATATTTAAGTTCTTAGTTTTAAGTTATTATATTTTGTCCGTCCTTGTGTGACTGCTACATTATTATCCTATCATTATACAAACGGTTGTACCGCCGATGAAGAAAGTTACTATTATTATTATAAATACTTTAATTATTGATGTTTACATTATCGTCAACGTTGTATAAAATAAATTTAAGTACTGATTTGGTGAAATTATCATCGATGAAGTGACTAGGATCGCGATCAGCGTAATCCGTTTCTCACGAGAAATCTTTCCTGTTATGGGGTGAAACAGTTAGTTAGTTAGTGAAACATTCACGCCTCTTGTTACGTCGGTAGACAGCAGTCCAATCGAATGAAGTCACATCCACAATTGGCAAGGAACCTGTACGGTTGGACGCCCGGTAAAAGAGAATATTAATTAAATTCGAAATGTAGCACGCGATGAATCATACACGAAAACCGTAAGACAGAGAGACAGTGTGGGAAGGAATTGCGAAACGGATGGGCATCCTAACGGCGCCGATTGCCGGACGATTAATTAACCCGACGAGGCGAGTTAATAATATGTAAATAAACGGCACTCGGATGGGACGCGTGAATCATTAATCCGCGGTGAAGAGTGACCGGTATAATAGCGCGTTTAGCATTCGATACGAAACACCTTAGATCGGCAAACGGCTCGCTGCCCTATCTGTTAGTTCGCGAGCGAAACGATTTCGCAAGCGTCGCGCCCGCGAGTCTAACGATGATTGGAACGGAATTAATTACTATCTTGCCGCGAGGCTATCGTGTTGACAGTGCTCGCGGAACGAATTACCCGGCGCATAAATTACAAGCAGTGTACTTCATAACGAACTGTGTAAATCATCGCCGAGGTGTTGCTATAAATTAAATCGTGAGATAATTGGGACTTCATGATTAGAGAAACTCACGAGCAGGAAAGCTGGCCATTTTCCAATCTCCGCTCCGTTTACGGTTCGATCACAGCACGGTTTTAATTAGACGCGGTTCGAAGCTGCCTTTTCGTTTCCTGATCAACTTGCCCTTCAATTTACGGTTAGCGAAACGTGTAAAGCGAAATTGTAGTTTTTTTTCATGAAATCATCGGTCTTTTGAAGTCAGTTAATTTTTATTTGGGAACAATTTGTATGGGATTACCGAGTGGCTGACGTTTGCTTTTCTATAAGAATTACAAGACTGAATTGATTTACACTCTTTCTCGTTTTTATTATACGTTAAGAAAGTATAATTATAATTATGGTTAAGAAACCCTTTCGGACCAAAAGCATAAACTTAACTCGTTCGTTTAATTCAACTTGACGTCACAGAATCATACGGAAAATATCCTAAACATTTTAAGAGATACCAAACTATATACAAAAAATGTAATCATCAATCAAAAGATAAAAAACTCTAAAGAAAAAAATTCTCCATGAAAGAACTTTTATGAATGAAAAATTTGTTTATTGAAAACTGCGAAATCGGTCGAAACGGCACCGGTAGGTTTAATGTTGAAGATGTTCAGATTTCAGATTGATTCGTACACGAAATAAACCGATCGATCTCGAAACCGGCTCGAAACGGGCGATCGAAACAGACGATTCTCCGTATCATCCTCATTGGGCTTAATTCTAGCCTGTCGATGGCCGGTCTTCGTGGACAATGATACTCCCGAGCCGCAGGTGTATCGTCGAAACCCATTTCCGACGATAGCGGTGAGCAGACACTTAAAGTTCTCACGAGGCTCGCACTTAACAAGCTTTCTCCGGGCTGGGAGTTAGAGGATGGCCGGTGTTGATGCACCGACCTACGCGATTTCTCGGCGGTATTTCGGGTAATTAAGATTACAAGCCACGGCGATTACGCGGAGACAGACTGTCGCGTGTGTCCCATCGTCCCGGTCTGAGGGAGACGGTCATCCCCGATGGCGTCCGGCTTATCTCCGTCACTTACCGAACTATGCCCAAAGTTAGGCCCCTTATCTCGGTAACACGGGCCGGTCCACCGGGTTCCGGCAACATCCGCGTTCCACCGCCTCTCCTTCTCCCTTTCACGCCGGCACCACCGACACACCACCGACGCACCACCGGCACACCACCGGCACACCACCGGTCGTTTAGGAATTCTTGTACCCCGGGACGGCCGGCGTGGAAGCGGCCTCCGTTATTTATCCATCGTTTTTTCCCTTATCTTGTTTCACGCGGCGGCCGTGATCGCGCGCAACAGAAAAGAGTTGTTAACAGCCCGCGTGTATCGCTACATTAGAACCGATAGAAATACCGGCGAGTGTCCGTGGCGCGGCGACTGACTCATTTCCAGCTCCGTGTCTCCGTCGAAGCCTTCTCTGTGTGTATGCACGCGAGCCGATCATCCCCGCGACTCGTTAGCTAAAAGCCACCGACCACGACGCGCCATTTATCCCCGAGCCGCCCGGCCACCCAAGCAACTTTTTCTCGTGACTCGTTTTCCTCAACTCTCCTCGTCCTTATGACACCGCGGGGGGGAAAGTAATCGGCCGACCCGGTAGGCACATGCCCCGACTGATTGAGCCGTTCAGTTTGCTCCGAGATCCCCTCGTCTCCCTGGGCTGGTACTCTAAATGGCTGATCCCTGGAACTTTGTAGATACCGGTCGAATAAGTGAAGACATAAACTCTTGGAAAGACTACATTACACGGTCCCGGGATATCCAAGTTAGAACAGTCTTGACTCGTGGTGTCCCATTAGTCGCTAAAACGGCTTCACGGCTGTAAGAAGGCGCGACGTATTCGTAGGCACGACGTTTATCTTCCAATTTAGCCGGAGTCGAAGATTTCAATGTGGAGTCCTTTCGTACTCGTACAAGAAATTGCTTTCGATTGTAGCATTTCTTTTATGGCTATGTTGCACTTTTTCGACCGTAATCGTTTCTCTAAAAGGTCGACGTAATTTTTGTTCCTTGATAAAAAAATTTTTATGCGGGGGACTTTGTTTTTGAGGACAGGAGAATCGAACTTTAGTTCGATTTAGATGAATTGTAATAAATCTTCATCGCGAGTCTGACACGTTATTAATTAAGATAATGTTAAAATGTCAAATTGAAGTTGTTATGCATTTATGACAAAAATTAATAGATCGAATTAACAACAGTAGAAACATTTAAAGATACGGCTCTACTGCATTCAACCCAATAACATTATTAAGAACAGAAATGTCTACGTAGCTCCTGCATCTTGCAATTGATGCTAACAAGTTTTATTTCTTATATAACTTTGCAGTCTGATCATGAATTTTAAAGTAACATTTTACGGGGCCGTGTCCGCAGAATTACACAAGGTTCTCCACAAGAAATTGATATTTTCTATGAAGAAGAAGCGAACGTCTCTTGACCAAGCGTTGAAGTCTCCTGGACGATACCGTTTAACGCTCGTTGTAGTCTCCAGCGCAATTCCGCTGACTGTGCATCGAAATCGCTTGGACCACGATCGATTGCTGCGATAACATTTAACCTTTCCTGTACCGAATTGTGCAACCTGTTCCTTCTCGCACACTTTCAATAATTATATAAATACGTTGTAGCTTTTTACGGATTTGAAAGGTTTCAAAAACGTCGTGGTTTCGCATTTAAACCCTCGCGTGGCTCTTTCTACAGAATATCCGCAATAACTAAAGTTCTATCTAACTCGATGTTATCAAAAGTGGGAAAATACATAAATATTCACAGTCTATAATTTTAATAATCAACTCCGTGGAAATTAGAATACATACAGACGTGCGACACTAAATATTAATTACGTTTTGATATCATTTCTTATTCTGATATGTATTTAAACAAACTGAATGTTACAAAGATTTTTAGAATGCAAAAAAAGATCAATTACTAGTTACTACGATTAATTGTCTAGTTTCGATTTCGTTAATTAAATGACTTGATATTGTCAGAAATTGTTCTCACTTAACGTGTAAAACAAATTTGTTGTTCCTAAATTCGAATATAAATTTCCATTTTTCCCGCGGAAGTTATTAAACGCAAGTAAATCGCAATCATTGTAGCGGCAATTCACTAGCGCGGAGGAACGACTAAATACGTAGAAGCCGATTTTCTCGCGAGAGCCGAGTTCTCGAGCGTTTTTAAAACCGCTTGTTGAACAAACCAAAGCGTCTTTCACGGTTCTCCAGGCAACAAGACACGAGTGACGCGCTTGATCGGCACTCGAAAGAGCATAGACAGCAAGGCAATAGAGCCATCAAGCCATAATTGCTCCTTGAACCATCGAAGTCGCTACAAGCGTCCGCGAGTGCCGCGTCGCGGTACAATGCCGGCTTTGTTTCCATTCCGGCCCCTTTTCGACTATTGCTGATTACTCCGGTGGCCCTTGAACGTTCTCCAGCGTACGTCGACGCGGCGAACCGTGGCCCGTCTCTCTCTCGTTCTCTGCCAACGGGATAAGGGGAAGCCTATCCAGTCGGTTCTATTCTTACACTTTTCGCCGCAGCTCGCCGGCTACGAGAACCTGACGTTGACGTGCACCAAGCGGCTTCGCGCGGGTCTCGCAGCGCCGGTTCGCCGTTGACGTAGAGTATGAATGATTCCGTTAACTGGACGTCACCACTGACAGCCCACTGGTTATTTCTCAGGAAACGCTGGAGGGTGCTTCGAGTGAAGGCTGCTTCCTTGAGAATTCGGGGCTCTTCGGAGAAAATGAACCAACCATTGTGAACCGTTCACCTTTCGAAATTAAGCATTCAGACTCATCGAGCCTCGTTTCGTCCTCCGAACATTCTCTCCAGCCTTCTTATCCTCGACTCGGGGCTTCATTTTTATTTAAATACTCCGGCGGTGTACGGCAAACGTACCCAGGCTGTCTAGATTCGCAGAGAAGAGTGTCCTTCGTTTTGGTATCAAAGGAACCGCGTGATCATTCTTCCTCGTAATTCGTTAAGACGCGAATGAGAACCTGAAGAGGATCATTTGTGCAAACACTTTGAAGAGCGTATTAATACGGTGCTCTTTACTTCTTGACTATCTTAACGAATTCATTTCATTTCGGAACATAATTAAATTTCGTTACTCTAGAAATATTATCTCTGACTGAAAAACAATATCTTTGATGAACAATGACGAGCTTTCGAGTTATTTCTAAAAACATACACGAAAGCTTCTTGAACATTTTTAGTCAACGAAGTTTAACAAAGCTTCAGGTTGTAACATTGGTTATTGATAGTCGCGTTAACCACTAATCCGAGTAACTAGCGTCTCAGTGTTTCGATTTTCTAATGTGTTGAACACTTTGGCGCGTTTTAAACGGGCGGAAACTTGCGCACTCCGATTTACCTGTATCTGCCATCCTTGTATGCTTCAGAGTGCATACGGAATTTGAGTATTGCAGTTGATGCGGATCGAGGGTCCGCGTAGCACCGCAGGATCTAGATATCGGAGCTGTTACTAATTGCAGTTTCTGCGAACAGTGGGATCACCGGTGATTTCCTTCGAAAGTGATCGCGGCAGCCGGAGATTGCGCTGCGCTCTTTGTACGCCGGGCACCGTGCACGGTCCAGCGCACGGTGCGCATCAAGAAAGCCTTTCTACGGGATACCGTACAATAAGTTCTGCAGCCACGATAAATTACCCGCATTAGAGCGATGCGTCAGAGCCCTATTTGTGGGGAAGCGTGCATTAACGGCTACGGCGTGGCGCGGCGCGACCATGCAGCGCTATCGGGATAGCTTTTCAGGCGAGCTGTGTGCCGCGGTTAACGAAGAGGTTAAGGACCCGGCGGATCGTTCAAAACGATCCGGGATCGGCCGAATGAAATCATATCTCTCGGCGAAGCCGGTGTATTTATCGGGTCCGATCTTCGCGATTCTATGTCCCGCCTCGACCGTATCACGGTTGTCACATTTACTCGATCGGTTATCGAGGACCCGGTGATCGCATCGATCGATAGCCGATGCGAGATCCGTCCTCGGCGAACATGCCGCGGATCTCGATCTTCACGACGATACACGCTTTTTCAGGCATCCGAACTGGTCGCACCATATTTCCAATGAGCGAAACATCGAATTACATATCTCTAATGACGGGTGCTCAATGCGTATCTGAATCCTTTGAATCTTCGATCGTTACGTTCCTGTTTTTTATTGCTATCTTTAGTCTAGATTCATCGATCTCTTTATACGTTTCAGTCGTTTTTAGCTATTGCGATCGAAAAATCTATTTTGAGAATTTTAGATTTTATCACTCTCAATTGTGATAGTTAGTGAGCGACTATTAGATGGAATTTGTGTCGCAGAATCAAACAAGGGGGAATAAATTGTATCTGGGCATTTTGATGAAACTGTTGTTAGAGATAGTTCTGTGGAAAAATTTGGCAGATATCTGCTTTTATTCGTCATCGTTAGACCGCGGATCTTTTTGCAAATAGAACTGATCTTCGTCAGTTGCAACGAAAATGAATCAAATAAAAATGTATTTCTTTGTTTAATAATTTCAGTGAAATAAATACAATATTCTTGTAATATTTTCATTGCTGGAAATTTCACCCACCCGTTTTTATTGTTGATGTATGGAATCCGCAGTCTAGTCATTGCGAAAATAAGCCACGATTTAGCGGACCAAAAAAATTCCAAAACAAATATTTGCCAGCAAACATTTTCGGAGGTCATTGGATACGCGGAAAATTGCGTCTGCGTTAATCCTGAACCGTGGAAAGAAGAATGACATTGTTTTTTAGTGAAATTGTCGATCACGTAGGAACCATAAGTCCTCGAAGTTTCGTAAAGCGATGCTGTTCACAGCGACACGCGTGGAAGTCAGCCGACCGTTTCGCTGTCAATTCGGCTGTCTTTCGGGCCACACCTTCGTAGACAGATAGTCGGAGAGTGCGCGGAGTCAGCGGCCGTGGAAGTTCAGATGGGATGACGGATAAATCGATCGATCGATCGATCGTTTCACCAGTGATGGATCTGTTCTCGGCCCGCTCCTTTATTTTGCTCCCTGCTCTACATCGCGGACGCATCGCGGTGTACACCTTACACATATTTTCAATCACGATCTACGATCCGGAGCCGTATGGCTTTATCTCGATTATAGTTTCGAGATGGCGATTGAGGCGGTCGTAAAAGCAATATAATTCCATCGCCGACCGTCAGACGGTATAATGACCGCGCCACGATACAGTAATGACACGATTGCCACACCATTAACACGGACGACGATTCTAGATTAATATGACGCAATGTAACGTCCAATTACATAGTTCTTGCCCTTGCGAGGCCTAAGGGACCGGATCTCCTTGACTTTTTTCATTATTTTCGCACGAGTTTTTCCATCAGCAGACTTAAAACTGATTATTCGTGAACCTGCTTCGTAGATAGAGCACGCATTTACTGCATGCAAAAGTTCAAGAACTCAAATTCTGCTTTTTCATCTTTCGAAACTCGAGCAATCGAATAAGAACTCTATTACAATTTATTATATATTTTTACCTTTTTAATACTTTTCTTCGTTCTCTTTTCATTTACTTTGGTTTCTACTGTCCTCGTTCTCTTTTCATGTATTTTCTACTATTGTTGTTCAACATGATTTGCACCCTTGTTAAGACTAACAGTAATATAACGGCTTATACAATATTTAATGATAGTAATCTCGACAAGAATCTGAATTCTCCGAGGATCATCGACCGAAGATAATTGATTAACAGTACTCGGAAATTATTTTTTCTATAGGTGCTGAAAGGATCGGGACGGTCGTTCGTTTTCACGCGATCGGAGACATTTGCTCTGCTGATTGACTCGTTACGACCGTTAACTAAATTAGTAAGGTGGCGCGTTGATCGAACATGCGTCGCCTAATCGTTTTCGGGGTAGCAATCGACGCGGGTCCGGTGATTTACGCGCCATTATCGGAGACTGGCGCGTTGAATCGTTCTCTGGCAGAGACAGAGGAGCCAGAACGATTAGCGGTGAAAGTCCCTCGCGTGAATTACGACGTGTCCGGTTCGGTTGGGAAGCGTGGCACCGGCGCGACGTGTCGGTGCGCGCGGCGCGGCCGACCGGCAACACCGGCGACTTCTAATTTTTCGAGATGCTTACCGGGCCGCCGGCATTGTCGGAAATATTATCGAAGCCACCGAAACGACGCTATAAAGTCGCGAGTTAATGGCCACTGTCTGCCAGCGAATGGAACGCATTTCGGTAATTAACTTCGTCACGTTCACTTCGCCGAAGTGGTCCGAGGGTCTTTTATGATTTTCCTGTTTAATACTTTTTTTCGTCGCCGGCTTCCTCGTAACCCTCGCGCCGATCCTTCCCCGCGGATCCCCCATAAACGTGCACCCCGGTTTATGCTTCGTACCGCGGATCCCGCTTTTATGCTATTTAATACATATTAGGCGTCGCACAGTGGTCTAAAACACGATTCCAATTGAACATTTCCCTCTACCTGAAAATTATATCCGTTTTTATGGTATAGACGTAATTCCACATGCATATATATACAATACACATATCGTATACATTTAAATTTGTAGTAATACAGAATATAGTTATGTATATACAGAATATGATTATAATTAGACTGTGGACTTTTATGCAAAATGTAAATTTTCCAGGACGATTGCGAGAAATTTTAGATTAAATAAAAATAAATTCTTTCTTTCAGCTATTTGGATAAATTGAAAATAGCACAACTATATTATTACAATCATTTTGTATAAAAAATACAAAAAATAAATAGATATCTTTTACTTTAATATTCACGCAGATGCCAAGAAAAATCATTTTGCTTTTAATAAAGCTATTCGACGACGAGCAACAATGTTGCGAATGCAGTAAAGATAATTTCAGGTCGATCTTTGGCTCATGCTTTGCACACGGAAGTCGTAATTCTTCGACGCAATCTATAATTTCCATTTCGCATAGGAGTATCCCGCTTCGGAGCTCGTATAATCGGTCCGAATCGCTCCGCCGGCAACAAGAACTATTGTGGAGCATTTCGGGCGACCATAATGGACCCTAACGCCGAAGGAAACGCCGGCAGAACAGGTCCCGGTGCTCTGCGACACGCGAAGACCGCTGAAACGAAAAGTCTACAATTTCGTCGATCGTCAAAATAAGCGCCGTAAATCCTGAAAGACATCTGTCAGTCGTTTTTGGAACACGATCTGTTTACACGAGCATTTAGGGAGCCGGGCTTAAATATCTTTTGACGTCCGAATAGCCGGGTGCGCTCGCTGAGTTCCCGGCGACCCTCTCCGAACACAGTTGCGCGGCCCTCCGAGGGCTCGTAAAGCCGATGTAAAAGTGATTTGCTGTCTGTCCAACCTCGAAATCGTCGTCGTATATCTTGTCTTTCTTGATCACTCCTATCTAGGAGACACCGAATTCAGAAACACATATTC
>CM052161.1:9704942-9762064 GCA_028455555.1 Augochlorella aurata | reverse complement strand
AATCACGTAATAGAAGTCAGATCACTGATGAATAGACTGCGGATTTTTGTGCAAAATAAAAATCGTCTACCTCAATTGCAACAAACTAAAATAATATAGAAGTTCGGTCTAATAAGTTAAAAATAACGCAACAGCATTCTTAACACTAGAACTACCGAGTTCTGACCGCGACTAATGCATGTCTTTTTATAACAATATTTAGACTTGATTTATTCAAAGTTTGTACGATTCCTTTTATAATATATGTCGCAGTCAAACAAAGTTTAATAAAAAAAATATCATTGAGATGTTTCTATAATTTCCGTAACTGTGAAAGAAGAAATAAAAAACCAGTCATTCTAACTGATTTGGTAGTTCTAGTGTTAAAGTTTTTTAATCTTTCCACTGTTTTATGTTCCACCTACGCATTTCTATCATAAATTCATAAAATCCGAAGTCTAATAGATAAACAAACAATTCATTTTCTTGTTTCCTCCACAAAATCCATTACTATTAATCCGTTACACTCGAATGGCGACCCTAAGTCACCACAAAAAGTCGCTACATCAGTTTTCGAAGTAATCTTTGCATATTAAATTTGTTTATATTTAAATATGTATTCGATACAAAAACAATAGAAAATAAGAATACTATACGTTCGAAGAAATATCTCAGTTCTGAAACTGACACAACCCCGAGTGCAAAGGGTTAATTCTACGAGGTTAAGTACAAGGGTTTATCGAGTTCCCTCGGATCGAGCCTATAGGAGAATAAACTGCAGATAAAACTGTATAATGTCCCCGGGCGGTCGAGACCATTCCGAGATTCCGCTGTAAAATGAATTCGACACGCCTTTGTACCGTGCGTTTGAGATACGAGGCAATAAAGCCGCCGAAACGAGCAGAACATTGTGCGCCGCTTGCGTAAAGACAGAAAACGGGTCGAGATTAATTCGCGTGTTCCATCTGGTTTCGTGTATTCCGTCGTGCTCGTGAGAGGAATCCCGCGTCACCGGTTAGAGTCCGGACGGCCGCGATAAAACATCATTTTCTGAATCACCGTTTCGGGGATTCAACAGCGGCGCGCGTTTATTAAGACATCCCAGGGTTTCCGTGACCGCGTAATTGCTCAGGCATGCTTGCGGTTTCCGTGATTTATCCCGTGTGACTGTTTTCAGCTGGTAGTCCGACCGACCGGGATAACGGCGTGAATATATAATGAATCGGCCAGAGCCGCGGGTATATTGAGCCATCAGGTAGAGGAGACAGCCTATCGAGCGCCGCTCCTAAAATTCTCGATCACGCGGCTTTTTAATTTACGACCGGCCGGCCGACTAATTTCTTGAGTAATCGCGCGAAATTTAGTGTCACCTTTTAAGGCGAGACGGCCGAGACTGGACGATCTGGCACGGCGTTCGTGGAAAGGGAACACAGGAAAGTCTTCTCTCTTTCTCTCTCTCCTTTTGCAATTATCGTTTTCTCGGCGGGTCGTTAATTCCAGCCAAACTATGCTTGAAGATTCAATCGGTTTCCAGGGATTTCTAATTTATTGTTATGTGCACGGAGAACGGTGAACGACTTTCTTGGGAGTTTACAATTAATTTTAGCTTCCTGTACCGTGATACAATGCTTTCGATAAACAATTTATAACACAACATTTGTAATACAATGTGTCGTAACTTTGCGGGAAAGATTGCAGCCGAGTTTCTTTATTTGAAATTGAGAAAAAGAGGAGGATCGAACTCCATTCGGCTGCGAACAGCATCTGTGAAGAAAAAGTAAGTCCGTGCATTTCGTCGAACTTAGCAATGTTCGATATGAAAATGTTCTCATATTTAAAAGGTTGCGGTGGTGGCGATGCGTCAAACTTAAAATCCAGGAGTATTATCTTCAAGTACAGATTTCAAGCTTTAATTTAAAAAGAAAGTCATCACGCTACGATAACTTCTGGTGAATTTATCGTCGGTCAAATGCGACTATTATCTATCCA
This sequence comes from Augochlorella aurata, assembly GCA_028455555.1. Lineage (NCBI taxonomy): Eukaryota > Metazoa > Arthropoda > Insecta > Hymenoptera > Halictidae > Augochlorella > Augochlorella aurata. The sequence continues at coordinate 9,760,096 of CM052161.1, read as the reverse complement.
AGATATTTTTGACCAGTGTATTTCACCTGACCAAATTTATCGGAAATACGCAAGATCCGAAATCCATCGATCACGGTGGTAGTTGAGCAAACAGGGAAGCAGCTTGGGACGAGCACCGCGAAAGCGGTCCGCTTTCGCTCGCCCCTGGCATTAATCAAGCGGGCAATTAGCCGGCGTAACAGAGAACTCCTTGAATAATGAATCGTCCGGGCGATCCTAAACCCTTAACCCCGTCTCTCGGAACAAAAGGATCCGCGCGATCCAATTGGCCGGGCGGTGTTTAAGGAAGTCGGCAGCGGTCCGAAAAACAGCCGACCGATGAAATATCCGCGAGAGCGCGTAATTGTCGGGTTTCCTTTCCTGCGGGCCGAGGCGGCGTTCGCAGGCTCGCCGGCCTGGACAGTTACAAAGCGCTCGATTAACAGTAAAAACGAGCAAACCGAGGATCGGTGAAGAGTAACAAATAGCACGATCGGTGCGGGTAGCTCGGGACAACGGCGGGGAAGCAGGCGGACCGAGAGCGGCGATCTGCGAGAGAGGAACCCGGGGCTAGGAGCTCGGAATCGACGGAGATAAGAACGTCCGATGGCAGGGAAAGAGTGGTTAACGGCGGCGAATCGCGGATTTCGCCCGCGGAGCCAAAAACCGAGGCCGATTAAAATTGCTGCGGTGCCGGGAGACGGCTCAATTATCACCAGCCAGCTCGGAGGTTCGTGTGAACAGCTCCGATGCGCATGTGAACGCTCGTCCGCGCGCGAGCCGACCGGCCGAGAGTCTCGGCCTGGGACCAGAAGGAGGCTGGAGCTCCGAGCGATCGGCGGCGCCCGTCTTCCTGGATAAATTATCGTTGTTAATGACATATTTATTGGCGGCACACCGACGGATACCGGGAACCTCGGTATAATTTGCTGATTCGTGGTAACCCCGATCCCTCCGCTTCCTTCTCCTCCCATGCCCTCCTGTTCCCTTTCTCCGCGACTCTCCGTTTCGATAGCACTGTTCGACCATTTCCATCTCTTGCGTTGACGAGAATCGGCCAGAAAGTAAAAACTCGCAGCAGCTGCCGCCGTGTCCTGGACACGTGGCGTCGTTTCATTTGCATCCAATGGAACACGTGTGCGAACGGCATTCCTTGCGACGGCATCTTACTATAAAATTAATACAAACCTGCTATCTTGCAATCTCCGATTGAAAAAATGCATTTCTTCGAATCTGAAATATTTGAACGTTGTAAAAGTATTAATGTGGTGTGCCGATAGCTTCGATGTAAAATCAACATTCCTGAGATACCGGATTTATGAAAAATCGGTTTTGCAAAACTTCTGACAAAAAGCGCGCTATGCTGCATCAGATAGAAGATTAGTGAACTTTTTAGTAATTTTTCTGTGAGCTGAACAGAAGAAGTGGAGCATAATCTGTTAACTCGATTTAACCCCAAAGTACAATCTCAAAAATATCACGAAATTAAAGTATTTTATCGAATCGAATTAAAATTGAGAAGTTCAGTTGCTTACATTACTTTTTCAATATCATTACCCTATGTATAATAGATTAGCGTAACAATTAATTTTGAAGCTTGTACAAAAATAATTCCGTCGCGCACACATATAAGTGTCGTTGCAATCAAAGCGTTAACTGGTTGCCCTGACAATTATAAACGCTTTCGAATTACGAACAATATTCCGAACAATAACATGACGCAATAAAATAAATGAATTCCTCGCCGAATTAAAAAAGGGATACCACAATTCTGAAAGGTAATACGTCATACTTCTTGGACGAGCCTCGATTTTCTCAATCGGTTGCCGCGCCGTTACGTTTCGTTTCTCCTGCTCAAGTTCCGTCGATCTCACCGGGACTGATTAATCGAACGAGAAGTGCCTCGGAGCGACGAGAAAATCGCGAGTACACCGATCGGGAGAGGTGCGGTGTGGGCAATTATTACGTCTTTGTGTTCGTGCGCGCGCGTTGGTCGCCGTACGAAGCGAATTCGCGCGAGTCTGAACGGATTGGGGCGCGTGGACGCGCAAAAACCGCCGGTTTTTTCGTAGGACTCGTTTGTCGCGCACCCGGCACTCCGGCCGGGTAATTAAAGGCCTTGGCCGCCACGGTTTTAATTAATCCAACCGGCCACTGTTTGGTTGTGGTCGTGACGAGACCGAGTTCCTAGAAGTTCCTAGAAGCCGGAGCTTTTTCATTTCCGCTTCCAATTTACCAGACTATTCGCTCGATTCCGCGATTTCCACGTAATTTTCAACGAGATCTTTGGTTAAGAAGTCGGCGAATTTGCTATTCGCGACTATTAGGAAACAATCACAATTAATGGAAATCTCGAAGGGAAGCAAAATCATTTTTCAATTTAAACTGAAATCCAACAGTTGCAATGGCAATCCAAGTTAAACAATCGACACTTAAATATCTAAGAATTATTAACTGTCTAAAGGAATATTTATTGATTGGTTTCTGAATTTTCATATGACCGCAAAAGGTTAAACGTGAGTTTAGATGAAGAGTTCGGGAGCCATATGCGTGAGTCGAATGCAACAGTAAGAATGATTTGCACAGCATAGCTGGGGCCCGAATCCGGCATCATTTAAGCATCATCAGCGCGCAAAATACGAATCGCGAATGTGAACGTCACTGGCGTTGACGATGCATTCGCGACGTGCTGGCGTCGTCGACGACGCTTAGGAAAGAAAGGAAAAGTATGGTTTTTGAAATCCGGCAACGGCGCGCGCATTCTCCTTTCATGCCGCGAAATTCGTTCCTCCCCGCGGAACCTTATCAGGACACGCGAATCATCCCTTAATGATGATTAACGAGCGTCGCGTACGCACACGGAGGACGCTGTCGCGTTGCGTAACTTTCGCGGTAATTAGCGAGCAGAAACGTAGCTCGGCGATCTGTTGAGTCGGGTCGCCTTTCGAACGGTATTAATTATTTTGTCACTGGCTGAATACCGACTACCGAGCTGTCGGTGTGCCGCGGGAGCGAAATGTTTCTTTCCTCCAGCGGCGTGATAAAGGTGAGATCAGCTCATTAGGAGCCAACCATTGATACATCTCGAGACATCGGAATGAGAGTCGTCATTATACAGCCGAAGCGAAATTAGTAGATGTCTCGAGTAATTGTTGTCTAGGGAATCTTGATGCTCGACGATTAATGCCTGCAGCAACGTGACGCGGTAAAAGCCTTTTTTAAATGTTTGATTTCATTTGATCGCTGTACACATAAAAATAAGTACATATTCCGTGCTCGCGGACGCGTCCGTTCGAAACGTTGATTATTATCGTTATTCACCGCGCTCGTAGTTGAATATGTTTTAAGGGACATAATTAGAGACGGAATTCCCGTCGAACAACAGCAGAATTCCGGCCCACTTGCTACGACGCGATCACCGCTACCTAATTAAACGTTCTCCGAAACATGGAGGATGCAAGAAACGTTTCGGACTGTCTGATGTTCGCCGGAATGGCATTAAAGAGGAAACGGAGCGCGCAGCCGTGCAATCATCTGTAACCGCGAACTTTGAGTCGGCCCTGGGGAAATTGGCAATGCGGCGCAAGATGGTAATTCGATTGGATAAGTCCGTGCTCTGGCATAAGGACGAGCATCATTGTAACAAAATGAGATTGCTACCGAATAAAGTTGTAATCGAATCGCTGGACCATGTTGCGAGCGATGCCCCGCCGCTTCTTGTTCTTATTGTAACGGTTGTCGGAATATGCGAACGATAATCGGTCCCTGTCGGTCGGACAAATACGAGGAATCGATTCGATTAAATTTTACTGAACGGAACATTGTACAGTAAATGCCGAGTCGAAGAAATTAAAGGTTGCTACGCTGCGAGAGACGTACGATTTAACCTCCGTGAAGAGTAAAGCTAACGATTCTGGGGAACCTTTTATGGAATATGAGTTGTCATTTATTTAGAAATTATTTGGTCGTTTACACAGGCGTTATTATTTATTATACAGAATTTTATCATTTGTTATAGAAAATATCCTACGCAATCGTGTTCAAAAAGGTACCATTTGTTGTGCGAAATATCTTGCACAATCTTATAGAAATTGTTATCACTTTGCTCGGTGGAACTTGTAATAACGAATGAATTGCAACTTCTACCGATTTCACAAGAAGTTCTATGCTGCCTCGAATGCTTAACACCTGCTCTCCTCGAGTAATTACGGGATCCTCTCAATCAGACTATCAATCCGTCAGCTTCCACTCACCTAGACGTATCTTTCGAACTAAAGAGACGTTCCAATAATTACAAACGGGCGTGACGATTAAATTGTATGTTTGCGCAGTTTTCCTCGTGCCATCCAGTGAAGAACAAATGATGCACATTTTTACGGAACACGTATTTATTATAAACTTTGACCTGGAATGACTTGCAATTCTATCACATGTTTTTGTCTTACGCCCAACTTAACCTGTTCATCTGAACATCTAATATCTGAAAATGGCTAAATCTCTCTCATTTACTTTTTCCTTCCTTCTCTAATCCTTTTCATATTTTCTACCACGATTTATCTTGACAGTTTCTCAATTTCTAACTCTCCTTTTGTCTCTCGCAATTTTCTAACACTTTCGTCAGTGTTTCTTCTTCCTCCTTACATACCCCCCCCCCCCCCCCCCCTTGGATCGCTCCCTCAGAGATCGCTTATTTCGAGGACCGAAATTTCTGTGTGAATTTCTGAAAGTGAATTCATGGAATGCAAAGAAATAGCAAGCGAATTAATTCGCGAAGGCAAATGCAGCCGATCGAATTTCGCGGGGAGACGGCGAAGAGCGACGAGCAGCTGGAATAATCGTATCCGTAATTGGCGCTGGTTTTTTGGAAAAAGCGCGCGAAGAATGCGGCCGAAAGAAGCCTGGGTGGTACGGGGCGCGTTTCGTGAGCGTGTTCCGAGAGCCGTCGGCCAGCCCGGTGTCCATCGGCGCGGTTTTTGGCGGCGGGAAAAAGGCCGCGCCGCGTATCGCTCGGGGAACGGAGTTACGGTGAATCTCTAATTATCCCGGCGTGGTCTTAGGGCGTGGGTTTTTTCACGCGAAACGCGGCCGTGACGCGGCGCCGGTAACCGGCCGGAGATAATGACAAGTCGGTGTAATTACGCATATCGCGCCGCGACGTAATTTCCCAACAAACACGGGACGGGAACGCCGCGCCGTTCATTTACCGTGGCGGCTGTCCGCGACTTGTTTTCCCTTTCTTTCCTTTGCAAATCGCGCGGGAGTAATTTTAACCTTGACTAATTGTTAAAGCCGGGCTGGAAACTGAAAGAAATTTAAGGAGAATTAAGAAAAGTACAGGCTTTCTTCCTGTCAGTGCTTCTGGTATACGCGTTATTCTTGAGACAGATATAGTTGAATATTAATCAAGAGAAATATTAGACTGCTGCCATGATTTTTCTTTTATTTTCCAGCCGCTGTATTGTTTTATATGCTCTTGGCCAATCTCAAAATTCCAGCAGAAAGATTAAAATTCGTACTTAACTAATTCGCACTGATTTTTTTAATTTACAGATTGCAAAGAGACATTTATGAGTTACTTATTCGATATACATGTCACTTGCAGCAAATATTACCAAAATACTCGTTAAAAATTAGAACGATTGTCTTATTTTTGCTTTTATAGACTAATGTAAAATATTAGCAAATATTAGAAAATACAATTGAAGCAACATGGGGAACTACAGCCGTCTACGGTAAGAACATTTTCTGTAACAAATGTTCACCGAGAATGATCTCGCCGGATCGTCCTTGGAAAGGCATATTAGATAACTAAAAAAAAGCGTTATGGCGAGGCCTGTCAAATTTTCGATAAGTATCGCGACGACACCGATGATTAATGTTCCAGTCAGAATTTCGATAATCGAATCCTCGCGGTGCCATTACGATTCCTTGTCGAAATTAATAGGTTTGCGTAATAGATTTCGAGAGGCCTCCCCGATGGTTTCGATTTAACACTTTCGATCGATGATCGCTCGTTCGATCTAACAGCTGACCGAAACAGCTTCGACGAAAGTAAGCGCGCCGAAGAATTTTAATTTCCGCGAGCATTGAGTCGGGCCAACGTGTTCATAACTTTCCGTACATTCACGGGCAACGGCGTAATTACTAATTTGCATAACGGCCGCAGAAACTGCGGAGAGCTCGTACGAGACGTTCGTTAGCCGGCCGAGCAGCGATGGAACCGAAGATAATTCGAATTTTCCAGGGATACGCCATAAAAATCTTCGATTGGAATCTAAAACGGATACACCGTAAAACGGTAATGACACGTTCCGAGCTTGACACGTGGGTGCGAGGTCCGAGCCAACCGCAAAAACTTGTGACTTATCCGGCGGAACGTTCTGCGAAGTGTGTTGCAAAGAATGTAGCGAGCTTTCGAGCCTCCGACAGCGAATACATATATTCTCTCGGCGCGATTTGTATCTGCGTTTCAATTCCTTCTATCGTGAAATTACTATCCGTTTAACCCTCTATGGGCCAAATTGTTTTCTTAAATATCTATCTTAAATGTCATCACTATTGTTACTGGTTATTTCAGAGACCTTATATAATTAAGACGTATACGTCATCTCGTGAAAGAATTAAAATTGTTTGGTAAATTGTCGATATATTAGCACGTGATCTGAAAGTTACACGGACCGATAGAGGGTTAAAATACGCGTGTAATCGTGTAGATGACGTTTGAATCAAATATTAGCAGCAGGAACGTTCTCCAACGCAATCTCGTTTTATTCGCGTAACGCGGCTCCCACTGCATAAACACGATACGACAAATGAAACTTGTTTTTACGCTGCTCGTTGTCCTCCTCGCTTCTTTTTCTACCTCTTCGAGGGTGGTCGATCGTTCGCCATCTTTCCTCGAATTCCTTCGCACCTGTTCGCGGCTTGTCCCGCGGAACGACCGATATTCGCATAAATCCTGCGAGGCGTAAGCGTGAACTCGTTGCGTGTCGTGCGTGAGCGTCGCCAGTGGCAGCGAACACGTGTAAAATTCGCCCGGAGAATGCGTGTACCGGCGGCGTTCACGTCGGCGTACGTGTCGACTCCCCATGGACCCTTACAAATCAAAAACTAGACTCCCTCGGGCCACGAAATCGCAGAGTGGACATCGCTTCCTTTAAAAAAGCCGCATTTTCACGAAACAAAGGCGCGATCTCTTTTCGTCGCAGTTCAATACAAAGAAAAGTGGTCAGTTTTTGACGAGCATTCTGTCAATCTTTCAAATATTTCGACGAACTTCCCAATTTCCATAACTCGTTGGTTATTATAAATTAGTTAAAAATCAATTATAAATCAATAACTAACGAGTTATCGTTAATCGTTGATCAGATTATTTTCTGCTCAACTCTGCTACGAACAGATGACAATTTGCAAAAGTTTTGGAAAAGTTAGTCGTAATTTTTGAAAGGTTATCTGAATAATTATTATAAATTAGTTATAGTAACTAGACGGCGACAATAAGAAACAGGAATAAAAAGAATAAATTATTACTTTTACTATTTTCGATATGTTGAAAATAGTTTAACAATATTACAAAATTGTTCCTACATCTTCACAGTTTTATTTAATCATTTACTCGTTTCTCCTATAAATGCATGAAATTCCGAGTCTGCGAGTTATGATCGTTGATCGTTAATCGGTTTACTTTTTGCTCAACTAATTTACATTAATTTATAATAACTAACGAGCAATAACCGTTAATCATTGATCAGACTACTTCCTGCCCATCTCTGGAGCACGGTAAGTCCGATAAGAGGATCATAGAGAAACGCGATCTAAAATATCGGCCTCATTTATTCGCTTTACGAGCCCGAAGCCATTTGCGCGAATGGCGAAGCGTACGCGATGACGAAGAAAAATTGGCGAACGATGAATTCATCGTACCAAAGCGAGAACACACAGCACCATAAGAGGCGCGATAAAACGCGGACATCGACGAAACACGTAGGCAAATCGACGGAGGATATCGCGGTGATCCAAACTGATTAAGCGATTCATAGAGAGGAGAAAAATTGTTAAATGACGCAATCGTTGAATTCCTCGCAGATAGGAAATCTTAAGAGAGCGTCGACGTCGTAACGAACGAATCAGAGGACAGGTCGGCTAGAGAATACCGAATTCGATAAGGAGAAACTCGTTGAGTCGGTGCTGAAAGTGTTCCGCTTTATCGGGGGAAAAATCCGCGGAGTCGCGAAACGAGTTCCTCCGGTAGCCTCCTCGTACGCTCGTCTACGTTCGACCGAGCTATAACAGCCTCGCTCGCAGGATCGCATCAGGATTTTTTACCCATAAGAAGAACACTATTTAGTCACTATGTTTCCACTTGATGATCAAACAACTTTTAATTATATCCGAGGCAATATCTATGGACCGGGAGATAAAGGACTGGTTCTAATATATAAAGCGCCTCTAATACGATTAAACGATCGTTGAACACCGGAGCCAAGCTCCAATGTCGCTTCGATCAGACAGCAGTTAATGGCCGATCAACGACTCGCCTGAAAACGGCAAAACGACGAGAGGTTCGCGCGTTAAAGCACGATCGAATGATCGCGAGGCCCGGCCGGGGCAAACATCGCGGTAGACGGTTGCGGTTTATAGCCGTCTTGATACGCCGACGGTTCTTTGATCTATTTTTGCAGCCGTGGAAATGCGTCGCTTTAGCGACCGTCACGTTCACGGACAAAAAGTTCTCTGTCGTAGCCGCAGATGATCCTGTAAAACGGATTTCGACCATCATTGATAGATAATCCAATAATTAGCTACGACTTCGAGCCAATTATTCTTATCGATTACTGTGACATATCTCGAACGCGATCTTCGCGTAATTGGAGATCGTAGACGCAGGTTTTGATACTGTAAAATATTATTTTTGCTGCTCACGGTGATCCCATATCCTGGAAACGTAGCCGAACGTAAAGACGGCCCGAATGTAATAAAAAAATGATCGGAGGTTTTATCCCAATTTGCGAGATTTTATGAAACATGTACCATCGTATTCGTCTCGCTTTTCTGATTAAAGTGGCATCAAATGCGATGCGATTACGATCATAATAACTTAAATAACAAGCTTTATTATATATTTAGTTGTAATCGTAATTATTTGGCGTTATTTTAATCAGTAAAACGGAATCGCCACCGAAAATGCAGTCATGGAAATGCCATAACTGCCAATCGGATTCGAGATTGGGTCAGTATGTATTACGGAAAATCTTAGCAACATAAACCAGAAATTAAACTAGCTTTTCGATCCAGCGTCAGCGGAACAAGAATGCCTGTGGAACTATCGACTCGAAATCGATTTATCCGACAACTCGTGAAGTCGGACGTCCAAATGAAGCCGCGGTCGTGGCACGTTGCTCCAGAACAGCGCGAAATCGACAAGCATGGAACCGTTCGGACACAGCAGCGAGCTTGTCCGCTTTTTCCACGCTCGGTTCGGTTCCCGATCGGGAACCCGAGATGGGGCGCGTTCCCAAAAATCTCTCTGCTCTCTTTCTGGCCTCTCGACGTCGAAACAACATTGTAACCTGACGCACGGAGTTGTTCACGGGCTTCCCAGCGAACAGGAACGATATCCTAGGTGGCCGGCCCGCGCGCGCGAGATGATTGATAACTCTCTTGTAGCGCGTTATCAGCCGTGGCGTGCACGTTGTTATGTTCACGTCAGGCCCGTGACGCAGATAGACGGCCGGCGATCCTCTCTCCTTTGTCTTTCGGCGTCGTCTTCGTCGTTTCCTTCTCCCTCGTGATGGCTCCGCGGGACCTGTTGCCGTTAATTCGAACTTACGTGTCGGCGTGTTAGGATCTCGTCCTTTTTCGTCGATTCGCAACTCGTCCTGCCGCTCCGTCTCCCTCCGGTGTATCCGTCTGGTGTCGTTTAATGGGATGGAAAGAGGTTTCTAGAGTGTGAAGCATGGGATCTTTGGGAATCGAGCTGGAGGAACGAGAAAAAGGACGTCTGTGAAATCCGCGGAGTCAACGACTTCGGTGCAGCTACTCGAGACTGAAAGAATTCCGGATACGGGTTCTTTTTGTTTCATTATGCGAATGGGTTAGAATCGTAGTGGCGTACGTCGTGTTTATGGAAATATGATTTATGTGTTGAAATGTAATCTGTACATGCTGAAATGTTAGAGAAACAAGTGAGATAAATTATAAACTGACTTACTATAAATTAACTTACCTCTAGGTTTCCGATATTCTAAAATAACTTTTTCCTAAAGACTTAAGAACACTTATTCCGTGTGCAAGTATCGACTTTTTTGTTTCTGGTCATCTTTAATTTAATTTACAACAATCAGGATCTTTGTCAACCGCCTACATTTGTAAAAAGATAAAAAATGAGAACAGAATGTGAAGACAGAGGGAACAGATAATAAAGCCATTAAACAAGGGAATAAATAAGGATAACGTGCAATTACGAAGATTTATGTTTATTAGCCCGGAACACGGAACGCGTGTAACACTTTACCAGGTCATTTTGCGAATGACTTAAACATTACTTGTTGCAAATCGTAAACACCGTGTTTAAATAGTGTCCTATAAATGGGTAACATTTCGGCATAAAACTTTTTGTTGTAAGTACAATGGTATTTGCGCAATCGTAGTTCCAAACAAATCGTTACTTTCGACCCGGCTGATCTCTACTCGACATCCCCCTTCCGAAGAGATTTCATTAGCGGTCCAGGGTCGTCGAATTCGTGAAGCCGAACGAACGCGATCTATTAAAGAAGATAGGATCTGTTGAAGGCAATAGCCCCCGTAACCTAGATGATCTATCCTCTCCCAATCATTGATTACCGGGGAGGCCTAGGCCGGGGGCCGGCTACGTAATTCACCCAACTTGTTCGAATGTCGTCCGGCCGGGAAGAGGCCGAGGGACGAACAAAGGGTCTGAGCTGTTGGCGAACAGCTCCGAAACAGCCACGTGAATGGAGCACGACTCTAGCCGGTTGTCCGATCCGGCCACAGTCACGAGCGAGTTGCTCTAGCGGTGAATTCTCAGGGTCGAGCGCCGGCAGCGGATTACAAGCGCCCCTCTTTCACTCTCGAGCGAACCCTTTCGTGTTCTCTCTGTCGCGAACAATCGGAACATCGGCGGGCCACAACGACGCGCTCGTTTCTGCACGAGGCGACAAACACAACAAACCGGGTACAATAACGCTTTTAGGGTTATAGAGACTCTTATGAGTCAATATCGCAGCCTAGGGGTGGATGGAACTGGTTTCGCAACGCGTCTAAGAAGATCCGTGGCCTTTTTTGCGACCTAGCTGTGTTCTGCTTATCTAGATGACTGGGTCATGAATATGTTACTGTCCTTGCAATAATAGAAATTTAGGGATTGCGACAGCCATGTTTGAAGTTTAGGGCCACTGCTCGGAGGGATGAACTGACGCGTGAGCTAGATCATTGAGCCTGGAGCTGTGAGACCCTTTTTCCTTTCTTCGAAACCCGCAGGTTGAACCGAGGCATTCAGATGTAAATGTTTAACGTCACTTTCTGCTTTATAGTTCTGTGTTATCTGGTGGGTCTATATCTCGCTGTACACTTAGTGCAAGGAGCCCTTTAGTGGGATCAGCACCTAAGTTCGATCAATGGCGATTAGTATCGCTAATAGCACTATAAGTATTTCTCTTCATCAAGATACATTGCTGAACCAGATCAGAGCTTTGCAAATTTGATTTAAAACCCTTATTTACAATGACGTTTCAATTTCGATTTTGTTATCGTTTTAGCTCGAGTATGACTATGATCATCTTCACTTAAATTCAGCACACATTTTAATTGTAGAAGAGATTGTCCATGTTTTATTTTGAATACCTGAACGTCGGCTAGTAATGATCTACCATCGATTTAAACAAATTGCTAGCTGTTACGGCGCCAACTCCGAAATGTCAAAGCTCAATTTATGAATCTGTAACGTAAAAAATCATGATAATTCGTGACTGACAGGTAAAAACGCGATGGTATAGTTCGCGCCACCTTTGGTTCGAACCAATGATTTTCTCCGCACTATCGCGGAGATTCCTGAACACCGCTATTTAACCAGTTCTCGGTCTGTTTGCCCTGCGATTCTCACAGTTCGTGGGCCCCGCCAGGATCGGCTCGCGAGCGGCGCTCATTAGCAGGCTGCTTCTGCCGATTCCGCGCGATATCTTAATCCTTTAATGAAACATTTCTAGCTGATTTCTAATTTAGAGGCTCGATCGAGCCGCGTTTCCCGCGAAGCGGGTAGACACGGGGCCAACTTTACTGCCGCCGTGATCGTAAATAGGAGTGAAGGTGTAATTTACTTGGAGCGAACCATGACGGGAGCATGGCGAGCAAATACCTATTTCGACCAGGTTTGCTCTGTAAACTATGACAGAGGTATCCTCTTTTTAATTCGCTTCTTAATCTCGCTGCCACTAATTCCCGACTTTTACGTCGGCATCTAATGATTTGACAATTAGAGGATTCGCCGCGAATGTTTCATGATCTTTTTTAAAGTTCGAGTTGATGTATGTCATATTTCGCGTCTGCACAGTTTCAGCAACAAGAAGGATTTAATTTTGTTCAGTTTGGGCGATAGATGCGATGATGGTACAAATAATTTATATAACTCCCTGACTGGTCTATGAAGAATAGAAGAAACAAACAACAATAAACACATCAGTTTTCAAAATTCATTTTATTGAATGCCAATGTAACGCCAAATAGTGTAATGCTAAATATCGAAAAATAAGTTAAAAGCACTGGTCGCGTCATTAGCGTCCAATCTTCGTTCGATTCAGCAGTCCGAAAAACCGTAGAGCGCCGATTTTCATAAAAATCGTCCGCGATTACGAATCACTGTCAACTTCTTGGGAAAAGGTAGCACCGTGCGCCACGGCGCAAAGTAACAAAAACGATGATTTATCGAATTGCTCGGGGATTGTGTTCAGGACCATAAAGTCGGCGTATAATGCAAAAAAAGCGTTCGCCGTGAAAGCGAGCGGTATTTTTGCCGGGGAAGTCGCAGTATCTCCATTACGTCCACGCGAACGATAATTTCGTGTATCGTTACACGCGAGGCTCGGGCCCCGCTGAAAAAGTCGACGGGGAAGCCGGGTTTCGGTAGGTGTGCTGCAGAAATAATGCCGAAGCTCGCGTAATAAAGCTGCGGGCGTCCCGCTGCGCGGATACCGGACGAGGTGAACAAGACCGCGGCCCAATTACCGAGCGTATTCGCGCGGCCGCGAACCTAACACGCGACCGGTCCCCGGCTAATTTATCCGGGACCATTCCCCGGGCGTTTGTCGCAGCGGGAGTGCCAATGGTAACGTTCGGAAGTAGTCCGTTCGCGTTTGCCTGACGTCCTCGTCCCCGCCGCGTGAAATCTTTCATTTTTATTAATTAAGTGCGCGCCTATGGGACCGGGTTATTGAAAAGGTATTTCAAGCCGCGGAATGCCGCGGGAACGGCCGCGAATTCATGCGATCGGGGTTTTATAGCGTCTTTATTACGTTTACCGTATTTATGTACACCGCCGTTAAAATATATTCGATCGTTCCCAGTATTTACCGAGCGCGCGAGCCAGACTAAATAAACGGCAACGCGCGCGGTTTATTGTTTCGTTGCCGCGTCCTGGCCCGTTTCCCTTTCCCTCGAACTTTTAACGACCCGCCGGCTTGAATAAATTAGTCCGCGGCTGTTTGTTAACACCTACTGCCTGCTGAGGCACGAAGAGACACTGTATTAATATCCCGACTTTCTCCGTTTCTTGCAGAAGCACCTGGAGAGCTGGGCTGGGTGCTCACGCTCGTGATAGTGTCCCTGGTGTCGGCTGGCATCGGCGCTGTGGTTATGGTGACGCTACTACACTGTCGGAGGTTTGTACAATTTCATAATTCTTATTTTACGCGCCTATTCATCGGGGCGGATTAGTTAATTCGCCGCTTGCGTTCGACTTGCTGTGTCGAACCACTGGAAACCTGTATACGATGTTTCTTTTAAGCATATAATATAGCATAGAATAGCATAGAATATAGAGTATGTAGTATAATTAGCATAGAATATAGTAAAACCTGTGAACTACTACAGCATCATATCTACATATAATTCTTTATTACTGCAAATAGTTACATAGATCTAGCTTTTCGCGTCTCTGTGATAAAAATTTAAGCTACATTACTACTTTATATCCACAAGAACAAAAAATGTATCGCGTCATCTAGGAAGTAAACGTTCAAAAAAATCGGGCCATCGCAGTTGATCACTTGCGCTGGAAAGAAGTTTCCAGTAAAATGCAAAGATAGGAAACACATTTACTTAAAAAATATTCTTTTATAAAATTTTGATTAGATGTGATAAAACAAATTTGACACAGTGAATGTAATCTTGATTATGAGAAACATTGTATCTAGTGGTTTTGTCAAGCATATGGAGAGAGACATTTTCGAAGGAATGGTTAGCGATTATTAATCGTAACGCATCATATCTTGATAACTGTACTCAAACGAGCAAATGTCCTCGCCGGCAGAAAATCTTTCAGAAATCTACCCAACCTAAGAAGTGCACAATTTAACGTTTATCTCCCAAATATATCTGCCTACGTCCCGTAGAAATTCTCAGTTAACGAATTAATCGAACGACGACCAACTCGGAAGCTCGCCGGACGAACAGATACGCAACGATCGATTCCAGGCAGTCGAATTCAATCACCGCTCCCCGGATTTATCGATCACGGAATCTCGAATTGAAATATGAGAGCGCGAGCACCTGCGCGGCTCGGTTTCTACGAGATTGCCTCTCGAAATCCATACAAAGAGGAAACGAGGCGGCGATGCATCTCTCGATACGGATCGGCGATCAGGCCGATCCGCGAAACGATCGCGGTTTCGCCGGCCGTGATCCAGACCCGGCCGGATCGATTCCCTTAAATTACCGCCTACCCGCAATGCATCAAAATCGAGGCTGGCCCGATCCGTAATAAGGAGGGCGAACCGGTTGCTAACTAGATCGGTCGATTTGAATCCCGGTCGTGTGACAGTGCAAAAAACCGTGGCGGGAAACAATGAGCGAAAAAGGCGAGTGATAGAAAGCGATGGCGAAAAAGACAAAGAGAGAGAGAGAGAGAGAGAGAGAGAAAGACAAAGAAGAAGATCGAGGAAAGATCCTCGCGAAGGCGCTACAACGAGGGACAGCGGCGCAACCACGGCCGACCGTTCGCTCCAGCATGACGAGGAATCGTCCGGATCTTTATAGCGATCCACTTCCTCCGACGATCGAGACAAAGACTCGCATTCAGAGCGCGGTTAACGCGAATTTTTCGCGGGCATCGTATACCACGTTGCGATTTCAATGGCCGGTTACCGCGGTTGCACTTGAGCGACGCCACTTAAGATGATCATCTCCTCGAATTTTTTCGAATCCGTGGCCCCCGCAAAAAACTGGTTATTGTACTCGCGCACCGTACTCGCCGCCTGATAACGCGTCGAGTGCTTCTGGCTTCTGTGACTCTCGCGGATGGCAATTTGGTTTCGTTGCTGTTACGTCCACCGAATACCAGACACCTAAATGTCCTCATGTTTTTTAACGACGTGAAAAACTTTTCGAACACAGCTCGATTGATTGCGAGAGGAAAATTAATATACATAGTAAATGAGAATCTGTAGTACAACGAGTAGTACAAAGAGTGATTCTACGTGAAAAAAATAAGAAATGAATTTGGTGTAACATTTTTGTTATCTGACGCTCCGTTTCCGAGGAAATCAACTTTAAAGTTTGCTCGTCTTTGCCAAGAGCTTAGTTGTCTATTCCTCTGGCGTAGGTATCTCCGTTCAAGATACTGTTTACAAACGTTGACGATAACGGAAATGCATAGCTCGCTACAATTGATATTTGTAAACACTGTCTCGGTCGGAGGCAATTATCGAAAGTGTGCCAAAGGCATTTTCCATGTAATTCCTATCGTAAGGAAAGTATGTTGACGTTTATCCTACGTGTAAAATGTGCGGTAGATAATTACGCGCGTATAGCGATCTTGCCTCGATCTTGAAATCGACTAAGAACACGTGAACGTAATAAATAGTTAATGGCTAAAGGGTTTAGCGTTTTCTTCGCACCAACAGGGCGCTGGTATTTCCGTTTTTCTAATAGATTCGTTCATCTTTATGTTACAGGATGAAGAGCGCTGGCGGCAGAGGTAAGAAAATCTCGACAGATTATTCGAAACCCAGTGTTCTTACGGATCCCCTTCGCAGTTGTTCTGAATTGCGCTTATTAATACAGCTAATAGGATTATCTGTAAGCTGCTTATCGGGGTTACGGTTAATGTTCGCGTGTATACGCGCGGCTATTATTACCGGCCGCTATCAGAACGATTACATTTTTTGCTCGTTTATATTCGTAGCATAACGAGACCGCCGTCTTGCCGGTTCGGAATTCGCTATCCGAGAAATTATCCGCAAGAAAATTATGGAATGCAATTTAAAACGGCGCGTTTCCATCGAGAAAAACAAATTGTATGCCTGAATATTATTCGGAGCGGTCTCGCGGCATTGATCAATCGAGCGGATTTTTAAATTCGAAAACACAAGAGTCGCGCCACCGGTAACGTATAGTTTGAATGATTACGGTCCAATTACACGAAATTGGTACAATAGGCATGCCAATCGAAGCGTGTCGAGATTGTAGTCGCAACGCTGACAGATCATATTCGAAATCATTCATAATTACACCGAGCCCCTACCGGGATATCGATTCCACCTATTCTATGGTTCCCTTACAGCCCGTTAAAATATGATATCCGCCCCTTAATAATTCCCATTATACCCCCTTTTGTGAATATTCCCTGTAACCTTATCTGTATTCGAAAGGGCTCGCCACGTGTGCCGACACCGAACCGAAAAGAATTCGAATCTGCCGTGCACGCTTTCGTGTTCACTACGTGACGATCATGTTATGAAGCTTGGACAGTTAATATGCAACGTTTACAACGTTATTTTAAACGTTAAAGTCTTCACCAAGTGGTGGAACATTTCCAAATGTCGTCGTTTTAGATCCTGCGTCATCGTCTTTCCAATTAGTCCTTTTGACTCGACGACATTTTAAATCTATATGCGAAATAGTTTTTCTCACCTACAGTATATATTATTACAGTATATATCATTTTATATGACTCGGTGCTTCTTATACTTATGAAATTGAGTCTCGCGACTAGACTGCGGATTTTATGCGTTTATGGCAAAAATGGGTAATTAAAATTTAAAACGATGAAAATATTAAAAGAACTTAGGACATCTGCGTATTATTTTCAATTCGATTAAATTATTAAGAAAAGAAAGAGATTTCTTACTCTTTTCTGTCGTCATTGTCAAAATTAATTTCTATTCTGCATAAAGATCGACAGTCTATTTATGACGCCTACAACAGCTTTTTGAATATAAATAAATTTGATAATGCAAAATTAATTTGAAACGTGTTACAACAATTCCTAGCGATGCCTAAGAATCACCACTCGACTGTAGATCTATTGATTTAATAAACAATTTGAAGAAGAAAAAGCTATCAGCTATAATATATCAAAATGGCGGCAGTCTTGTTCTCAGACGGTCGTCCCTTTCACGAAATATTCGACTCGAATGAAAAAATCTCGTTCCCCAAAAGGACCAAGTACAAGGCAAGCACATCTGCCGCCGGTGCATGGCAGGAAGGTCCGGTCAGCTAAAAATTCAAGCACCGAGTAGCCAATTAGACCGAGCAACATGTCGCGCCTCACACTTCCAGCAACCACGGCCCTCGAGTTCCCAGAAACTTAGCAATCGAATCGATCTTATTCCGAAAGGGGAAGCGAATACTCGCAACGCGTCTCTCTGTTGCTGCCGTTTCCTCTTGTCAAGGTCCGCGTACGTATCCGGATGTCGTCGGATCGGCTGGCCGGCGCAGCGGCGTGAGAGGGTTCCCCGGCAGCCCCCGCTGTCCAGGCGAGGGAGAAGGAGACACGGGTGCCTCGGCGGGGCCCTAACCGAGGCCTCACACAGGCTCGCGACGTGCCGCGTCGATCGGTGCAAACGAGAAGCATAGTAGAGCCGTGGCGTCGAGTGTCAGCGTCGATTGGAGTTTAATTAGTTCGCATAATGAAAGCCGTTCACGGCGGCGTGTATATATTCAGCCGTGCTACCGGCGCGCTTCGTAAAGGGTACCAGGGCGACGCGACGGACGGCCGACATAAAGGACAGTGAAACGCGTCTAATTAACTTTCTGATTTAAAGTCACCCGCGGCACGATACGATCAACGAACCGGCGCGGAGCTGCGCCGGGAAACCGGCGGAGAGAAAAGAGCAAGAGAGAGAGAGAGAGAGAAGACACGGTCGTGGACCGGCAGGGAGGAGGGCAGGTTACTACCGGACCGGGGATACAAGGGTCACCCGAATTAATTATCCGACACTCGTTTTACTGAATCACCCTGGACTCACTCGTCGATCTCCACCGATCCACGATTTGCCTCTTAAGTGCCCTTCACACCGGGACCTCGTGATCGGCATCGATAGGACCCGATCGGTCTCCGGCGCCGAGGCTGTCTACTCGCAGAAAGCTCGAGGATTAGATCGCAAACTATTTCCACTCTCGCAATATTTTAAAACTCTGTGCACTTTGATCCGAGCAACCATTTGCCCTGCAATACCAACTCGAATTGCTATACCATATTTTCAAGTAATTTGTACATTATTTTATTAAACACTTCTATAGAACCGGTCGCAGATGTTATACCTAAGCGAAACTACTCGAGCCAAATTCATGTATCGCGTTGTTCGGAAAGTGATTTCGTTCTTTCACGAGAACATCAAAGACGATGTTCTAATGTTTTAAACATTATTTTATCCTTTTTCAAAGTCTATAATCACAGCTAAGGATCTCTTCCGTTCGAGTGATGTTCTACCGACTTTTACCCCTTCTATTTCGATTTCTTTCATTCGATTAGCACTTCTTCGTCCTTAATCATTTCCCTAATGGAATGAAACAATTTTTATTTCTTGCATGTCCTTATTTGCTTTCATTCCTAGACTTTGATAACGGAAGAATCGAATTCTGTTTCGAATTAGAAGAAGCGAATCAAACGAGTGCCATTCATATTTAATAGATCGTATATGAAATTTTCTTCTCGAGTCTGACTGGTTATAACGCAAGAAGTTAGCAGACTGCCAATCTTGTCTATATTTATCCAAATAGTATGGCTATGCACGTTCTTAGAATGAATTAACTTCCAGTAATGTTTCCTTTCCGATTCTTGCATGGGAGTTCGCCGCAGACAAAAATAAATGCAGTGCAATAGATTTTAGAAAATCATCGGGGAAACGAATGAACGAAGAGAACGATAAATGAAGAAAATTATCCGCTTTAATGATAAATCGTCGGAATCTGCTATAATAGAAAATTGTTCCCGGAAGCCAATGCTGTAGAAGCAGAGATTCATGCTGCCCGCGTCAAAGGCTGCGTCGAGCGCTCGCGCGCGCACGTCTTCGCGCGAGTATCCGGAAGTCCTTTCCGTCCGTCCAAGTTTCTATCAATTACACGAAAACGCCAGACCCGACGTATTCATCGTCGACGCTTATTTACTCGACGTCTCTATAAACTTGCCGGCAAATGAAATTATAGTTGTAGCCTCGTACCGGTGTAATTGGAATTCAGGCTTACACGATGCTCGGTGGGGTTCGTTAAACGAGGGACGATGTCGCTTATCGAGAGACGAGCAATTTCATAGCGCGCGATCTCGTCCCGAAGGCGAGAAGGGAAGAGAGAGAGAGAGAGAGAGAGAGAGAGAAAGAGAAAAATAAAGGAACGAGAAAGTAAAGAATCGCGGAATTAATGAAAGTTCGTTGGAAGCGTACAAGCGGCGCGCGAGAAATCGGCGCCGCGCGAATACCGGCGGACAAGAGAGGCGTTAATGGACGGCTGAAAGAGGTCGTGTTGCGTGAAACAGAATGAAAAAGAAAAAAGGCGAGGGGACGGATAACGGGGGAACACCGTGCACGCTGGCTCCCTGTGCGATCGACGAGACACAATGGCGATTCGAGGGCCGGCCAGAATAGGTGAATCGAATGCGTTAATCGGCTTATCGCGCGTTCCTCGAGACCGATACGCCGAATCAGCTGCTGCATCCTGAAAGAGTCAACGACGGGATCGCGTGCATCCGCTGAATGCACGCATATTCTTCGCAGGTTTTTACGCGTCCCGATCACGCCGTGGTGAAAGGCTCTTAGCGCGCGTCATTTCGGCCAGAAAATGGTATCAATAAGACTCGATTCTCGTTTTTTACCTGCCAGCCCCGGCTCTCGGTGGCGACCTGCTGTTAGTAGTTCGCAGCCTACTGGTATGCGATCGAATCGATATCCACGCTTCGAAATCAGTGCTCCGCTTTCGAAGCTGTTCTCCGGTTCTTTGGAATTTCTTCGGAGAAAATTACAGCAGATTTTACCGATTTGTAATAAAATGATGTTCCGTTCGCTTTGTTAACCCTTTGCACTCGAGTGGTGACTTTGAGGCACCACTCAAATTGTTCTATTATGTTCCAAAATAACGTTTATATTGACAACAATTTAGATTTATAAAGTTGATGGAAGCAAAACTGTTGGTATGAGTTACAAGAATCAATTTTGTATGCATAAAGTGCTCTTTGTCACGTAAAATAGAAATACTATTAGCAGGAAAAATTGTTTTAGATTTACAGTTAAAATGGCTTCGTGCGCAAAGGGTTAATTTTCTTCTAACGTTTCTCGATGCGTGTTCGAGGTGAATAATAATTAGACTGCGGACTTTTGTACTCAATGGAAACTCTGCGCTTCCATTGTTCAAAACAGGAGTTACACAATAATGCATTTCTCCTTTTAACAGTTTTAATACATTGAGAATAATATAATAGCACTTTAAAATTCTTCTAATGTCTTCAGTGTTCTGTATTTCGTTTACCCATTTTTTTTCATAAATACGTCAAACCCACAGTCTAATAATAATAAAAGAAACTTGTTCTTTTTACTATATAATACCTGGTAGTCGAGATTACTTGTAACGTTCTTGGATATGTTCGAAGGTGAATAATGATCAATGGAACTTGTTCCATTACCTGTAAAATTCTTTATACAACTTGTAGGATTGAAATTAAGATTGAAAAGATCGCATTCTTATAATTTCCAAGGAAATTAACTGCCGGAGGAACCGTGCTTCTCCTTAAGAATTTTCCAATAAATTGTCCAATTAGCAGAATAAGCCCATCCATAATCCATCAAATTATTTAGAGAAATTTAACGCAAGTCCTTCCAAAATTATTATTTAAAATAACATCTCAGACACGTTTCAGTAATCGAAATAAATATTGAGACACCGCTCTCAGAATTACCCTTGACGTCTTCCATCGCCGAGAGAGCCTCGAAAGATCGATTTTCAAGAAAACTCAATCGAAACCCCTCATCATTCCGGAGGCCTCGTGAGAGGCTCGAGACTTCGGAATTACCGGAGTACGTCTGTCGAGTTGCCAATGAAAGAATATCCTGGGCGCCGCGGCAACAAGTCTATCCCCGGGGAATTCCACAAAAAACGCCGAGCCGAACGTATAATTTTCTCGCTTCACCGAAAATCGTTCCGACATAACGACATCGAAAAACGAAATCGGGGTCGCCCGGAATGAGTCCGGGGTCCGTGGAAACAGAATCCCTCGACGTTGTCGAGGTGGAAGAGGGAGAGAGAGATAGAAAGAGAGAGAGTGACGAAGGAAGAGAGACGAGCGTGCGCCCCGCGCCACCCCTTGCTCCCCCGCTGTGCGGGCAGGCTACGATTTTCACGCGTCCGTGTTCCTCGGGCTAACGCATCGGTCGTCCAATTAATATTCGAACCATCTAATCCGGTAAATCACGCGGGTTAACGCGTCCACGGATGGCCGACGCGACGCGACAGCCTGGAAAAGGAACGGATCCGATTACCTCACCTGGTTCGGTAGGTGGGAACTATGGCGTAATCGCGGTGGAACCGCGTGCCACGCTGTGTTTCGTGCGTGGTTTACTCCTACCGTCCACCAACCACGGTTCGTCGACGACGCGATAGATAGCTCGGAGGAATTCGTGTGACAGTTCGCCTCTGACGAAATATTCTGTTACCAATGATCGGTCCCCGGAGCTTCTAACTACACGATTCCATCCGGTGATTTAGGGGAGTCGCGGTGACGTTTTTACAGGAACGTTTTACACGGCTCCGAAAATAACCGTTTCTAAATGTTACATGGTCGTCGCGCGGAAAGTCTGTCGACACTTTTATAGACGGAATATCTTTTTAAAATTAGGTCAAACGACTCGACTTTTGTCCCGAGGGGTTAAAAGAAAATTGAAAAATGCGTTTTCTAAATTTTTTTACCGCGGAGTGTTACTCCGCTTTTATTACTCCGTTCTTAGTCGACTTTTCACTCGGACCATTTGATGGTTTCTCTAGAGATTGATATATTCTATGTAATTGTTAATTATTTTATTAAGTAAGCGTCATTGATTCGTTTCGATCAGCCTTAAACATATTATAAATGTAAGGAAGGGTGTATCATCGGTGGTGCACGTGGCGCAAAACGCGTTAAAGGAGACAGGGCATTTTCATCGAATTTATGTTTCTCACAATAAACTTAGACGCTTACATAAAGTTCCGCGGTCTATTTATAAACGCTTCGTGAAAACTCCAACACTGTTTATCGGCGAACCGAGTTGGCCTCTAAATTCAACAGTATCGAACAAGGCAAAACATGCAGACGATCGCCGGCCACCGACGGCAAAAGAAAAGATGGCGATCGAAGCGACAGTCGAACGCGCAATTATAAACGAGGTCTGGTCCAACGGACGTCGCGAATCCGCGTGCCGATAAATCGACATCGCCTTATTTACGATAGCAATAAACGAACGCTAACGCTTGCCTTGGAATGTTAAATCGTCGGTTGCGAAGCGTGTGCGTGCGTGGCCGCGCGCGGCGGGCTCGACCGGACCCGAGCGGGCCCACTCGAATGCCGGGGACCCGCGTCCCGACGATAAATAACGCGATTACACCACGCTCGTGGACGTAATCGATTGCAGTCGGTCTTCTAAGCGGTCGCGCGCAAATGAAGTCGCGCGACCGTCCGGTCCGCTTCATGATCGAGTACCACCGGCCCAGTCACGGTCTGAATAGAAGGTTGATTAGGGTCGCGCGAAAGGGGGAAAGGTGTTCTACCGTCGATTGAAATCCAGGAAAGATCGGAAACCAGTAATTGGTCTCGATCTCAGGGCTCTCGTGTCCCCGACGCCGGCAATTATCTTAGCATAACGAGGGACAAATTTTCTTCGGTGTCGTCTTTTCATCGCTGCAAAAATGACGGCGTGTTCTGGTAATGATTCTGGCTCGTTAAGGAACGTCCAGAAAATTATACCCGTTCTCGCAAACAGGACATTCACACGTAGCAGACGCGGAGTTCTGGAGCTGTCTTAAAGTAGCGACAGCATTTAACCGCGATGCAAATTTCTCGTAAGATAAAAGTGCCTATTATGGAACGCTTTCCAGGAAGCATAAGATTACCATCGACTTTTACTACAATTGCAAGTGTGTCGCGTTGTGAAATATTTATACTACAGCTCGATCGATTGATGTTTCTAAATAATATAATTTATATTATATAATTTATGCTTTATAATTTATATTATATAATTTATATTATATAATTTATATTATATAATTTATATTATATAGCATATTAAATAATACATAATACTATTTATAAAGGACAACGTTCGAAAATATGGATAGAGATTCTACATCCACTTTCGTATGCTCTATTTATTTCTCATCGTATTACTTGTGCCAGTGCTTGAAGTAGAAGTCGCAATTAGGCAGTGTTTCATAATTGATACGTTTAGCTTATTCGAAACTTGGTCACGTCGCTGTGTTAACGAATCGAAGAGCTGTTTCGCGACGGCAGTCTTCTTCCGCGAAACACGAAACTACGATAATTAGAACACGCGCTGAAATGGTAAACATCAAAATCCGAGGAAAGCGAATGTTATCGGCGGTTTCGTGGAAGTCGGATACAGCTTTCTGGACGACCTTCGAACGGGAATTCTCGAGCGCGCGCGAAAACCGACCGGGTCCTGGGAGCTGAGGCCGCTTGCGTCCATTACCCGCGGACGTCTTGCATAGATCCTAATTATGTAAATTGCGGTGTAACGTCTTGTTATAAATACACCGGGCGCTGGTGGGTCGCGGAGCGTCGGGGGGGAGGGTCGGCGGGCCTCTAAGCCGGCAGAATTAAATTTCTCCTCGTGTACGTCATCCCCGCTTTTCATTCCGGGACGTTAGAGCGCATCAGCGATTATCCTCGCGAGCTTCTCGGAAGACGGAGGAGAAAATAACGTCTAGACCGAGCCACGCCGGGCCCCGGGTACCGGCTGCGTGCCTCCTGCCTGGTGTAAGGGCACCGCCGATAAAACGAGAACCAGTCTCTCTATCTCCCGGCAAGTGACAGCCGCCAAGCCGCGTCGTCGCTGCCTCTCGGAGCGGAGGACGCGCGACGACGAGCAGAAGACGGCCTGAACGCGACGGAAACCAGCGTGGCGGGAACCCGAGGGAACCCGACCGAACTCGCGAGCGTACGTGCGCGGGTTATGAGCCGCACGACCACGTGAAAGAGAAACACGCCGCGGCCCATGGGATTCCCATAATCTCGTTTTTTCAACGCGGCATTGTCCTGCCTACTTACCAGCGCGTCGGCCCCGGCGGCCTCTCTGATCTATGAATTCCAAATTCCTTTTATTTTCCCTCCGCCCTCGCCACATCACTTCCACGTCCTCCAGCCCCTCTTCCTGCCGCTATTCCGCCCCTGACCTCTCCCTCCCGCTCTCGTCATCCCCAAAAATCTGCGCCGCGTTTTCTATGAAACTCCGTGACGGGCACGATGACGGGCCCACAATACCGCCATACAGAAAACGGCCCCGTTTTTGCCCTTCCTTTTTCATTTCTCTCCGCGTCCCTCCCCGTCCTGCCATCGGGGCTTATGTCATAATGCGGTGATTCGAATACCTACCCGCGTGCTATATACTGGGTGTTTCCGAAAGGCAGGTTCTGTGCAGAAAAGCTTGGTTGTTGGCACTTCGGCGGTATTTTTGTTTGTTTAAAAAAGCTAGCTTACGTTTAAATCCTCGTTTAGCAGCATTTATTCTATCATCGCGCGAAATTTTTAAAAATATTCGCGTGTTTTCAGTCAAACTGCAACCTAAACCCTGGATTATGTTCGACCGACGTTTCTCAAACGAGTCTCGAGTCGTTCAAATTATTTTAATAGAATATAATCGACTTCCTAGAGAACATTTAACCCCTTGCTGTATCATTTTCTGCACTTATAATAATTAAGACTATTTCGAATGTAATCATTTCTTGGAAGAAAAAGTAAAAAATTTACGTTTATTCCACATTTTCATGAATGCTTAAATGTTGATCGCATTTTACTTAATTCTATTCCCGTTGAACCCTTCTACAGTGTTCAGAATGACTAACTAATATAAGTCCGACTAACAAAACACATCTGTATGTTTGGAAACTGCACTATGATACAACATTATTAAACTTACTATATGTATATAGTCATTAATATAAAAATGTAATCATTAATATAGCATGAATAAATGATAAAAATATAATTACAAGAATATAAATTGACTAGCTAGATTCAATTTTCACTCAGATAAGGCGTTCATTGAAAATGTTATAATAAGTCTAATACGCTACACCGTGGATTGGTTACGGGAATATAATAACATTCGTACTTCACTGGTCACTACTAAACGTCTCCATCGCGAACGAAACTCGTTAAAGTCCAGCAAATCGTTGAATCATAAACGGAGGACTATGGAGAACTAGTCTACAAAGAACCGCAATTAACTTTTTAGTCGTCACAATGAATGTCACGGGACAATATTAGTCCAGGCCTCGACACCCTGTACATACGACTGACCGTGTACACAGGACTACACGTGAGCCAGCAAGGTAACAGGATTCTCCGCGCGAGATCACCTGGCACTTCACGAGCTTCGCCTCGATTTGTGGGCTCTCTAGGCCCCGTCCCCGGGTGAAACTCGAGCACGACTTTCGCGTACGATCTCTCCAACGGATTTTCCGGAGCTGAGAGTTACGTGGGAGAGCTGAACCCTTTTTGTTTCTGTCCCGACAGGCTGCTGCGGCGTTGGCGTCGAGGACACGAGCGGCCAGGATGCTGGTGGCGCGGGAGGAGGAGCTGGGGCTGGCGGCGGTGTGGCCGTCATACCCGATCGACCACCTCTGGAATTAGACAAGCTGCCGCCTTATCACGACGTCGCACCTAGTCCTGGTACGTGGGCCAGTTAAACAGCTTCAATCCGTTCGGAAACCAATTATTCGGACAACGCAAATACCAGAAACTTGATGATAACGATGTTATCGGGAAATATCTCGGCTTCTCAATCCTTGTAACATGCTCGCAAACGAAATTATTAGGTTCGCGTAAAAATAGGGTCTACGTTCTTTCGCATCGTGTTTCGCAAATCATTTTTCTAATCGGCGAGTACGTGCCTCTGATTAGTCGCTTGATAAGCGTCTGCCGCGCCCCTGCGAGTCTCTCACTTATCGAACGTTCACTGTATGCACTTGCATTGGCAAGTGATGATGAACATGTTCCGTGTGGATACGGAATTCAGGAAATGGAGGTGCCTACGTACAATTCGAGAATTGAACATGGATACAAGTAATTCAAGAGATGGACATTTGCATGCGCGATTCAAGGAATAGCCGTGTACACGAGCAATTCAACGAATATTTGCTCACGCAATTCAAGAAATGAACGTGCATACGAGCAATTCAAGAAATTAACATGTATACACAGAATTCAAGAAACGATCATACATTCGCACAATTTAATAGGCAAACACTAGTGCGCGCAATTCCAAGCAGGCTGTTTCTGAGAAGGTGCAAAACAGATCGAGCAACACCTCGTTCATAGTAGTTACCTGTCCCCAAATTATCGATCGAAAGATATGCGAGCGACACGAAGAAGTCCGCTGCGAGAGGCATTTCTAACCGTGCGATTTCTATTTGATTCAAGGGCACAATGTGTGGTCGTGGCTGGGCTCACGACGAGGCGGCGGTACGCCAGGAGTCGTCACGACGCCTCTGTCGCTTCCGCAGCACAGACGGGCGATGAATCTCCCCGTGGAGAACCACTACACCCACATGCAAACGGACGAGGCTCTCTACGCAGAACTGGACTCTCAGGCCGCGAGCTACGCGAGCGATCTCCAGCTACAAATGAGAGGAAGCTCGACGTACGGTACAACTTCCGGCGGGCAGGACGACGAGTACCACGAGCTGGACGCCGCGAGGTTACATCGTCATTACGGCGGAGGCAACGAGGACGGATCGTTGCAGAGGGACACGCTACGCACGCGGCACAGTAAAAGGTAAATTAGTCCCCGCAATTAAGTTTTTCGACGTGCAGCTTCTCCCCGAAGCGGCCGATCCTCGGCAGCCCTGCTCCCGGAACACGTAGTCGCCGGATCCTCGCAGCATCGCGCTTTAATAATTTCAAATCGATCGACCGTGGCTGGTACGCCTATACTCTTCTCCGCCCCCCCTCTCTTTCTCTCTCTCTCCTTCTCTTTCTCTCTATTAAAACGATTCCGTTGATTGTCCATCGATAACATGGCGGCTGAATAGACTATTAGATCGCCGACTTCCTTTTGGCGAGCCAGAAAATGAGCTCGAAATAAAATCGAT
The DNA here is from genome assembly GCA_028455555.1 of Augochlorella aurata. Lineage (NCBI taxonomy): Eukaryota > Metazoa > Arthropoda > Insecta > Hymenoptera > Halictidae > Augochlorella > Augochlorella aurata. Next base: position 9,732,316 of record CM052161.1, on the reverse strand, counting down.
ATTTAATCACGAACGTACCTAGTCCCTTCAGGGTTGCTTGTTAGATTGTATCGTTACATCTTGGGAATATTGTTCCATTCGTATTTGTTCTTTGAACTTTGTTCGCTACCGACGACTTATCAAATTTTTCAATGGTATACATAGGCGGACGGCAGATCTCTGGGTGATTTCCAATTTCATAGGCTGCTTCGTTAACTGGAACGTTTCTGCTAGTGATATTAACACATTCACTGCCACGCCAGCGTCTCCGAAAGACGCACAAAACCTGAACAACTTGTTCAACAGTGTAACAGTAGAGTAGAGAAGACCTATTATAGAAATTTCTTTTATAATTCTGTCGCATCTCGTAGAATCCTGACAAAGAAAAAGAAATTACTTTTTTCAAGTTTGATAAAAGAATTCTGTCGGTCACCTCGGAAGCAGGACTAGGGAAAAATAGATTTTTGAAATAATAAATAGACTATACATACCTTGATTTTCTCACATAATACAGAATTTGGAAAATAAATGGTTATTGAACATATGGATATTAAATAGTTAAATATATTCGAAATGCTATTTCAATATGTAACAAAAAAAGTTCATTTGTCAAATTCCGTACCTATTGCATGAAAGGATACAAATATTCGTAGCCTGTTTGCTATTTCAAAAATCTCTCTTTCCCGAGCCCAGCTGGGAAATCATAATTTGCACACGAGCACATGCGACCGTAAATCATTCTATTCACCGCAAGCAAAGCGAAAGATAAATGTTACAGTGATCAGAGTCGAAACAGCAAGTCGGAATTAAAAGGGATTTTATTATACGATGCAATCTCCTCCGCTAAGTGATCTCGAAGTTTCAGCCGACGACGCGACGCGGGCGCTCGAAAAATAGTCCTTATCGTCGACGTGCAATTCTTTCGCGAATGTAATGGAAACGTAATTTATTCTTTTCGCTACCGATAATTCCACGTCGAAACGCTCCTAATTAGTAACGCTGAGATCCACGCGGAGAGCCGCAATCGCCCGGAGAACGATAACCAGGGAGAGCTTTGAGTAATATTCATATCGGAACCAGCTCTAACAGAGAAAACCCTCTAATTTGGGCTCGCGTGGCGAAGGATAACCAGGTGCAGCCACTCCAGATCGACGTTCCCATAACGCGTAAAAGCGCCGCATTACGGGAAACGAGACTTGTTAAAATGCACCGTTACCAGAGCGGCGGTAATCGCGACGTCGACGCGGATTCCTGCGACTCGATCGTACATAATTAAGAGAAACGGACAATCCGGGTCGTCTAATGTCTGCGCGGCGCTCATGCATTTATTCAGAAACGCGCAAACCTGTCGATCAGATACTAGAAACCTGATTCTACTTACACTTCCAATGCCTGAGCGCGTAACGCAAGTCACGTATCTTCATCTCCGTGATATTTCAGTTCGAGGCTTCGAGTATATTCGTTCCGGGCTTTATTATTCCTTATTGTAAAAATCAACAATTTATTTAGTACGTATTTCTTGCTGGACTGCGCTATCGTTCCACGATATTTACTCGACTAATTTATTTTTACGTTGACCAGTTCTTACGCCATCTTTGACTCGTTGTTCAACCCTTACGTCGATTACCAAAATTGTCGACATTGTTCTATAACCGTGGTACCCGGGTACCTCTAAGACGAGCTCCTATATTACGTTACCGTTTCATAGAATATTATTTTTATTAATTGTTCGCAGAATTTCTATTGCTTTCCACACTCATTATCCTCCTCTTCCATAAAGATACTCGGTCCTCCGCTTATTCAATAAATGTATATCAAACTTTATCGTCCAATTTTAGTGCTTCTCGTACAAAACTGTAGACTCGAAACAGATATCGATAGAAAGTGTGTCAAATAACAATAATACTGGAATAGTAGGCCGAGTCATAAATAACTATTCCGATGCAGCTAGGTAGAATCTGTTGTTCGTATCTGCCACAAGTCACCGGGACAAACGAGCCTTTGCTTTCGCTAAATAGATAAGGGTTTAAAATTAATAAAATAAAAGAACAGCACAATTAAGTAAAAAGAAAAGCAAAACAAGTAAATGATAAGAAAACGGAAGTTACTTATGACTCGACCCAATGCTTTACCGGGAACAAAAAGTATTTCAAAGATAATATGCGAAAAGGTTAACGATACAAGGGTTAACAAAATGGCAGCAGTTCGAAGTTCGAGATACGATCTCCGAAGCTTCCCTTTCACTTTCGACGTGACAAAGAATCAGGAAAAACGAAGACTCATCGGAGATCCCGGAGGAATTCCAAAATCGCTAGTTTCCAAGTCCATCTAGCACTTCGCTCTACGTCACGGTCCTCGCTTTCGGAGATCAGATAATCTCGACAGAGTCGTAGGAAAGAGAATCGCAAGGGACTCCAGCCGGGTCGCTGGGCATTCTCGATCAGGAAGCGACGCCTGAATCCTTCTAATCGAAAGAAACGAACGGTTGACGCGCCGTGGACCCGCGGGATCGGGCCCGATCGACGCCGGCTAACTTCGTAATCCGATCATTTCAGGTTACAAGAACCGGATTACGAGATGTACGAGAACGGGCCGTCCACGCCGGTGCCGCCTGGTCAGCTGCAGCATCATCACCATCACCATCATCTCCACAACCATCATCACCATCACCAGGAGCTGAGGATCGGCAGCAGAAACGGCGAGCACCCGTCCTACCAAAACACGGCGTACACCGGAAGCGACGCGGAACCGGACGGCCCTACGCTGAGCAGCGCGCCGAGCAGCGCTTACTATAGCGACCTCAGCTCGAACTCGGCGAACCAGCAGATGCCGGCCACAGCATCCGCCAACACCGGCACGAACCTCCACGTGAACCAGCAGGGTCTGGAGACGCCGCAGTATAGACTGGCCGCGATAAACGAGAGTTCGGTGCCCTCGGACTATATCTAGGCGACCTTGAACTCTCTGTTCGAGTTTGCGTCTTCCCTCGACCGAAACTGGAGAACCAGAGACAGTGAAAACTCTGGGAAGACCCTCTAAAGTGCCTCTGTTCCTCGCGGTGATGAGAAGTCTCGGTGTCGAAGGCCGAAGACGACAGGACTCAGGAATCATCCCGACTTCAACGGTTCTAGCGCGGTATCTTAGACCATGTATACTACTAGACACGGCGTGTATACATAGAATGCGTGTACAGAAAAGCGAATAGTTCAGTGATGCAAAGATGACTCAAGAAATATAGTTCACCGTGACGTGGCAAGATGATCGTTCAAAATGGCTGACACGGTACCGGGCTTCGAGTTCAAACATTGAATTATTGAGCATCGTGTTGCGTGAACTTAATTTTGAAGATTTTTTAAAACGATGGTGCGTGCGCGTTGTTTCAAATTCTGTGACGAGAATGAACGTAGCGGTGGGAACGTAGCTTTCCACCAGTAAGTATTCCATTAGTCTTCGCCTGGGTATTAGCTGAATATAACATTTCATATTTGATCGATCGAATTTGCTTTCTAAAAGCTAAACATTTATCCGTTAATGTCGAATATTAAAACATTAATTTCGAAATCGCAGATACGTCGTACTAGCATAGCTTGTACGCCGAGTACAGTGTGACGTCATGCAGATGATTCGTCTTGGCTTCAGGCAAGCTATCCGAAGCCGTGTCTATAGTTGTATATGGCCTAAGCGCGAGACGATGCTGCTCGAAGCGAGTATCGGACTGTAGATGAAAAAGCGAGCTGTAACTAGAGCGGGTGGACGCTCAAGAGACACGTTTCGACGTGCTCGACAACAGCCCGAAATGCGACGCGCGTTTTCCGCAGTTCCGTCCAGCAGTGCCATACTCAGAGGCTCGCGATTCGTCCGTTTCTCGACGAGGAAGCGCCGCGAGTTCGATTCGTGCTCCTCTCGAAAGAATTCGGATAATGGTACCGACAGGACACGCTGCAGCGACAAAATTACAGGTTACAGTACCGCTATTGTGATTGCTCCGCGACCATTCTTGTTCGACGCGAGGCGGTACAGGTTTCCGATGCACATTCGTTTTTCTTTCATTCACCGGTCGACCCGGTGAATGGAGACGTCATTATGCATTTATTAGCGGGGATTGCGCAACGGAACGTTCAACGGGGCTCGCAAACAGGAAACGTCACAGGTGGACGTTTAATAGTCATGTTTCTCAGGGAATGGACTGTCCACGGATCAGGATCGACGGCGTAGATTCGCTACAGTTTCTTTCGTATTAGCCAGGCAAAAACCGTTCGATCAAACGCACACACACGCACACACACCCGTCGCGCTAATTATTCATTGAGAATTATTAATGGGCAATGCAAATGCCGTGATAACAGTCGTCGTGCATAAACAGATTATTAATTGAAACGCTGGTCTACTTGGAAAAAATAAGGGTGGAAACATCGGGAATCGATTCATTCGTACAAACGTTCGATCATCTTTAGCAGCAAATGTATTCGTACTTAATCATTTTCTATAATTCTCACATGATAGATGGCAACATGTCAGTTTATTTTTGAATTTATTGTTTTGTATAATTCCAGTTCTGCTTCGTTTCTTCGAATCGTTTGCGAACTTTGTACGAATTGAACATCCATTTACACCCCCCTCCCTCTAAAAGTATTAGGATACCTGTGAGATTTAGTATAAATTGTAATTTTTGATTCTGTTTGGGTAACGTTGTATATTTAGTATTCAGCTTTGTGGCATCGAAATTACATATTAAGTTATAAGTGTTTGGCACTTGCGCAATTAGTTTACCCATTTATTGCTTTTTCCGTTGATAACGCGCTTTGAGTTCATTTAGCATGATACGTTTAGTACAGGTAGGATCAAATATAACAGACACAATGACAAAACGGATGCCGGGAGTCAGTCCAAGAATCAATTACAAAATGCGGTGGACGTATTGTCGGAAAGAAAATTGAATTGTCTTATAGAAAATCGACGTTATTTTTATTATAATGTAATATACTTGTTACAGTTCAATAGTATTACCTTTGAAATAGATTGAAGAAATTATAACAATTTCCTCTCGGCTTCCCAAGCTTATTTAATTTTTTATGAGCATCCTAATATTTTCGGAGGGGAGTGTACGTAGGTTTCACCGAAACAGCGTGTGTCTCAGTCGCATCAATCGTGCATTATCAATTTAACTATTAAGAAGCTGCTCCGAATAGAGTGTGTTTCTCTCACAAACGGGGCAAGCTGGCAACAGCGTCTCACGCGATTCTTCGCCGAGGAAATGGTTTCCAGCAGGCAATTGATTCTGCTCGAGCCATAATCACCCAACCCATTAGAGCGCCGACCTATCGCTCCCGTGTATCGCGTAATGAGCATTGTTCTTATTGCCCCAACGCAGAACCAGGAACACCTAAACAATGGATCACCGAGCATTATCCGGGGCCGCTACCGTCATTAATCGGTTGCCAGTGTTGGTTCGCGGGACGCGGAATAGCAGGGTGCACCTCGGCCAGCGAACGAGAGCGGCGGGAACATGCGAAACCGATGCGAATGAAGTCGTTTTCGGGGGACAGGTGTTTCGTAATTTGACGTTTCGGGGCTACCAACGATCGCCCGCAGCCGTGTCCTCCGGTTTCGCGTTTTCGCATCTCAATCGCAGAGCTCTTTGCTTCCGCGCCGACCACCGACCGCTTTCTTTTTCTGTTCGGGCTCGCTGCGATTTCCTGCAATTTCATTCCCTTTTTCTTCTCTCCCGTCGATTATCCTTCGAGATGATTTTAATTCGCCGGGGGATTTGATGTTTACGGACTGATGTGTCATTACCAGCTGTTCAAATCACCGAACAGCGTACTCGCTCGCCTCGCGTTGAAGTCTCTCGCTTAGGCGCTCTATTAAGTCATTAATTCTCGCTATCCTCATTTACGCAGTAACGACTTCTCGTTTCTTGCTTGCTTGGTCGTTTGAGAAATTGCTCGCGCTACATTTAATGTAATCGTAGAATCGTAAAAGTTCGCGTGGCACGGCAACAAAGTTGGGAATAGGTACGGAAAACGATGATTGACGCAGTTTCACTACGCTCAATTACGTTCTTTTCTCGACCTCTTGCACTGTAACGACTCGGGCTCGTGACGAAGATTTCGCGCAAGATCCACGAGATGGAAACGCTATTCGTTGCCTCGAAATTGAAACGGGATCGGATTCTTCCGTCGTGATAATCTGGGAACGCGAAGAAATGAAGACGCACGAGAAAAATAGAAATTATTAAGAACTAAGAAGTGTCGAACTCGTGTTCTTATGTTCGGAGGTTGTAAAAAATTGCTGATCGACAATGCGTTCGTTAACCGTAGCACAAGGGGTTGACGCAAGTGTTCCAAAGCATCGGTGAATAAATAAACGCGTTGGAATATCAGCGTCATCGAAAGCGTAATTTGTCAGTCGCGCGACAATGGTTGATGAAATCTCTTCTTTCGCCGTGCAGAATCTTTACGCGAACTTTGTAAAAATCGAAATACAATCTTCACGCGCTGTTACGATCGTAAATCATATAAAATTTGTAGTTGCACTACTAGAGACGATACACGAGCCAGAGCGAGTAGCGCTAGCCAACTAAGCCCTAACGAGTTTAAGACGAATGGCGAGTGTTATTCAAATGAACGTGGCAGGGTGTTTCGCAGTGTCTGCGAAGGTATTCGTCACTGAATCGTTAAACAGGAGAACCACGGGCCTCCGCGGGCCTCAATCGTTTATCTTCGAACCCTCGTTCGCGACGGTCGAGTTAATTCGTTTCACCCGATTCGGCAGGACCCGTTTAATCGTCGCCGTCGTGTTCTCTTAATTACCTTCCCTCGGACAGTCTCGATTGTTCCCGCGACAGAACACGAACCTGTCCGTGGAGATGTTCCGCCATAAGATTCACTGCTGCGCCCTCGTTCGACGTCCTTCATTCGTGTCTCACCTGCGCCAACCTATCCACGCCCGATGGACACCTTCGAAACTCTGTAATTCTACCGGATTTCTCTGATCTTCTTTCATCGTTTTCTTCAACGCTTTTGGCAAAATGCATTGGATCGAACACACGAACCGTTTGTTCTTATAACTGTTCATTTCTTTTATTAATAATTTAAGTGTGCTGAAAATAATACGTAGGTGTCCTTAACCCCTTGCACTATAATAACGAGTCAGACTCGTCACGAACATTTCATACATAATTTAATAAATATGACTGCCAATCATTTCTTCTAAAGCAAAACGAGATTTGAATCTTCTGTCGTCAAAATCTGGAAATGAAAGTAAATGAAGGCAATCAGGAAACAAAAATCCTGTCGTTTCATCCAGGAAATTATTAAGGACGAAAAAGTGCTAATCAACGCCGTTCTGAAAGAAATCGTAGCGCAAGGGGTAAATTCTTTTAATATCTTTATTGTTTTATATTATAACTACTCATTTCAGTCACAAATGCATAAAGTCCGCAGTCTAATAACAACATATCCGCCCGAGACGGTCAAAGGGTTAATGCGCCGCAATTGAGAAGGTGATCGCAGGGTTCTCGAGGAGCCCTGTTAATTTTTCGTCGCGTCTCCGGGAATCCGGGGCCGGCGGAGTCGCCGTAGCATTTTTCTCTTAATTGTCCGCGTATGCCGGTGAGCGGACGTAAATTACACAGGGCCGGGCTCGAGCGCATAAATAACCGGCAGAGGCCGCGATCGTGGAGCACAAAGAACCGCGGCACGGGTGCCCCGTTCCCCGAAAACCGTTTCCGCGGCGCAGAATCATTCACGGCTCGGCCGGTTCGCCACGGTGTTCAGGGCGCGCGGAGACTCGTGGAGCGTGCAACAACAGATGCAACAATGCGCTCCCTCGCGGCCACGGCAAATAATTAATTGCGGCCCCCGCGGTCACAATGGCGATAGGGAGAGCCGCAGCCGGTCCGGCTCGGGCCGCCACGGACCGGCATTATTTCGCCGAAAAAAATCCCACGAACGCGCAGCCGCGTGCGCCGCTCTTATCGCGGCCCGTGTTACGCGAACGGGAACGTATTATGGAATTCGTTGGTCGTCCGAGCTTAATTAAGGCCCGCCCCGTTCGTCCGCGCCGCCCGCGTCTTCCGCATTTGCGGGCCGGGCCGGGCTCATGGTATCCGTGGAGCGGATACATTTCTCGCGCGGCCGTTCGGCAGCCGCGCCGAGAAATTTATGTCGCAGCTTCGGGGGATCCTAGAACTGGCCTGAGAAGCATTCGAGGAGACGGACCGCGGAGGCCGCGCGTACTTAATTATAAGCAGCGTCGCGAGAGCAAAAACAAGCCCCTGCGAAGAGAAGGCAGCGATCAAACTGCTCCTCAAGGTAGCCGTGCGTTGACACTTGAAACCGGTGTCCCGGAAAAATTTGCATAGCGGTAGAAAAACCTCTTTTATAATCAGCGCAGACATTTTCTCGTCCGGATTTGATTTGTGTCCCTGTCGTGCTTCGGATCTAGTCCACCCTAATTTAATTGGATCGTAAAAACGCGAGTCGGCTCAAGGAGATCCTTTGGTTTTAATGAGCTCGGTTAATGTACGAACTTCTTTATGTACATAGCTTCATTTTCTAGAAAAATGAGTTTGAAAATAGTACATCGCGCAACGATCGCGGAGACTCGCCGCGGAAGAGGTCCTGCGAGGCATCGAATAAATGTACTGTCGTTTCTCTCGCATTCTCCCTCAGCTTGGAAACCAAAATGGAGAACTTGGAAGCAGGCGATACGATTATTCGGGCCTCGCGGCTCGTTTTTATAGTTTCCGATTGATCTCCTCTACCCGAGCTGTCCATTTTCGTTAGCAAGCTGAGGGACAACCGGGGAGAGAGATTACTGTACTTGCAATCATTCGACACTCCAATCTGTAGCATTTCGACTTTAAACCACAGGATTTCTCGCGCCGCACCTGCAAGAAAATAAACGATTCTGGGGAGAATTGCAAAAACTTGCCACCTGCGTTCACCCTGCCGTGATGCGACCGAGAATAACTTTGTCTTGTTACAGCCGATGCGGCTACAATCCAATTTCCACGATAAGAGATGTAACGATGCAATTAGGTAGGTAGAGGGGCCTACGAGCAAACAAATGAACAAAAGAAACATGATATAGTGGAACATAAACGACGAGTTAACCGCACACTGACCCCGACATCCCGAAATCCATTCTCATTCATCAGGCGGAGTACTTAAATCGCCATTAACAAGAGGGTCGTGAGAATTCGTCCGGTTGGATTCCCGCGAATCTCTGGATTCGCGAAAAGAGAGAGAGAGAGAGAGAGAGAGAGATATGGAGTGCGAAGGAGAGGAAGAGAGAAGAAGGACGGAGAGAGAAGGAGCTGGTGCGTAGATGTTGAAGACGGGTCCGAAGGATAGGCGCGCAAGGACCCGCCCTGGCGGGGCGCACACCACTTTCTCGTCCCTGCTACGGGATATATAAATTATACATGTAAATATACGGGCGGCCAGACCGGCAGAGATCGAACCGTGAGATATCGAGATACGTGTTGGCGACCCGTACACCTCGCCGCAGCCCCGCGTCTCTCCCTCCGACCGGCCGTTCTCTCGCATCTCTTCTTCTCTCTGTCTCCGTGCACGCAGAAACTCCACGCATCTACGTGCCCGTGGCAAATACCTTTGTCCCCGATTGCCACCGAAACGTCTCTTATCCCGGCCCTCTTGCGCCGCTCCCGCTAATTCCTATGCATTTTTCGAATTACCAGTGAAATCGCGACGCCGTCGCCATCGCCGTCGCCGCGTTTGCCCGCGTCTGCCCGCGTCTGCCCGCGTCTACCCTCGTCCAGCCGACGCTCCGTTCCCACAGCGGAAAAATGCCCCGTGGAATGAAGCTCCTCCGGGCTGGCCGGCTCGATTGTTCCTCGGCTTCTGGTGCACCGCGTGCCGTGATAATGAATCTCCCGCGAGGGGTCACGACTCCACTGGGTTTCGGACCCGGGGTTCCTGGTTCTCCGGTGCCACGGCTCCGCTAGAATTTGCGAACGGTCCGCGGACCGTTAACCGGTCGCTCTGTTATCTCGCCTGCGCCTGACTCCGCGACACGTTCTCGTAGAAACTTTTACTCGAAACATTTTCATTCCTGCAACCCAACGAACATCGCGTTCGCGTGACGTAGAGCATCTTGCGAGCATTTTCCGTGAACCATTCCATGGAAGTACCTTGGAGCATAACTACGCTACGGTCAACGAGAACTAACACAGAATGTGAACAGAACGTTCACGTGATCGATCTGTACTGCCATTTTAGAGGACCCTCACCGAGTCATGCAGAGTAGCCGAAAATTGTAATTCGGCCATGGCCGGATCATGCAGCGCTCGCGTGCAGTTGTTTATATTCTGTGCCAGTTCTCGTTGAACGAAGTATAGGATCGACGTGAACGAATTGAACTCTTTTTGCGAGGGAACTTCCGATTAAAGAAAGGAACGTAGTTGTAGGACGAATGCGTGCACCAGGAAACCTTCGTCCCTGAACCTGGCTGAATGGCGCCTGATATCGCCTCTTTAAATTGTTTAGTTTAGCAACGTCAGCGCCACCGATCTGTTTCGAATATGTAAATCGAAAACACTAAGATTGCATTCGATGTCAAACGAGTGTCACTTGCTTGTAAGAAGTGGCGTAATAGGTATCAGCCACGTTGAAAGGCTTATTACAAGAAAAAACCATGTTGCCGATCGATTGAAATCAAATGTATCGTTACGAAACTTCGCAAGAAACCATGGCTTATCTTAGAAACGCTGTTTCAGTCGCGACACTTCGTGATACACTTTACGGTACAAATCGCCGAGAACTTCGAGCCTTGATGCGAGCCGTCGAGTTTCGATTGCGTGATCGGGAAACGTTTCTGCGACTCGATCCACGTATGTGATGTTATGTCTCTTGCCTAACGATTACTGATCCATAACCGCATGTAAAATATAATATAATGTAACGCAAGAAGGAACGTGTAAAATATCGAGCGAGACTTGTAGAATTGTAAAAACGTGAATTAAGTTGTGAAAGTGAAACGGTGCTGAACGAATATCGTACCTAGATTCTTGTCTGATTACAATTGTTTGCTGTGCGATAAACGGGAGGATAGTGTTACTTCTTTTTTTATTGTGGATTATACTATTCGACTGAAATTGCCTTTTTCGACGGAAACGTACTAAAATAATTGATTTGTTTGTATGCGACACAATTGACTTCGATATCCTTATTTCTGATAATTGTGAACGTCGTTGATGGTGTTCGGTAAATTCGAAAAGATTCTTACTACAAATTCGATGTTAGATCATTTAGAAAATCTTGTCCAATATATATTTAGTGTTAAATTGCAGAAGAGTTTGTGAACAGACTTTTTAAGGATCTTTTCGAACTCGTCCTTCAGCGGTATATATTTACTGTGGACAATTGTCAACAACGGCGATAGTATTCAACGTTTTATATAAACAGTAATATCAATGTAAATTTAGTATTCTAAATTGTAAATATTTAATATTGCAAAGTGTAAAAAACGGATCTATTTTATTACTGTGTACATAATATTGTATTAAGCGTTTTATGCGCGTTACATGAATTCGTACTACGCGCGATGAAGTCAATTACTGCTATGAATGCAGCTGCTGTTTGATGGCATTGCACCCTTTCTATGTAAGAAATTGTACAGTGAATAAAAACAAATTTGATACTTGCATCCTATAAATACGTCTATCGAAAAATATATTAAATCTGCCAATTTAGGGATTAAAAGAATATTCAGGATGCTCTGCTCCATTTATATCATCTAAGAAAGATGTATTTATTGTTGTAAATACTGAGAACAAATGTTTCTTGCCGCTATTCTCATAAAGCACAATGTAAATTACGGTATAAATTACCTGCGCTAACCGTAGCGCCATCGTATTGTAGCGGCAGAACGCTGAAATTGGTAGCCAAAATTATCGACAGTTCCTAACTTACCAAGCAAAGCGCCGAAACTAGTGTCAAAATTATCAACAGTTGAGTTTGGTCAACAGTTTGAGCGTACTGCGCAAGAGGCGCCACTAGTCATGGTTCTTTGTTACCATCACAGAAGAGGACATTACACTTTACCGACCGGACATTCATCCGTAAAGATTTCGCTGACACCGACTCTGTTTGGACATTTACTTTCGCACACGAATACTTATATGCACCTTTCCTTCCGCTTAAAGAAATATTAAATTAACTTTTGTAAAAATACTTCCTATAGTATTCGTTTTCTTTTATTATAGGGTAACTAAATCTACTAATACTTTTATATTTTCATAACATTAGCTTTAAACAATATTTATTGTATGTATTCATCGTAATAAATAACAAATTATTGGTTGCCAAGACAACCGATTCACAATCGGAGTAAAAAACAGATCTGTGGGCTCCCGGTCGGTGAATGTTGGGGTCAAAAAGGCGATTTCTAAGTTATCGGTCGGTAAAGTGTTAAGATCCCTAAGTATACCAAGTTCGTGCTACAAGTTTCAACGTTTCGACACGAGTGGAGCCACCAGTAGACGAAGAGTTAGCTTAGCTCGATCTTACACAGCTATTGAACTTGAAAGCAATAACCTAAAAACGATTGATGAGAATATCTAAAAATCGAAAGTAAGGCGAAATCCAAGCGGTCTATTTTGTGCAACACAAAAGTACATTGAATTGTAGATTTACTCTAATAACGCAGACGAAGTATCTTTTGTGGTAAAACCAAACGTGTCAAATCCCTGCAGTTTAAGTTACCGTCTTTGTAGTTGTGCCCAAATTGACGCATTGAAAACTCGCGTGTGACACTCTTGTATCCTCACACTGTCATTAAATTAAGATAGGTTAGGTATAAACTTAACCTATTTTATTCAACTATTATAAATTTATTATTAGGATTTTAATATTGTAAATTTATAATAAATTGTACTATGGTTCTATAAAAGGTTAAATTTTATTTATCGATTAAGCTACATATCAACATTTTAAATGCAGTGATTTTCTCAATTGAAAGAATGATTTCATTATTGTGAAAACATTAATAAAATATGAAGCTGAATTTATATGTATATTATATGTTTAATCGCGAATTCGTGTTTGTGTAGCTCGAGATGCGTTTGAAATAATCGCTTACCTTTTATTTAAAAGTATACAGTAAAGACGAATATTAAATAAATTGTATAACAAGTGAGATAACATTGTATGTTTTTTGGTGTTATGCTATTGATAATGATTACTGTAATATATTAATCCGATGTCATTTTACAGCGCATTTCCTACATAGATAATAAAACACTTTATTATGTATTAATAGTTTATGTGCACCATTCTTTTCAGCATTCACGTTTTAGAAGTCTATGCTATTTTTTTCTTCCTATTTAACTGTGGGATAATATATATAATTCTTAGTAACATCATAATAATTTATAACTGAATAACTCACGCATTTTACATTGCTTCTTTATTGTAATAAGTATTATGCAGCCTTTGCTTTTTTCTTTTCTTTTCTAAACTTATGCACCTAATTTGTTTAATATGTGATAAAGTTAATTCAGTAAATTTCATCTATGAAAGTTTCAATAGTTACAGACATTAATATTTATATATAAACATTAATAATTAAAGACACGAAACATGTCATTCCGCTTGGTCCAGCTATAACTGCACATTGACAAGTTTTTAATGATTATAGCAGTTGCTGTTACACACTGTCATCTGTTTAAACACAAAAGAAAATGCTACATAATTCTGCGTTTTTTAAAGTAAATATTTATTAAAATATAAAAAAGATTCTATATGCTAATCTTATAAAAAGAATGTATAAAAAGAAGTAGTTATTGAATTTTTTAAGTTGTGTATAGTATGTAACACTTACCATGATACCACCATTTCGTTTTCTTTGGATTTTTGCTACACGTTGACACATAAAATGAATTATCAGGTGGCCTTTTCTGTGGGAAAATAATTTCAATAAATATTTCGTCAACAAATTAAAAGTAAGGATTCCTTACCTTTTCTTTACAACTGCTTAGCATTGACACAATACTTAAACAAACACTTTGCACGCTTAGTGCTGGAGACCAATCGTCAGTCAGTATTGATAGGCAGATATGACCATTGCTATAAATATGTGGATGAACTGGTATATTACCACCTATGAAAGTTACTTCTGGCGAATCAAATGGGTATTTAGAGCTAAATTTAAATTGCAGTTGAAATCGTTCGCCTTCATACAGAGTGCCCTTTGCACCATCCATGTGAACAATCCATTGTGTTAAATTTTGACCAGCAAGGTCGCCATCTACGTGTACACCTGGTGGAGGTTCACGTATTAAGGACATTAGCTCCTTCTGGAGCCTTCGCTGAAATAATATTAATAGAATATGTTATTTTGTACTATGTTATATTAAGATATTAATTTATAGTATACACAAATTGTAAACAACCAGCATTAGGTAAACTTTTAGCACTATAATTTCCAACCATAATTTCAGATGCAACTATCTCAAAGATAATTCAAAGTGCGATAGAAAATATTAAAATTGATTAATTCCTGTAGATTGTAGATAATAGATTGCTGATATAAATGGATTATCGCGATTATAACATCGTGAATCAATAGCAAAAAGAAGTAGTTGGAAACATATATAATCTGTATTATAATATAATAGTATGTAAGACTTGTTAATTGAAAAACATCATAATAGTGTCGAACATGTAACAAGATACACTATACAAACGGCTAGTGTGTCTTATTTGACGCGAAACGTCATCCAAATTTTGACGAGTGACAACGGTACATAATATTTTCGTTCCGCCGATATACAAGAATAAAACTTTTTGGCATTCTACACCGTGTTAGGCATTCAACGTTTTCATTTAACTCCTCGCCGTACGGTGTAACAAAGATGTACGAAAACACACGGGTGTTAAAAGAATTTTGACATTAACTTACCTTCGACGGGGACATTGCCGCCATTGTCGTTATGTCGTTCTCCACTGAAAAATATAATCGTTGTCCATTGCAATTTACACGGGTCGCTTGTTTTGTTTATTCTCCGACTCAAGAGTGTAACGCTGCTGCGACGACGGCGCTTTGCATTTTTTCTCCTTAAATTTCGTACCGTATCATATTGCCAAAAAAAATGAGCGGTCGGACAACAGTCGCGAGGCGTCGTAACAGGGATTCGGTATCAATCAGTCAAACTTGACAGCCGTGCATACATAGCAAAGCCTGAGGCGGGTATACAACACACTTTTTTTTACCCCTTTGCGACCGACACTAGGGGTGTTCGGTATGATAGATTCGATCACAAACAAACCGCGAATTTTATATGTTCTTTAACATACTCATAAGTATATAACACAATATCAAGGTTCGTTTCACAAAGCGCCGATATTATTTTTAACTTGATGCGATGTATAATACAGAAAATCAGCTGCTGTATAATTTCTATATTTCAAATACGTACGTATGTATGTCCATAAATATTTGAATTTTGCATAAACGTTTACTATCGAAACATAAAGTACATATTTGAATTTTTTGGTTTCCGAAATTTCAATGGGATCTAAAGCACTGTGTAATTGACATTAATCGTTTTTATATGCTTACCGTCATCACGAAACTGAATTATTATTAGTTTCACATATATTTCTGTTTGTCACATGAATATTTATACATATCTAATGTACTGAGAGGAAATGAGAGTAGCTCGCCCAGGTTTCCAGCGCGCTTGGTATAGTGCTGCCATCGCTGCAACGCGGAACGACAGCTAATATGTCTTCGACCCACGTTTTAGCATGGAACAGAACCATATTACTACGCTTTTACGTCTGAAACACGCGGCGCGATATTTGACTTGTACCGGATTTGTCAGCGACTTTGCGAAAGATGCTCAATGCATATTGAGCTATGTTTCAAATGTATACGTATATGTATAGGCAATATTTCGACAAGTTCAGCAGGATAAGGTCCAGACAATTATTGCATTCCACACAATGCAAGCGCGAGAAAATGAAAGACTGTTTCAGACAGATTTAGATCAAATTTAGGTCACATTTTGGGTACTTTTAGGCCAGATTTAGGGCACATTTAGGCCAGTTCTAGGGTAGATTTAGAGCAATTTCAGGGCACACTGAACACAGTTTTAGGGCACACTTATGACACATTTAGGACAGTTTTAGAGAAGCTTTGGGGCAGATTTAGGGCCCCAAACTGCGCTAAAACTGCCCTAAAAATGCCCTAACACTTCCCTAAATCTGCAATAGGCGAAAAATAGAAGTCGAATTTTACGCCGCGAATTCAGTCAGATGGAGCACGAAGTGTGAATTTACAAGCACGGCAAAACGAGATGGCCTAGATGGCCTTCGTTCTATCTCTCTTGATCACCTCCCATTCTCTTTCTAAAGTAACTGCGTGAAGATGGATGCGCAGCAGAATGGTGGCGATAAAGAGGTTCTTAAATTTGGTGAAGAAAAATTTTTGAATTGAGAGACGACTCTAAATTCATAGTATGGGAACAAATATTTAGGTTGATGTTTTATAGATCTATAAAGATTTAAAGATACGTTGCAATTTTGTTTGATCTTTGACTTTTTTTCTGTATTTACATAAAAAGAATGATGCAATTTGTTGAATCCGTAACTTAGCTGTGATTAATGGTACAATAAAGAAATAAAACATTATATCAATCGATTTAACTTTGTTTTGGTAGTATTTACATTGCATTACGAAATTGAATTGCATACATTAATTGATGACATATATAATCAATCTTTATTTTTACTAGCATTAAATCCGTATTTGAAGGAAAAGATATAATCATCTTTTTTTTCTTTTGGATTTGTGATAAACTTGTCACAGCTTTGATATGAACAATTTTTAATCAACTATGTACATATAAAATCGATCGTATTGCAGATTCTGTACCTTCTGCTTGAACATGTAATGCGCCATGAATGTAGCCGGAAATGTCGGAAGTGTCGTAACTACAAACTTAGTGTTACTTTAC
This sequence comes from Augochlorella aurata, assembly GCA_028455555.1. Taxonomy (NCBI): domain Eukaryota; kingdom Metazoa; phylum Arthropoda; class Insecta; order Hymenoptera; family Halictidae; genus Augochlorella; species Augochlorella aurata. The sequence goes on along the minus strand of CM052161.1, from coordinate 9,715,350 downwards.
ATAAAATTATTATAACAATTTATTTCGAATCATATATTAAATTAATAGTGTTTAAACTTATAACCTAGCAGTGAAATCTATATATTAATTATATTTTTATTCAGAATGTAATATTGTCTGCTACAAAACTGTTTACATATTATAAAAGCACTTGAGGTGATTATGTTTATGTTTATGTACATAAGAAAGTGTACGTAATTAACATGGAAACTCAATTTGGTGGTTGGCAAAAATTTTTAAGAGAACTTCGCATGTAAGAAAATATAACAATAGTACTGCAAATCCTACAGAAGACATTCTATGATGTACTGATACACTTTCCCTGGGATAGAAGAATCTTCTTTAAAAACATAACCTATTTTCTTGCAATAACATGTATATTTATGCTGTCCAATTAAAATAAATATCATGTACTAACGCTAAAGGGCAATTATGATAACTTAATTTGTACTTTATTAACAACTTGGAGAACTTAGAAGAGACAGAGAAAATGGATATTGGTAGGGGTAATTTTAAACTATAGATTGAAAGCAGCAAATCCTTCTGTAACTTCACTACACACACGTATATACATCATTCCTATGCCCTCGATATAACTATTTTAATTCTTACTTTATTTATTTGAACTCCTCAAGATGAAGCTTAAGACTTTTTCCTTCAAATTAATCGTTCGACTGAACAGAGACCAAACTTTTCTTTGACTGACATTAAATTGAAGCTATTTGATAAAAGATGATTTTCTCTGTTGCAGTGTCAATGTAACGAAACAATAAAGTATTCATGACTTCAGCAGAACATTTTATCAGTTTAATTACAGTAGCAAGTGCTAAGAAGTTAGCTACTGCACTTGTATTATGTTTTATATTGTACCATGGATTAATGCACCTTATTTATGGTAAGACATATCTAACTTTTTTCTTTCTCTTTGTACTTTGTTCTCTTGTTATTATATGCTTGAAACTTAATATTTGGGTACTTCACATTAATCAACTCTTATAGGTAGTGATTCGTGTAAGTGGTTATTAACTGAAGGAAGATATAAAGGTGATAAAGAATGGCAGCCTTATGGTTGTATGATGCATTATTATACGCAAACGTGAGACCTCTATTTTTATATCATATGTAGTATTACTGTAGACACTGGAGCATATTTTTAAATAAAATTTGTTGTAACAGGGACAGTCGAAGGTGTATGAGGTATCTAGCTTTCATGGGCCACCATAATCATTTCGTATTCACTGGAGATGCTAGGATCAGACAGTTGTATAAATCTTTTATATCACAATTTATAGTAGATGGAAAAGCATCTGACTTAACAGATTTACCACCAAATTCTGATCTAAATTTCAACGATGCCCAGCTTAGGCTAAATGTACAGTTTCTATGGAGACCCCGATTGGATAATTCCATGATAGAGGATCTCCGAGGCTGGGTGGTAGTTGTTTTTATTCTTTGGATAATTGTTTAGCTATGATGAAGTATGCATATTAATAACTGTGTTGTTTTTTAGAAAACTGATGCACCTAGTCTAATTATTGCAGGCAATGCAGCTATGACAATTCTTGCAAACAATAATAGTGACACTCAACTAAATTCTGAGTATAGCAGAGGATTAGTGAGACTTGTGCAACCAGTAGATTTTATGGCTAAAAAAAACACACGATTTTTATGGGTATTACAAGATCCTGTATTAAAAGAAAGACTACCAGCTGATCTAGCAGGCATAGATAACAAGCAAATTAATTTGTGTAATAAGGCAGCATTAAAGGTAATCTTTATTTGTAGTATATTCCAACAATTGTTCTGGAAGGAAGTAAATTATTTATACATTCACTACATGCAGATACTATCCCATAGTGATGCACATGTATGGGAAAGCAGTAAACTTGTTGGTACAGGAGTATTGGAACAAAGTCCAGATGGTTACTTGGCTAGTCCTCTGTCTTTAAGACATAAAGTTCAAATACTATTAAATACTTATTGTAATGATCACATGAATTTCGATGACGGTAGCTGTTGTAGTTACGCAGAACCTGCAACTACATTGCAATTATTAAGTTTATCTGGTCTGGCTTTATGGTAATACTTTTTATTTTAATAAGTTATTTATTAAACGAAAAGTAATCAATAAATTATTGCAGTATAATAATTGGTGGTGGAATGTGGTTATACAGAAAGTTTTGTCAATATAGAACTGAGGTATCTTATTTACGTGTGACTACCTCCGAAATAGAAGATACTGAGGAAGCAAATACTTCTGAAGTTGTACAGATTGAACCACCCGAAGTACAAGATTTTCATACTTTGATGACAACTTTGGCTGTTTTATCCATTATTTTAGCTTATTTTTACTTATGTGATAGGTATATTCTCTAATTATTTTGTGTAAATTATGATTTTTTTGTAAACATAACATTGTGATCTTTTGTTGCATTTAGAACCAATTTCTTCATGAAAGAAAATAAATACTACAGCGAATTTAGTTTTTGGTTACCACTTGGTTATATACTGGCTCTTGGATTATTTTTCACTGAAGACCGAGAAAGAGGTCCAAGGACTTTAAACCGAGAACAAACAGACGAATGGAGAGGATTAATGCAAGCTGTAGTTTTAATATACCACGTTACTGGAGCTAAAAACGTTTTACCTATCTACATGTACTTGAGATTAATAAACTCTGCATATTTATTTCTTTCTGGATATGGACATTTTTGTTACTTCTGGCAGACTGGTGATGTCTCTCTAGTTAGATTTGCTAGGGTAAGTTAACACAAAAACCTACTGGACATCATTAACATTGTAGGAGTTAATAATGTACGTAACTGTTATATTCCAGGTAATGTTCAGACTGAATTTTTTAACAGTCTCTTTGTGTCTTTGTATGAATAGACCATACCAGTTTTATCATTTTGTTCCATTGGTTTCATTTTGGTTTTTAGTCATCTATATTTTGGCATGGCTACCACCAAGAATATATTCTGGTAGCCTTACTGAATATGGTCCAAGAGCTTTACTCTATCTTGCTTTGAAACTTTTAGGTCTTGTATCAATGATTACCATACTGTATGTCTCAGAGGTATTGAACTATAAATTATTTAATATATAGAATTCAAATTATAACAAAGTTAGTAATAGTTTGGTAATGTAATAGGTGTTTTTTGAAAAAGTTTTTGTAACAAGACCCTGGAAAGCATTATTTGTAACAACTGATGATGATATACGTGAGTGGTGGTCACGTTGGAGAGTAGACAGATACAGTGTGGCATGGGGTGTAACTTTTGGAGCAGGTCTTGTAGCTTTGCAGAGGATAGATCACATTCCTGGAACTGCATTGTCTTCTGTACTGGCATTAATTTCTCTGACTGCATACACGACTTTCACTATACTGTGTCATTCAGTATCAGAATGTGAAGAAATTCATTCATATGTGGCATTTATACCGGTAATTATGTATAAATGTAAAAAAAATTTAGAAAATAATATTTAATAAAATTTCTGTTACAGATTATAGGATATATAGCACTTAGAAATGCATCACTAGCATTGCGTGGTAAACATTCAGCTCTCTTAGCTGGGTTAGGACGAATCAGTTTAGAAACTCTAGTCGCACAAGGCCACATATGGCTAGCAGCAGATTCGCACGGTGTGTTAGTGTTATTGCCAAGATTTCCAGTATTAAATTTATTAGTCACATCTTTTATCTTTATATGTGCAAGTCATGAAGTGAGTACCTTTTTCTCTTTAATATATAATGTATATTATAATTTAATACTGTTTTGTTTCCTTTATCAGATACATCGATTAACTCGGATTCTAGCACCATATGCAGTACCCAATGATTGGAGACTGGTGGCGCGTAACTTGTTATTATTTATTGCAGTTCTTGTACCAATAGGTATTCATGATGGAATGTTCTGAATGCAACATTTTTATAAAAATTTTTTGCATAATATATGTACATATTATATACAATAAGCACATAATTTTTGTAATATTCTTTCACAAGTTTCATAAAGCAAAAATGTAACAAAATATCTATCTATTATATCCTTTCTTATATTATACACTTTTATAATAAGGGAAATGAACAATTTAAAAAAGAAAAAGAATATCACTTAATAAATATATGTGTATGTATACATGTATATATTATAATATTTTTTATTTACAATTTACAATGATTAAATAAATCATTTGGATAAAATCTGTTTGTTACAATTGTATACTTGTCTAAAAACAGTTACCGTATCAGTAACTATTTTAATTGCACTTAGTATTACCATGTTTTACTTGACTAGTATAAACATCATAACCGAGGGATATAGTATTATCATAAAGAACCCTATATTTAGTTGGTAAAAAATAGAAATTAAAAATCTGTGCTGGTGGCCAGATAACCCATTCAGCTATATATAATATATGAGCTTTTCTAATAATCTCATTTTTTAGATCAGGCCAGCTGCTTTTTTCTAAAATACCCAATGTTATAAAAAACATTGATATGCAAAGTGGAGAACAGATCAACTGATCCACAATAACTTTTTTAAAAACAGTACTAATTGTTCGTCCTGGTAATCTAGCATCTAAATATTTATACCAATGGTGGCATACTATACCGACTGACATACCAGATGCAGCCATATTTCTGGTTCTATCTATACTAAATTTGTTCCAGTCACCCTACAATAAGATCAAAACAATCATGTTACTTTTTACATATGTTGAACATTAAAGTAATATATAAATTAATGAAAAAAAAAACAAAGTATAACAATCTCGATACTCTACCTTGAGTATTTCATAATGCTGTTCCAATACATCTCCTAGTGCAGACAGAGAAATAGATATAGCAACATTTGTGTAAAATAAATATTTAGGTGAAAATAATTGATTTCTAATGATATATATCTTCTTGAGAGCTGTACTTGCAGTTTTTCTTATAACCATAGTCTGTAAAAGATTGTATAGGTTAAGTTCTACACATAACCTATATAATTTTAATACACTGAAATATGACATAGATTTACATCGCACGTAAATTTAAAAACTTTCATATAGAATACAAATAATATTAATAACAAATATTGTTAATTAATTATTTCGTATTGCATAATTACTGTATAAAATTTCAGCACATGGACATAATTTTGTAGAAAAACACATCGATATTAATAAGATAATTTGAATACAAAAACATCTAGTGTGCTTAAATCTAAACTATTTTTAAGTATGAAAAGCTAAGCCAATATGATACTATAATGCGAAACGATTTAAGATTAGAGATATTGTCACGTGCATAGTTACACTTTACATTTTGCAATAATTGGCAATGTTGACTAAATATAATTATATACATTTGTTAGTTAATGTATGTAAGAAACACATATTGAACAATTTCATTCATAAAAAGCAATTTTTCTTTATAAATTTACATCACGAATTCAATTCTAAATCAGCTGATTGCCGCCATAGAAATCGGAAGCAAGTCATATTAAAAAATATTAACATATCCGCTTTTGCATTTAACATATTATTTTTTAATTTTAGCCCTTAATAAATATTTCGTAATATGTTTTCTACGTAATATCACGCAACATAGTAATTATTATTTCAGAAAATCATTTTCATTCCGCCCGTCTGAAGTAAAGGAGAACAAGAAGCTAAAATATTGTATAGTTTACATGAATTACATGTAAACATCATGACTGTAGTATACTTTTAAAAATACACTTTTTAATTAGAATCTACATTCAAATGTAATATTGTTGATTTATGTTACCTTATTGTATCCATTTTTAATATTCGAGAAAAATTTCGTGATTACTTAAGGATCGTTACTACTTCTTTTAATAAATGAATTTGTTATCGCAAATTTCAGTTAGTATGGAAAACAGAAATTTACTTTGATGTGAAATATAAATGATGCACAGTATGTATTTAAAATAAATATGTAGCATCTAAATATATACGTAAACCGTTCGATGAATTTAAATTCCGCGCGTTTCTTGTTGACAATGATACTGCAGCGGCAGCAGCAGCTGTTCTTTTACGTTACGTTTGGCGCCCAAACTGATAAAAAAGGCGGGCTTTGGACGCTCATTATTGCCTGTAGCAATCAGTGACCATTATCACAAGGAACAACACGAGTCCATAAACAGAGTGTTGAGAATTTTGAAAATTTTAACGGACATCTGCAACACGTGTATATATTCGTATATAAAAACATGTCTCAGCCGTCAGTAACGGCGTATTTTAATACGCGCAAGCGACAAGCTACTGACGATTTACGGAGCAAGTCAAAGGTCTTGCTCCTTGAACGAGACCAAACGAGTTTAGTGAGTAGTCAGAGTCTAAATTCACAAAATAAAGATACTTCCGAATCGTCTGGGTCATTAGCTTCAATCATAGAGGAAAGTACGATGGGAACGAGTCCGAAAGTGATTCTAGTTCCAGAGAAAGAAGTAGCAAGTAATCGTGCAATGAAACCAAATTCTGCTGTCCGCAATATACAATTCGATTCTCCCAAATCAAATGTACAAAAAACATCTAAAAGTAATCCAAGGCCTAAAGCTTTGCGCTCTCGAAAACTATCTGGACAAGAGGGTCAGACAGATATTCGAGAGAGTTTCCAGAAAGTTACAGAAGATTTGGACGCAAACAAAATAGTATTGTTTGAGAAAAAAGGGGCTCTTAGTCCAAAGAAGAAACCTCCAGGAACACCGAAAAAGAATACTTCTGCTGCTGAAAATCTATCAAATGATCAATCTATGAGTAATTGTACCACTCCAAAAAGAGGTTTAGGAAAACTGGCAAGACACGAATTGTCTATAACTGATATAAAGAACAAAATTAACAAATCAGGCAGACTTGCTGAATTAAAAGCTTCTATTGCAAGATTTAAGAATTCTGAACAAAAGTTGGACAAATTACAAAAGCAGAATGAAATCAAGAAGCCACAAATACAGAAATTCGAGAAGATTCAACTTGAAATACCAGTCAGGTAAAATATTTACAATGAGAGCAAGATATCTTGTGTTTCATCATGTTACTTATGTTACTTTTCATATTTTACAGCCCTCAAAAAGCATACAAATCGCCAAGTAAAACTGTATTAAGTCCAATGAAGAATAGAGAATTGATGGCATCTAGTCCTCAGAAACGAATTTTGTTTGAACCCAAAGAATCAACACCCAGTCCGGTGAAAGGTAGCCCAACTAAAGCACCAGCTTATCAACAGTATCTGTCTTTAGCTGAAAGTGGAACACCTGCCTTGCCATTGCCTTATCATTACAGATTTTTGGCAGAAACATTTAGATGTGTGGACACGGTATATATCTAGTTAAAGAAGAAATATAATTGGTATTCTTTACACACTTTGCTTTTATTTTACACAAATAATGTTTTTTATTGTGTAGGTGTCTGCAATGCTCTTCAATCGAAAAGAAACAATAACTTTCAAGAAATTAAAGCCTGCAGTTCAAGAATTATTACGTAAAAATTTTACATTAGAACACATGGCACAAATTAAAACTATTTACCCGAATGCATACCAGTATCATCAGGAGAAATATCGGACCTTTGGTTCTACATCTAAGCAAGATAAATATGAGCTTGTTTTGGTACCGATTGTAGAAGAAAAGAATGGAAGAAATACACCGGACGCGGACGATGTCTTGAAAACAGCTTCTGAAGTTAGCATGGGACCAAAAGTATTATTAGATAGACGGAGGAAGGTCTATAATGTTTTACTTGGTAATGACAAATTGCAATAATTACTAAAGTTTCATTTCAATCACATTTTACGACGAACTATTTTTTAATTATAGATAAAGTAAAGGACGAGCACGAGAAATTTTTGCTCAATCTGGAAACACCGATGCAAGTACCAAAGGAGAAGATTGTACGTTGGCATCCTGAGTTCAGTGTTGAAAATTGCAAACCGATTGAACTATCAGAGTTGCCTCAGCCACCAAATGTAGAAAAAATTACTAGTGCAAAGGATGTTCTTGGTAAATTTAGTTTTATTATCTTATCAGTAACTATTTATTAATTATTAGTTATTAAATTATGCCAATAATTTTTTAGATAAAGCAAAAACACTGTTCAGTTGCGGTACACGCATGGAAAAAGCATTACAACGATTAGCTGAAGCGAAGATGACTTCAAAGGCGTCTCCAGAAAGAGACGAGAAAAACAGTTCAACTCAAACTGTAGATAATATGCGGAAAGTTAATATTTCGGTTGTGGATACACCGCCTGCTACACCTACGATACAAAATAATTTCATTAATTCGGCGCTTAAAGGCATACCAAAGGCGCTTTTAGAGAAGGTAGAAATTTGATATAAAAAGTTGTTACTAGTAAAATTTATATAAGCATAATAACTAACGTTTTTCTCTTTGTTTTGTACCTTAGGTGCGGGCTAAACAAGCAGCTAAAGCATTCGAAGCGATGACGCGTACACCAAATGCTGACAAAGAAGCTACGATGTATTCAAGACTCCCAGAACTAAGTAAAATCTTACGTAACATTTTTGTAGCTGAGAAGAAAGGTGTTCTGACTATGGAATTCGTAATTGGAAAGCTGGAGAATTCCTTCAAGGCGAAATTAACCCCCAATGAATTAGAAGAACATATACGTTTACTATGTAAATTACTACCTATATGGACTAGTATACACAACGTAAGAAAAGTAGATTACTTAAAATTGCAAAAAGAAGTGGACCTTGGAAAAGTAGTCAAAAGATTGGAGATGATGGCAAATCATAAAGTAACATCTAAATGATATTAACAGTATACTATAAAGTATTTTCACTTAATTATTCAATTTATGATTTACATGAGATTTATTACTCATCAAGATTGCAATTATTTCCAAGTCCTTCATTACATTTGCTACAACTTATTACATCATTTAATTAGATTTGATGTAGTAGCTAAATTTTGTTTTGAAAAGGAATATAGATTTAATTTCACTTATATGCACAATATATTATTTCTTATGCACTTCATAATTGTAAGCAAAATTATCATATAATATTTCAAAATATCTCAGTTTCTGATTTCAGTTTATATCGTTGTCTAAGAAATATTATGCAATGTATAACATATAAAAGAGTATACAAAAATAATTTATATTTAATTTCCAATCAACACTATTTATAAGATATCTAAACAAATATATACTTATTTCACCACACTGTCATAGTTGAGATAATGATGCTTCACTTCATTAATGATTCCTCTATCAATTAGTATATATATTTCAAACCTATTATTTTTTTGTGAAACAGTATGAAAATACTTACTACAGCCAATTAATGATAATATTAATTTATTATTAAACAGTAACGTCTAATAAGCAGTCATTTCTTGTTCCCGTAATGATATAACAGACAGCTACCTTATCCTTATTTGTGTTTCCTAACCTGAAAACGTTTCTAACCTCTCTCTATTAAATGATTGCTGTTTGCGTTTAAAAAATAGTTCTAAGTGTACATATTAAAGTTTATATAAATATAATCACAAATCATGTTTATAACGAGTGTATTATGTAAAAAGGCTAAAAGCAAGTAAGTTAATTCACTGATAAAGTAATTTTAAGTGTAAATAATAAGTTATGTATAAAAATGTTTCAATCCATCAGTTGTTTATTGATGTGTTTAAAGTATTGGTTAAAGAATTCAGATTCTTTGAAGAATCATTTGTATATTAAAGTATATACTTATACAATTGACATGAGTGTTTCATATGTATACATCACATTGTCCTAAGCAATTTTATTTACATTTTTATTTTTTATTAGACATATTTTAGTGTTGTTGGAAAGCGTAGCAAGTGGACACAAGTATGTATACAGGAGAGAAAGAATAGCTGACAAGTTTGAAGGAACACGTTATGATCCTTATGGTGAGTTGCTAATAGCTTTTTTATTTCATACGTCAAATATATTTTGTACAATCTGAAAGAAAGAACTTATTTTATTAAAAAATGATTCTTCTTTCAGTGGATGCTACAGTGCTCTACAGGGAACTAAGGAGAATTAAAGGCGTATAAATTCCATTTTATTGTAGTATGCCCTTTTTTAATGCAATGCTTAATTACTCCCAAATAAAAATGTAGGCTAATATGTAAAGTACTGGTACTAAGTGAAATACTAATTACTACAAATACATTTTTCTTATTGTCATTACATTATTTGTTTTTGGTTTCGGTTTTTCTTCAATGGATAGAAGGAAACTACAAATGAGAATCTATAATAAAATGAAAAAAATAGAAAAAAATGTCTGACTACCATCTCCAACTGCAATCGTTCATAAAACGAAAGAGTAAATAATATACATTGCTATTTATTACATCGTATGCTTTTACCACGTAACGGGAAAATATTGTAGAGAGAAAAGTTTGTC
>CM052161.1:9664163-9691488 GCA_028455555.1 Augochlorella aurata | reverse complement strand
TTCGATATTTTTCTGCAAAGGGTTAATACGTCAACATTAATGGAAACAATATTCTATTAAAATGTATAAAATTGTTTCAGAAGTTCTTTCGTTGATTAAACGGCGTAACCGTACCAATGTCGTTTTGTTATTGTTCGATCGTCTTTCAAATTCCATGCAGTTTACGTATCGGTCAAAAACGAAATAAACTTTCGAATGACTACTTATTGTAGCACTGCACTTATCGCAAGTTTATTTTATGCTGCAAATGTATAATAATTTGCAGTATAATATTTAATGTCGGCAAAGAGACCAGTCAGTTCAAAAAAGTAAATTTTTATTGGTTAGGATCACTTACTTTCTTTTTTGCTGCAGTGTGGTAGAAATGTTACAGATAATAACATCTTGGCTTTCCTCGGTACATTCCATCTAACTGGCTCGATTTCAATAGTCTTCTCTCTTCTTATTCACAGTTTCTAAATGCCTTTCTACGTAACGATCAACTTTAACCTACAACAGACTACAGCGAAAATGTCGCTTATAGTTGTTATGTTATGATGGTGACTTTCACTTGAAAAAAAATGCGCGCTAAATATTCAAATATTACACACTTTCTTAATGATGTAATTATTATTTAAACACGAAATTCAACAACGTTCTAATACTACACACTATAGAAAATACGTTTCAAACGATCTATTCGTCCCGAGTTGCGGATACAAACTGACTGCGACGATTCCATTGACTCCGCATCTTCGGTAGAAGTGGTGGCCCAAGTGGACGTGACCTAAAGGCGTTTCGATCATTTGTTTCGCTTGGCCGAGTCGCAAGAAAATATACAAACGTTCTAACCTTGAAGACTCTGGCGAATAAACAGTGAAAGAACGTCTTGAAACTCGTATCGCTGACTTGTATCATCCTCTTTTCCCAGTTAATATATATTCTAGTTAATATGTACTCTATTTCAAGATACACTTCAATGCGTTATTCATTATTCATTACCCACGTTATTCAATTAAAATATCTCCTAAACTAATAATTTTCAGCCTTGAGAGCATTAGTACTTTCCTGGAGAGAATTTCAAGTTGAACTAGTGCATTAAAAAATCTAGAATTCCATTTCAATGTCTAATTTTTATAAGACACTATATATATTTATTAAACAAAAATAAAAACATGATAAATAAAACTGATTAAAAACAAAACTACTACTATTTTGAGAATACATTACACTATTTTGAAAATTACTACGTATAACAACTGAGGACAATCTTAAAACCAGCCTATAATAACTTGAATAAAAATCGACTTTACTTCTCGCTCGTCGCTGTCACACTGTCTAAAACGTGCCCTCACATCGGCACTTTCCCATCGTGATGCAGTACCTCATTATCTATACCAGGAAAATCCCGTCCCATCACCCGACGGATCCCGCAATAAGCTGGGCCTTTCATCCCGTTAGACTAGACATAAAACAGACGACCATTCTCCCTCTCTCTCTGCCCGTCTCTCTGTCTCTCTTTGGAAACATAAACTATCCTTAAAACTGTAAGACGATTTTCCCGTTTCTACAAATGTATATTAATGACCAAGGCCTGGAAGAAATTATTTTTAGTCTCATCAAAAAATTTTATTGTTATACATCTATTTTTAAATATCGAATCAAAATATAATTGTCTTCTTCTTTTAGGACAATTTATAATCCATTCACAAACCATTTTTAAAAAACTATACAAAATTTCGAATGCCATTTCGGTTCTCCTAATACTGTGATGTTATCTCGTATCGGTTATTAGTCACCCATCAACCGAGCGTAAGTAGGTTGCGTGGTAAACGGGATCGAGTGAGTGCATAAAGCTACAGACGGCGAAGAGGAGGCGAAGCTAGCTCGCGCCGCTCTAAATAAAGGAAGAGACACAGGCTGGGCCGGCACGGTGCTAATTGAACTATCAATCTTCATTAGAAAACGGCTTAATTACAGTACAAGCTCTCCGGGCAGAACTCGTCCGCCGTGACCATCTCTCCTTCGTCTCCTTTTCTTCCGGTGTTCCGGAAAGTTTAATAATTCCGAAACCTTGGCGAAGATATAAATCACAGAGGGTCCTCTTCTCCCAGGTTGGCGTCCTCCTTTCCCCCGTCTTTCTCGCTGCGCCGCGGCCATAATTCGAAAAACTTTCGGGGGGAACAAAAGTGAGGACTTTTGTTCCAAGTTTTAGTTCGCTCCCTCCGCGGCCCCCCGCCGCGACCGGGGGCGCTGTGTTTGCGGAGCGACGCCCCGACAGTGTTTTGTTCGCTTTGTCTCTCTTCCTGTTAGGTATATAATGCCGTAACTGCCCGGACCATCTTCGCGTTCCTCCTTCGCGTCCAACCACGAAACGAGAGATTCCGAGTTTCCATCTTTCTCTCTTTCTCCCTCTCCTTTTCCGCCCTTTGCTCCACCATACCCAACCGTCTCTCTTCCACACACACACGCGAGTACACAGATATACACACATACACACATATACACACAGAACCCGAGGAGACACGGCAAAGTATGCGAAGTATATATGCAAAATTGTCGAGGGTCTCGCGAGTTTTTGTTCGAGAGAGGAAGACGGAGAACCGAGCACCGCCTACGCCACATAGAACCCACTGAACAAGTTCATTCCGATTCTTCTTTATACCCTTCCAACGGGGCCACTAAATCTTCGTTATGTAATTCGTTAAACGGTCGAACCCCTTCCACGATTAATAGCCCTGAGGACTCGGACATCTCGTATTGTTGACGCGGACAATTTTGACACTTTGGGGGCAAATGTCGACGCAGCGTCTGCAGACATACATGTAGCAACAGGACTGCATAGGTACTGTCCTGATATAATACCAAAGCAGCGAGCATTATAAATGAACTAGATTAAAACCTCTCAAATTAATTTGAGAGCTGAAGATTTTGAATAATCGGTAACTTTCTAGCTTGTCTGTTCGTACAAACAGTTCGCCCGTGCGAACTCCCCGTTGAGGAAGTTGAATTGAGTCGATAAGCTGCGGCAGGAGTCAGACTGGTTATTATAAGGTAAGGAGTTAATCGAATCGGTATCGAGACGGTCGCGTCTCGTCGCAGACGCGCGAGACCGGCACGACCTAATTAATTTATTCTCCCGGCGCGAACGCATCGTATTGATTGATGCACGCGACGATACCGCGACGGCCTAAACCAGCTAGGGATAATTTTCACTTGGGAACAGGCGGCCACTCAGACGCGACAGGATCGTTTTCAACCGACCAGCTAGCTCGGGAAAGGGAGAGAGTAAGAGAGAGAGAGAGAGAGAGAGAGAGAGAGAGAGAGAGAGAGAGAGAGCGGGAGAGGGCGGCCGTCTATTTTTCGTTTTTTCGGCGGGACGAAGCGACGGCACAAGGAAGAAGAACGGGAGAGACGTGGTAGAGTACGATGACAGCGGAAAGACACGTCCGCCATAGAGAGAATGTCGATCTCGTGTTTTGCGAACGGCGGGAAGACACGCGGAATGGACGTTTGTCGATATCGTTTTCACCGAACGACACGAACGTATAAGTTACGATGATGTGAGGGCAGGGATCCATTAGACTATGCAATTGTCCACGTATTGCATTGTCAGCCACCATGGAGATTTCTATTCAGAAATCGCGGAAGTCCCCGGGCACGCATTGACGAGAGATAGGGGATGATCGAGGACCGCTCTTGTTGCGAGAAGGAAGGAGACACGACAGAGAGAGAGACCGGGAGAGAGACGGACGTCGGTGATCGACAAGGATACTGGTTACCTCGTATTTCTCTTTTTCTATTCCTAAACGACAGTGCGGCTAATGGATTTCATGAACGACGGGTAGAATCTTCTTATCGTAGTCGGGGCTACACGCAGCTTTTTCGAAAACTATCGCAACGGGCTTACTAGTTTTTACAGGACTTTCCCAAAATTTCGTAAACCTCTTATGCACGTTTCTTTGCGCTTCGATAGGACAAGCAGAGACATACTTTTTACCCTTGCTTTACGAATAATGAGGAGCATGCCAAGCGAAGTTCGTTTAAATTTAGACGATAGCTACGTTCTTGTAAAATACAAAGAAGCTTGTGCTGGTACGTGTACCATGCTGCAACAAAAGATCTATTAATCTGTCTTTTCTAAAATACAAAGCTAGAAACATCTGGAATAAACTTGGGCCTTAAAAAATCATCACACGACTCTGATGGATTTGGAAAGATACAGATACGAGTTGGTCAAATAAGACTCTCACAGAACGCAACAGAGCTGAAGAAGGATGATGTTACTTTACAGAGGAAGAACATGTTTTAAGAAGTTCCCGTTCCGTAGCCAGATTGTCAACTTTTAAAATACAAAATTAAAAATATATTAAAAATTAAAATTAAGATTTGACTAAGTTAAAGAATCGTCATACAATTCTGATGGATTAGAAGAGAATCCAATACGAGTTGGTCAAATAAGATCTTCACAGAACGCAACAGAGCGATGTTACAGTACCGAGGAGAAACATCTTTTAAGAAATCCACGTTTCGTGGCCATACCATGAACCGACCACAACCGCTGTCAAAGTTACGAATTATTGGCCAGGTAGTGCGTTCCGAGTGCAAGGAGCGACGGTCAGCGTTCCCGCAGGGCGGGTCGTGAAACACTTCGATTATCCATTAACAAGCAATTAAACCGCTGGTAACGAGGCACAATTCAGTCTCGACTCGAGTTATCCCAGGAAGAGATTAAAAGCTGCCACTTGTGAGTCCGGGCGAAACCACCCTTTTGCGTTGTGTTCTCGGTCTCCCTCTGGCGACCCTTTTCCTCGCGGTATTCCTGACCACAATACGGAGTGGGAAGCCTCTTTCTATGGATCACGCACAATAGATATAGTATATCAAACAAATTCGACCCGCGAAATTATTGGCCACGGTAATCTCACGTTGCCGACCGCTGACGATAGTTCTCCCATCTTTGGTGCGCTAGCTAACGGCACGTGACCCGCACCGGGACACGGGGGATGATGCTAACCATGCTGAAATATCGAGCATGAAACGAGACGCAACATTACGCTCCCCCACCCCGTCCTATTGTTGATATCCTTTCGACTTTGCGTTTCCTTCTGACCCTAGTTTCTTGCAGACATGCAAATGTCGTAAACAGAGAATTTGATTATTTAAATACCAATCGATCAGTTTCCCTTTTTTTCGTTAACCCTTTGCGGCACGGAGTGTTCTCTTGTTTCGTAACTTGTCACGACATCACACGACTTGATCGTTAATTTTTCTAACCTATGTAACTAGGATAGTTGAGAAATGTTAGACACGGAAAATGTTTAAAATACTTTGAAAGTCAAGATGTTAAAGGTTGACATCTGTAGAAGTACGTTGAGTGATATACGTATTTATTTAGGTCTTGCGAAGAGTGAGATAGGTGAAAGGACAAAGCCTAACAAGATCACTGAATTTTTTGTATTCGTTACAATCCAGCGAAATGTAACAACGAACAGCATCAGATAAACCACAGAGTTACAAATATCCGAAGGAAGGATTAAAGTTTTTAATTAGTTATTAATTATTCAAATAAGTTGCTCTCCTAGTCATCTACGATTCCAAAAATGTTGAACAGCTTACAGTTTTCCGTGGTCATTTTTACGTAATTTGGTAGCGCAGTTTTCGCGTAGATAATCTCAGTTCTTCGAGATGCACTCGGCCCAAAGCACCTCACGTCCCCGTAATCAACATACTAATGTCCCAATCCTCTGTTCGCGAAGTTTTCTGTTCGGCCAGCGAGCAGGATCAATATTTTCAGCAATTATTCTGGAAGACGCGCGGACACCCGACGGAATAACGGCGAACATTGATATTCCGTGATTTGATCGGATGATAACCGAGCGTCGGGTTGAAGCGCATCCTGATTTATGGCAAAGTACATAACAAAGATTTCGATGGCAAATCCAGAGGCGACACGTCCTTCATTCTGACAGGATTGAAAGCCGTAAAAATCCTTGTCGGACGAAAGGGTAGCCCGATCTAGGTACGCATGCGTTTGACAGAGTAGATATATTTCGATCATGGATTTTCGATAGGCCGCAAGGATTAGGGGGGGGCGTCCGCCCCCGGCCGACCCCCTCGAGCCCCCTCGCCGCTTCGTTGCGGCCGCCGCGTGTTTGTTCGAAACAATACTCGACTTAACTGACTGGCGGACGCTTGGTTCCCTCCGCCCGATTCGATGAATACAGAGTGACGATGTGGAGAGCATACACGGTATTACCATAATAATCTCGGCTAACGAGTATTGTCCGGTTAATTGAAAAGTCATGGCTACCCGCCCACAAGCCCTTTGTGCCGAATCGAACTCCGACTTTCGGAGAATTCGACTCTCGGCCGCGAAAGAATTTTCTAAATAATGTTCCACTTATTTGTAATACGCGATCACATCGTATTGCTCATCGGGAACGTATTCATTTCACAATTTTTCAGCTCGTTAGTCTCCTGCAAATGTTGGCGACGATTCATTCAACGATTTTTCTATCGATAACCCACATTCTTTTTACGAATATAAAAGAATTTGCGCAACTACGCAACAATTATCTTTAAATATATTGAATTTTCTCAGATGTGTGAAGTAAAAGTTGAATAAGAGCGTTTAATTAGGCTAAAAAGCATGTTAAAGAGGTATGTGACTTCAAAGTTAGATCGAGCCACAGAGGTTTTAACATCACACATACAGTGCTAAGATCACTGATTTCACATTTTTTTATTCAAAATGTTGAGATCGTAAAGACTCGTTGATAAGAAATAATTGAATTAATTCAGTCTTGTCATTCGGTCTCGATAGGCTTAGCATTAAGCAACCAAACGGCATAATTGAACATCGCAGAATTAGGAACGAATAAAATGTTAACAGTAAAATAACTAGCAGAAAAGCACTTTTGAAGTAGTCTAAAATCAAATCGACGAACTTGTGAGAAGATAGTGTACATTATGAGACAATCATTTCTGAAAAATTCACCGAATGGAACCCCAAAATGTCACGCCATCGATCCAGCATAAGAATTCTAATGTATTCCGGAGCTTTCCAATTAAAATTTTAATATCCTCCGATTGATCACCGCAACAGAGAATCCATCGAATCCAGAACACGCAGTTTCACGACTGCAACCCCCAACACGGGAACAGAGCTCGAGGATCGAGCCCTTAACGGCAACCAAGACGTTAAAGACTCTTAAAAAATGGAGGGGGTGGATATCGCGAGCGGCGTTCTGCGAGGAATAGTAATATTAACATAAGGCGACGATAAAGAACAAGCGAGCAAGGGCGAAAGAAAAGACTATATATAATTGAACGACTCGAAGCAAGGGGATGGCGATGTCATTTTTTTTCTCCTCCAGCGTGGCCGGAGCACGATATGGGTGGGTTCGTTTCCGGCGTGCACCAACCCCCTCCCCCTGATGCACTACCGACGCGATAGCTACGTGGAAAATATAACCCGTATACGGGGTGATTCGAAAGAATTATAAAAAATTTTTCTTAAACAGTACTTTTTCGTTTAACCCTCTATAATCCAATATTTTTCATTCCATTATAAAAACGTTTAAGCAAGTCAAAATCAGAGGGCATTAATTTTTGCATATAGATTAACAACGACTTAACAATTTTTTAAGACATTGTATTTTCTCTGATGTGTGAAGTAAGAGTTGAAAATTATGCTGCATAATGTGACAATGCAAAACAGTGAAAACATTTAAAGGATTTAAAAAAAAAACGAATATCTATGCAGCTTTAAATTATTTAATGCAGGGGAATTTTGTTAGGCATAAAACTCCGCTATCTAATCATAAAGATAAAAGAACAGAACACGATATTTTTGAAACATTGTGGTTAAAAATGAAATTAGTTTTCGTAATAAATCGGTATGTGACTTTAATATTAGACCGAGCCTCGGAGGGTTAAAATCGACTTTCAATTTATCGTCGCTTCCCACTGTAGAACAACCAATTCGTTGTGTCACTACCGGAACGAAAAGAGAACTGTGCGAAGGTAAATAAGACTTGTTAAAAGAACCGTGTAAATGCGAAATCGTATAAAACGTAAATAAAAAAATGTAAATAAAATGTAAAAAATAGCGATGTACAGGGTGAAATTTATCGGAAGGATATCTTGTTATTTAATGAAAAGATATTACGTATATTTCCTACTTTCTCTCGATTTTTTGAAACTCATACGATATAAAATTTGCAATTTAAGCGGAGCATGATCGAACTTTGTGAATGTAAGTATCGAGAATACGATTACCTAGAAGCTGTGTTCTCGTGACACAGGTTTTTTGCAATTTGCGAAGTGCGATTTCCAGGGTAATCCGTCTAAGTTTTTTACTGTACGTTCCGAATCACCCTGTATAGGAGGACCTTAGGTACCCGTGTCACCCATTCAGGCATTACGATGCCATTTCTGTGGCTATTATTATCCGGACTCAGATCTTAAATGCGTCTGCTGGATATTGCCTCTTTGGCCGTGCCGATAAAAATTTCCATGCAAATTATCGCGAGTTACGCCCACGACCTCTCTCCGTTCCCCGCTCGTCCCTCCGCCCTACTGTCTTCTTTTGCCACCCACCGCTTTATAATTTCATTCTAATTCCTGCCTGCTAGAATTCACGGCGGATTCCATAACGAACGTAGTTCTGTTCGCGGTGTCTAACGCTTTCGTGGCCGATAACGATGATTTGCGTCGGCGCTGAGAAATTAAGGAAATGGCCGAGTCATCATCGGGCTAAATAAGAAAATTCTCTAATAAAACTTGATGTTGTCGTGCAGATTTATAGTCCGATTATTCTAACCGTTCTCGAAATAGCCGACTCAAATTTTGTCGACTATTTTTGCATTTTTGAGGGTGTGGCAATCCGAAAGGAGCTTCGGTGTATTATAAAATTGATAGTGACAGCAATTTACGACAATAAGGACGTTAGAAGAATTAAGGAGTACCGATAAATTGCCTTCAATTTACTAAAAGTATTACGAATTATTGAGGGTTCCAATGTTTCTCCCTCTGATGCCAATACATACGGCACTGCATACCGCCGAACTGTGGCGGAGTGGGGATGCAACATCCGAACGCGCGAGACAAACGAGCGCGAATAGAGAGTCTCACGACGAACCGAATAAGAGTGACCATGTGGACACGTTCTCAGATCATAGCTATTTGCTTGTATATTCTTTTATTTAATTATATTATCTGTTCTATCCACTAATCTGATTAGTTATTCAATCCCTAACTCTAACACGAATAGAAAAGGATTCCTAAGTGGTTCCTGTTTCATACAATAACAAAATCCGCAGTTTACTGATATCCTATCTATTTACTGATATCTTACGTAATAGTAAAATAAATTTGTACGTAATAGTGCAATAAAATTTGTTATTGTACCACATACTGTAAAAGTAAAATATACTAAATAATCTTTATTATCAGGCAATAGATTGCGAGTTCATCGGAGATATGTATGTAACGCGACAGCAAAGTGCTAAAGCATCATTCTGTGCAAGGTCTTTGAGAAAAAGTTGGCAATACTTACGCACAATAAGGTTGTCGATACCAATTTTCCGGATCAACAGGACGCACGCCCGCAGCAAATATGACGGAACGCGGTTGCAGCTCGGCATTAAGGATTCTAACGCAGAATCACAAAGAGACAATGGATTAGTGAGCATTCTCGCGGTACGTTAAATGTTTTTTTCCGGCTATCCGCGCTAATCCATGGTTCGGCCAACACAGTGGGGCGACGACGATACAAGCCAGAGGAGGATCTTTGTTCCGTAGCGATTCTACGGGCAACAAGAGATCGTCGCTGCACAATGAAACCCGCTTAAGAGGCATTAGAAGCGCGCGTATACGCGCGGCCGTTTCCATAGGGAGCCAGTGGTTTCCACGAGGGAAGAAGTAAACTCGAGATTAACTCCTCTATCCGTTTCGAATCGCGATACCACCCCGATCACTAGACATTGGCGTTTAATCGCGATTTAACAATTAATTGCAGAATCGTGGAACGCAATCCGCAAGCTGCGGATCTCCGCGCCAAGTAAAACAGTTTGACTCAAATTGCGGTAAACAGGAATTAAAAAGAAATTGTTTGCGACGTCTCTTCGATTTTGTTAGAAGTGCGCAAAATGCCTAAGACAATTTTAATTTTGATAAGACAACAATAATGCAACAGTGATTTTAAGTTCCTCCAATATCTTCACAGTTTTGTATTGCATTTATTCACTTTTATTCACTTTTATTCACTTTTATTCACTTTTATTCACTTTTATTCACTTTTATCATAAACGTATAAAATCCGTGATCTAGTTATCAAAATCTAGAAACGAGAGTGAATAAAGACATACAAAAATGAAAAATTGTATTGATCTATTAGGGTGAGGAGGTAGAGGGTATAATAGAATCTACCACACTCGATTTTTGGACGCGGAGTTTATTAGTGCAAAAGGCGCGTAGTGCTTCTCGGTCACGAACGTTGACACTGCTTCACGGATCTGTAACGACTGTCCAAAGCGCGGCGGACCCGCGAGTTATATACATCGAAAAGGAGTACGTTAAATAAATGACGAACGCGCGCGGGTTTAGCGCTAACGTACTCTGCGGATGGGCCGCCTTAGCAGGAAATCGTACGCATACAAAGTATTACTCGTGGATTTCAATGTTGCCGAATGTAACTTATATCTATCGCAGTCGCCGACCGGGTGCCGCTACAAAAGTATTCCTCGTGGATTCATTGTTGCCGAATGTATCTTATGTCTATTGCAGTCGCCGACCGGATGCCGCTACAAGGGAATTTTTTGAGAACGAAGAAGTGCTAATTCACGCAGCTTCAAAAGAAATCATAGTGCGAGGGGTTAAGCAATTTTTGCCATACTATTAGGTATGACGGAAAGACAAACGATCCAATTTGTAAATTCTTTAAAAGGTGAACATAGAATAAGTTGCTAAATTAACGTGGAAGATAAACTTTTTCCACTGTAAAATTACTTACAGGGGCTTAACCAGGGATTGATCATACTAACGATGCAATTAATTCGGTGGCAAACATTAAGTATCCAATAGGAGTCGGTCCTACTCGCAATTTCACTGCCCGACTGCAAAAAACGACTTTAAAGTTTAAATATTTCGAGATGTCCACCAACTTCGCTCTATGGAGAAGCTTCATTAATTACCGCTTGAACGTCGGAGTTCGAATACCAGTTGGAGGGAAATACTTTTTCGTTTTTCTCGGCTTTCTTTGTCACTTCCATCCACTGTGTAACTGATTTAGGGCAACGTCTATTTAATTTTTTAGCATTCGTCTCAGTATCCTAAAGCATAGATTATATAAACTATTAAAATATGACGATTTTGTAAAAATTCAACGATTTCGTTAAGTGCTCATTCACTGACAGTTTGACGCATTTTTTACTAGATCTTTTCTATTACACTTTTAAAAAACATTTTTAGAGCCATTAGTATTAAAACAGTTCCCTTACGATAATATTGTTCAAGGGATTAAATAACGATCATTCACTAGAGAAGTTAACCTACCCCTAATTACTTCGTTTCTCAACTTTCACGAACAAGTAAACGTCTATTAAACTCTAAAGTACGTTTTCAACAACACAATAAAATAACTAAAGACAAGAACATTCGTGTTGAAATACCAATCGAAATCATACTATCTACGAATGGAGTATAATTTTCGAATGCCGCGTTCCACGGAGCATTGCTCGCGAAGAAATCAGGGAGGCCTCTGACCTGTTCGGCAATTGATCCACGTGAACGTGAGTCGATCGATCCGGCTATCAAGAAAACAAAACACCGACGAGAATCATCGGTTCGAAGGCTTAAAATGGATCGGGATCCGTCGGCGAGTCGCTCGAGCGTGCTCGTCTATCCAGCAGCTATCGATGTATCCGGGAATAAAGGAAAACAGAATGGTTCGAGGGAGTATCGCGGGTTCGGCTGCTTGATGGACTGGAAGCCCACGGAAACGCTTGAAAACTGCCGTCTTAACCGACCGCGGGGAAAGGCCGCAAAAGTACGTACTCGTGCACGCTCGGTGGGCACGTACACGGCGTATTACTGTGACCGAGTATCCACAGCCCCGTGGCTGGCTTCTCGAAGATCCCGCTGAGCCTTTTCTTTTTATTGCCCTTTACCCGCTATAGAACAGTATTTAAGAGAGACTTTCGCGGACATAGAAAGGAGTCCGATGAAAAGAAAGAAAGAAAGAAAACAACGTACAAGAGAAATCGAGAAACCTCGGGCATCCGGGAACCGCGCAGGTCAACCGATGTACTGGGGAACACCCCTGTCCGAATTAATTGCGGACCGTGATTGAGTTCGAGGAGAATTGCGCATTTCTGTGACAGGAAACGAACTTAGAACTGCTTGAGATCTAAAATAACTATCATTTGTAACCTCTAGTAATGACAATCTACTTTTTGGCGATGTTGAAGCAATTACGAGTCAAATTGGTGTACTCTAAGTTTGAGTCAGTTTGGCTGTGAAACTACCTATTTGAAATGAAATTATTTAATTATAACGTTCACTTGGTATAGTCGTGTGAATAGTTACTATGGTGGAGGGAAAAGAATTCGTTGCTTTACTTCGACGAATTTAACTCTTGTTAAGTACGAATGTTATTCCTTTACTTTATGTTGGAATGAAATTCTGTCTTCTTGTCAATTATTACTAGTCTGTGGAAGACATTAAAAGAATTTGAAGAATGTCTTTTTATTACGTACTACTTATTGAAATGACTAAAAGAGGAAACACATTTTTATCCGACTTCCGTTTCTTATAATTGAATCAAGCAAGTTTTATTCTGCATAAAAATCCGCAGAGTGGTTAATACAATCGAAAAAGTAAAATATTCACACTGTAGCGAATATATTCAGTAATGGGAAGAAATAATATGTGTCAATCCGAAACCGCAAAATTAATTTGTAAAGCAACGGTTAACAACGAATTTCTTTGGACCAATGTAGCGACCGAATGCCCGCTCGGAAGAAACAAAATGGCGAGCCCGCTGCTCCACGTTGCTTATAAAAACTTGGACAGCATCTCCACCGTTTTCCAATAACTTCCTGAACAAACGAGGCCGATCCAGCCGGCGATCGTGCGTATCAAGAGGAAAGGAGACTGTTATAATTACCGATGCGATACCTCGATTGCGAACCGACAAAAGTCGCCATTGAGACGTTAATCGCGACTGAATAACGGGCGATTAGTATCCCCGCGGCGCGTCGAGGAACAAGAAACCGTACCATTAAAAGGCGGACGGGGCTATTAACATCGCGCTATCAATTGACCGTTTCACAAAACAACTCTCTTTAACCTTCGCTCTTTCAGACGTCCCCTCTCGCCGCGCGGCTCACAAAAAAGAAAGAGAGAAAGAGAGAGGGATAGTGAGTGAGAGAGAGAGAGAGAGAGAGAGAGAGAGAGAGAGAGAGCGAAATCGCGTGCGTTCTTTTACGTAGAAATGGGGTGTAGCAGGACCCAAGTAAAATGCACACGCGCTTCCACGTCCCGCCCAACCGCGGCCTCTCCCATTCATTCGCGTTATGTAGTGTACCAGTGCCATGTAAGTATAATAAATAAGAACGCTCGAGGACCTATTGTGCCGATTGTTTTCGATGGCCTCGTCGAAAACGACGAGGCATGTCGGCAGGGTGCCCGCCACGGGGCACTCACACACACACGCCAACCTACCGAACCCTCACACACGATTATGCTCCATTTTCTTTCTGTTTCTTCCTCCCTCTGGTGTTCTCATTTCTCTCCCTTGCCACTGATCGCGGTTATAGTAATGCATCTTCAGCGTCGATTATGAGCTGGAAGTTATACTTAATGAGCCGAGAGGAAAGGAATACTTGATTTTCGAGTGCGTTTTCAAAGTAGTTTACTAAAATGTAATTACTTGGATTGCGTATTCGATACTGATTTTTATCAAATTGATGAACTGATGATCTGAAAGTTGATCACAAACGAATCGAATTTTATTATTAAAAATTATTTTTGTATGCTAGATGTGGAGAAGTTCTTCAGTAAAAGGAAAGGTACATGTAACAATAAAACTATTTGGTTTCTTGTAAGATAGCATGCTGGATCAACCCTTAACTGGATACCAATTACTGTCAGATGATGTTTCAGTAAATATTGTACATATCCAAATTAGTAAGTGCAAGTAAGCTTACGTTGAAATATTGCAAACTTGACGACTCAATAGAGGATTATATTAACTTTTTAAATAATTATATTAACATATATAACGACGACTTGTTGAAAGTCACGTGGAGTCGCTGCGGTGACCATAATCCGTTTAAGGATTAAGTCGACAAACATCCCTATTACATACAAATTAAACAACTAATATACAAAATTAAACAATCTTAGTAAGCGCTAGTGTAAATCGCGAATTACACGAATAATACCATTGGGGTGACACCGCTTTTTATCGTTCCAGATGTTCGACGATCCGCTGGCATATTAATGCACAATTACTAAAGTGAAAAAACGGCGAGCGGTGTCGTCGAAAAGTTCGGGAGCGTGTCGAGTGGTCACCAAATGATACGGAATGTCGAAATGTCGTTTGAAAAACACCGCGACAACGGGAAACAGTAATCATGCCGGCGCGGGGGCGTGGAGATCGTCATGGAGCATCGAAAATCCGTGGCGATTCCACTCGAATGACGGGTCCG
The DNA here is from genome assembly GCA_028455555.1 of Augochlorella aurata. Lineage (NCBI taxonomy): Eukaryota > Metazoa > Arthropoda > Insecta > Hymenoptera > Halictidae > Augochlorella > Augochlorella aurata. Next base: position 9,676,792 of record CM052161.1, on the reverse strand, counting down.
CGGTTGCTTTTATTACCGCAATAAAACGTCATTTTTCGCGTGTTTCGAAAAAGAATCGGGCGTCGGTGCGGTGGATGGAAAACGGGCGGAAAATTGAAACCGATATGGACGCGACTATCGCGCGTCCGGTTCCGAAATGAACGCTGGAAAATATATATTTCTCTGGTTGCGGCGGGCCTGGCCACTCGTGGCCACGCTAGCCTGTTGTAATGGATGAGACCCGGCCGCGATATGTATATTGCCAAAGTACTTATGGCAGCACGTTTATGGCGTACAGCTGTACAAGCCTGGCAGCGACCGACATGAAATCCCGTCGAGCACCCTTCATCCACGTCACGTCCGCCACTGATTAACATTAACTTCGTGGAAAAAATTGTACCAAATGGCAGCGATCGACGCGCTCGCTACCGGCAGTCACTGTTCCATCGTGCAATTCGATGACGATCACCCTTTTTTTCCATCCCCCTTTGTTAACTTCTCCTACTTTTGCACGGAGTTGATAACGTGCAACTGCTTAGGTTTGTCGCTTTTAATCCATTTTATTTGACCTGTTAATTGGGCATGACGAAATATTTCGTCATACTAGAAGAACAATTCCAATGGGCATGACGATTTTCTTCGTCATCGAAATTTTTAAAAGTAATATGTAGAGCGCGTTACAGTTCTGTTACCAAATGGTAACACTTTGAATTTGAACGGTTTAGTTTGAGACACTGTTGTAACGCTTTCACATTTAGTAAACTGAAGGTGGCATCCCTTGGACAGTCATCGTCTAATGGCACAGGACGTTCTTCTTTGACACAAATTGTGTTATCTAAAAAGTTTGCGGAAAGGGTCAAGATTTTTTCACGACTGTAATGTTGCTTTGTGTATGCCTCGTTGCTTCAAGAAATATCTTACCGTGAATAATTATATCAATTTGTTTAACATTGGAAATACTTGATTTATATATTTTCTAAATACATATCAAAATTAGCTGTATTTATTCGCGTATACATTATTATTATTATAGTATTGTATACGGGTAATATTTGAACTCAATTCGTCTTAACAAAGGTTCAAATTAATCTGAACGAAGATGGTAGAGAAAAATGAACGAAAAGACGAAAAATACACAAAAAGAGAAAGAAGATAAATATTATTATAATAGTGCACTATATTACCGTATGAATACACTGCCGTATGAATATATTGCCTTTCATCGCCTCGCAAAATTCGGTACAGAAGATGTCGTGGATAAAGAGGGAAGATGGATGACAAAGACGACCGAGGGGCAGTGTAACTCCGCTCTAATATCATGTCGAAGCCGAGACACGTAGTCCTCGGTGATCCATTGTCCTTTTTACGGGGCCACGTGATCTCGAACCGACTCTCGGAATAGTTTCGCGGTGACAATGAGCATACCTCTACACCTTCTAGCCGCGCTGCTTTCTTCGCAGGGGCAAAGATATTGAATACCGTTTCACATGCCCGCCACGTAGCCAGATCGCGAGGATCACGATCGTCCCGCAACAGCCCGCCATCTTTCTGCCGAGATAGCAGCGACGGTGACCTTAACGCTTGCGACGGTTTTTCAGGGCAACGTTCCATCCCTCCGCCTTGCGCTCTCCGCCAGTTTCTCATCGACGACCCTCGATTATTCGACGATATTAAAATTGTCTCCTATAATCGAGTCGGTTCAGCCGCGGCTTGAATAATTTCCGGGACGGTCTGTTTCACGACGCCGACGGCACCTCCTTCGACCTAGTATTCAAGAGGTGACGTTTTCGCAACCTAATTTGACCCTCCTCGAGATCCAATTCGTTCAGAAATTTCGAGTATTAATCCTTGGTTGCCCCAACCATTTTTCGAACACCGGCTCCCAATAACGAAGCTCTTGAGAAACAGTAATCCTCATCCGAAAATTCGAAACATATGTCTTTTTTATATTTTATTTTATCGTTCATAATAATAGCAGTGATATTGTTACTACTGACTAATAAACGAAAAAAGCATTTGTAAATTTCCTTAACTTGCAAAATTGCTCAGTGTTACCTTGAATTCGCATACCGTTATTTCCCCTATGTAATTCAGCATATTATAAATAACAAATAAATCATGTTACGATAGAACAGTAAATTCTTTTATATCTATAGGTTTGCAGTTAGTGGTTTCAGGTTCCATAATTTACTATTTTAGAGTCACATAGAAAATACGAGCTACGGAGGGTGAATTCAGCATTCGTCACCGAAAGAAAAGTGCCGATCCCCAGAGAACCCAATCGTCGTCAAACAAAGCTCCCCCCGGAACGCGCTTAATAGAGACCAGTCTAGTCACTGTATCTCGCATACTCATGGACATCCCATGCATATTAATCCGGGATTACTTTCGAACGTGCGACTAATTTCATTTTTCGTCTCCCCTTCTCGCGATCTCGTCGGCGCGGCGTGACCCCTCGACTCGTTGTCAATTGCAGGTCGACACCTTTGGCCCCGTCGCGTGCGCCTAATCGCTTTAGAATTAACTGCGCCCCTCGGAAGCTTTTGTGGGGAACTTCGGTATCCGCGCGAACCTCTGCGTACGGGACTACAGCATCATGCTCTTCTTCTTTTTTCAACCCGTCCGTAACTGTTCCGATTCAGACACCCGCAACCCCCATCTTTTAAATCTTCCAGCTCGAATGCGATTTCACGACCGGTTCGAATCACCAACGATTTCGGTAGCACGCTTCGGGGGAGACCACAGTTTTCGCTGTTACCTTTGATGTTTAGCGAAACTGATTTATGCTCTTCCAGCCGAGGACTGTAAGTCTTTGTGTTCGACCAGATGGAGTCTAATCTATTGGAGGCAATTTTATCCTTCGGTGTTGATTAAAATGAAAGAATATAGTAGAAAGAATATATAGTTGGACTGCCATGTCATCCATCCGTGGGCGACAGAATAATTTGTTCCGATTTGAAAATTAAATATGTTAATCTATCAATCTTTCTAGTTTGATTAGTATCCGCCAAACGTAAGAATATTGAAAATATAATTTATATGATACAATTTTAATGTGACTAAGTAAAATGCTTCAATTGTATAATGCAATGTTCGAGGTTGTGACGTGACAGTGAAACTGTTAAACCTGAGGCGTAGCGCTGTCCACGTGTTAGCGACGTGTTCAGTCAAGCCAAATGCTGGATAATGAATTCGCGTTCGAGTGTTCAGAGTATCCGTTAGTTGCAGAGCACGGTTTAACTAGCTCATTGAAACAGTACCAGGAGATCTGGTGCTCGAGGGAAGGTAGGAGCGATGTGACGATCGAGAGGAAGATCGTTACAGGTACTTCTTTCACGCAGCGGATCGTATCCTGTCCACTTTGTAGATACAGCTCGTCCACAAGGTATCCTTGAGATCGAGAGGAACGAGGACGAAGGTAAGAGGAGGTTCGACGAACGGCATTCGAAGGAGAATAGGGTCAACACGGTGTAGAACGATCGCGGTGTACTGTTACGACGCAGAGGACCAAAGATACGCCGGGTAGAAGAAGCTGACGGGCCGGACGGTCCTTGTTATTGTAGCCATAATGGATGGGCAAACAGGGGGGACACGATTGAAACCGTGGCAGGTAAAGCCTGGCCAAACCGAGAGCCCACACGACCCGCGTGTGTACCTGCGTAAAAGCCGTGTCACGAGTCAAACATTACGCAAGAACACGATCTAACGCGTTCCGCGAGCAGGGCCCAGGGCCCTGTCCGAGCCGTGGTAAAGTGACCGTTTGCGTGCGGCCCTTTGTCGGGTCCGACGACAGTTTAACCTGCGGACTCGTTAAAAAGTTGTCCACTGTATACATACAGCGAGCCTGCTACTATCCGTCAAGTAAATGCGCGGCAAACTTGTACGGTGCAACGGGATCTCGGAGATTCTATTGGTCAATTCGTTTTTTGGTAGCTAATCAAACAGGACAGACGGAGGACCTTCCGTGGGCGAGAAAGAGTCGGATCGACTTACATACTTTGTAGGAGTCAACTGAGATGCGGTTAGCTCAATAAGGATTCAATTTGGAACCCGAGTTAACACTGAACTTACCCAGTGACTAGCGTATGTGGCTTTATGAGAATGACGAGACTGAATTTATTTAGACTCTCCGTCGTATTTATTATACAGGTTGATCACTGAATGACTGAACAATACAGGTAACCCTCTTATAACACGGTAGATAGGTTCCTAGAAAATGCCGTGTTGTATGAGACCCAGAGCCAGTACAAAAAGGGGGTTACGTTCCGAAAACTTATTAAAAACAAATTTTTTTAATTCTACATAAACAACTTCATTTTTATTAAATATATAAATGTATGTACAACACGAAACAAAGGAAAAAAAAACAAAAAATATTATTTTAATTTCACGCAACTGTAATTTAATAAAGACGAAAACGTTATTCTTTAACACGTTCAGCGCCACGTCATCCAACTATGGGTGACGCTAGTTGTTAAATAATTTTGAAAATTTATTTTAAATTTTTTCTAATTCCATTTTGTGAAAATTTTGGTGGTCGATTGTTGGCGACGAACGTGTTGACGCACCGTGGCTCGACGCAGACTGCCGACCAGCAGAGGCTGAGACACTTTCGTTTCACTCACTGAGCTAGAAGAAATGTAAACATCTCAGTGGCAACATTGTATCTTTAAGACGGCAAGCCTCGCCGCGGCTGTAGAAGTAAACACAGTGCTGTACAGAGGTTTTTGCAATTTTCTTATCGTGTTGGAGCGAAAACCGTGTTATAGGATGCCGTGTAACAACACAGGAGGGTTCCCGTAATTTACGAATCGTGTTGTAGCGAAGCCGTGTTATAAGATGCCGTGTTGTAGGAGGGCTACCTGTATAATACAAAACTAAGTTTCGAAGAAGCATGTTTTTTAATTTTGTACTATTTGAGACCATGTTATATACGAAACTCTTATATACGGACTCTTTCCAAAGCTTTTCATAACCTTATATTTTCTCCGAGATTCAAAAATTCATTGTTTACTGGAAGAGAAGAACACGACGAGTCTCGCTCGTTGCTGGATGTCGTGCGCAGCCATTTTAATCTCTAAGGGATGTTGTATAACCGACAGAAAAGAGAATAGAAAAGATTGAAAATAGACATGACTTTATCAAACTCTTTAAGTTTTCAGTGGCCATCCTCTAATATAATATCAACACTTTTTAAGAAACTATTGAGTTCTGAAAGACGTTCGAATACTTTTTGCCAAGCGTAATAGAAACGTTTAAATCCAACATCTTTGAAACCCGAATTTTAGATTGTACGAATTGCAGGTCGTTCCACTCGATCCCGAATGGACTCGATAATCTTAATAAATCGTAATAACCGGAGTCTGTCGTGATCAAATTCGTTTTCTAGCCGATCTGGACGCGGGATGGGCAATAGTTAATCCATAGTTAGAGCGCGGACCGTCGTCGACGCGAAAACCTGTGCACATTGAAAAGTTATAAACGAAAGTTCAGCGACGGGCGGCAGGATAGGCCTGTTGTATTTCACTTACAATACGAAACGTATTTGAATGGGAACAGGAACCAGCGAATTCCATTGGTAGGGGATGATCGCGGGGTAGGCGGCGCGGCTGGCGATGTTCGCGGTGGAAACGGCACCGTAGCAAAAGGACGCCGGAGTCCGGGGAACAGCGGGGGCGGATCATTGAAATGGAAATGCCATTGACGCAAAGTGAAAGTAATTAATGGAATATGCCCGGGCGATAGAATGAATTTGATGGCGGCGCGCGGCCTTGTCGTGCGAATTGCGGCTGGAACAGTGAAATACGTGCTGGCAGAGGGGAACAGGGGGGGGGGGGGGGCAGGGGTCGACGAAGTAATAGCGGAGAAAAACGGGGAACGGCTCGAAGGGGTGAAAAGGTTGAAACGGGAGAATTCGATTGTACGAAGAATCGAATTACTTCGGCACCGAATTAAACTACGCACAGTAGATTATTTGATACCCAAAGTTGATTAAAAGGCGATTTGAAAAATCTTGTATAAAATTTTCGCAGATTGTTGAATATACAGAAAACAATAACCTAATATCTTTTCTTTCAGTTTATTCACTTGTGAAATGTTATGCTCGACTAAAAGAGAGTAACTTCTATGATGCTGTTCCCTTCTTGATTAATTGCAAGCTCTGAATCACTGTCCGCTCATTAATGATTCTTACATGTCATAAAGAAATCATATGTTAAAAAATGTTAAAACAGTGGACCAAATGACGTAAATCTTTAATAATTTACTAAACGATCAACAAAATAATATTTTCAATAATGATCAATAACTTAGTTTTGACATCATCAAAATGAGTATAAAACGTTCACAATGCAAAAGGAATTAATTGCTATTACAATTAATCCTTTGAGCTTGGAGGTAAGTAACGCTTTGGAAATAATTAGTCTGTTTAAATAAAGTTTCATAACAAATTGTATCGATACAGATTTTATGAAACAAAAATTGTTAATTTTGAAAGTACCAAAAGTATTAGCAAAGGGTTATTAAATATCGCACTCCTAATCTTTCTGCCCGAAATGACACACTATTTAATGTTAAGAATACTGGAATCGATTCTGACAAGATCTCTCGAATCCGAAATACCGACGATTGAGTAACAATTCTCAATTAATCCCGTGCACACGCGACAGAAAAGAGACAGAAAACCAATCCCCGGAAGAAAGTAGTCTGGACCAGAAACAGAGGGGAGAAACCCGTTAAAAAGTAAGAAGACGGAAAAGAACGTGGAACGGTAACAGGGTGGACGGGGTGGAGGGGTCGGCAGAAGTGGAAGAAATTTTAATAGATTTAATTAATATTTCATTTGCATGCTATTTCCCGCCCTCCTCGAGTTCCCCATTCTCTGTAACCGTGCAGAGTCGGACGCAATTCGTGCCAACACACAGACAAAAATGGCTACGGGAGCTTCCTGTAGCTGACGATGCTATGTTTAATCCCGTGTACACCGTTCTCCAGAACTATTCAGATATTTGATGAAACGATGACCAGTTTAATGATTAATTTCACCGATTGTTTATTTATCTATCTTCCTTCACATTATTCATTTTTCCTTTTCTCGTATTAATATTCCACATTCCACGCTTTCTAGGTTCACTACAATCTCTTTATCCTTCTACGATGAAGCATACACAATAGAAAAGCTTTTAATCTACTCGAGATATACTTCACTTTTCGCCATACGAGATGTAAATTCCATTTCGAATCTACATTCACGCGAAATACATTCGTGCATCCGACTACTAAAACGGTATTTATATTTTTCTATCTTTTATTACTTCTATTATTTCTAATACAGATATACACAAATATGGTATTTTATTAACACTTTTGTTTGAAATGCGATAGTTATTTGAAGTATACAGGGTGTCCCAGCATCGGTGGTACAACCGAGGTGGGGGTGATTCTTCATGAAAAAACAAATCGAAAATAAAGAATAAAATTTTTTCATTTGAGGTTTCGTTCTCGAGAAAATCGATTTTGAAACTGTTAGTCAAAACCGAAGACAGTATCATACTAAGACACCAAATGAAACTGTGATAAGTTCTCAGAACGTCATGTCGACACGAATGTACAGAAGTGGAAACATAAACAGAACTCTGTATCGAAATTCATCCATCTAAGCCATAGTTAAATGTACGCGTACCCGTTGAATATTCAAAGTCGATTTTCTCGAGAACGAAACCTCGAATGAAAACATATTATTCTCTATTTTCGATTTGTTTTTTCATGTAGAATCACCCCCACCTCGGTTGTACCACCGATACTGGGACACCCTGTGCAATGATGCGCACCACTGTACTAATAAATATTTCCTTCCGACTACATACAATTTTAATTTAGTTTCGTCTTAATCGTTGTCGAAGAGTCAACAAATATACAGGCAGACTAATTCTGCAGTTAATTAAATTACGATTTGGGAGAATAATATGGTATAGTCACAACCCCCAACTTCATGCACACGTTCACCAACTATGATACTGAAAGTGAGAAAGAGAAGAGAGGGAGGGCGAGAGAGAGAGAGAGAGAGAGAGAGAGAGAGAGAGAGAGAGAGAGGACGAGTGGGAGAACGAAAGAGAGGCAGGAGTAGATAGAGGAATACAGAGAATGCACGGAATGACTCTCTCTCTCTCTCTGTATTTCAATTTAGCAGCTCCATTGTTAGATACTAATATTATTCAGTTGGGAATTGTTTCGTGACACCCCACGCGGACTTTGTGTGCTCGTAGCCTCCGTGGTCGTGCCCGGGGTCTACTACTCTGTTTCTCTCCATCCTCCTCTGTCCCTTTCGAACCCCTTTCCTCCAGAAGCAACCCCCCTAGCACCCTCGACACCATAGCGAGACTCCTCGCCGACGCAATCCCGTCGGCCCTCCCACTTCATATCACGAGGTCGATAATAAAGTATTGCCAAATGAAATACCTCGATATACCGGCAGAAATAGAGCCGAAACGGTTTATAAAAGCGCCGACCCTGCCCCTGGAGACGCGACGTGATCCGCGCGAGAATCCCGAGGACACGACACGCGCTTCCCGTTCCGAAGCAACGACCCGAGGAAAATTTCATTTCACACCATGATACGTTTACGTTTTAGCATTCGATACAGGGCGCAGTGTTCGAACAACTCCATGTCTGCGGTTAACATAAAATTTTCTAAGTTATATAATTAATTAATTTCTAAGTTATGCGATTGATTAATTTCCAAGTTATATAATTAATTAATTCCCAAATTGGAAATATGCTTTTTGCTACAAACTGTATGTAGGACCGACGAAACAAACAAACTCAAAATATTGTTCGTTTTAGATAATTGTGTGATGAGATACGGCGTTCTTGAGGAAGAAGCGTAAAATTCAAAATCAAATTAAATGTATTAGTAGATACAGTAGAACTGCGATCCCGCAAATTCAAAATTATCTATCATTATCTGAAGCAATTTATGTGCAAAATGTTTTACTGTACAAATTAATAATGTACAGTAAAACATAATGTTACTCTGTTTAGCCGGAATAACTGAGGTTCACTGTATATGTAGAATATTAGAAAATAAATTTTGATGAGGAGTTATGTGTCAGTAGGTAAGAAGATCCACAATCTACTAATCAGAGTTTAAAATGTTTATCTTGCGAATTAGAAATGTCTACTATTCCATGAAGAAGCAAAAAAAAAGATCACCATCTCCGTAGAAATAATCCTGAAAAATGTGTCCCAAAAATCGGGAAATAAAGCTGTAATCGTTCCTAATTATGGTCGACTGCATAATCATTGCGAAGGTCCGGAAGATAAGTGGATTTTCCATGCGGGATTCACCGCAAATCCCCAGATCCTACAGTTCCAAATTCCACTTTGAAAATTCGATAATTTTCATGAATCCAAATATGTCGGATGGTGAAAAAACGTGACCATGTACACTTCAGAGAGGGATGGTTTTCGTCGGAGGGTGAAGATCGGATGTCTTTGCGGTTGGCCAGTGAGAGAAAACAGATTGTGGAAAGAGGACAGCGGAAAAAAAGGGAAACGGTACCTGTTCCCGTTACGAGTGTCACGATGGTACCAGCTTTTGTCGTGCATATTCGTATCGGTTCACCTGACAAAGAAGCGAACCCTGACCGTCCTGTTTGCCGACGTTCGGCAACACTATACTTTCTTTTCCGATCTACGACAGGGTTTAAAGGAGCTTCGTGTATCTCTCTCTAATAGAGGGTCTCTCCCCCTCTCTCTCTTTCTCTCTCACTATCACTTTATGGATCGGCTTCCTCGCGCACTTGTCGAGTCGCCGCGGCACGAGCAAATACGTGGGTGCACACGTGTACACGGTCGATACAGGTAGAGGGTGAAGCTCGACGTACCCGGCCGGAGAGGAGAGAGAACGCCAGAGCAAATATTGATGGAAGTCGAAAAAATTTTAAAAGCCGTACAGACACGTACGCAGGCCCGTGCACACGCACGAACGGCGCGCTACGTTTCGGCCAGCTTTCCCGCGGATCGAGATTTTCAAGTATTCGACAAATATCGATGTTTCCCGTTCATCTTACACCGGGTGATCCCGAACTGGTCGAGCGTCGAGTGCCCGGATTGGCTCTCGACAGTCGATGTGGTTTTGGAACGGCGTAAACGATACTGTTGTTCTTGGGGAATATTCGGTGCGAGGAGTGCAAAGTGTTTTATGAAGTACTTTGGGGGAGCCACATCTGAGATTTTTATGTAAATTGTTGTCTTTATATATTATTTTGAAAGAGTTTGGATATCGTACCATTTCCTCATATGAGCGGGTTAGAAACATAGTGGCGTAAGTAACGCTATATCTTACTTTTTGTATTGTATTATTGTATATATATTTTTTAACAAAAGATTGTTAACCGTATATATGAATAAAATTATTATTATTGTTATTAAATAATAATTATTGCTAATTACTGTAACAAGCAGCAATCGAACCGGCCCCGACCTACAGTCTCCCATGACCCTACAGCCCCCGACCCCCGCGGTTCAAGCCGATTCATTCTCCCTCGCTTCAACAGGATCGGTTTCCAAGTCTCCGGGAAAGGCGAGCCCTTTCCCCGAGACCCGGTGACGAGGCTTAAAATTCCATTTCGTCGAGGAGATCCAAAGAGAAAGAGTAAAGAGCGAGAGCGAGAGAGAGAGAGAGAGAGAGAGAGAGAGAGAGAGAGAGAGAGAGAGAAAGAAAGAAAGAAAGAGAGGTGGAGGGTGGAAGAAGGATAGTTCGAGCGCTGGTTTGGTATAACAGGGGGTTGTTGCACTCTGACTGCGGATTAAACCTCGCCCCGTACCCCCGCAGCCGATCGGGGCGATGAAGAACGGAGGGGAGCCATTATGCTCCATTATGAATGGTAACCAGTAGCCAAAGGAGGAAACTCCGCAGGGTGTCGATATATTGCCACCCCTGGAGCCAGCCAGCCACCGCTCGTAAATAATATGGTATTATAATGCACCGGCGTGCACCAACCGGCGGGGGTACAAATTGCCGAGGTATATAACGCCGGGCGCGTGTTCAGGCATCGACCTATCGGATATACGCCTTGTAGAGGCCAATCGATTATCGGTATTTCATCGATACGTGTACCAGAGGCAGCCTGCCGGTGCACGCCGCGCCCGTAATTATTCGAGTATCGTGTGTGCCGGGAAAAGTGATTTCATTTGGCCAAGTCGGAACCTCTCGTCGGTACCCACCCCTTTGGAAAATCATTTCTGTTGTTTTCCCGCCTTTTTTTCTTTTATTGCTTTTTCGGCTCGCGGCGGAAAGGAGCCGGCTGATTAGGTGATTGTGGGGCTCTTCGGGTCCCCTTCGTATTTGGCTCCATGGTTCATTTATTAAGCAGAAGTCGACTGTTTTATTCGTATATTATTGAAATTATGAGGAGTTTTTTGTAGGCAATGCTCGAATAACAGCACATGCAATGTAAATGACGAAAAGTGAAAATATATTCCGTTTTGTTATTTTTATGGAGCAACGCGCGCTGCTAGTCGTTTTTAATCCTAAACGGATTTTGCGTTATGCACCGTGAAAAGTCATTTTTGCGGTATTTTCGGTTCGTGCAATATCTGGGATAATTTTGATTTTACAAAATATGGGGAAAACGATTTCGTTCTGCCAACGCGAATTTTAGTCAAATCCTTCATTGGAAAACTATGATAAATGTTATCTCAACATGTATTTTGACAATCTTATCGTGGCGAAACGGTTTTAACGAATTCCGAAATAATTCTGTCGAAAGAAGACTTTCGTTGTAGTTTTTCTGATCGAACACTAGGCCACGAGGTTCGATTAATCGCCATCCGCGTGCAATTTTTCCATTAGGTCGACCGGAGGAAAACGTGATATCGCGTTCTGTCGTTGAATACGTTTCGAGGTGAAAGCAGAAATTAGTAGAAAAAATTAGTGGGAATATCGGATCGGGGAAAGTGAATTCCGAGCCTCCCCGAGCTCCACTTTTTCCACCTTATTGTTCGATTCTAGAAGTATCACGTAACTTGCGATTTTTCTCTAGAAATTCCCGATCGATCGAAAATGCACCGTAATTCTCTTTCCACGACGAATTTGCTAACCAAAAAGAAATGACAAGTAAATATGACGCACAAGAAGAAAATAAGAAACGTAAAACCTTGATAACTACTTATCTATTTATGATAATAAAGACGTCGATCAAAAACTATCGAATTAATTTACCTTAAAATTGAATTCAAAATGCGATAATGCGAATACTCGAAAAAATTGGTTATTATTAAACTACAGATGTTTATGCAATATAAAAATTAGATTAAATATAATACAATGATATTTCCAAATTCTTTTAATCTGTCTACTATGTCAAATTGAAACTACTAATTTTTGCCAGAAATACATAAAATCGGCAGTCTGGTTATTATAAATGTCTTCTTTGAAAGATAGACGATCTTTCTTCGTCTCAATCTTGAACTTTAAAAATATGTAAATGCCATAAATCCGTGAAAATCCACAGAAAATCTGTGTCATTTCAATATAGCGTTTAACGTTCGAGTTGCTGCAGTAATACAATCTTCGAAACTCGAATCGATCTATAGATGTTTGCAATGGCCCGCACAATTAAAATTGGATTTCATCGACTTCGGATCAG
>CM052161.1:9638492-9664063 GCA_028455555.1 Augochlorella aurata | reverse complement strand
GTAAAATTTATTTGAATTCGATGTTGAGATACTGATAATATTCTAAGTATTTAACTAATCATTTTCTTAAAACTTATTTTAGCTCGAGTCAATAATAAAAATACAGATACACGAATGTATATTTACACTTATTGGTTAGACACGGTCGGCTTGCCGCGTCAGCCATTTTGAAATTATCTTTTTCCATACGTGCCATCACATAAGAATTCTTGGATTTCCTATACAGGTACTGAACAACAAAGACTGTTTCAACTCGCAAGAGTAGCCATGGGAAACTTGGATATTTGGAGGATGTTGCTTCTTTCGGATCGAAGAATAAAAATGAATTTCCAAGGTGATTAACTTGTAACTTTTGTTATTTCTTGCGAGTGATTCGGATCTGTGGATCTGGAGGATGACGTTTCTTTGAGACTCCGACAATTTCAGTTACTCGTGCCAGATGGAAAAGAGGATAGCGAGGCCCGCGAGAAGAGGGCAGTGACTCGCCGAGACCTGGAGTATCAATATCTTATTTATTGTTCTTATATTCCGTCTATACATTTCTTCGGATAACATATGGTAACTACAAAGAACGACGCGTCCTAAAACATTTCGATGCCGTTAAACTTACAGGCAAACACTTATGTGTAATCATCGTAATGCGCATACGCTGCTGTCAACGATCCCGCGTTCCAACGTCCGCTCCAACCGGAAGCCACGCAACCCTCCGCAACAGCGTTCTCGATTAATACAATGGTTTTGGATTAGCTAAAGCGATTCACGCGTATTTACAGATCCGCTCGTTTTATTTTGATGTGCAGGGCGTGATACAATTAGCGGAGTTCCCTTCGAGGACGGATTCGATAGATTGAGAAAAATGGGAAGCCTCCTGAGCACAGAATATCAGCGAAATTCAACTATTAGACGGTGGACATTTATTTAAACGCTGTAAAATATCCGAGGGAACCGTCCTCGAAGGAGACGCCATATATTTCGCCACACCCTGCGTTCTGTTACCTACACACATACTTCTTAATTACCGCTCGGTTTATCTACACATGTATAAAGGTATATCGTTACAACGAGGCCGCCATATTTGTCCCTCCGGAACAACGCTGCTCCGCGCCTGTACTGAAGGTCTCCGAGAATAAAAGCATCGGCTTGCAATCTGATGGAGAATCTGAACGAAAATGTTCCTGGAAACTTCGTCCGTAATTATTTGATCTTAAACAATCGTCAAATAATATATTTGCCATTGTTCGTCTGAAATGTTGCTATTCGGTTCTCCGACAATCCGCGCAGAATAAATATTATCCTTTATAATCTCTCTCTATCCTCTATGAGATTCCAAGATGGCGTGCAGCTTCGGCAACATCCTGTACACGCGCGTCTCGGCGTTTTCCTTTGAAAGATCGAGTTAGTGCGAAGTTAACTTCCGAGTAAGTTACTGGCCACCATTTGCGAGTCTCGTCGACGAGTACTTGACACTTGCGCGGTGCTTTCCGACGATTTCGAAGGACCAGGAGGTATCCGCGGAGATCAATTCCTCTCCTCCCACTTCGTCTGACTCCGCGATCATAAATAACTCGAGGAGAATTCCTTAGTCTTATAGTACGTTCCTCTTTCAGGGAAAGATTAGTGTTTACATTCGTGAATTTAGTTCACCTGCGTCGTGAATCCGACGTCGATCGACCCATTTTCCGTCACGAGCCGATCACGCCGATTTATTACTCTAATCTCCTTTCTGTGTCCTACTCTCCGAAGGATTAAATTCATATACACGAGTTACAAGAGCAGGAATTACCCAAAAACATCTGCCGGTTGCCCAACTAAACCGCCATCGTAAGCAGATCGATATACTTGAAGGCAACAAGACCACGGAGCGGTGATTCAGTTCGTAAAAGGAACTTCTCGGCACGTCCTTCGTTGACTTTGCCAGTCTCCGTTTCGCTACCTTCGAGTATACCGTTAAATAATCACGCGTACACGCAACTCCCGAACCATCGATCCTCAGGATCCACTTGGTACACTCGATCAGAGTCCAAACTACGCGAGTTCCGACCCAGACATGTTCTCAACGCAATATCTCCGGCCTCAGAACCCTCGGCACTGGTTTTTAAGCATTTACAGTTAGAGATTTCATAAAATCTAATGAGATTTTCTCGAGTCCGACGATTACCATTCACACAGCCGACAGATCTCAGCTTGATTTCACTTTCTATAAACGAGTCCGTGGATGCTTACGTTTGCAGAAACATCCGCAGCGGACTCGTCGTCATCTGGTGCGGCCGATTCGGCTAAGTAACTGGAACCACTTTGTCAATTGCATACGCAGCAATCGTAAGAAGTAGTTCAGAGAAATGTTGCAGAAGAATCCGCAGTAGTTTGCGATTTTGCGCATCGACGAGTGTTTCAATCCTCGGAAAAAAAACTTTTCGAAAGCAACGCTTCAGCCGCCGAAGTGAAGACTTTGAGCTGTGCGTGCCAGAAATAATTTATCGCACCAAAGATTAGTCGCGAAATGCAACAAGTTTGAAAGAATACCAATTGTTAGTACTAGTCCACGGATTTTCATGCAAAATTATTTTATTATTTAATTATTTTATTGAGCTAAAATGAATGCAATAGTATTTTTAAATTCTCTAAATGTCTTTGCTGTTTCGTATTTGATCTGCTTATTTTTATCATAAATGCATAAAATCCGCAGTCTACTAGTACAATACATCTGAACTTGATGTATTTATAACTCCGAAGAGTTCGGAGGTGGAAACTGTGTGAAAACTATAATCCTTTGAGCAATCATTTTAAAACAGAATCGTACCAGATAAGTAATGCATTAATTTCACCTCCGAAGGTGATTCACCTCGCCAAAGAAAACCGAGATCGTACAACAGGCATCCCTCAAAGACTCAGCATTCACATTCATCGAAACCACTTTCCTCCGCAGTGCTCAAAATGATTCCAATTACTCATCCGGCACTTCACAATCCTGCAAGGAAACAAACCTCCAGACAGGCGATCGCATCCCCAACGTTCACATCCCGAACTGCTCTGAAATGTTCGGATCCTAGTAAGTACCGCGGATCTCGAGAGGCTGAAGTCGGGACAGGTCACCATAGAGGTACGAGTTCCGAAGCAACGCCATTTCGCCGAACGAAGTCCCTCCTCCGGTCTTGCCAGGGCTATTGCAGGTAGGACCAGGTGACGGGCAGCGCGTCGTCAGGTCACTCGGAGTAGCTGGTTTTGTCGCTGGCGTCGTCGGGACTGGTCTCCCGATAGGCGTCGCCGGTCCCGTTCGCGTGCAGGCTCTGATTGGGCGGCTTGATCACCGTGGGCAGGTAACCGGTGCCGGCGTACGGCGCCGCGAGGAACCTGTGTCTGGTCGAGGGGATCGGCGTGGTGCAGTATGCGGCGCGGGTTGCGTACGCGGCCGACACTGATGCGGATGCAGCCGCAGCGGACGCCAAAGCGCCGGCCAGAGGCGAGAACGCAGACTTCGGCTGAAGACTGTCCTCGCAGACCAGCACCTCCATGGCGGAGACTACGTCCCCTGCGACAGACAGCTTTTGCTTTCTTTCTGATTGCGACGACTCACACCCAAACGCTACTCTTCTCCTCGGAGTCCGCAACGATTATCCTTTTGCTCGATTTGCCATTCGGTCTGATTCCGAGTTGTGGAGCTCGACATTGACTTTTTGTACTCGAAGCAATTTTGGAATAACAAAATTTAGAATAACAAACAGAATACAGAATTGCTTTCTCTGATCCGTAGTATTTTTATCTTATGTAAATCCGGTGACCAAGTGCACCAGTTGTCCGTTAGATCTAGCTAAGGATTTAGCTATGCTTCGTTTATGCCTGTTTTTACATTAATTCTTGTAAGAAACGTGTAGTAGTGAAATATCGAAATCAGAAATTGTTACGGCCTGAAAACTGCACTAGTCAGAGGATCGTCTATTTATTTTAAAAGTTACAGTGGCTTCGAGTACAAAGTACTAACTCTCTGTCGTAATTCTTGCGTTTTTCGAATTCCCCAGGATTCTCAAATTACATCCATAACTCGGAATCTTCGCTAACAGACCAGTTGTTTTAAAATGATTTTGTTCACAGAAGTAGACACTGGATAAAAACCCTAGATAAGACTCAGCCCTAAAGTAGATTGGCCAAGCAGTCGGGCTAGTTACTTAATCCTCTAGATATCTCCCTGTAATTTAGTATCGATCATCCCTCCGACCAAATAACTAAGAACTTCAACCTGAATCGAGTTTAGAGACCATGTACGATTTTTAATTCCTTCTCGAAAGGGGTTGAGCTAACGGACCAGTTATCTCTACCTTCTCCGCTCCAATTCGATTTCATTCAGTCTCCCAACCTTCCTCCCGAACTCAGCTCCTCTATTCTAAGTAGGATCGAATTTAGGGTTCCTGTAATTGTTTTGTTTCTAACCGAATACGATCCTCATCTCCGAAAGGGTTCAAAGCTAGGAGCACGCGGGTCAAAGCTGAAACCCGAGACCGATTCGGTATCCGAATGAACCGCGAGACCTCGAAAAGAAACTGGCCAACGGTGTAGATCAAATTCTGGCTCGCGAATGAAAGCCGCGTGGATCGGATTGCAGGTCCTACCTTTGCACCGGTGCAGCAGAGCCTCGACGTCCGCTCGCCGTCTTCCCGGAAAGACTCTCAGGAGAACGTCCACGGGAGATCGTTGTTGCTGTTGTTGTTGTTGCTGCTGCTGCTGTTGTAGCTGCAGCCCACAGGTCTGCTGGATATTCTGCATTTGCATTTGCATTTGGATTTCCCGCGGTTCCGGCATGTGATGGTGATGTTGATGCTGATAGAGGGCTGGTGAACAGTAGAGCGAGCTGGCCGCTGGACCGTAAAGGGGTGCGTAGGGAGGGAAATGCACTGCCGTCGCTGCAGCCTGCAACGGGAACAACAAATTCCATCTTCCTTTGTTGTCGATTGTTTGCGTCACGGGTCGCTCGATAAAGTCATTATAGAATTTCCGAGGAGAAACAAATGCTGATGATTCGCAACCCTGATGAAAACATTTTGGCGATCAGTGGTGCGGTAGAATCACGGTGTAAGAAGAATACGTGTACCGACTTCATAACTACTGTGATGACAGTATTTTTACTTCTGATATAGTCCACTGGGTGATCCGTGGAACCTTAATACAATCGGCTAGAATTTCAATTGTCTAAGTGTATGTACGGCACTCGCTACAGTAACACTACCATAGTAGTACCACACTTATTCGAGCGTAATTGGCATCGGTGATTGGCATCTCTCGCGGCAACTCGTGAAAGTAAACTTTTAGCGTCGCAGAAATTTCGCGGTGGGATAACCGTAGTCGGCCCATCTTTCCTCCTTACACCGTGGGTAAAATGTGAATTATGTTCATTTAAGTTGGGTAACGTGAGCAAGGCTCATTAGTTCACTGAAGAGGACATAATGGCTGGATTGGGAAAAGAACTCACCGCTAGCGAAGGTAACGGTGGGCTGGGTCTAGGTTGCACGAGATCCACCGGTTGGAGGGTCTGCTGCGTTTGCTGAGGACTTCCGCTTTTGCGGAGGCTAAGATTCTCAGGCGCCGGCGTGTCCTCCCTCTGCGGCGTCAGGGCTGGCGTTAATGGCGGTGTGTGCGTCGGGCTTTGTGAACCCGGTTCCGGACTTCCTTCCTCAGAATCGTTCAAACTACTGGACCGCTTCCTTATCGTCTCGTTCTCTGACATGCCCACCGACGTCGGTACTCCTGTTAGGCACACAAAGAATATTATTGATAAAGTAGCATGAAGCGCTTGGATACTAATTATTTTGCCACTGCATACGGGTATTAGGTACTTATGTATCCCTACATTTCCTCTTAGCTTAAATCGTCACATCGTCATTCAATTTTGTATAACCTAACGAAATAATTAACTAGGTACAATAGAAAGGCTGATATTTCTACAAGAAGTATCTTCAAAAATATAATATAGCTGTGAAAATGACCTGTTTCGTATCTGCTTGTATTCACTGTGCACGGACACTTATAAATAAATAAAAAGGTAGTCAAACGAAACTGAAGACGGTTCACATTTTCACAAGCATAGCAGTACCATCGAATGACTATGACAGAGAAAAGTACACCAGGAGCGAGTGCTAACGACGGTAACAGAACGTGTCGTTTTATCACACGTTCATTGAAAATAGAAAATGGCGAACCAATCTTTCCAAGTCTCGAATATAGGAATTTTCGATCGAGAACGATTCGTCGTCGCGAAATACATCGTTGGAAGATAAAATTCTTTGGGATCAATTCTGCATTTCAAGCAGAGAAGTCAAACGCGTGTCGAACGAAGACGAAGACGAAGTCTCACCCAATGGACGGTCAGCAAGAAGTTCCCCGCCAGAGTCGGAGTCACGGTCGTCTTCGTTACCGGTGTCGCTCGTGGAGAGCATTGTTCCCGTAGTGCTCTCAGAGATTCTCGACCTCTTTGTGCCTGGAACAAAAACAGGGGGCGTATCGTTCGCTTGCGAATGGACGAGAAAGAAAGAAGGAAATAAAGAAATAAAGAAAAGAAAAAGCACGCATTAATACACGCACAATACCGATGAAATTCTCCGGCGAGCAAACACTTTGTATTGTTCTACGACGCACGCCGAATTGACTCTTACGGATCCTTGACACCCTTGAAAAAACGTTGTGCATCTTTTATTGCCGGGGGCTCCCCGCGGTGTTTACCGGTCGCCACGGGCCCCCGGATCGAGCATTGCACTCTACCGCCCGAAGCCGTCGCGAACGCCGACAATTATTTCACAGTGAGCACTACACGGCATTTCCAGTTGGCCGTGCAAGTCCACGTATCGCAAAATTTCGTACACAATTTACTACATGCGAGTGTCATTTGTCTTTTATAAATCGAAATAAAATTCGATTCTTCTGTTATCAAAAAAGTGGACGAAGATATAAAAGAAAGAAAAATTGTGCCATTCTATTAATGAAATTATTCTAATCAACGTCGCCGCAAAAGAAGGGGCGTAGTGCAAGGGGTTCGATACAAAAATTACCTTATTTATACTATTAATTTATCCGTTTAACAAGCAATTTTCAAATTAGGATCTTGAATTTCGCTCAGGTGCAAGATCCATAGTCTACCTACACGCATTGTACGAGCAATGTCGTATGTATAGAATCGGTTGATTTTTTCGCGTAATAAAAACTCTTTGCATCAGAAAGCACAGTGGTTAACAGGATTAACACCCTCGATTACCGACGGTGCTCACGAAAACGTTAATAAGCATGGCCACAGTCAACGAACCGTTGGACCTGTTATTCAGGAACGCGTCAATTATCTGACTGTCATTAAGAGATTAAAGGACCCTCGACCCGAGCCGAGACAAATCCCTAATCATTCGGTGTTCCTCGTCCGCTTCCATGATCCTCTCATGCTTAATTTGCGCGGTAACAATATTAACGGGAATCTGCTGGGACTTCCGGGGGCTGAAGGGTGGCTACGGAATGCAATATCGGCCGGCGATGTTAATGTAACGCGCAGAAAATTCCAGTCGCGCCTTTCGCGACGCGCTAGGGGAGACTATGGCGAGCTATGTCTAGCCTCTGCTACCCGCAGCTGGACGGATTATGAGACAGTTATTAAAATATCATTGTTCCCGAGTGACCCTCACCCCCGGGCTCACCCCGAAACCGCCCACCCTCGCGCTCGACGACTCGCATCCGCAAATATAGGGGTGAGCTGCGTGCAAACAGCTACGTGGCCGATCCTTCCCGCGTGTACACCCTCCGGCAGGGTCTTGGTATAACGAAGTGCGTGTTTACGGCGTCCTTGAGGAGGGTGAGACCGCCGAAACCATACGGTACCATGGGAGCGTGCCCACGGACACGGCGGTCTGCGTAATATCTTCCTTTCTTGATCTGATTCGAACAGTGTTTAAGACGAAATAATTTGACTAAGTTACACTAAATAACTTTTAGATTGCTGAGAGGGATCAGTTTACTGTACAGTGTCTACAAATTTTTGTTGTAGATGGCAATTGGTTGAAACTCACGTTTCGTAACTCTATTTGTCTAAGTCTGGAACGAAACTTTGAACAATGCGTTTTGTAGCGCTCTGTGACTTATAGAGGGTGAGTCATTTAACTCTTTCACTTTAATTTTTAATTACTTGTACATTCGATGCATATGTATATTATTTGTCTCAATAATCATTCCAACCTAATCGCAGTCAATTAGTCCGGAACATTTGATAACCCGACACTGCTAAAGTTCTATTTTTGTGTGTTTTGAAATCCTAAGATAATTTTCTGTACATCCATTTTCGCTACTGCGGTGTAAAATAATATGAAACGCGAGGTCTTAATGGTCCGATGGCTGTTTGTAGAACGAACGAAACGATATAGCTTCATTTGCGGACAGAATTTAATGTGTTGACTCTCCGAAGTCGCGGTATTCCCGAAATCGATTATGCAACAATAGTCTTACACCGTGTACAGTTCATCGATATTTTACAAGCTGCTCATTACCCATTAGCCGGCGACACGAACTAGCCGAATGACACGAACGCGAAACCGAATGTCTATATTCGGACAACGACTGCGCAATTCCCGTGTTTACATTTCACAAAGCCAACATCGGCCAGAGATGGCTTCGTATTCCCTGAGATTCAGGCAGTTCGCGCGTCGGCGTCGATATCGGTATCAGTGAATCAGAAATTTCTTCGCGTAATGGGCCCGAGTTTTCCTCTCCCCGAATACTATTTTCGGAAAGATGCGGAATCTAATGCGGTCGGGCGACGGCGCGGCGACGCTCTTCAAGTTTCTTCGGTCGTCGTTACCAGCCCGCTCGAAACTTGTATTTCTGCGGGGACGATTTGATTCGAGCGAAACGGAAAACCAAGGGCCGGCTCGTTTATTTCTTGCAATCGTTACGGGCCTCGTTACCGGGAATATTCGGGAAATATTGGAACTCGGAAACTATTAACGGTCGCGTTTCTTCGCGAGCCTTGCTCGTTCTTGCCTCTGACTTTTGACGAGCTACGATATGCCTGAGGAACTTACAACTTGCACGACGGACGCGCAAAATTGCCGTCAAACGCGATAAGACACCGATTACCTAAACTAATTAACCGGTTAAAATACATAATTTAGTAAATAATGTCAAAGTACATATTCTTAATCGGTCTTAATGGTTTTTGACGAGTATATTCGTCATGAAGGAGTGGCAACATTTTGCGATATCACATATTTTATACATATTTACATTACATATTTTGTAAACGTGTTGTATTTAAAGAAGATATTAAAAAATCAAAGGTATACAGTATATTTATAGTAACTTACATAATTTTTAGAAAAATTGCAGCAGCAAATTGGGTACCGATTATGTTCGGATAACAGAGAATTTAGATAATCAGAAAATCGATGTTTTTGTTCAGAATATCTTCCCATAATTTTACACATAACGGAAACTAAGATAAAATTGTAATTCACAATACTGATCACAATTGCAACAGACACGAATAAACTCCATTTTCGTTCTTGATAATATGAATACCGTTACCTCCACTTCTGTTATCAATGCATGAAAACCGCAGTGGCTCACTGCTAACCTCTATGCTGTCTACGCATACTTTTCCGATCCTCGGCTTTCAACCCTTCAGAATTACCGTGAATAGCACAGTAACTTCCAGCGAAAGATCTCTGAATCGGTCAGAATCGTTTTCACCCTCTTCATGCAGAGAGGGGTGGAGAGTTCGGGCGATTCGATCGGTCGTTGAAGAAGCAAAACCGCCAGTGTACCCGGTTCTCTCTCGAGGTTGTTAGAAATAATTGCGAGAGACCACACGTACACAGAGCCCCGCTCTTTCTCTCTCTTTTCTGAAAGTAATACCGGGATTTCGAGAGTGCCGTTATAACGTCCTGAGGCGTATGCACGTGGCGGGGCCATTCAGCCGTCGGCCATTGCGTGAAAGAATCCCTCGCGGGGGTGCGTTGCCCGCTCAAGAAACTCTGCTCCGGCTGACCGCTCGTTAAAAAGTTTAACCGGCCGTTTATTAGCGGAAGAGAGGACGAGGAAGAAGGCAAGAGAGAGAGAGAGAGAGAGGGAGAGGAAGAGAGAAAGGTCGAAAAAATGTAGCTTCCACCCTGGCGTTCCACGGACCCCCTACCCCCGACGTCTTTCTTCAACCGCTGAACGCCCTCTCCGCTCGTGGGTTCAGTCTTGACGCGCACGCTTCCGATAACAAGGTTGCTTCGAGTACCACTCTAAGCGGGGGCTCGTTCATCCCCGAGCAACTATAACAAGTGTCTCGGGGTGTTTGGGTTAATTGCCGCGTTGCTCCTTTTTTCATCTGCAGCGAGGCTCAACCCTTAAACGGTAAGACGGAAACCGACGTGGCCTGATTTTTTCTCTTCCGATGGAGATGGAGTAGCGAGAAATTTTATAGAATACTTGCCTCATGAATTTCACCGATCGAGTTTTGCTTAATGCGGCTCCTGGACTGAATATAGTTTGCAATTCACAAGCAATTATGATGTAAGAAAACTGTAAATATTTCTATTTTTTAACACTGTACTCATATATAATCAAATAATGGGGAGAAGAAGCAAGGTAACACGTTAAGGTAATCAAGGTAATTTAATTGACCCCTTTAACTACGATTTCTTTCACAACTACATTGATTATCACTTGTTTTTCGTTAATGCAATGTCTACTTTTTAATGATGAAATATTTATACTAGAAAAGTAGAATTTTATTTCGATTTTTAAGGTGTAAGTGACATTATTGATACTTATAAATCTTTGTAACGAGTCTGATGCGACATTATCGCGATAGATGAAGCTGAAACCAGAAGAATTTATTCGAAATGATAGACGAATAAAATTTTATGCGAAGAATTTATTCGAATAATGTCTCGCTCTGCTGGAAGCTCGTCCGAGTCAAGGAAAATAAACAAAATGCTCTTGTACAGAGACGATTTCACAAGAGTATTAGGGTCGTCGAGGTCGGTCCGCCTCGGTTCTATTTCGCGAACGATTCGCCAACCGGGACGGATTATCCGGGTCGGTTTTTGTGTACGAGGGATCGTGGCTAATCAATGGCGCAGGGTGAAAGGTGTGAAAACGGAGACCGTCGCGATACAGGCTACGCCCAGAAACACGCCGACGATACACAGAAAGAAAGAAAAGGGAACACAGTATCGTGATCGAGCAGCGTATACACGAGCTCTTTCTTTCCGCTTGTGTCCCATATTGGAACTGGATCTTGTATTTCGAGAAGGGTGCGTACGATTTATTGTAATCTCTCCCCTCTCCGTTTCTTCGCGCACGCACGACCAAACGAGATCTAACTTCGACACGGTGTAACGTATCCCGGTGTACTTTGAGAAAGAGAAGCGAGTTAATAAAACTCGTTCCGACGTCGAAGACCAGGCGCCAGCCCCTCTCTGTAACGTTAGAGGATTTATTAAGAGTTTCCGACGTTCAATAGGATCCCTTACTGGATATTGTATGTAAAATGTACACCAGGACGAAAATGGCGGACCACAGTTTCGATTGCTCTCGGGTTTTAACCCCTTGCCCGATACGATTTCTTATAAAATGACGTCGGTTTCAGTCTCTTCGTCGTTAACAATTTCGAGAAAATTTATTTTTATTGTCTGTTGTACTTTTATCATTTTTATTTATATTTATTGTGTGCCAATGTCTTATATAATGATCAAATATTAATGAACAAGATCAAATATAGATATTATTATTGGATTAAATATAAAATTCTTCAGAATTAGTTTGATACAGTGTGCGTAAGGTTATGTACAGTCTGATTAATGATTAAGGTATTATAATTAATTTATAATAATTTATACTAACTTATTATAAATTATTATAACTATAAATTATTATTACAATAACTTAATAAATTAATTACTTAAGTCATTAATCAAATTAAGTTTTGCTCGGCTCTGTTTACAACACCGAAACTAAGAAACATTGGTTAATGTTCCAACAATTGCTTTCTCAAAATATTAAAAATTGCCGCCCGTTGAGGAACGCTGTTCTAGTACACGCTGTTACTTAAACATTCTCGGCAATTTTGTGTATCGACACAAGGATGTAGAACAGACGATTACGCTGTGACACGGGAACTTGGAACGGCCTGTACGCGCATCACTCGCACGGGTATTCTTACGATAAGGACAGGGGATTAATTAGACGGCCGTGGCTGGCTGTACAAGTCCGTGCAGCCACTCTTGACCGATGACAAGACGCACTCGAAGCAGATACACACGGGGCTGGAGCGTGTGCACACGGCCGCGTTGTTGTAGGTCTACGCCCTAACCCGCCGCCGCGGCGCGTATCACCGTACGGTGGAGACAGACGCGGACAATGGAATCATGCGAGGACAATGCCGAATAATTTAGAATGGCATATAGATATCGGGAGCTTCCGGCCTACGGCGGCGCTGCATAATAGAGAATAGGAGTAATAGGACACAGGCTGCAGGGCAACTGTGGAGGACACGAAACATCCCTATAAATTAGGTTTAGGCGCTGCCGACGCCCCGCTACCCTCTCTGCCAACCTCGATACAACATCCTTCTTACAGATTCCTTTAGCCTCACCCGATTAGTTATTACTCTAGGATACTCTCAAATCTGGAGACTTCAACGCGGTCGCCGCATTGTGCTCGTTTACTTTGCGGTCTTCGATTCTTTAATTAAACTGCTTTGAACTTATAAAATTTTTAGATATTCACGATGTATTAATCACCGCTACAACGATAAAAATTAACATAGTAATAATATTTAAATTATTTTATAATAATTAACATAATATCATATAGTAACCCTTTTATTTTAATAATCCATCGGAGGCGTCAGGGGTTGAATTTTTCCCGAGTATCTCTCTGAAACGACACCGTGCAAAAAGGGGTGGAAAAAGCTGGCGGTTGGAAACGATGACACAGCGTTATGGTTCATTCTGCGGAGAAAAAAAATCTGAAAGGGGTTGGACGAGTCGAACAGCGAAATTCTGGTAATAAATAACCGTTCGAGGCGTTACAGTTCTCACCAGCAGCGTCGGTTGCCCGCGCAACCCCACCGCGGTCTCGTTGCTTCTCGACCCCAGGCTAACGCAAGGGTCGTAGAAAGCACCCACTATGAATTATCATTTCCTATTGTTCGGAAGATCGTAAAATAACCGGCTGTTTGCGACTTCGAGCGAATCGGGAGAGATAGCCGGAAAGGGAGGAAGAGAGAGAGAAAGATTTCCTTTCTCCTCGCCACGGCAACTCGCGCCGCGAAATAATAGCGAAATCGTGGTAGATCGCCATTCATCCGCGGAAGACACTTCGGGTAAATGGAGAATAGACCTTAACCCTTTTGCTATTGAATGCCATAGCGAGGCGCCCAGCGATAATGCGTCCGTGCAATTAATATTACTTCTACGGAATATTATTATATTCGTGAAATAGTTCAGTTGCGTTTGATATCTTTTCGTGTATATATTTTGCAAATGTTTCTATCATTGTGATTTATTGAATTTTACATCGACTAATATTTTATAGTAATTTTACATCGACTAACATAGTGCTTGACATGTTAAGGAGTAATTGTTCCGAGAAAATCCAAACGAAATCGAATTTATGTTAGTCAATGGTTACAGTTTAAATATGAGAAATATTTCTATTGTTCCAGTCCGCATAGTCGCCAATATTGAAATATTCTATATTTCCTACCAACTAGTACACCTAAGGCTTGAACATTTCCCTTTGTCGACAAAGATGACATATTTTATGTTATTATCAAATCAGTAAAAGGAATTGGTTCCTGATCTTTTTCTCTAAATCTTACAAAATCTTACAAAAACATTTCTGTGGAAACGTAAGCTTCTTTATTCGAGCATGTATGTATTACCATAGAAACGATAAGAAATTTTAATAAATCCAACCAGTCATTGACATAAATAAACGATCCAACAGCTTTCTTCGATGAAGCTGTTTCGATCCA
Organism: Augochlorella aurata; assembly: GCA_028455555.1. Lineage (NCBI taxonomy): Eukaryota > Metazoa > Arthropoda > Insecta > Hymenoptera > Halictidae > Augochlorella > Augochlorella aurata. Next base: position 9,650,073 of record CM052161.1, on the reverse strand, counting down.
GGAAAATTAATCGTATACGCTGCAAGTGGGTTAAGAGATGAATACCACCACTACCGACAAAAAGACCCAGACAATTGCGTGTGGCATAAACGCACGAAATTCGCATCGCATTTGCAAGCTGTAGACGCGTGCAGCACCGCGCACTCCGTCAGCCACAATGGAGGTTTCGGCAAAAACTAACAGAAGCATGATGGTCTCGCCGCCATCTGGTCCCGTTTAATTCTCTGGTCGGCGAGTTCTCCGGTTGTAGAAGCAAACTCGCATTACACCGGGCCTCGGGCGCAGTGAAATACAACAACCAACGAACCAACCCCCGTCGCAGCGCCCTTTCTCCCGTCATTTTCTTTCTCGCCCTCGATCGGTTGGCTTCGCGAAAAACATTCCAGGCCCGATCGCCGTGAGATTAATTAATCTGATGCGACGACGCCGTGAAAAAGCGCGCCACCCCGAGAGAAGCAGAGAGAAAGAGAGAGAGAGAGAGAGAAGCCGCTAAGCTGCGAAATATTCGCAGTTACCGGCAGCTCTCCGCAATCGGTGCGCTCCGATGTGCACGCGAGCGCCGAGAGGAACGCGCCAACCGTGTCGAGAAAGAGTGAGAGAGAGAGAGAGAAAAGAGAGAAGGAAAAAAGGACTCTCATTATTACGTATCGATACGCCCGGAAAATAGCAGCGGCCGCCGGATCAGCTGCGCCGCGATGAAAAAGGGAAGGGAAGAGAGAAAAATGACGCAGGGAACCGACGGTCCGCCGCGGCGAGGGACGAAGAAAAGCAAGTATTGAGAGCGTGAGGAAAGCCGGCCGAAGACAAAACCGAAACCAGAGGCTGCGAAGAAGGGGTTAGAGGGGCAGGAGGAAGAGGATCGTGCGGGCAGGAAAATGGCGGAGGAAAATAAGTAAGGGTCGACGATTGCTGGCGAGACTGCCGCGAAAGATTTATTCGAAATTGTTAAGAGATGGAAAATCTGAGGAAAGAGAAACCTCGAAGAAATAAAAGGGTAGTAACAGCAATGCTCAAAGGAGAAAATATTATGAAGGTATATCAACCTATTGCTATGTCTTTAGGGATACCTAACAAGAGAAAGAAATAAAATTAATGCTTCACAAGAAAGGAATAACATTCATGCTATTTCATTCACTCATGCTCATTCTTCTTTGAACCTCCGTCGCGAGAGACTCTTGGATAATGATTAAGGATTTACAATGCTTGAAATTGCAGAAGAAAATGGACATGAGAATTTGTTATAATTACATTGCGGATTTCTATGCAAAATAAAAATACTTTCCATCTGAATTATAAGAAACAGAAATCAAAACCTATTTCTTCTTTTATTAATACTAATACATTGAAGAGAAGATAACAAGGTCTGTAAATATTTCTAACCTGTTTGTACTTTTGTATTTCATCGAGTCATTTTAATCATAAATGTATAATCGAGGAAAGGTAGCCTGCCACAACTGCAAAACAGGAGAAAGGCGCTGAACAGTAATGTGAAAGGAATGCAGACAGAACTAAATGGTACATAAGGAACAGATGGGAAAGAATAACCGAGAACCACTAGTCTCTATAAAGAAAGGTGAGTTCAAACTGGGAACAAAGAATTTAAACGTACGAAATCACCGGAATTGGAGAAGAAAGACAAAGTTGAAACTCTATCCGCGCAGGATAGATCCTTGGTGAAATCCATCCTCCCTATACTAAATCGTTCATTGAAATACGAAACAGGACAGTCGAACCTCGATTTACACGGCGTCCGTTTACACAAACAATCTTTCTTTCTATTGATCATTAGTTGTTCAATCCCGCTTCTACAATTTTACTTTAATGGCGGTAGACATTGTTCTCGTGTACGATGCAGTATCAGATATACAATGATGCACTCAACGCATTTACGTCCAGCAAAGTCATAATGTGGGTACGATGATGGCCGAAAAAAGGAAGAAAAAATCACTATGTCGTAAAATCACGACAAAGAATCGACACCGCATTTATATCCGACATAACTAGACTGCGGATCTTTCCGCAAAATAAAAATGTTACGCATCAATCTCAAGATTGACATTATTCCCGTCTTGAATAATGTTAATGACTTATAGATAATATAAACGAATCGTTAAATTTGTATAATAATGACACAGTTTTGTGCGTCATTTATTCATTTTCGTCATAAAATATATAAAAATCCGCAGTCCAGTGACGACGTTTACAGTAGTTGACGAAACACTGACGAAGATCAGGGAGGAGCGAAAATACCAAAGAATAGGACAGTCGAGTGAGACAGAAGAGAAAGAAGAGATCCCGAAGAAGAGTCGAACGGAGACGATGAAAGCGGGATGGAGTAGGAGAAGAAAGAGCTCAAGGAAGCGGAGACGGGAGAGTCAGCGAGTCAGAGAGGTGGCAGAGGTGCTCGAGGGTGCGGCGGCGACAGCAACAGCGAGCAACAGCCCGATCAGTCATTAAATCGTCGCGATTCCCTTTTGTTTCCGGGAGGGGGTTGGAATGTGTGGGCGCCGGTTTATCCGTCCGTGTGTTTTCGTGTTGCGCCGGGGCGAAAGGGGGTGCAAAACGACCGGCGGGGGATGTATATACTCCCCGGATGGATTCGATGGGCATAGGGTGTGCTAAAGAGCGCGAAAAGGAGCGAGCGAGACGGGGCCGAGGAACAGAGAGGACACGAGATCGTCGATGCAGTGGACGGGGGCGGAAATGGGGTTGCCGGGGGAGGAGGGGGGCAGTGGAAGGACAAAAAAAAGAGAAGAGGGGAAAGGGAGAACGGTGGAGAGCGATCGGGCGTAACGTTTTTAATTGTTTCGCGCCCAGCCGCCTTTTGTTTCGGCGTTTATGCCTCGTAAACGGTTGCTGAACGCCAACAGGGGCCACGGGGAGGGCACCGGTTCCACCTCTGACCCTCTCTTCTTTTCACCTTCCTACTCTCCGCCGACTTCCCGCCCCGCGAACCCTCTCGGCCACCCTACCGACAGCCTTGTCACACTCCTTTCCGCAATTCCGCGCCACGATACTCGTGGAAAATCGAGACGACGCTCGTTTCTTACGTCTCGGCGCACCACTAACACACCAGGTGCTTGACAAATTTCTGCTTTGGTGTACCAGAGCTTTCCGAGCTACATTTACCAGTGTCTTCCGAAACGCCTGCCGATTTTTCGAATCAGACATTCGCTAGAGCTGCAGCTAGATCGAAGATTTCGTATCTATTACGTTCTCTACGGTCTACTATCTCGTAACACGGCCGATTTTTCCCTGTTTTCTCACAACCGTGTGAAACAAAACATAGACAAAATGGGAAATATAGAAATGTGTTACGAAAATGGATTTTGAATTGCTGTGCCTTTATGAAAAATAATATGTATATACTCGTGTTTATTCAAAAATGAACAAAATAAAAGAATGAAAGAACGTAGTACATCCTGTTCGGTGAATATAAAGCGAATTACGCCCGAAAACAAGCCAAAGGCACAGCAATTGGTCAGCCCACTGTTACCGACTTCACTACTCTCATGGAACACACTTTCGGAATGCTGACTCATCCTTGAAAATGAGAATTGCGTGAAACTCCGCAGTCTATACACATATCTCCATTCCGACATAGAAACATCCGGCTATTGCGCGGCGACAAATATGATATTCGAGACGTGGATACGCAAGATCGAAATCTCTGAATATACGAGCAGCGATATCAGATCCGATTGAAGTGCCATACATCGGTGCAGGTTTCATCGATGTTGTTTCGACCGAAGTGAATTCGCAGGGATTACACGTTTGATCGACGCCAGTGTCGACCGTCAACAGCGTCAATTGACACGAACCTACCCTTGCTGTGTGTACTTTTGCTATTGAACAAACCACCGAGTATACTTCCTATCGTTACACATTGTTGACGATGCGCACGACTCGGCGAGTGCGTATACATTGAGCAAAATTATTGTCCGCCTGCGTTGTCGTCGGTGGCGTGAACGTAACTCGATTTTCCGCACCATTTTTCCCTCCATTGGGTGCAAAATAATTGGCTCCGACGAGAGATTAGGAAACATTTTGTTCCATTGCTATTAATCATTTACACTTGAGTGGCAATTCTGAGGCGCTATTGAAACTTACACTAGAATGTTTACATTCCCTGATCTGTTTTAATAAATTGCTAAAACACTTAAATATGGTATAAACAAATGCACCTAATTTTGTACAAACGGAATGAAAGTTATGTAATGGTTTTGAGTGCAAATGATTAACTATCGAATCCAGTGAGCACATTGCGCAGTTCAAAATAACTAGCCATTTTTATTTTGTCTAATGATGGTTGATTTTGAAAAAGTAGAATCATAAATGTTAGGTTAATGAAAAATTCGCGCGGTGCTTGACAATGTACCACTTATTTTTTATTCGTCAAAAAACCAACCTAAAAGAACCAAACTAAAGAAGCCAACCTAATTGTACATAGTAAAAGAAATAAAACACAAGACTTATAATGGATGCATCTATGGCTGCTAGAAGATCGGTCTCACGAAAACTGAAATAATTAGGAGTTATTTTTATACCAAGCATAATCCAACGCGAAACCTAATATGGGCCACATCAACCCGAAAGAAGCACGCGATCGGCGGCCCAAGGCCTATTATAGCAGAATAATCATAGCTCTCGTGGAGTTTGCGATAAACGATACCTTTCGACTTAATTAAAGAGTGCCGATCGCGCAACTGTTCTTCCAAGGGATGTAACAGAAGAAAGAAGCCCCTGCCGCGGTTCAAGTACATATTTGATTAACCGCCGCTTCTTTTCTCCGCCGGGGCAGAGGGCTGCTCCCCCCGACTTTCGGATAATATTTTTTCGATGGAGAGCGAAAACCGATCCGACCCGGCACAATTGCCCGAAAAGAAAACCATCAAGGATGAATATAAAACACTTCGCGATTACCCGGAGATTTCGTTTTTCCCCGTGCTTTCTTCTTTTTCAATCCGTTTCATTTCCTGCGCTCTCACCCCTTTTCTTTCGTATGAATGACCGCTCATCGAGAACCCGACGGCTCGCACGGATCCGCTCCGACCTGTGATGCAAAGACACGATATTACCGAGACTTCTATTTAAAGGAACGTTTCACCCGCCTGGATCCGCCGGTTACAATTTTATCCGATATTTGTAATCGCTGGAACTCGCATTTCCACCGAGTGGTCGCGGAGAAAATAAGAAGGATCTGCAATAGCTGCTTCTTCTGCATCAACTATTTAGTCATAAATTTTGTTGTTAATCTCAAAGATGAAACCGGTAAACTCACAGTACAATATCGGCGCAATTATTTCACGGAGGAAGACTCTTCGTACTATACAATTTCTAGAAGCCTTATCTTTATTGTTTCTGCAAAAGCTCTAATCTCTTGGCGCAATACGCGCAAAATTTACAATTGAAAACCTAATGCAACAGCGTCCAACCCTCGCCAGGTCTCAGAGTCGTCCGCAAACGCAGGATGCCGGAAAGTGTTAAGAACCGTACGATTCGAAGGATTTCCATGGAGGCCCGATCGAGAGCATAGATCCTTCACGGATCACGGCCGAGCAAACGTTCGCACAGGATAGAAAGGGGACGCTGGCCAGGAGTTTTGTTCAAACACACTTTGAAACGTGCTTCCAACGGCGGCGATGCACGTGTACGTGCATTCGAAGGAGAGGCTACACCTATGCAAATAGACAGAGAGCTGGTCTAAGCGGTGCTGTTCGTGGCCGCGCGGTGTTCCGCGTACCGGTGCCTGACTCTTTGCAAACAATGTAGCCAGGCACGTCGCGAAAACATAAGTAGCCGCCGCCGGTACGGATGGATTCCCATCTGGCCGCGAGTGCCAGGACTTTAAATATTCGAGTCGCGTTCGCGAATCCTTCTTCGCCGACGGCGAAATGGTAGGCCAAACACCAGCCTCAAGTTACTTCGGTGACACGAAAGAGCGAAGCCTTGACTCGATCCCCTCGGGTCTATTAACGCTCGAATGGTCAGAGTTTTTCTACGGTCTGACACATTGGCCCAAGTGTGTTTGACCAGCGTTATCAAAGATATCTTCGATATTCGCCAACGGCGAAGCACTTTACACAATTTCGTGTCGAATTTTGTAATAAACGAAGTTCGAACCAGAAGATAGTTTGGAGACCAACGAACTCTGAATCGAAGTCCTTGTAACATTGGTAGTCGGAAGATCAACATAGGAGAGGTCCTTAAGATCCAATACTACGGATCAGACCAAAAAAATTGACCCCTTCGTCACTCATCTCGCAATCTCGATGCTGCAATATAAACACGCGCTTGGCCCACTGTCGTTCACATCTCAGAGTAACTCTACATTTCTACATACTATTTCTATTTCATTTCTACATTTTTCAATACTGTGATATTGTCATTTTAGTTTGTGATGAAAATTTAAGCAATTATATATAATATGCAATTTATAGAACAAGATTATAGTTAGTGAAGTTATTATATTTCACGGGATTGTAGTTGAAAAGACGTTGAGACTCTTTCCGTATGCAACACAGAAACTTCCAACGAAGGAGATCGTATGTAGGAGATCGTATGCTCCTAAACGTCACGATACCATCACCCAAAATGTAAGGGAAGGAAGAGAGAGGGAGAGAGAGTACAGTACGAGGGCGAGCGTACACAGTCGAGTGAAATAATTTCCTGGTGTCCTCCGCAGCCACGAAAGAGGAAGAACGGAAGCGAACTGGTCTTTCACAAAGTTTCTTGGACACTCGAAGAAGCTTCTACTGTGAGAAACTGCCGGATAATGGTCTCCGTAGACGAAGGAGACCGAGCGATCCTTCAGGATAAAGGGTGTACCGCACACGTACACACAAAGGGACGTTCTTCCGCTCGCGTGTGTAGCAGAGGGGGGCCGCTCTACAAAGCGTATCCTGCCTACTTCACGGAGGAATCCGTTGGAAAGACCAAATCTCCGCGTCCTCCTTTTCGACGTAATGACTGCGGTGCACGTATCTGCCCCTTTGATACGCGAGACTGACATGCGTGCCATCCAAATTGGCCCTGGACCCACCCCCGCGGACCGATAAAATCCGATCGTTTTCACCGAATGGTGAACTAACATCTTCGGTTTCCTACTTTCGTTATCAGCACTTCTCAATCTTATAAATTTAATATGCCCGGTTTTTGGAACAGACGTATGATTGAATCTACACATATGAACGTAAATTGCGGCTATTTGTGAACTGTAAATGTTTCTCTATGCGATGAAATAAAATATAATTTTGATAGAGGAATAATTCCAGAGTACAGGTGTTAGATACTAAGAAATTACTCGTTTTACAAAGAACCAGGAGTATCGACCGTCTCTTATACGTTTTTTTAAAGTATTAGTAGAACACGCGTACATACCTACTGAAAAATCCTGTAACCAACAGAATGGTCAGATCGATGAAAAATGAATTTATTTTTGCAAGTTTTTATATTCTAAATTGTAGAAAAGTGTATAGCGGTCGACTTTTCTGGGAGACGCTTTTCTGCCAGATTATCCGAAATGTCTATAAAATTGTGGTTTGTTTTGAAATTGGATACGAACGCTCAAGAACGAGCGCGCTGGTCGCTTGTTGCACGTATTCTTATTTAGAATTGCGTAAATTTTCATATGAAATCTGTCTATAAAATTTCATTTAAAATCATTTTGGTACAAGTCTTGACAAAGTTTTAAGTTCTGTAAATCTTGAACCATTTGTATGTACATCGTAAGCTGCTTGCATCATAATGAAATAACGAAACTATAAGTGCTGATATACATGAAAATATAGCCAAACTTGCACTTTTATGTTTAATATCAAATAATTAAAATAATTAGTTTTACTTTCAATTTAATAAATTTGTCTTCGTTACACTATATTTCATGGTAAAATTGTTAAAAAATCTTTGGATTTCAACGTTTGAAAGAGTTGTTAGTTTAGAGAAGAAACAAATATCTTGGAGCGTCAAAAATTGCCTTTCGGCCGAAAATGATCGACCTCCGTGACCACTGTGCATCCGGTAGAAATCATAAGTTACCAGAAACGGTTTCAACATTGAAAGCATTAATCCTTTTTAAGCCGGGAGGAGGCTTGGGCAATCTAAAAGGGCAGCAAGTTCGGAAGGGGTGGAGCGCGGGTACGCGTGTAATACAACAGGATCACATCCAGGAGACGCACAATACAGGGTATCGCCGGGATCTCGGTAGATCCAGGGCCGCGAGGAAGAGAGCGAGAGTACATCAACCCTCTCCTGTCGGCGGGCTCCGGATCTTCTCCGGAGCCAGCAAGAATACAGAGACCGAGCAACCAACAAACTGGTCGTGAATCCCCCGCGGTGCGGTGGTAGGCACTGGCCCGAGAAATTCAATTACGGCTAAACTTCTCGACTGAAGACGCGCCCGCCTCTGTACACTACTGTAAGCACTCTGTTTCGAAGATCGAACGGAGAGACATCTTGTGCACTTGCGACCCTCGACTTTTCAGATGGGGTGGCCGCCGGGGGGTCTCGACGGCAAGGGGATCGCGGGGTTGGTGGCGGCAGAGACACCGGGCAACGGGAACAAGAGGAGCCTAGGTGTAATTGAAACCGAGTGAAATCGAAGTTTCCATCCCCTGACGGAAAACTGCTTCTACCTCTCTATCTCTCTACGTTCCTCTCTCTTTCTTTCTTGTTCTCTTGCCTCGAGATCAAACCAACGGAAAAAAAACGATGAAAAGAATTTCTGTCGAATGCAAAGCTCGGGATATCGGGAAATGTTAGGAAGTATTGTGCATTGTTTAACTTTTACTGCGCTGTGGGAAGCTACCGACAGCGTGCTTCTCGAGAAAAGTACAGTGGTGCTGAGATAGATGCAACGAGTCAGGACTTTAGCGTTGCAGCTATTTGGAGAGGCGTATGTTCGGAGTGTCTTTCTCCAATTTGTTTCAAGCAATTATACTGTCGCAAAGTAAACAGAACTTTTTTTGTAACAGTAACGCCTTGCACTTACTTAATGTCCCGCACATTGCAGCAATCGAGTGCCTCGTCAATGACAGGGGCTCTGAATCTGGTCTATTTACATACCTTGCAAGCGTAAGAGAATAACGTAACGCCTGTTTCAAGTGCTAGCGGGGATACGGAGATGCGACTAAGTGGACACCACTGTACTTACAATTCAGCGGGAACTTTCGAAGCTTCTATTAGACGAGATAGAACGATCACAGATGATATGTGAAAGAAAGCAGAACGCCTCGGAGCGTAACTGGAACTGTTTCCCGCGAGTATTCATTTCGCACAGGCTCCCGGCGACCATCATTTTTCCAATATTCCGCGAAGCTGCAAAACGAGCAATGAAAATATGGCACGCGACCAAGAGAGAAGAGACAGAACGAGAGAGAAGGAGCGCACGCGTTTAGCACGCATGAGCTGCGTATGAGTGGCCATTAGGAGCGTGCGTGAACATACACGGCTAAATAGGGCAAGTGGCCAGAGACCATAATGTTAAGTAAATAATGGCCAAACTCGTGGCCCCTTATTATACCACTCGAACCAGAAGTCGTGCACTCGTTAGTGGCGGCTTTTAATTCTCTCCGTGTTCAACCCTTCGCTCCTTTCCGGGCTTCTTCTCCTTCCTGGCTCATTCTCACCCTCCCGTGAAGTGCACGCGCGTGCCGTTTCTCTACCATGAAGAGTGGACTTGTGCTTCTTAACGGTACCAAAGCGGCGCGGTGGCCCCGTGGACCCACCTGTTCGGTCAAGACCGTCACGATGGTACTTTCGACCGAAGAAATATCGAGGCCCATTCTTATCCCCGGACCGGGCTTGTTCGATACTGATCGTGCGCAGGGGTTCCAATGCTTTCAGATCAGAATCAGCTACCTATGGCACTCGCATGCTCGATAAGGGCTTCTGGAGAGGAGGGATCACCGGACAAGTGTATACCACTCGGTGATAAAAGAGATGGTTTGGATATTTGATATTGTCATCTTGATCTACATCAATATTTTCATTGGTTAAAGATATATGCGTTGTTTGCAAGTTCAATATTTTCATTGGTTAATGATATATGCGTTGTTTGCAAGTTTGCATATATTTCCTGGTATCCACTGATCTTTGATAAACTTAGATAGTTCGTGTCAATTTTCTTAAACTTCCACATTAAATTGTTCTTTATGAGAGAACCAAAATTCAAACCGTACTAGATTATCAAAGATGAACTAAGTCCTCAGCTTGGATAATGTACCATTATGAATTATTCATTTTTAACAAGTACAATGATTTATCGAACATCTCTTACAGAAACTATTTCATAGTTTATTTCCACAGAAAATCTCATATCAATCTAATCAACATCCTTCACTAATTCTTTCACGGTACATTCTACAACCTCCAACGATTATAATTCTGATCAGTGAGCAAATGAGTATAAATCAGAGTAACTAGTTCTACAAAAATGTACATTTGCAATGGTAAAATAAGATGTTGAGTTTTGTACGTTGATTTGATTTCGGTTGCATCATTCCCACCATAGGTTTTGAGAATGATGCGGTGTCGTTCTCACGCGTTTTACTCCTAACATCTAATTAATTAAGAGATCGTTAACTTACCTCCAATTCCACCGACGATTGGTTCCTGCTTCTCGATCTTGGGCTGCCGGTACTCGTCCTGTGGCAGTCTCTTCCGTTGCAGGAGGCCGCAATCAGGCTGCTGATGGAGTTGCGTTTGAATGTGTGCGGCCGCGGCCGCGGCTGCGGCTGCCGCCGCCGCTGGAATTGCCAGTCCGGCCGGACTGGCAACATGGCCCGGGTGCGGGGGTGGACTGCCAGCTGGCGTGGTTGCGGTCGCCGCGCCAGGGAGAACGGGGGCGGTGGTGCAGCTGCCTGCATTGTACTGCAATTGCAGGCCCAACTCACGCGCCTCGCTTTCCTCCTGGGCCTGCTGCCTCCGTAACGCGACCTGGGGATTGTTCCTCTGGTTAGCTAATTGGGACCTTGAAAATTCTTTAATGGAGGAGTTCGGTTTCTAACGCGTCGTGTGCTGGTCGACTTTTTGGTATTTTATTTACCATCATTTCATTGGAAATCAGAGATCATAAAACGTTACTTTCATCTTGGCTTCGTGGATGTTGCAAGATACAAACGGTCTGATCAGGATATTCCTGGTACTATGTTCAGTTACAAGTTACTATAAGCTGCAAGACATTTTTTGTCTTATTAAGACTTTGCGGATTTTTAAATACAGGTAGCCCTCCTACAACACGGCATCTTATAACACGGTTTCGCTACAACACGATTCGTAAATTGCGGGAACCCTCCTCTGTTGTAACACGGCATCCTATAATACGGTTTCGCTCCAACATGATAAGAAAATTGCAAAAACCTCTGTACAGCACTGTGTTTACTTCTACAGCCGCGGCGAGGCTTGCCGTCTTAAAGATACAATGTTGCCACTGAGATGTTTACATTCCTTCTAGCTCAGTGAGTGAAACGAAAGTGTCTCACGCTCTGCTGGTCGGCAGTCTGTGTCGAGCCACGGTGCGTCAACACGTTCGTCGCCAACAATCGATCACCAAAATTTTCACAAAATGGAATTAGAACTCTTT
>CM052161.1:9614464-9638392 GCA_028455555.1 Augochlorella aurata | reverse complement strand
CAACAATCGATCACCAAAATTTTCACAAAATGGAATTAGAACTCTTTTGCATTTGAAACATCCTAGTTAAATTCAGTTTGGTCGGATATATTGAAATGAAAATAAATTTTCAAAATTATTTAACAACTAGCGTCACCCATAGTTGGGTGACGTGGCGCTGAATGTGTTAAAGAATAACTTTTTCGTCTTTATTAAATTAGAGTTGCGTGAAATTAAAATAATATTTTTTGTTTTTTTTTCTTTGTTTTGTGTTATACATACATTTATATTTTTAATAAAAATGAAGTTGTTTATGTAGAATTAAAAAAAATATTTATCTTTAATAAGTTTTCGGAACGTAACCCCCTTTTTGTACTGGCTCTGGGTCTCGTACAACACGGTTTCACACAACACGGCGTTTTCTAGGAACCTATCTACCGTATTATAGGAGGGTTACCTGTATTACAAGAATCAAACGATCTAGCGAAAACACTCCTGGTACTACGTCGGGTTGCAAGTTACTACAAACTGGACGATACATTTTGTTTTACTACATTTTAGATTTGTGGATATTACGAAAAGCCAGCGGTCTAACGAAGAACCTCCTGCTACCATATTATGTCACAAGCTACTATGAACAGCATGTAATTTTCTGTCTTACTAAAACTCCATTGGATTTTTTGAGAAAACCCCTATTGAGAAAACCCCTTGTGTACTATGTTAAGTTACAAGTTAATGCAGTAGGCAAACTTGTTTGCAACTGCAAATGCAGTTTTCTCGGAACATTGTATTTAAAACGATGTTCACGGTAACTACAGCAAACATTAATTTATCGTCGAGCAAATATTGCCACAGCTTATGGTTCGGAACGTTGGATGTTTAGTTAGTCTTCAAAGAACTGATAATTAACTGGCAATTAGTTACATTAGATTGTTCCGCTGAAAATATCTACATGGTATTTCTTTCAACAATATAGTGGCTAAAAAAGCTTTAATTTCTATTAACCTTTTCGTTTATTCGTACGATTTTTATTGCATAGCGTCAAAAGGCAATCAACAAGTAGTTGGGAAGTATTTATGGCGCATTCATAGTATTGTGATAAAATGTGTGTGTAATTGGAAATTTGTTTAATAAATTATATTCGCAAAGCAATTGGAAAAGGAAAAAAGAATTAGGATGGCCTTGTGCTGACCCAGTCACACGTCTCCGTCGGATCGTCAGTTTAATTAATAATTTAAACTTAAGTAATAAGCAACCATAAAAACATTTTGCAATTGCGTTAAATATAAAGAAATATTAGTTACTGTGATGTTGTGTTCGAAGTTGAACTTTAATATCCATAGACTACTGCCGACGGTCGTCGCCATCATAGGGACGCAAGAAAACTATTTTGTATTCGAGACCCAGATATTCGTGGAAACTCACAATTTGGTATTCTAACTGTATTAAGCAACGTAAAGCAACGTAAACATGTTTGTATTTTGCCACTTTCATCAGAGTTCGAATCTCGTCTTAATTCCAAATGTACATAAAAGTACATTTTATTATTTCATCTAGAACATTCTTTACATTATTTGTAGCCGTTTATGTCGTCAGAATTGACACTGAAGTTATTATTTGTACGAAGAAGATAAGAAAACGGATACGTATCTACGCACCATTCTAGATTTAATATATGAGTTACCGATTTACTCATAGTTCACCAAAAAAAAAAAAAACAAGATGGTGCAACAAGAACCGCGCATACGTTAATCATAGATTAAACTAAAAGGAGATGTACACGCGCGGAAATCGTACCAATAAACATATTTACGGAATAATATTTCCAATTTAAATTGGTATAAACATTTCTGATCGCTTATGGCGCTCTAAAATTGTTTCACCGTGGGCGGGCATATCCACTCCCAATAGCAAAAGAGGGAATGATTATTCATTAGCCTTTTAACTCTTCAACTTCCGCACACACAAAGAGGCCGATTGCTGCGAATAAAATTCAACTTCCGATTGAATGGAAATCAATCTCGCGGGGCGTATATCACAGGAAGATATCTCGACGGATATGGAGCAGGTGAAATTCACGTAGGCAATGATATCAAAATGATGTAATAAGAGGGCACAAGGACCGGTAAATCAAAAACTCGAGTGGGTATAGTGTTACGATCCGGCGGAACCGATTTACGGCGGAACCGATTACGGGTTCGTAATTTCATCCGTGGCTAAGTCAAAATGCCAACGGGAAATTAACGCTCGTTTATTGCTGCCTTTTATATGGCTTATTTCATATTTCCAGATGGAATAATTATTCTTCATATAGAAAAATTATTCAATAGGTATATTCTCCGGTCCTAATAAACACGATTTATTTTCCACCGCGCCCGTAATCACGATTTTTCGGTTCTATTAACTTAACTTTAATTAATGATGTAGTGCTTTCTATTCAGAATAATTGTGTGCCAATTTTGAACCATATGTTCATGTGAATTCGTACGCTATGAAAGTTAAATTACCAATGAATTCAATTAGTATTTAACTTGAATTTACCATTTAAGTTGATAGAAAAATGGTAGCGCTAAAGCTAGCGACGGAAAAGGATTTCTTTACTGTAGATTACTATGTAAACAGGGCTTATTTGCTTGTCAGATTGAGAAACATAAGAACGACTGAGAGAAAGAAAGTCGCACGTTCAAAGAGACCCTCTCGCTGATTCTAATTGAATCAGTTCACACTTCCTTGAACCATTTCACGAAGTCATGGGAGAGGAAACGACACCCGCAACTCACGCCCCAAACGAATACGTTCGCAGAATTTTTCTACAAGTGTCCTACTAATTAAGTGTTACTCGCTATTTCATTAACCATCTCTATTAATCGTTTTTAAATAGTAAAATTCCCAATATAGCAATTGCAATATCAATGATTCTAATGTCTAATGTATTAATATTAAAACCTCAATTTAAGGTACAAAATCAAATTCAAACATTATAAAGTGCGAATTGCTTGTCAGAAACAACTGTATACTTCTCCGTGCTTATCCGACTCTAGTGAGAAAGAAATTGATTTTGCGCACCATTTTATGCATTAATTTAATGATCCTTGTCACTCGTAACATAATACTGTGTTATTCGAATGAGAAGAATTATTGATATGTAACTAATTATTTTATCATAATAGTATAATTATTAACTAACATTTCATTTGTCTAATAAATAATAGTAACAAAAAAAGACTGATAGTCTTACATATTAAGTTTAATCATTTTCATTATTGGAAATTATGTCAAGATAAAATGTGTTACCATGTATATTAATCTATTAAATAACAATCACACTTCCACTACAATCACTACTTTAACTATCAGGTTATGTCACTCACTCCAGTTTGCCATTTTTCGATTTATATCGGTCTAACGCTCTTACTAACTGAATTTCATCAACTATATTGCACACACATCATAAAACATAATTACAATTACTTTAAACACCTTTTTAATATAAACTTTCAATACTTACAGCGGTAATTGCAATTAACAAACGTTCTACATTTAGCGGGAAACTATTTGCGACTCGACCGAACACCCATTCGATTCTCGAACTGTATTACACAACCGAACATTTCAACAAGTCGATACATGATCTTCCCATTGCATCGAAAGCTTTTCCTTCATAATAATTCTAATGACATTAAGACTATACGAACAACAGTTACTGTATACCTTGTCTTCTTCATTTATATTTATTTTTCTGTTGTATTTTATATTCCACGCTTGACATAAACATTCTAATAAACGATTCCTCGAGTCAAAAGACAACCAAGCAACGGTCACTGTGCCTTTTTCAAACGAATAATCGAAATCCGTCAAGGAAAATCAGAATTAGACAATAATTCTCTTCATTAACTAAAAGTTTCTACATTTTACAAAAACGCGGTTTACTCATGACATGCGTAAGAACTACTGTGTAAGCGTAATAAGGGAAGTCTGTATTCATTAACGACATAGAGCCAAATTTTCGTCACTGTTCAGTCTCACCTTAATCATAACCTGTACTATTACGTTCGCGGATATCTGCTACACGCGGGACAAACATACATCGGCCAAGAATTACGCATTACTCGACTATGTAATATACTAACAAACTACTTTACCTGGGCAGCCATGACACGTTGGCGCTCGGCGATGAGAGTACATTTTGCACACACGCAGTCCCGCCAACGACAGTACCGTTTGTGGCCCTTCAACGCAGACACGACACCGTGGTTACGGCATCTCGCGCACTTCGGTGTCCTTTGGTATCTCTCGGCACTGGCACGAAGGAAGAACGCGGCCGGTAGCACGTGATGCTGCTGCTGTTGCTGCTGGTGCTGCATCAGTTGGCCCACGTCGACACCAAGCCCGACACCCCGCGGTAACGACATCGTGTCGCGGAATCGAACCGGTTACGTGCGTACGAAACGGGAAGAAACAGTGGGACGAGAACAGAGATCACTGAACAAGAAACGATCAACAACGATCACGGATAGACATCATCGCGAATGTCGACACAGAACCGGGACAACGAAATCGTGCGACGATCACGGGGAACAGTCTCTTTCGGCCGAGCATAAAGCCCAGTGGCCACTAACACGCATCGCTCTCATCGTAACGAAATCGATCACTGCCGGTAGTCTCTAGTCAACTTTGGCACATCCCTCGAGATCACGACGTCGGCGGTCGTCCACGAATTCTCCGTTCGGTCCAATGTTCCAGAGGGGGACCAGACTGTATACTATGTCGAGAATCGGTGGCCGACAGGATCATCCACACACGCGATCGTTACTTGGCGGTGGCGGTGACGCAGGGGGAGAGGGGGGCACACGATGCCTGGCAGTAGCGAGCGCGGCCACACGGGTTCTTCTTACTTCAACCGAAGAAATCACATTTAACGCCGTTCGCTGTAAACTCTCGAACCGGCCCCGTGGAGCGAGCGAGACACTGGAGGTAGGTGGTGACGGCGACGAGCGCGCGGCAAGGGGAGGGGGGTCGAGGCTTCCGAGACTATCAGCTGGAACGCGCACGCGCCCACACGTCCGAATTTCTACGCCGACGAAGAAGAGCGACGGCGTCGCGGCGGTACCACCACCGTTCGTACGGGTGTCGGGGTACGAAATGCGGGATCGGGCTGACTCCTGTCGCGGCACTCTCTCTCGCTCTCCGGCATTGTCAACAATTGCAGCATCCCGGGGTGAGTCGATTCAGGTAGCGCGGAGAGACAGAGAAACGGTGGTGGTGTCGCGGCAGCGAAGAGGGAGCCCGAAGGCGGTCGGTGGCGGAGGAGGTGGGGGGAGTCGGCGCGGCGGCGTGGAGGGGGCCGACAATCCTAACCGCCGCGCCGGAAGGGGGAGAGGGCGGAATGTCACGGTGGATCCTGGAAACCGGGAACGGAGGGCAGGAAGGTGTGCAGGAAAACCGTGAAAGAAGGTGGAAAAGCAAGAGCAGAGAGAGAAAGAATCGGAAAAGAAGCGAGTGGCGCTCGGGGAGTGAAAGAGAGTGACGAGAGGGAGAGGACAAGTGTGTGGTACGAGAGGGACGGAACGATGAAAGGAGGTGGGACGGTTGAAACCGCCGAAAGAGGCGAGGGAGAGGGGCAGGCGGAATGTCGCGGAAAGCATCCAGGAAGCTGCAAGCGAGATAGAGAACGGAGAGGAAAGTGTGGAGGAAAAACGTGAAAGAAGGCGGAAAAGTGGGAAGAGAGGGAAAGAATGAGAAAAGAAACGAGAGATGGGTAGAGGGGAAAGTGTGAAGCGGGAGCGGGATGGATAGATGAAAAGGACCGAGTAGGAGCAGGGGAAACGGTGGGAAGGTATGCAGCGGGGAGGGATAGGGCAGAAACTAACGACCCCTCCACAGTTGCGCGAAATAAAACACTGTGCCACAGTGTACCTCCCCGGAGCTTCAGCCATACGCGACGCCGCGCTTAGGCGCGGCCACGCCCGCGCGCCCATCCGATTGGCCGAGCCCGCTGTTCCGCCAAGATGTTAAGAGTTTATATCTGACCGGGGGAGAAAGGGGGACATACCCAACCACGTACCCACCTACCAACTCACCCTCGATAAACTGTGCGTATATACGAGTGAGAGAGAGAGAGTGAGAGAGAGAGGACGCGAGGGAGAGGGAGAGAGGGTGAAGGGGATCGCGCGCGTATCAGACCGTGTGTAGTTTGTATATCGGTGCCTGGCGGTAGAGGCAAAACGGACGAACACATTACTCTTTTATTTCAAAACCCGTTCCGAACCCGCGGCCAACAATGCGTAGCGATGCTCAGTCGTTTCTCTTTACGCTCCGCCTTTTGTTTCGCTCGGGACTGTTTTTAACCATGCACGCCTTCCTCGTCCCCTTCGAAGAAGAACATGTCCCGTCCTTCTTTACTTTATTCTTTCTTTCCTTCGATTTTTTTTTTATTTTCTCCTTTCAGCATCTCACTCTTGCTCCGTCACCGTCGCTCTCGCGACCGTCTCCTCCGTCTCGCTTCTGTTTTTCTTTCTTTCTTTCGTTCTTTCGTTTCTTTTTTTATTTCACGTCCATCCATCCATGGTTTGCTGCCTCTCGGTGCCCTGTAAACCACACGAACGCACAACGTCATATTATAGCGGACGAGCCTTTCTTGAATCATATTCTACAATGAGGTTTCAATAGGGGGAAGCCCTATTGTCGTTCACCAATGGCGACCGATTTTATAGTGATCTAATGTACAGATGTTATTTACCCGGCAATGAGAACGGAATAAAAGCGTTCTGCGATCTCGATCCTTGTACATCTCTCCCTCCCCCTTCTCTACTCTCTTTTTCACTCTTTCTCTCTCTCTCTCTCTCTCTCTCTCTCTCTCTCTCTCTCTTTCTCTCTTTCTCTCTTTCTCTGTTTCTCTCTTTCTCTCTCTGTTTCTGTTTCCCTACGATTGCTTACCCTACCACTGCCTGTCTACGCTGGCCGCACAATACTATGCCCTACCTACGTACAATGGCACTATTACCTTTGACTTAGCCATGCGGACGAAAGTAACTATATCGGGACAATCCCGTGGTCACGGTATTTGCATTCAAATATACTCGGTTACGATATTTAGGCTCGGTTGCGTTGCGTTTTATTAGCTGATACCCGAGAACATCGCCATTGAATATTGTTCACGATTAAATAAGTCTCATTTCATTGCACATTTTTCACCAATGAAATCAGGCGTGTGCAGGGTGCCTTATACGAATGTAGACATTTTTCTCTGAGAGATCGCATTTCATCAAAAAGACATTATCGTAAAAAGAATAGTAAAACAAGAATTAAATAAACACAACATTTTTCTCTAATTCAAAACAGCTCTGCCATTATCAGATAAAAACTTTCGGCTACGATTTTCACTGAACCGCATGTTACGACGCGTTCGTCCATTATTTATAAAACGCAATGACGATTCGAGCAACATCGAAAATATGCGTGGATACGGGTATTCATCGATACCGGTGTACATCGACACGGACCATTTTTTACTCTGGCATATCGGCCACTCAAAAGCGAATGTGCGCGCCGATGGATAAATCAATAAACCAATAGCTATGGCAATACACGCCTGCATTTAAAGTATCAGGCGACACCACCACAGCCTTATTTATGCAGTTGATCGAATTACAATGCGTGCAAAATTGTCGCGTCTACCCGCCCCAATTTCAATTATAAACAAACGTTAAATTGCGAACTGTAAAGATTAATTTTCCATACAGACACCGTAATCGTTTTTCACAGACTTGACGAAATCCAATGAAGATTCTCAAGAGTTTGTACACGCAACAGAGAAGCCACAGAAGATACAATATGACCGTTCCCAAGATCAAGATCGTAAGAAGAAATATCTTAAGAGGACTCTCCCACGATTCTTACCACCTGATCTCCGCCTTTCGACAAGTATCCGATAGATCGCTGAAAGCGGCAGGTACAACGTGTAACAAACGTGTATACACAGAACCTTCCCTACGGCTATTTACATTGGGGTAGCGGAGATCGAGATCAAGATCGCGTCTGTATCGAGTTACAATGTTTGCAAACAGAACACGGGATCGGCAACACCACGGAAACGGCTGATCAAATCAGCGCTGATCGGATAAGGGAGATTAGGGCCGTAGGACACAGTACGTCAAAGAGCAACAAGAGCGCAGGTACAAAACGGCTGCACGTCTGCAATATCTGCGTGGGTGAACGCTGTGTGACCTCTTTGTCGGTCAACGGGCAAGCACGGAAACGAGAGAGCTGGCACCGGGAATTCTGTTGTTCGAATGGCGCATGGTCTCTTCGGTTACATCACTGTTCTCGCTTTTATTTGTGACGCCATAGTTCGGTTTTCACGTTTGCTCTGGAAACACTGCGAATCATCCTTTTCTTCGCACGCTGCCTTTGTCCCGTTCTGTCTTCAAAAATTGATCTAACGTCTTACGTCTTACAGTCCCACTTAGTATAATTCGTTTAAAACGTGGAAAAGAAATTGATTCCAAACAAGACCTCGACTGATTCGCAATTGGTCGCAGGGCGGGTATGTAATAAGAAGAATGGTAGAAAAATTGTATACGCTAGGGTGTTACTACGATCTGGTAACCAGTTGGAAGCATGAGGACCGGGTGAGCAAAGTAATCGGACCGGTACGATACTTTAAATTGAGGGTCACACAAAGAGTTACTGCTATAATCCCCGCTAAATATTCCTCTTAATCCCTTCATCAAAGTTATTTCAGACTTGCCACATTATCACGGCCATTTAAATTACAAAGCGTCGGGTACCTACATGGGGTCGACTAGACTGGATCTGGAACGGACGAGGGTCTTATTGGTTGGAATATTGGTCACACCCTTCGCCACGCACGCGACTCATACATGAAAACAGTGTTACTGATCCGACGTGCTTAATCTTGATCGTTTACCTTAACTAAACGGAGAGGCAACGATTTACTATAAATCAAATTCGAAAATTGTGACAAAAATAGGAAAGGATAATTAAAAGTAACATTGACCACCATCAATAAATTGCGGATATTTATGCAAAATAAAATTGTCTATATATCTTGGCATTAGAAGCCGAGCACAACTTTATTTCTTTCTTGAATAATTTTAACAAATTCAAATTACTACATTAGCATTCTTAGCTTCTTCGAATCTTTTCACTGTTCCAAATATCATTCACCCATTTTTATCATAAATGCCTAAAATCCGCAATTCGATCATCGCGCTTGTCGAACTTAATGAAAACCCAACAAATCTGAGAACCACGAAGATAGTAACATGTCAGGGCCACGTGTCATCAGCCACACGCACCGATCATCTTTGGCGCTAGCACAGACACGATAGCCACCGTTCGAAAACGCTCGGACCCTGGATATACGCACCCGGGTCTCCCTGGCCAGAGAAACGGCACGAAGAGAAGTGTACGCATATGGGTTATGTATGGATCTCGGCGTGTTCTGTGTTTGAAGGGTTGCAGATAATATATAACCCGTTTCGCCGACGAGAGGGAAAGAGAGGGCGAGCTAGAGAGCTTTTTAGCTTTGACCGTTTCATCTGGCGTCGGTCGGGTCCAGCCCGTGCTATTTCGCCCCCGTAATATCAGTGCACCTATATCTCTACGTCCGTCACGTTTTTTTTTTCTCCCGCTCCCCATTCGCAGCCCTGGGGCTCCCGATCGGTCCTGCTCTCTGCGGTCCGGAGGCTTTAAAAAAATGAGCCGGGACATTATTTTTACGGGGTCCTCCACCCCCGGTCGGCCCTCCGCCCTTCGTCCTCCGGACCCTGCCGGCGACCCGTAGCCTCGAGTGACCGGTCCGGTTCAGCTGGTCGTCGTTTCCGCCGGCGCAGCTTGCAATGTGCCGCATCAGCGAATGTGCAAAAATCCAAGGGGAGAGAAGACCGGGGGTGCGGCGCGGAGGAAAATCGGCGACCGTTTCGCGGAATGGGGACGAACAAGGTGGGCGAGACCAGCTCGGAGAAAAGGGGACGGGGGACAGAAGAGAGAAAAAGTTGCGGCGAGGTGTGAACGTGAGAGAAAGCCCGCGGTACGGCGGAAGCGAAACGGGGACGGAGGAAAAAGATTATATATCTCGTCTCCCACGTCCGTTCGTTCGTAGCACGGTCGTTCCCGGCCGTGGTGTGGATGTGGCCCCGTGGATATATCGGAGCCTGGGAAGCCATTTTCAATTCAATCTGTTAAAAGCACGTCAAAAAGTCATACGGTATTTCACCGGCGCGGTAGATCGCGGCGAGACCGCAGCCTTCACGCGGCGATGGCGGTGTCGCGGTGAATGGCATCCCCGGCTATGCAGCCGACGAAATATGCGCCCTTGCACCAAGTCGATTCACGTCGGAAACGACTGACGGCGAGCTTTGAACCTTGGTCGCGTTGGCAACTTCCGGTGAACAATCGTGTCTTTCTAATGAAACTTCGTATTGCATCTAGTCGCGCATATCCTATCGACATAATTGACCTCACAATCTACTTAGATGTAATCCGTTTCATAAATAACTGTAAACTGCTTTGAGACGTCGAGCTCTGGCCTCCGTAATTCAATGAAGTTTCCTTTTGTACTCTTCAAGTTTGTTTGCTAATTAGCGAAATAAAACCGACAGGACAAGATAGAGTGTCTGTTTAAATCTAAAATTTATGTGGTTAATAGTACAGTTAAATTTTATTGCAATTGAGAAAATTTCATCTCCAAGGAAAAAGGAATGGAGACTTCTCGCTCTACTATACGCCCTCGTGTAAGAACAGTTATATTTGAAGAGGGTGAAACGGGCGTGGTTAACAGCCCTAGGTGAGACAGTGTCGACCAATAAGAGAGCCTAGCCCGATGTGGCAACAGTTGCAAACGCAAGCGCCGTCAGGGTTGCCTGTGCGGGTTGCGGATAGGTTGATGTGCACGGGTGTTTAATATATGGGCGCAGACTCGAACACTGGCGACGGCTACAGTATTCAAACGGCTACGCCTGCCCTGAGCTCGCCTCCAGATTGGTTACTAATTTAACCCATTCGCTGACAGACCTTGCTACAGTCTATCCAATCGTTTTGTCGTTCAAACTGCACGCCTTTGATTGGAGACACGAATAATAACCCTTTCGATACTATATTCGTATGCACGCGTCTATCAACAGATATGGATGACGTGCATGCAGGCAGAGGGACTCGTACACATAAACAGAAAAATGATTTACTGCAAAATTAAATTGTTCTTTATTTCGATCAGAAGAAAGCTTGGGAAGAATCGCTGTGGCGTAAACAAATTATTTTCGTGATCTAGTGTAAGTTTGTCCTTTCGAATAAAATTATTCGCAGCTCGGTGGTTTCATGTCGAAAATAAAGCTATACAATTTTATTATCGCAAAATGTTTAATCTTCGATTAAAGATACGCGAAATCTGTAATAAGAAACGTGTGGCAAAATTTCATTAAAAAGAGTGTCTTCACTCATTCGCGGTCAATACTAATTCGATTTTGTCCACTGAAACATTAGTGGCTTGGGTTCTTTAGAATATTCATTCAAAACGAACAGCATAGTTTCTGTAACATCCGAAGGACTACTGTAAAAAAATTTCTGCTCTTTAGCATTTTTGCCTCTATTGAACGCTTCCATGATAAACTTGCCGTCCGATGTAAAGAACAAAATTCTAGGAACGTATTTTCCATCTGGTTGAAATTTTCCCGAATTTATAAATGGGTGTTTTCTCGCGTCTACTTTTATCATTACAAATCTGCAAAAGTAACATTTTCTATTTTAAGAATTGTTTTAACTAATATAAACTTAACGCTATATGTATATTCATATTTCATTTATGTACAGGTAACCCTCCTTCGAATGCGAAAGAGTTCTAATTCCATTGTGTGAAAATTTTGGTGGTCGATTGTTGGCGACGAACGTGTTGACGCAAACTGCCGACCAGCAGCGTGAGACACTTTCGTTTCACTCACTGAGCTAGAAGAAATGTAAACATCTCAGTGGCAACATTGTATCTTTAAGACGGCAAGCCTCGCCGCGGCTGTAGAAGTAAACACAGTGCTGTACAGAGGTTTTTGCAATTTTCTTATCGTGTTGGAGCGAAAACCGTGTTATAAGATGCCGTGTTGTAGGAGGGCTACCTGTATATCCTTCTTAGATTCTTATTCTGATTTTCTTTCCAATTATATATATATGTTATTAAAAATTATTATAGATATGTTAAAAAATAATTGGAATGTCTTTTACGACAATTTTTATGTAATCCATACAATCTAACACTTTCACATTTTTTACAATACTTAGAAAATCTAAATACAGGAGTGGCAGAGGGCATCATAGCGACATCTACCGATGGTAATTGCTGTATCTGCGCCGTACTTCATTACTTACAAATTTTGTATCTTGATAAAGCTTACCGATCGCTGAGATCCATTATACGAACAGATTTGGAGAACTTTTCTTTCAATATTTCACATGCTGGGCATCCAATTTTATAAACGAACAAGAATATTGGTTTTTGGGTTTTCTTAGCTTCCTCGAAGCCATTATCAAAAGATTTCCATTTAAACAGGTGCTCCAGAATACAATTAGGGTCTGCATTTCCTGCTAATTGATTTGCTAACTTCACAATACTGAAAGCGCTGAGATATCCGAGGTATTGAATCAAATTTATCATTTCTTCAGTTATTGGAAATTATCATACAATACGAGCAATCGGCTAAACTACAATCGTTTTCAGCTTCAACGATTGATCTTCGTCAGCATAACGCCGATACGCTATTGTATCGAAATTTTCTATCACGTGAAATTTTTAAACAATTTCGTGGAAGTTAATATAACCACACAATGTCATACGTCATACATAACTTAGGTGAATCTGTGCATGCATTCAAGCTATTAAATATTAATTGATTATATCAGATTATAAATTTGTAAACCCGCGATACTGTTTTACCAACATTACAGAATGATGGTAAATCGATATTGGCACCCGAATACAACGAGGTACATAATTCATCTCACTAGCGACACCGTAGTTTGCTTCAAATTTAGCGCCATTTGTGTGACAAAATTGCATTCTAGCATTCCTGCACTCAATTTAAGGTTATATTTTTTATAATTTTAACAAAACATGAATACTCAGTCGATTGTTTCAAATTCCTAACTATACTCCTAATCTATTTTCTAAATGATTAGTTGAATCGTATCTGTAAACATGTGACAATGGTGAAAAACAAATTTATATTAAAGGATAGGTTAAGATATTTTCCTTTAATATTACATTCTGTTTGAATACCGTGAAAATATAACGGACCATCGAGAAAAATGAGCAAACTATGGAATTATCTAATATTTCAAGGATGGATATCGTACTTAATGGCAGCCGGCTTACTTGTTTTCACAAGCGGCTTCCTACTTAATCGCGTCTCCAGACTGGAATACGCTGAATGTAAATATTGCACCGATCCTGGTGGCTGTAACATCGAAAATCTTCTACAAAATCCTGAAGATGCAGCAGCTACCTGCCTCGAAAGAAAAGCACGCGTTGTGTTGCTAGTCGTTGATGCTTTAAAGTATGATTTTGTACATTGGTACAATGACAATAGCTCTGCTCCAACATACTATCGTAATAAACTGCCGATAATACACAAATTGTTGCAATCAGAACCTACCAAATCTCGTTTATATAAATTCATAGCGGATCCCCCAACAACAACCATGCAACGATTAAAAGGTCTCACAACTGGATCTTTGCCTACATTTATTGATATTGGATCTAACTTTGCTTCTGAAAGCATTGACGAAGATAACATTGTTAATCAGAATGCTGACAAAGGTATCATATTCATGGGAGATGATACATGGACTAATTTATTCCCTAGAAAATTCAAACGTCAATTTCCATCGCCATCCTTTAATATTTGGGATCTGGACAGCGTGGATAAAGACGTTAGGTACCGTATATTCTTTGAACTAAAGAAGAAAGATTGGTCTCTACTTGTAGCACATGTTCTTGGAGTTGATCATTGTGGACATAAGCATGGTGCTAATCATCCTGAAATGGCCAGAAAATTAAATGATACTAATACTCTAATAAAAGAAATCATTGAATCTTTGGAAGAAGATACAATACTTTTTGTTATTGGAGACCATGGAATGACAGAGACTGGGGATCACGGCGGTGAGAGTTTGAATGAAATTGAAGCTGCCATGTTCGTTTATTCTTTGGTTCCTCTACAAGAATATAATTCAGTTCAAAGTACTGTGAATCAAATTGATCTTGTCTCTACATTGGCATCGATTCTTGGAACACCTATACCTTTCTCCAACCTAGGATCCGTAGTACTTGATTCACTACCAAGTTCTGCAAAAAAAGGGAACTTGCAAGATGACATGTGGTATTCATTGCATTCAATGTGGAGAAATGTTGCACAAACCAAAAAGTACATAGATGTATATTCTGCAAACAGTTATTTGTTTTCTGAAGAACAGTTCCAAAATTTAGAAATCATGTATAATCATCTATTAGAACAGATGAAACATGTAAATACCATAGAGGAATTTGAATTATTTATTCAAAATAGCAAAAGTTACTTTAAATTACTCAAAGATACTTGCTCTGAAGTTTGGGTTCAATTTGATTCTAGTCTAATGTTGAAGGGCCTACTTCTAATGTTTTGTACCTTATTCTTCTTCTACCTGTTTATCACAGGTATCCCAGAAAGTCGAATGTCTCAGATATTTCAAACATCATATTTACAATGTTCTATTTTAGTAAACTTAATTACTGCACTGATAATCTTCTTCTTATACTTTTTTGACATTCTAAGCGAGTTTAAGAATTCTGCATTTTGTGCTACTGGTCTAATATCTATAGCACTATTAGTTGTATTAATTGCTAAGAACTGGGATGTGATTTCAATGAGTTGGTATGATTATTGCAAGATTAAAAAATTGGTTTATGTTACTAGAGTGATCCTTATTATAACAGTGTGTTGTCTTTTTTCTAACAGTTATATTGTAGAAGAGGATAATGTACTGTCCTTTTTACTTATTACACTTGTCTGTCTACTTACATTTAATTTAAAGAAGGAAAGTTCCAATGAATGTTCCGAACGGAAACCAAAGCCATTCATAAAATCACAATCAAAGTCAAATTTAAAGATTGTAATAATAGTCATTGGTTTACTAGCATGCATTTCTATAAGACTTTCCCACTATTTCTGGCGTTGTCGGGAGGAGCAGCAACAACGCATGTGTTCACTTTTTATAACTGGTAAATCAGGTTCCATAACATCCAACAGTTTAGAACGCGTGTTACTTGCTGTTACCTTGATTGTACTTGCATTGTATGTCACAATAGTAAGGCTGTGGTTACAGAATTGTGGAAATCTTACTGGTTTCTCTCCCAGTGTTTTGGTAGGCCAATATTGTCCTGTTGTAATTGGTGTTTGCATGGGTTGTTATTGGGTCCTTCAAAGATTACCAAAATTTATCAAAGTAAAGTTTGTACTATCTTGGCAAGTAAGTACACTGCCTAATATAGTGTACTCATTGAGTTTAGTTGCAATCTCTATTCTGTACTATCGTCCTCTCAGTATATTTTTGTTACCAAAGAAGAAAGAATCGATCAATGTATACAGTGATGAGAATATAGTACCTCGATTGTTTGAGAAGATAAAGGAATCAATATACCGTAAGAGGATAGATGCAGATGAAACACCAGTTGTTTATGGCTTAGGCACTGCCTACAGTGCTACATTTATTTCACTGAGCGTATTTCTTATGCTATTATATTCTTTATTGTTAGGAGATATACTATCGCCTAGTACATTTTTGATGTTCATATCCTGTGGCTCTGTTTTGGGCTTATCCGCAATAGAAAGATACAAAAATGCTACTTCTATATGTAAGTATATTTGAAATATGTAAACACCTAAAAAAATGATTAAATAATAATATGACATTTAAATAGTAATGTAAGATATTTAAGATTATTGTTTCAATAACAGCTGAACTGGTTGAAGTACCCACTACTACCCTAGTATGTTGGTTTTTGATAGCTGACTACTTCTTTTATGGAACTGGACATCAGTCAACTTTTCCTACTATTCATTGGGATGCTGCTTTTGTTGGAACTGGTGGACATTTCTATGGTAGTTTATTACCAGCAATTTTAATAGGTATGTATATTTGCTTTGCTACTCGAATTACTTTAAAACTAACGAATAATATTAAACTTGCAGGAATAAATACATTCGGATCACATATTATATTAGGTGCAACATTACCATTATTAGTGATTGTACCATTTACATTGTATTTGGTATTTCCAAAATTGGTGAAAGCAAAATTTTCGGAAGACGATTTAAAAAGAGGAGAGTTGCTTCTTTTTTGAACAAGACTCAGTATTCCATACAGCAGTTTTCTCAGTTTCAGGGAAATATGCACTGCTTCATGGAATTCGAGTAAGTTCTCATTGTATTTAGCATTTACAGTATTTTAAAGAACTACAAAATAGTAAATAGAAAACTAAGATTTAAAAGCTAGTTTTAGTTAACGCATTTTTGTAACTTACTATATATTGTAGACATTTGGCAGCATGCTTGCCGCAACGATTCATTGCCGGCATTTAATGGTTTGGAAGATCTTCGCACCAAAGTTAATATTCGAGGGCTTAGGACTGTTAGTAACATTAAGCAGTGTACTGGCATCCTTTTATATGGTGTTCAGAATCGATCAACAAATGGAACATCTTATATCCAGAGTGACAAAAGCCAGATGATAGTGTGATCCAGTTTTAATGTGTACAATACAATCGCTAGTAAAGTACCACATTTTGAGAAAAAAAGTAACTTTAATGTTAGAACACACGCAGTGGCTCATTACTCATAACTTTAGAAAGAAAAGTTTTTGTTTAATAAAAAAAGCATTAGACATTCAATGTCAACACTCACCAACACTGCCAAACTTTCCAAAATTTTATATAAAAGACAATTAAACGTATCCAATATTAAAATTAAGCTGAAACTTTCAGCTCAAAAAAAACGAAATAATTTTCCTTTGTTTCTTCACTTTAAAGAATTCATGTAATTAATACTGGTGCTTCCTAACACACTAACGCTACCCTGCGTGCAATGCATTGCTAATTGCAAAGAAACAAAGCAACGCACTTGATGCAGGATTGCGTCCATGTGCGCTGGTGTCTGCTTGTCTGATGTATGTATGATTTGACCATTTTTAGTTTATTACTGTTAAATGCGTTTCAATAGTTAATTTTATAAATTTCTTTCTTATTACTTACACCGGACATTGTATATAATATGTATTATAAGTCTAATTGACAATTGAATAAAAGACATTGTATATCTTCCAGGTACATCTCCTCTTGTGAGTTATAAGTTAGGAAGATTTGCAAGCAATAATGCTTGTCACTAATACGTGCGTGTTTTAGTTAATATGTTTTGCAAATCATACTTTATTGAAGAAAATTATCAAGCGTACACGTTATCTATTCTATATGAATGTGACCAATTTAAAGATAAAAGTTGGTAATTACAAGTAATTGATGCATTCCTGCTGGAACGATAGCATCTAGTGATGATTATGGTGCCTACGTCCTTGATAGTTCTTCAAATATTCCATCCAGTTGGGCCAATTGTTGAAGTCCTCGTAATCACTGGTATCCTGTGACAAATGAACATGTTCCTGGTATTCAATGTCTGTAAATTACACGTACCTAATTTTCATAATTATTATTTTGATAACTTGGCACTTGCGAATTAGGCAATGCAGGCATTTGTATCTGGAAACAAATGATGCTATCATGTTGCATAAAGTTCCTCATTTTGTTTAATTCTTCTAGATTCATAGTACAATGAAGTGCAACTTATATTGAATATTGTATTTTATGTTGATCCTCAAAGTAATTTAAGTCATGAATGAACTATTATGATGATATTTCTAATTTATACTTATTTATATTTAAAAACTTACAAATAGTTTAATTCCTCCACCTTGGTGATCAGGTGTAGATCCTCCTCCAGCCTGTACAGACTCTACAGAACCTGCTGGTAAACTCTGATATCCTTGGTGCATTTGCATTTTAACTCCACGGGTTTCTTTACGAGTGGCACTACTATCTTCATCAATTATTGGCTTTGCATTACTATCAACTTCTCTTTTTTTCTTCAGGATAAGTTACCCAAAATGATCCTGGAGTCTTTTGCAGTGTACGGGCCATATTTACACCAAATTTATCAGATGTTGCAGCATAAGTATTGGGTACTTCATAGTCAAATGTGCTCAATTTACTTTTAAGAGCATCTAGAAGACCCAAATTCATGGGCACACTAGGCATAGCATTATTAACTAAAGCTGAATTAGAAATTCCACTAGAAGCCATTTTTGAATTAATCGCATTTTGAACAGCTAAAGTAATATTTTTTTGTAAATCTGATAACATGTCAAAAACTTGACTCAGGACTGCCATTTTTTGTTGAAATGGAAGTGTTCCATCAACAGGTGGTTTCATACCTGGCCACATACCTGGTGTAAATGGTTTAAAAGGCTTTTTTGCTGCAGTCGTCGATGCGGATTTTTGATATGCAACTAAGTCATTCATTGTAGTTACCATGTTACTCTTCAAATCACCGAGCTCAGATACTATACTGTCAACAATGGTATCTTTAGCTGCATTGATGGATGATAGATCCTCAATAGATCTTGCAACTTTCACTTGTGCATCATCTTCGTCAAGTTTGGCAGATCTCAAGAACTCACTTTTCATGCTTGTAGTATCACTGTCGCTTGCTGCTGCAGTTTTATTAAGCTTTAGACTATCAAACAATTTGTTCAAGAAGTCTTCTACCTTGCTATTATATTCAGTTGGACCAGGTATTATTGATGACGGATACCAAAAAGAAGGTGGTACAATAGTACTTTTTGCTGTGGGTGCCTCTGTTGCAACTTCTGGTGCTGGAGTACTAGTAGCAAGATTCTTAAACAAAGTGTCCAAGAAAGTAGATTTTTTTGCCATGAACATAGATGGATCTATCATTGGTGCAAATGGACTGAAAGGTCCGAACATCCCAGGCAAATATTCTTTTGGTGCTGTAGCACTTCCTATTTTCTGAAGCAGCAAATTGATGTCATCTTCCGATTCTTCAGAAATTGGTGCAAGCGTAGGATATGGAGGTGGAGGACCCAAGTTTTTTGTTGCTGGTTTGCCCGCATCCATGATCGACCGAAGTTTTGATAAAGAAGGTTCATCTACACTTCTTCTTTTGCGAGAAAAGTCATCTTTCATACTATAATTGGGTATTGTATTTAATTCTGAGTACTGAGACATAGGACTCATTGGGCCGAACTTAGGGCCCATTGGCCCAAACGGTTTAGGAGGAATAAAAGGTCCGAAAATTCCCCGTTTATATGGAACATTAGCATCTTCCATTTTACTTTTATCCAGACTGCTCAATGTTGCTTCACTGCCAATACTATACAAAGTTGGCACAGTGTCTGCATATGGCATGAATGGTTTGAAAGATGCCATAGGGTATGCAGGTCCCATTGGATATGCAGGTCCTAAACCACCAAACAAGTTGCTTAATAGATCAGTCTTCTTAGAAATCATCATTTTTGGATCAACGAATTTTGGGAAAAGCGGTGATTTTGGCATGTATGGCACTGTTATGGTATCCATAGTTGATGACGGTGGCCCAAGAGCTCTTGAGTAAACTAAAAATAAGTGATATACCTAAGATCTTGATATAATTATAACGAACGTATCTAAATCATTAAATAATGATAAATGGTTAAAAATATAATGAAGTTTTATATTACCAGGTTTTGTAGCATAGTTCGCCCATGGTGTTCCAGCAGGAGTTTTAACAGCTGCACCAGCTGTTAAAACTATTAAACAAGAAAATAATGAAAAACTTTTCACTAGAAACATTGTGCACCAAATTGCTGGATTCGGTTCTGCTTCTGCTTTTATAGCAGTGGTCAGAGAGTAATACTTGCAAAGCTCTAGGATTATTGGCATGGGACTAATACTCTCATTTAAATAATCCATCATATACAGAAGGTGCACTTATGTTTTAATAATTAGACAGTACGCTTTCTCTGTACAGCTTAGGAAAGCAATTTCCTTCTTATTCATATTGTTGTATGTTAATACATATTACAAACTCCTAATTAAGGCATTTTAAATAAATTCTCTGTTGTAAAAAAAAACATATTAATAATCGAAAACAGTAATGATTGAAATAATAGAAAATGATTTCTAGTTTCTTTAATTAAATTTATTTATTTTACTTATTTCTATTTTAATTTCGTTCTGAGTCCTCTAACTAACTTCATTATTATTTTGCATCTATTATAAACGGAACAGTTTCATAATCCAATTTATTGTAATCCGATTTTAATCGACTTGCAAACGAACTTGCGAGAAACACGTTATTCACTTGTCGACAATAATACATTATAGCAGCTGTTTTCATTATTTAGCAATTACCAATTAATTGTATTGACGAATATACATCCGCGTTTGTAGACGAAGCTGTCATAGCTTTAAAAATAGGATCTGTATGAAAATGAAAGTAAAGAAGGCCGTTGATAGTAAGTAGCATTAAATTTTAAATATGCTGTTATAAATAATTATTCATATTATATTAATGTATTATTACCTACCTGTATAAATGATTGTTAAATTTTTAATTAATATTAAAATTAAATTTTTCTGCTACTTTTTACCACATTCAAAAATAATATTTAATACAATTTCAAGAATAGATACATAAGTAAACATTAATTTCAGGTGACTTTCTATTTTAGTTGCTATGGAAAATAAGGACATTATAACAAATGTTTCTATGTATGAAAATTGTTCACTATCAAAGACTATTCAACAACCCAATTTAAAAAACGCAGATGTTATTAATCCTATAAATCAGTTACTAAATATGTATCATCCTGAGGATGGTATAGCTGCATATGAACAAATATTAAGAACTCTTCTATTTTTGTCTAAAAATTTTGATAGTAAGACACAGGAACACATAATTTCTACAGTACCATTGCCAAAAAGTGCATCAAATAAATCAATTAGGGATGTGATATATAAGACAACAGGATTTATAGAAATAGCAAATAACATCAGAATGTATCAGAAGTGAGATTTTTATTTTTTAATATCCTCTTATTGATTAATAATATGTAACAATACTTTCCTTTTTAAAGAAATAGTACTGTCTCTAAAAACATGATTAACATAGAAGATGTCAATGATAAATCAAGAATCCACTTAAATCAGAACATATTAGTGGGTCCACCTTCTCAAAATCTTAAGTTGGATGAAAATGTAAAAAACTTTGCTTATAATGCCATGTAATACATTTATCCACTCTCAAGTTAAATTCTAATGTACACATTATTCTTTCCATTTATTCAGTTTGTACCTTCGGTACCTGAAGTATTTCGGGGTTTCCCACCTAATGAAATCTCTATGATTCACAGTCATGTAAGGAATGTAAACTATATGTATGATACATTAGATTATAAAATTCCTTGCATAGAACCTATTGTGGACATAAGACAAAATTTTTTACCACATACTGATCAACAAGAAGATTTGATGAAGCATCAGTCAAATTTAAAACTTAAATGGATCCATACGCCACAGCTATTATACAAGAAGGATGCTTACCAAATTACTACAACCAGTTTTCAAGAAGATGTTTATAACTCAATAGATGATAAGCGTTTTCAATTGCCTATTGCTAAATCGAATAGTCATAATCAGTGGAATGTAGCTAAAGTATCGCATACTCTACACCAGGTGTGTAAACACTTCATGCACTTTTATTAATAAAAAGAGATAATCTTTGAGTAATATTGATATTCATTAGTTGCACTAATTTAACTGTATTTAAATTTGTATATGAACCACTTTATTACAGACACAAAATGATTTAAAAAAGAAAAGTAATGCTAACAGAATGTCGTACACACAACATAAAGCAGAAATTTTAAACTTAGCTGTACCAAGCAGTAGTTCTACGTTTTTAAACTCTGAAATTAATTGTAGTCAATTTTTACATAATGATGACCAAAATTTTAAGAATTGCAACAGCAATATAAATGAAAACAAAATTTCAAACACGTACAAACCTTTCGAATCAAACTTTAAAACCAATCAACAGGCAATTTTAGAAGATATATACAAAATGGATGTTGTATGCTGGAATGAAGAAATAGACACAACAGTACATAAAATAAAACAATACATTTATAATATCACTCCATACTTTATAATAATTTGTATGTAATTATGAATACATTGCAGGTGTCAATGGAGAATAGTTTTATTTTAGATAATCTTATAGTTAATAAAAAACTTGAAACAAGTTTAGACAAATTTTTAAAACACGCGGAACAGGAAAGTTTAACTGGTAAGAAAAAAGACAAAATTAATTTTTATTATGTACATAGAGATTTCAGTATCACCTTAAATAGAATTTCTGCACACAATTTCTTTCACAGGTAAATGTTGGAAATTTATAACAAAAAAGAATCTAGAAAATAAAAATCAGTTCGGTTCTTCAATGAATAATACCACTAATTCTAGAGATACAAATTCATCGAAAAGTTTCAGACAATTAATTGACAAAAAAAGATTCGGAATTATCAAATACCTATTCAAAATTATCTCAATTGCAAGTACTTCAGAAAAATGTAAACATTGCTTTCAGTGATTCACAATCAATGGAATGTAATAAAAAGGATAACATAGAAAATTTACCATACAAGTACTATTGAAATTATCATATACATTTAATCTATTCAGTAATTAACAACGTTCTTAATAAAATTATTTGTGTTCAGATCTGCAGTAAAGCAAACAGAACAAAATAATGCAAATGTTTTACAAAAAAACTGCATCTGTTACAGAATTTGCTACATTCAAAAAACATTACTACGATACATTGCTGAACATCCAGAAGGCTAAAGGTTTATTTGCATTTTTATTATTTCTTTACATTTCGTGTAAGAATTTAATATTATGCATATATTGTTTTATAGTGGCAGTGGCAAATTCCTTGGCAATATCATCTGTGGAAAGCTCCACCAAATATGAACCATATTATTCAAGTTGTTCTTATCAACAGCAGCAACTGTTGCAACAACATGGTCAATTAACTATGAATCCACAATTTTCAGTGCATACTGTTGCACAATCAGGACTATCAAACATACATAGCACTCCATACACTTGGGTGAGATATAACAATTGGAGACATCCAACAATGAAACAATTACGATTTCCTCAACAGGTGAGACATTGAATATTATTTAAATATATAAATATTCTTCAGTGTTTCTTTTATTTTAATCAGTTTATTCTCTTTTAGTCCCCGTTTCAACATTCAAAGAATAAAGAGTAAGTTCTTCGATTATCATTCATAATCTATTATTTCTCTTTTATATATCTTTTATAATAGATGTTTTAAATATTTCGATATCCTTTCATCAAAAAGAATTCTGCACTGCATTATATAAAAAGAATGTGTTCAATATTTTACCCAGGGTAAATAGTTACAAGATTGAGGGTGACAAAAATTGATAATATAAATAATTAATGGAAGTTTTACTAGTCTTTGCGAAACTTTAGGATGCTAAAAATTTTAAATACATTCATCTATAACTGAAAATACTGCTTGCACGTACTGGTTCAGACACTGATACATAAAAAGTAATATCCTAATAACAAAATTACAAAAATTGCTCATAAAAGTAGTATTTGCTTAAGTAAAATTTACCAAGCAGTACCGACATTCTAATATATAAGTGAAGGATTTCAAATTAAAAAAGTACATAGCTGGTAAAAGTTTTCATTTCCCTAATTATCTTGCACCAGTCTCAACAGTTAATGGAAATATTAATACGTTTTCACGTATATAG
>CM052161.1:9521316-9614364 GCA_028455555.1 Augochlorella aurata | reverse complement strand
TATATATAATTTTTTTTACTATTACTTTGGCACTGGTAGAAGATGACAATTATAAGTGTTAGATTAATCGCTAATAGTTTTAATAATTTCGTTTGTATTTCGGACGATTGCGTGACAGTTTTTCTTTGCTAATTGCATATACGCAGGATATCCTTGGTGACGCCAATCAAACCTTAATACTTATAATATATTAACTAACAAATGTACATGTATTCACTGGTTAACATGGAACAAAGTTGCTTCTAATAACTAACAGTTTCTTGGTATATTTATTATTGTAACATATAACATCGTACACATTTGTGACTTTGTATAGATTATCCCATACTGAAGTCATTCATTGTGTATTCATAGGTGTATAAAATGACTTTTAAAAGAATAAAGACAGTTGTTAACTTAGACGTTATATGGATCATTCATTGTTATTGTCCAGAACAAACACTCTGAAGAACGACAAATTACCAATATACCAAAATTTATGACTATGTAAATTTTGGTAATTTATCGAACCACATTCATTAACTTCCAAACTTCCTTGTCTTGAAGAACATTTAATCTTTTACCCCTGTAAAAGGACTACGATAAAGACATATTATAGTTAACGTTTATTATTTGTTATCAGTACTGACAGCATCATCTGAAAACATACAAATACATTTATGTACATATGATGTTGCTCTCAATACTTAATATTAATTAAACAAAAAGTTAGGCCAATGGTTTCTCGCAGTGCATAGCTCATATTTGTTGTTTAGATTGTCATTATTCAGCATTATAGTGATTAATGAACAGGATAGACGTGCATAAGCAAAGCTTATTTAGATGACTGGTCTATACTGCTTTAAGAATCAGTATTCTGAACCTTACAAAAAGCATGAAAACAAGTAATAATAATCCTATTTTAAAATTCGTAATTCTGAAATAAAAAACTTTCGTATTCCAAGAGAAAATTAATATTAAAGTATTAAGATACTACAACAAATATTAATGTTTTAGTTGGCTGTATAAAAACAAATATAATAACTGTAATTGCTATTTTGTGCGTTAAATGAGAGCTGCTATATACCAACTTTATTGATATGAAGAATTCTTTATGGATCTATTGAAGTTTTGTGATAATTGGATTCAGCATTAGTTTAAATAATTATTAACTTACATTGTAGTGCAAATACCTCTTTATATTTTAATCGTTCTTTGTTAAAAATTAAACAAAAATAGTGTGCAACGTATAATTAAAAATCAAAAATGAAAATCATTTATTGTCTTAATTAAATTAATTAGATGGAAGAATAATAAACAGTAGGAATAGATTTTAGATAATTTATAAGAATTTTAATCATTTGTTCTTTGATTAACATTTTCCAATCAACAGTGTTTATCAAAAGTAAAAGAGGAATATGTCTGTAAGGAAATTAACAATCTTGTTACAAAGGTGAAACGTAATACTTAAACAATTGTCTACATTTTATAATGGATATGAAGATCAAATGTAATTTCGACATTTCTTAATATTTGTGCTATAATTCCAAGCGTTCTCGGTTGAAAATCATATAGAAACACGTTAACAAGTGTTGCAAATTTATGTTCGAAATATAATATTAACAATTCATTTATCATGAGGTATTGCAGATTGTAGTGAGGTAAACCCTCAAATACTAAGTTGTTAAGAAGTAATAAAGTCATTTAATATATATGACACTCAAAGAGCGTTATATTTCTTCTGGCAGTGCCGTACATATTCTTTTTTTTATCATTTTGGTTAAATTTCGAAACTAAATATCTTATACCGTATAACTTCTCCGTCTGACATTTTTTACGAAATCTATTCGCACTTTCAAATATTTTTTGCCAGAATACCAGCATATACAATGTACAAGAAAAATTACAATTAACTTCTTCGTTGTGTCCATGTGAATCAAATTACAACATTGTCAATATTAGGCACAACGAAGCTACTATAATATATTATTATTTCTTTTTTTTATATGATCCTATATGAACACGCACTTTTCTCTTATACTAATTAATTAATTAAAGATCTAATGCATTACACACGCCAAACATTGACATAGATGACTGATGTGTGTACACACTCTATTATCGTATCAAAAGAGACAAAGTAGGTAATTTATTATGATCCTAATCAAGAATAGTTAACTTTTTTTATGTTGTATGATATAATGATCATGATATAATCAACTAAGGATAATAGAAATCTCAATGTATTCCATTTTGACTCTTTATATTATATGCATATTAAAAAAGAATTTATGGATCAATTGGTCACGATACTAACACGATATGTATGTACTAAAAATTACTTTGTTCGTCAATTCGGTGAATCAGTAAGGAGACACAGTTTTATAAGAGTATTAGATTAGAAATGACTAAAGATCTGAATTAAAGATTTAATGTAATGCCATTGCTGCTTATTCATATTCCCTATCAAATCATTTTAAAGTTATATACAATAGTTTAAAATAATATATGTACATTGTACAAACATAAAGGCGGATCTTCTTTTCAAATTACGTAATTTGATGTTTACCTAAAACTCAATTATTAATACTATCATAAATGCATTTATAATGTTCTCCAAATTATAAGAATTAATACATGTAATCATATCAGGTCCACCTTTATGCAATAATAGTAACATCTTAATGGTCATATAATATTTCATTATAAGAGACTAATCGGAATAACATAATTCATGCTTACTAATTAATTATACCAAAATTGTTGGCAGTAAAAGTAATTAGTAAACAAACGTTTCAATGTATACATGGTAGTGGTCTTAAAACTTATATAGATATATCATTTTATATATAAATGGAATGAGACAACATCGTTTGTATGTGAACATCCAGAAATTTGTTTTCATGATGCAAAACGTCAACATCTAAACAATTAAAGACAAAAAATTATCTTGGCAGCATACTATTCATGGCAGCAATAATTTCGATGTGGCCATTTTGCTTTCTTGTCGAGTACAATGGCAGGTTTAAACATATTCACGATTAAGTAACTAATTTCAAACTTGTAAGTAACTTGATTTCAAATTATATCTTTATGCACAGGGAGATAATACGATAAATGTCAAAGATGATAAAAACTGTGCATTACTGTTAATATTGGTGCAATTTTATATATAAAATTGTTAACGTATTAAATTTAGGAAAATTCGTTTTAGTATTCATTTTCTTTATGAAATAATGAAGCATTTTTCTTCCAGTTTTATCTTAAGAAAAAGGAAAATATTATGTGAAAAAGTAAAATTATTGTTTTGGGGGAAGCTTCTGCATTGTATAACTGTTCCCAAAAGTCATCCATTGTAATAAGTCCTATATTTGTGAAGGTACATTTATACATTGCCAAATTCAATTAGGCAAAACCATAAGGGTCAATAGTTTTGCTAGAGCAAGGTTGAACGTCATCAGGTGGTGGTTGCCATTGTTCTGACCACATGGCTGTACGAGCCATAGCTATTTCCACTTTTTCAATGCTGGTACTGGACATACATTCCATTTCCCAGTGAAAACCATTTTGAGTCACTTGCATTGAACTAGATTCAGTTATACCACAATAGTCCTGTGCGTTACTGTTCACTGGTACTTGCGAATTTTTGTTTCTAACTTGCATAGAACCACTGCCTCTGTGCTCAGCACTGGGCCAAGGTCGAGGTTGTTCTATCGACTGTAAAGGTAACTGTCGCGGCACCCGTCTAGGTTTATTATCGTCTATAATATGACCACTATCAGTTTTAGTATTTATTAAATTTCCATCGCCCGCTGAACTAACGTCACCCTCTTTTTTTTCGTCTTCTTCTTCTCCTTTCAGTGTCGACATCATCTCTTTGAATCTCTTCAGTGTTATCTTCGGAAGGTAAGAAATGTTGCCTTGCAGAAGCCCAATGATCTTTCCTACTAGCACCTTGCTTGTACTTTGAATGATTATCATTGCTGTGGTGACCATTGTTTGTATTTGTGTCACTGTCTGCAGTCTGCTTCCTTGATTGTTGAGTTTTCCATGAAGCAGGTCTCTTAGGACTACGTTCCTTAAGAGTAACCTATAGGATTAAATTATTATATTTATAACTGTCTCAGCAAAGCATTACAAAAAGAAAAACTACTTACTCCAGAAGAAGAGGAATTGTCAACAGGTTTATAAAGTTGTGTTGGGGTATGATTATGGCTATCTGGACCCCTACAACTAGATCCACTGCGACTATGTATCCATGAAAGTAAAAATGCTAAGATAGCACAAGATAATCCAAGTGCTGCTGCAGCAGATAACTGAGATCGAGTGCGTCGTGGTACCCAGCCTCCACTGTGATATTCCCATATAGAGCATGCTAGTAATGCGCTACTCAAGGCATAAGATAAGCCTATACCAGTGAATATCCAAGCATTCTATAAGAGGTGGATTCTATCAGATATATTAATTAAGATTGGAAGATACTAATAATTTGTATTAAAAAATTACAAATTTGATTACAAATATTACCATCAACAGAAGACGGTATAAAACAAGGTATTGCTTACTTACCAATTTAGCCCAGTTGAGAGGGAAAACATAGACAACGTGTGAAATATCAAGGAAGAGGAGCAATGCAGTGACCAGAAAACAGAAAACAGCTACAAAGATCATGAAACGTAGCCGTCCAACTAAAGGCAGCATAAATAAACTGACCTTGGCAGTGCCAGAACTGCACAGTGTTGCCAGACATGCTGCAGAGGATATCTGTTGAAATGTTATAACATTAATGATGATTATCGGTGATTGAAAAATGAAAAAAAAATAATAAAGGTGCTACATACAAGCAGTAAGAGTCTAACAACCCCAATAGCTGTTTTAAGATGTCCCTGTATGTCACAATAAAGAACCAAATGACTCGCTCTTGGCCAAGCCAAAGCATTAGAGGAAGAGCCATGGTAATCACCATAACCATAGCCGTGATAATTAGCATGCGAATCCCATGAGTGAACCCCTGGTGAATCCAGTTCCAAAGGTTGGGAGCTAATTTGCCCCCCTGACCGACTGCCTGCTATTAATACAATATCAAAAAATGTACATATTCATACTCTTCCCAAAATTTTGAATTAAGTAAAAATCACATTATGCCTTTGAAATATTGGAAGTGAAACCTAATACTACATTAGAGCTACAAGACATTCATTAATTGCCATTCATTTCGTTATCATCGTACCAATTTCGAAGTCCTGAATATCTTCAGGTCTAGAGTATGCAGAAGCTGGTAGCTCCAGGTCACGAATCTCTTCTAAGAGAAGAACTTCTATCTCGTCGGCTGCATATAAGTCCGAGACCGAGTGAAGATGATGCCGAGTCTCGCTCATTACTCAAGTACACTCGATTGCTTACTCCTTCCTGCCTGCCGACGATCTTCTCTAATTGCTCCACTATCAACCACCATTCGTTACACATTGAGTCTAAGAATTGCTCCATTTGTTTATTTGCCATTGTGTGCACATACTGTGTGCCATTTCTATTCTCGCAGGAAATACCACCCCTCTTCCTTACGCCACACCTAGAGAGATCCACTCAATATTGTCCAAGAATATGTGGAAAGTTGATTATAAACACATACTGCATAACAGTGCAAACATATAAAAAATGGGAATAAATGTGTAAATTAAAAGAACAAATACAGTTTTAAATAAAAATAATTTATTTTAAATAATAATATAACAACAATTAAAATAAAGGAACAAAAAATAAAGTGAAAATAAAAATTAACATAATCACTTAAAATTATTTATAAATGTGTTACAATATTTAATGATAATGTTATCTCTCGCTTAAAGAAATATAGAATAAACAAATTGACAAGTATTGAACAATCACTCAAAACTTGTTTTATAAACGTACAAACAATTCAAGTATCTTAACATCGAAGTTGATAGAAAGTCTAAACATTTTTCTATAGTAGCCACGTAATTGTGTATTTTTAACATAATATAACTATACGATAGACAGCACTAATCATCGTAAATACAAATTTGGAATCGAATTTAATATCTATGTATAGATACATATAATTTTTCGCAATTTTTCGCATGTTTCAATTCTAAAAGGAATCGGCACAAATCGAATAATGATAGAATGTAAATTTTATAATGCATTTTAAATGTATCTTGGTCGTCGTTCAACATCAGGTATATCAAAAGCATATAAGTGTGAGTCAAATTACGTTCCACGGTTAGTTATATTTTTCTAATAAACTGTTCGTTAATTCCAAATCCACATGTGGTTGCATGTGGCATTCTTTAGGATGTACCGAGTTGAGCGAAAACATTGCAGTCACGGATTCAACGAGAAATCGACCGGCACGTACCTCGAATATCTTCTCGTCGAACACGAAGCTTTGATCACATTTTTCCGAAATTTTTCATAATAAATTTGGTGATCGTCTAAAGAATATCCGCCATTACCTTTTTGCTGTTTTTACTCATGATCTACGTTCGTCACAGCGACCTAAAAATATGTAGATAGAATAACTACACATGTACATATCTTCTTCAACTAAGCTTTCTAATTCTATGGACAGAGGGCTACAGAAAGCAGTCCCCACCAGTGTTCACGGAGAAATAAGTTATGTAAGGAGTGGGGACAGGCGATGGATACCCAAGTGCCCTGCACAGCGACACGACGTGTCTACTAGATGAACATTATAATTCTGAACTACGTTCGTGACGCGATGTAGAGCCTCTGTCTGATTTACTGATCGCAGTTCAGGATTATAATTTTCACCCGGTAGATATGTTACGCCGCTGTGCGGGACTCTCTCGACGCATGCGTCTCCACCACAGTCCTTGCGTAACTTATTTCTCCGTGAACTCTGATCCTGCTACTGTCCTCATTCCCAGTCCCACGGACTC
This sequence comes from Augochlorella aurata, assembly GCA_028455555.1. Taxonomy (NCBI): domain Eukaryota; kingdom Metazoa; phylum Arthropoda; class Insecta; order Hymenoptera; family Halictidae; genus Augochlorella; species Augochlorella aurata. Next base: position 9,607,465 of record CM052161.1, on the reverse strand, counting down.
GGATCAGGATTGTGCTGACGTACTGTGCTCCCTTGCTCGCTCGCCATTTGTTCTCTTTGTCGTTATCTGTTCAGCTGTGAATCATCAGTCAATCAGAACAAAGCAATTTCTCAGAATTAACTTAGCCATTCTCAGGTAACCAGCTGTTCTTCGAATCTCCACTTAAGACCAGTAATGTCCAATGGTGGCGGAGGAGGAGAGTTCACAAGGAGACTTCACAAATGCGATTGGACAATTCCAATGGATTGCTAATGGAATCCATTGATATTATCCAATCTCATTATAGAACATTTCAGACCATCACTGTTCAAGAATTTATTTTTACTATGAATTTAAATAAGTTAATTTCTGTTATGAGCAAATTAATTTCTTGTAAGACTACCTGATGCCATGCTATTGTGGGACTTGTCCCTACCGGGGTAAAGTGCGCACGTGCAGAATAAATGGACACAAGGATGAAGCGCGAGATTGGCTTTATTCGCGTGGGTCCGTGGCTGGTATTCGACTGAGACTGTTCTCTTGTTTTCGTCGACCCACGCCGACAACACTTCCTCTTAAAAGCTAGTTTACAATTAACTTAACCTAAGGGCTTAAAACTAACTATACAAATGACTAGTTACTTATCTTCCTAGTTACAACTAACTTAATCTAGTTGCGCTAGAGGGCGCATCTAACCTACCGCTACACTATGCTTTTAAAAGTACATTGTTACCGCTGTGAATCGTCAGCCAATCAGAACAAAGCAATTCCTTGAATCGAAAGATCGCTATAGTTTGATGCTTCATCTAGTGAGTTTTATGTAGTTAATGCCAGAATTGAATTCTCCAAGAAAACAATAAGAACGTTTCTTATTATCGCTTGTTGTCATCCGCTTATCCCAGCACCCGAAAACATGGCAGAGGTACGTGTTACAGATGTGTTAAAAATATTGATTGAAATCATTCTCATTTGTTATAAAAACTACAAGCAATCACATTAATACGATCCATACGTTCTTCCTCTTACTAAGGGAAGCAGTATTATTGTTTAAGATAAAGCTTTATTCTCATACTTCTAGATAACCTCTCTCATTTTATTATGTATTAATTTTAGCAAGAAGAAACTCAAAAGAAGAAGAGGACTTTCCGAAAGTTCACCTTTCGGGGAGTTGACCTTGATCAACTCCTGGATATGCCAAAGTGAGTACTGTGTTTCATATAAATTATAATTAACATAAATTATCAATGAGGCAATAGCTAAACATATTTATTGCTCATTCTGTAAACGCAAATTCTTATTTACAGTGAGCAACTTATGGTTTTGATGCATGCTCGTGCTCGAAGACGATTTGCCCATGGTATGAAACGTAAGTCTATGGCTCTCGTAAAGAAACTACGTAAGGCAAAGAAGGAAACACCACCAAATGAAAAACCAGAGATTGTCAAGACCCATCTGCGTAATATGATTATTGTACCAGAAATGGTTGGATCTATTGTTGGGGTATATAATGGCAAAACATTCAATCAGGTGGAAATCAAACCAGAAATGATTGGCCATTATTTAGGAGAGTTTTCTGTTACTTACAAACCTGTAAAACATGGTAGACCCGGTATCGGTGCTACTCATTCCTCACGATTTATACCACTTAAGTAATTTGTACTCTTAGAAATATAAAATATAAAAGCTACCACAGTTTTCTTTTCTATAGTACCTGATATTGATACTTTTCGAAAGTTGAAAGTGCGAGCATTTAGTATGTAGTTTCAATACATTTTACAAAAGTAATAAAACTGCATGAAAAATGTTTACACCACTACTAAATAAGGAACTTTTATAAATTTATTCTTATACGAAAGTTTATTTATAAATTGATAATTTAACAAAATATACATATATAAACTTCTCAGTAGAATATAAAATAAATGTATCAATTTTTAGTTAAAAAATGTCGCCACTTGATTGTAATGAATTACTGTATATCGCGTAACATCGTATTTTTCCTGCTGAATGTGCAAACAAAATTCAGACATAAACTCACACACGCATTCATATTTTAGATTTTTTTATTTTTAAATACCATTGGTAAATAAATCTGCCAGTATCGTAAGTTCGAGTAATATTAAATATTGTCAATTATCTACTTACTATGTAAACCATTATCAATATGTATAATCGAAAATTGTATTTTTGCATACTGATATAAAATTTAACGTATCATTACCATTTCAGCATTGTAATATGTTGATTTTCATTTATACTTTAAATGTGTCAATCTATGTATTAAAACGAAGTCTCTTGAAACGTATCTTTTACTTTTATCGAATTTAGTGTTGATTCGCTCAATTGTTTGTGTTTAAAACCTTGTCCTCGTATGCTTTTTATTGTTCTATTTTCCTTAATCGATCGTTTAGAATCATTGCGCTGTAAACTCGTTGCCCTTTTCCTTGGTGAATTTCCAACTTCATCATTTTTTTCTGACGAATTACTTGCACTGTAAGTGCTTCCAGATGCAATACCAGATGTGTCAGATTCTGGAGTATTTCCATTTAAGCAGCAAAGTAAACTATCGGAAAGACCGTCATCGTTTAAAATATTTATGTCAGACTCTGATTGTTCAAAATCTCCTGTACGCGAGGTAAAACTGAGATCAACGGGACTGGCAGTTAAAACACTTCTGGATAACAAATACTCTCTAAAAGTACTTGTTATAGACATTATACTTTGTTGGCTATCTGCACAACAATCGTCAATAGTGGATGTAAGAAATTTCTCTTTCTCATCCATATATTTACCAATGTTTTCTTTATCTTCCAAATCAATATTTTTTCTATAAATAATTTCACTGTCTTCACTATTACGTTTGTGAGATTCTTCCAGAATTGAAGTACAATTTAGTGATCCAATCACTTCAAGATTTGAGCTACGTATATTATTAGATAAATTATGTTGATTACAACTATTATTAATGGTGGCAAGATTACAGAGATTAGAGCCTGAAACCATCATTACCGGTTTTCTAGACCGAGGTGTCATCATTGTTTCCTAAAATCATTATGGAAAATAGTTTTAATCTCTTCATATCATTTTTCATACATAAAACTTCATATTATTATGTGTATAGTAAAAAAAATACTCTATAACAAAAAGAGTTGTAAAATTGTTAGTAACAAATACATACCTGCATAGCTTTTGTCATTTTAGTGGCACTTTGCGTAATTGGACTCATGCTTTTGTCGTTGTTAGTAATTGGAGTTAACATATAATCATTAGTGACCAGGCCTTTACGCAGTAGATTTGATGGTGTTGATGTATGAGTACCATATATATTCCAAAGTCTATTTTTAACTATGGGAGATAAATGAACATATGCATTATCAGGATGCAATTCTATTTTTGAATGTTCTAATGGCTTTTTGCTGTCCTCAAAACGCTTAGAAGAAATCACATCTACATTGGTCGTCTTGGACATTGATAATGTAGGTTCTGAATTTTGTCTTACTAATTCATTTTCTCTAGTTTCATATAGAGTACTTTGAGAAGAATACATGTCTGGTGGTTCACTTAATTGTCTAGATAATCTAACAATATTAGATACAGTATTACTATCGCATCTTGAATTGTCAATTTTAAATTGCTCTTCATGAAAAGATGTGCTTTCATCACCTGTATTGGAAAATATGGAATCATTTGCATAAGAATCTCGTTCACATTCTTTAACTGAATTATTTAGACTCCAATTGTGATATCTTTCATCTGATTTCTCTTCCTTTATATCCGCAAATTTAATAAACATAGCCTTTCTCTTGTCTTTGTAATTTCTCAATGTAGGAGTATTAAGACTACCAGTGCTATTACTAATATGTTTAGTATGAAGGAGACTACTGTCATTGTTCATATCACAGTTGTCCATGCTAAGTTCATCATCTGATTTACTGAAGAGAACCTTTCTCTCAACTATTGACCTTTCAACATTCTATATAAGAACAAATATGCAAATAAAATATGTTAGTTGAAAATTGTGATTATAAGCACAATCATGCTGTTAAAAATGAAATTAACATTCATTACAAAAAGTATTATTTTAAATCTTACCGATGATAGTATATTTTCTTCACTACTAGATCTAGTGATATTGCAACTTATATTAATATCAATGAATTTTTTATGGCCCAAAATCTTCTTTTGAAAAATATGTTTTTTGATGGAGTCCCCAAGACTCTTAGTCCTACAATTTTTAACTTGTCTTGGTGTACCTTGACCATTCTCCTTATTAAACTGTTTTACTAATCTGCGTTTTTTAGCTGATTCTGGCATAGCTTGTATATGAGCATAAAGCTGTGCTAAAGCTGCTTGAGTATCTTGTGTAGAATTTGCTTTTGCTGTTAACTTATGATCTACAAAACTAAATACAGTATGGGCTGTACCTGTTGTATCTGGTATTGATTCATTCAACTGCAATCATACATATTTAAATAAATTACACTTAAATACTACAAAATGTTAATTATGATTAATTAACTTAGAAAACCTTACATCACTGCTTTTAGGACTCAATAATTTTCTTTCCTGTTCTACCCAGTATGCTCTAATGTCTGTAGCTAGTTTTGGTGGAATTTCAAATAATTCAATTCCTTTCCGAATCATAAAAGCAACTAAGCATGACAAATTTTGAGAATTAATATGTAAAGCCTCTGGTGACAACTTTCTTGGACACATTAAGTGTGGAGTGAAAAGCGTAGCTAGTGTATCACAATTCATCTTGTTATTACATTCAAAACTAGCTGTTTTATTAAGGAGTGTTAAAACATATTTGAGTAATATTCTGTTCATACATGGTAAAAGTAATAAAAGCAACTGGAGAGACCTTAATAATCTTGCATCGTTGCTTTTTGTATCAGAACCATACAATTCTAAAATATGAAAAATATAAGTCAGTTCTAAAAATAGTAACTAAAAGCATTATATGCCTGAAGGAAGAAACACTGGGGATCTACTTAATTTTATAAATTTACCAGCAATTTGACAGTGTGCAGGATAATGCAAATCTGACAGCAAAGGTTCTGGTAATTCTGCTAAAAATCCTTTTAATACAGATGCACAATCATGAACACTGTATTGGCCATCATTGAGATTTAATGAAACACCTTGATACATTGTGCTTTTCAAATCTTGTTGCCTTGTTAATTTACCCGTACGCCGAAATATGCCCTCTTGTATAATATCTTTAAAATTATTATAATCATTAATATGCATAAGTAATGATTAAGTAAATTTTCAGAAAATTAATAAAACCTATACTTACTTTGTTCTTTGGATAAATACTCTATTAATTGCTTTACTTGATTAATTCCATCTTCAGTTAAGTTGGCACCTTCTATACCCTTTTGTAAATTAATTGTTGACTTAGGTTTCTTTGCAAATCCCAGAAGACCCCATCTTTTTAACTTAGCTTTTTCATTGATACAGTCATTGCTATACCATTAAACAATTAATTTTGTGCATTAAAACGCTTTATAGAGAATAAATCAAATTACGAACTAACATTGTTTATAAACTTTTAGTAAAAATTATCAACTTACTCTTCCGTATTGAGATCCAATTCAAAAGATAAATGCATTTTGACGAGTGTATGAAATTGTTCTGGATTAACTTTCCTCATTCTAAAAGCTAATTTACCGTCCACATTGTCATTAAAATCTTCCATTGTATAAATTAATGTAACGACTGTTTAAACACGTTCTGACATATTTGAATCTCACACGCACGCTCGTTACAGTTTTGTTAACGGCGGTTATTTCCACTTTGTCTGAACAATTTCACTATTACTATACCCATTATATTCATAAAATCGCAAATATACTTCATTCTGTGTACAATAACCAAAATAATTCGTTAATGTACGACACAGATTATGTGACAATACTATTTTCATTCATTCATAATTGAACAACACTAACGTTCAACCAATCCAACTGAATCCATGAACATCCATGAACTCAACTGTCTGATATTTACCACCAAATTATTTGTAACGACATTATAAATCATAGATTATATAGTCGACATAGTGTGTAAACTTCAGTTAATGAAACAGAGCATCGGTCACGGGTTGGGAATAGTTGAGAATGGTTGAAAACAGAGACTTCTTATGTGCACAGATTGTAAAAAGAATTTTGTAGTGGACATGTACCAGTAAATAGACTCATCAGAGTCTAATACAATATGTAAGTTATAGAATTTAATAAAGATATAGAATTAATTAAAAAAGCAATGGACGAAATAATAAGGGCTAGAGAAGGTAATGACTTGATTTTGAGTTTAAAGGATAGGTTAGACGCACTAACAAGCACTCATGAAGAAATCATGGCACATAATCATAAATTCAGCAACAATCAGCAACAAGTACAGCTGAACTTGAGAAAGCCGTCAAAGACCTAGAACAAATTTCTTTCAGAAATTTGCTTTCTAAGGGGGAAGGTGTCACGTTCCGCGACTAAGATGATTAGGAAATCATGATAACTCACCCAAATAATATTGATAATCCTCACCAAAGCCGCACGTCGTATTCCACAATGATAATTGACAACAATCCAGGATGATAACTCAGGTAAATCTTTATGATTCCAAACCAGAATGATAACCACCAATTTAGACACTTTGTTTAAACCATATATTATCACTATTAATTTAGTACACTGTTCGTTATTTTTAAACACATGAACCATTCCAGTGACACGTGAAATATTTAATAAACTGATTACTATAAAAGAATTGAATATTGATCGTAATCACTGGAAGAGCGATCGCTGCCGCATGTGGCTGAACCATTTCAGTGACACGTGAAATATTTAATAAATTTATTATTGTAGGGAACCATTAAGGAAATCAATCGAGTCAATTAATAAATAGTTATTTAAATTGGATATCAAACACCCCACTTGGAAATTAGCTGCCCCTTGTGGCTTGATTTCGCGAGTCTAGCTGCCCCATGTGGCTCAGATTCATACATATGGTGTGAGAGATATCTAATGAATTGTTGCGTCCAAACGAGTGTTTAGCATCTCTCGTTGGAGGTGTGATTGCTGCCCCATGTGGCTGAACAGTTTCACGAGCATGCGTAACACTTATTAATACGAGCGTTTATTGAAATTTCCTAATTTCCATGGTTCACCTTTTCAATAGATGAGCAATAAAATTTCTTCAAGCCAGAAGCGTAGAAACCGCAGGAGACAGGGCGGTATAAGAAAGGCGGCCAGAAGGCTCCGTTGGCGGAATCGCCTCCTCCTAGAACAGGGAAGAAGAATCGCGGAAGAAACCCTAGAATACATTACACCTCCGGCGTCCCCTACCCAGTCCGATTACGACCCGATTAATTCAGAGGAAACAGAATTTAAAGATTCTTTAAGAGATCCGGATGGGTGCATATGGGACCCTGAAGAATTTGATTTAACTCTATTGTAATTTCTTTTTAATAATAAAGATCCTCAGTTTTTATAAATTAACGTCCTCGTTATTTCCGATTATCAATAATTAACCTCATAACAAACAAACGAGTACCTTTAAATATCCCGAGCCGTAGCCGGTGTATGCAGGTAGGCTCAAAACCTACAGATAGCCTCCCCTATATTAGAAAACTAATGTATTTCTCGCTACCCAAGGAAATAATCAACCATTAGTTTTCATTAATAAAAATAATAATAATAATAATTCGGTACGTAACAAAGTACAATATGTATGTACTATCGTACAGTATCATAGGTTGGGGATTCCCTAAACTTCGCGAACGAACAGTATTACCAATTGTTCCAGTTTCAGTTTGAGGTTATGTAGCTTACAATGCTTTGAAAACCTACATTTTGAAATCTTAATAATAAATGTAAACAAATTTTAATTTTGCTATTCGTGAATTTATATGAATTCGAACAATACTTTATGAACAATATTTTATATTTCGTTTAAATCTGTTCCTTACATTCATGAAATATAAAGATGTTCAGGGTTTATTATGAGCTACTGAAAATAAGTTACGCGGAAACAATACAGGTCTGTGTAATTAGTTGTTAGATGCAAGTATTTTTATTGTTGATTGAAATAATTATCTTAATTAATGAGGAGACACAAGGAAATCCTCTTGCATTCTTACTTTGTCACAAAATTTTCCTTATCAGCAGACAGTACTACAGTATCTTATTGTATTTAATATAATAAAAATAACTTTCTAACTAATATTTAATTTGTGAAAGATTTATGTACATTTATTAAGTAACAATGAATTTGCATTTTATTTGTCTCCAACAGTTTTCAACTCAGATGATAATAATTAAAAAATTTATTCGGTTATTTGAGAAATTATTGATAATTGTTATTGAAATTATTGACAAATATGTATGTAATTTCACTTGAAAAAGTTAAGTACATATGTAGTGGAGAATAAAAAAAGATTTAAGGGATTAGTTACCAAACATTTCAACAGTCAAATAATTTATTTAATAAATAAACTTGAACCTATTATAAATTTATTATGAATCTCTAATCTACTGTATGATTTTAAATAATATGAAACATGAAGTATGAATCCTCGTCGACAGTTTTTAAATAATAAGTTGGCAGCAATTCAAATGCATGTTATATTTAAATACAACGTAAACATACCGAATGCAAAGAATGACAGTTTCATTTTTAAATAACTAACAATAAGTGCAAGCGTGACATAATTTGCTTGACAACTGACTGGGTAATATTAATATGCCTTAGTTTTATAAAGGTGAACGCATCCAGTGCTTTATCGGATTGAATTGCAACTAACTTGTCCCGACTATCCGAACGATTCTATGTACATTTTGGTATTTAGACACCGTGCAATACCTGCCGTGGTAAGATAATAAAAAATTTGATAAGAATACTTGTGATAATAAAAAGTGAGGTTGGCAGACTTAAAACACCTGTGACGATTATTAGTTTAATAGAACGTGGAAGGGATAACATGGCTACCGCCTGGTGACGTTCGTTCGCCGTCGCCGTCGCGAAATCAAATGCTCCCAAAAACATCTGGTGAACATTTATCGGTGTAAGTTCCGTAGTTTTCTCGTGATAATCTCATATTACGTTTGGTGAAAAGTGTGAAGCACGATGATGAACATGTGGAAAGTACGGGAGTTAATGGATAAGGCGTAAGTATGATTAAGTCAGTTACACGCGATCTAACCTTGCTTTTACTTTTTTTTCGACGCACTCCACTCTACTTGCACTAATACGTTGCACGATTTGTCTTCTTAGTTCGTTGTTGGTTACCTTCTCCAAATTATTTAACATATCACTTTATGCCTTTGCGATTTCATACTTGGAATTTACTTGTCGCATTTAGTAAAAACCTAAATAAGTCAAGATTTCTATGAATTTATTCCTATAGAGATTTTTCAGAAGAATTTCTACAATGATTATACATATAGTCTCATTAGTTGAACAAATTATCGACAGATAATTATTCGATCGAGTATAAGTTTCTGGGTCAGATAACAGGGAACTTCTTTTTATAAGGTATCAAGCAATGTCGTGCTGCTGTTAAAAAATAAAGTAATTTAGATATTCTTTTTACTGTATGTTATATTAGCAAAAGTCTGTGTATTATCTTGAACATATCCATATCTATTTCGTTATTTCCTTTTATTATTTGCCATTTCTATTGTACTTCAAAAGTCAACTTGTTTGTCAGTTACATATTATTAATGCGAATAACAATTTATACGGCTACTAATTGACGAATAATATTTATCAAGAGTTTCTATAAAATAAGCGAAAAAAATGTGTTTTTGTCATATTTGCAATGAAATTAAATCCATTCTTTTGTTTCAATGGAACACAGCAACAGAAAGTAAGTGGCCTACGAAAAGAACTAAAACAAACAGACAAGTTGTTTAACAAGTTTAAAAACAGGTTATTTTCTACGCTACGTAAGATTGCTAATTCAGAGAACGTTGAAGACGTAAACACCAATAAAATGTATTAGATTGACGCAATAGCTGTTTTCTTTAATAAAAACATTTCGATACGATTGTACAGTAATAGAAACCTGAGGTTCCTAAACGTGTGATATTTTCCTAGCAATTACGAACACATATTTAGCAGTACGTAAAACATTAAAATCATTATTACGTAACAGTTTGTAACAAAACAATTGCCGAAGAGGCTTCTCGGATTTTCACTTAATCAATTACTTTGTTTATATTTTTCAATTCACATATGGAAGAACGTAATGCATTCTTGTGCGATTTCCGTGCTTGCCATTAAATTATACTTTCATGGAGTTCTGATTGTGAGTAATGCGCGGGAAAAATATTCATGAAAATTGAAAGCGAAAAGAATGTCTCGTTTCGATGAACGTTTGGCCTTCCTTTTTTGTGCATAATCATAGGATATGTTTAGTATAGTGACGGCACCGGTTCTTGCACATACACCGTGCATGCGTGTATGGTGTAGTGTTGCGTTAAATAGCGGTTCTCAAACACCAATCTTACCTATGCTATTCGTTACTGTAAATCCGTTGATCTCTTTTTATTAAAGTCCACACGGTGTCGGGACATAGTTATAAACCATACGATTATCATTTACGTATATTATTTGTTTAAAATGATAGTCACAGGTTCTGCCGTAGTTACGATCGGAAATACGAGGTTCTTTGCGATCCGTGGAAACTGAGAAGCGGAAGAGCACCATTATCTTAAACAGGGCTTTCTGAATACAAATGCAATCCACAGACGACCATGTGAAGACCCTGATTCAAACCACAATTGTTATTTTAATTGATAGGTGGTTCCTACGAGCGACTATATTTTTAAGCTCTTGTTAATTGCTGCCTAGCTCTATCATTCATTGATCATATGTGATTGTAAACAATGTTATTGTAAATATGTATTTAGGCAGTTATGTTTCCCGTAAATATGAATTGCATCGATTGTTCAGATAACCTTGTTTTTTTAACGAATATCTTCACTTTACGTAATTTGTTAAATATTCATAGTGACTAATAAAGAGGTGATTCATTACAGCTCTAGTTTTTTCGTATAAGATATTTATTATTGTAGCAGTAATCAACGTATTTCTGTTTATAAAAAGGAAACTTAAGTTATACATATACGTTACTTACGTCATATAATGTTTTCTTGTATGTAAAATTCAATAATATGCTTAATAATTATTATTATCATTCAGTTACACACGCTCACATTTACATTCCATTCGTATATTTTTGTACTCAAAACAGATAAAGATGTCTTTTTACCTTGGTTAAATATTTCCAAGCTGTAATATAATATGTATTTGTGGGGCAATGCTTTTACCTTTAGCGGAACACCTCATTTCGAAACTGATGTCGAGTGTCGATGTCACAATGTCGTTTCTTATCAGAAATTTATCCGTAGAAGATAAATTTGAGCAAGATGAGATCCTAAAACAATGCACGAATATCTTGATAAGGCCTAATAAAATATAACCGTCAAAAACCAAGTGTTATTGCGGATTTTACATACGTATAAACTTATCTCGGTTTGCCGTTCTGCATTATCTTTGAAGGGACGGAATTACCAGCGTTTTTATCGTTTTTTCAGCCTTGGTAAATTAGTTGTTTGTAGGCCCTAAGTTTTTTGTAGTTCCCGTGCGTTGTACTCGATATGCCTGCTGCATAAGACCTTGAACGTAAGCGATACGATTCTTTGGAAACTGAAAAGGAATGCTACCATTCATTATTTATTCGACCATGACCAACCATTTAAAGCAATTCGAGCAACAGTGAATACAATAGATAGATTGTAAATTTTCACGTAAATTTATATTTTCTAAAACAAAATACACATGATATTTGTTTCTATTAACACGTTCATCGCCAACAATCGACCACCAAAATTTTCACAAAATCAAAGCAATTTAATTAATTAAAGTGAAATTAGAAAGTTGAAATTGACCATAGGGGATGGAATTAGAACTCTTTCGCATCCGAAACATCCTAGTCAAATTCAGTTTGTTCGGATATATTCAAATGAAAATGAATTTTCAAAATTGTTTAAAAACTAGCGTCAGTCATATTTGGGTAACGTGGCGATGAACGTGTTAATGTAAACGTTATTTCGAATTTCATGAATGCACAAAAATCTTACAAATGTGCTCAGTTATATTTGTGTACTCGATTATGATTCGTTTTGAAAAGAAGATACCTGAAATACGTTCGTGGTTATTTGTGTTCACTTCTTTCCTATGTTTCATTTAAATAGTAGAGGGATTGACAGGTGTCCATATAGGTATAATGCGACAAAATGTAAGTTTCATGTTTTCCATGCATTCACTTCGTACCGATACGTGACAATTGTTGCCGTTGAACAGAACGACAGGTGTTGTAGCATTGCGCCCGAGTATTCACAAGTACGATATTCCGATACGATACGTGATGTTGCTATGGTGCTTCATGGTACATAGTACATCCTTTCTCCCATGTTTTTGTAAACATATTGTTGTTGGTTCGCTATAAAAACACGAAACTGTCAGTGTATTTTTCTTATGAATAAGATTTCAAGGCGTTTTTTCTATTAGTGAAATCATTAGAAAAATAATTTGCTAACCACAAGAGCAGGAAGCCTTGAAAATATCGGCTGTTCCCCTTTCTGTTACAAATATTTACACATTGATTAGATGTATCAATGACCTTTCGAGAAGTTATTTGATCGCACGTGTATGTTATAGGAAAGAATTTACTACGAACAAACTGATAAATCTGAAAACTATATTTGACATTTCTTGATTTGCTTTCAAAACATAAACAACTTCGGTTAAAATATTGATAAAAATGACTGCTGATTACGTTTGCGTTCATTACAGACCATTCTATCCAACAAACTCTGTTTTTTCAATGAAACTTCGAGAAGTGTGTAGTCATTGAAATTGCTTTTTTAGTCGATATGGAATATCAGATAGTTTAATACAATTTGATTACGCACTACAGAAATAGCCTGTATTTGATATAAATATACCATGTGCAATTTTAATGGAACCAGTGACCGGAATATGGGGGTTTGACCTGTTTTAGATACGGTTTCATATTGGGGGTGATTCCTATACATATGCAGGGATATCGAGCAAACCCTATTATGATAATAATAAATTCTGTCCTTGTAATAAAACGACGCGATCGAAAACAAAATTGTGTAAGAATAGTTTCCAGCGAGCGGTACTGGAAATTGAACGCATAAAAGTATTCTGTTCGAGCAGAGGCGTAAAATTATTGCGCAATTAGCAGGTGTTTGTACTGTCTGCACGCAAACAGTGAAAGTAATTTTACATAGGAGTCATTAGTAGCGGCATATACGTTATTCTTCAGTTTCACTGATCGCTGAAAGTTGCAATTATTGCAACTTATTAATGAAATAAAATGTAATTTTACAGGACCAATGTGGTAATGAATTATACGGAAACAGAGGCCAAAGTTCGAGAAGCAACAAACGATGATGCGTGGGGTCCTACTGGTATGAATTTTATTTTCGAAAGGCAACAATTCGTTTTGTGCGGAACGTTCTATTTTCTCTAGTTTATCAATGTATACTTATTTCAATTGAAATCACATAGAATACTAAGTTTTATATTCTAATTGAGAAAGTGCATTTATAATAACGTTGGTCTTCACCCTTGCACTTTTATTCAGTTCGATGTATGGTGAAATTAATTGTGTTGCTTGCAATACTTCAGGGGCAATGATGCAAGAACTGGCTCAGGCTACATTCACATACGAGCAATTTCCCGACGTAATGTCCATGTTGTGGAAACGGATGTTGCAAGAAAAACGAAATTGGCGTCGAACTTACAAGGTATGCTTATTTGTAGTCTATATATATATATACACATTTAGTTATATTGTAAAATATTGTAATATAGCGTGTATTGTATTAAACGTTGAATTTCATTTTAATTTGTTTATACAGAATGGAAATTGTAATACTATTGAAACAGAGTAAAAATATTAAAAATTGTTATATGAAATTTGTTTTTTACGGCTTTATTTTAGAGAAAATCAATTTCGAAGAATCGTTAAATATTACTTTGCCTATTTTTTTTTTTTCTGTCAATACTAATGTATATAAACATTTATAGTGGTGTGGATAGAGTAACATAACACGTGTGTAGGTGACGCATTGTTTAAAAAATCAAATAGTAGATACACCTATAGGAAGTGTTTAAAACATTATACATTTAAAAGAGAATATGTGTAAAAATTTACGTAATACAATAAAAGAGAATAAGTAAACTACATTTCGCAAATTAAAATTTCCGAAAATTATATATTTTCATGTCGAATCTCCGTATCGAGTGTACTACGATTTCCATTCTCCTCATTCTGTACATTATTCATTTGTCCTTAAATAATTATCTTTTTTTGCAGTCTCTTTTACTTTTGAATTACCTAGTACGCAATGGTTCAGAAAGAGTGGTAACATCGTCTAGAGAACATATTTATGATCTCAGATCATTAGAAAATTATACTTGTATTGATGAGTTTGGGAAAGATCAGGGAATTAACATAAGACATAAAGTTAGAGAACTAATTGACTTCATCCAAGATGATGATAAATTAAGAGAAGAGAGAAAGAAAGCAAAGAAAAACAAGGATAAATATGTGGGATTATCGAGTGAAGCGATGGGAATGCGATTTGGTGGTGGTGATAGGTGGACGGATAGTCCGAAATGGGGAAAAAGTAGCATAGATGCATACAATGATTGGGATAGAGAAAATCGTAGTAAAGGTTTCGAAGATACAAATAACAGGTATAGTATATAAATTAAGGAGGTATTAATTGTTGAGATTTTTATATTGATTAACTCTTTCTGATATTGTTCTCTTTTTTCTATAGTGATGATGGTGAAAGAGAAGATTCAGATAATGATGTTCATCCAAATCCAAAGAGAGGTGGTAGGGAATACAGAGACACCATGGAGAATCCAGACCATGTTAATAAAATTAGTACTGTATCTGCTGCTTCCACGAATGCTTCACCAGCACGATTTCCGCGAACTATTAAAAAAGTAGATCTAGGTGCTGCTGCAAATTATGGAAAGGAACAATCCAATGTAAGTAAACTATATTGGACTAGAGAAATTAAAAGTAGTTGCAGATCTTAATAAGTAGAAATATTTGTAAACTGCATTAATTTACAGAACGGTATATCTGGATTACAAAATAGCTCCCTAACTTTACCTATCAAGCAAAAAAGTAAAAACGATATTTTAAACGATATTTTTGATTCTCAAAATGAGAATAACATCAAATCAACAGTTGATGAAGATGAGGATTTTAATCCACGCGCAAACGTTCAACCTGGTGTACAAAGTCAAAATGCTAACACAGATTTTGGAGATTTCACTAGTGCGTTTGGAAGCTCTACTGTAAAAACGAAAGATACTAATGATGAATTTGCGGATTTTACGTCAGCGTTTACCTCGTCTGTAACGATATCTAATCCTGCTGTACAATCACAATTGCCACAGACTCAAATAAATTTAATGGGAGCAACAGTACCAAATATTAATAATTCAGCGATTAATAATGCCAATAGTACCATGTTTATCAATACGCAGTCAGCTAGCGCACCTATAACAACTGTGAACTCCGCAAATTCAATGCCTCAAAATCCTAATGCGAATAGTAATTTGTTCGATAGTTTAAATCAACAAGTGCTCAATAATCAACAGACACTGAATAATAACGCTGGTACGTTATGAATAATCTTGAACTATTTTTTTTTTTAATTTACTTTATGAATATTAATTTAATTCTTTTTATAGCGCCTTCAAATACAGATCTGTTATCAGATTTAGACACTGTCAATTCTATGTCGACTGGACCTGTTGATAGGCAACTGAACAATATCAATAATTCCAATCTCTTCACAAATATGAATTCCCCTGTTGCGACTAGTCAAGGAGGTAAGCACTGTTTAATTATTATTAATTAGTATATTCAGAACTTCATGATTCAATAATATTTGAACATATATATTGTACCTCTGATAGCATACATAGATCTTCTCATGACATCTTATTATCTTCTCTGTTGTTATCATAGATCTCGTTCAAAATTTAATTTAATGTAAAACACTTAAAACTATGGAGGGAAAAAGTCAATACAAGCCTTTAAATTTTGCAATTAAAAAGACTTCAATTATTGTAATGATTTTTCTTTATAAGTAATTATAGATAAAATTTCAATATTACAAAGTTTAAAATTAAAATTAATTGATTTGGATATAATAATATCCAATTTGGTATTTTATGTACATATTACAAATATACATTTGGTATTTTAATAACATTAGATATTGTAATCATATAAAGTATTCCTGAATCATAAAGTTAAGAATTTAGCATGTGTCAGTAATTATAAAAAAGGTTTTTGTTATATTCTTCTTTGAAAATTAAAAGAATAGATTATCTTTAAAGATAATATAATGCCCCCAAGAGAAATTTTCATTGCAGCTTTCGAGACGGAAGAAAGCACCACTTCAGCTGAAAGTCTTTCAAACCATGCTACAAACCAACTTTTGGAAGAATTATATCAGATGGGTTCAATCAAAAGTCAAAACAGTTTGGAAAAACTGAAGTTGAATATTTCTGAATATATTAAATTCTTACCAGGCCCACTTACGCCACAAAAATACAGCAATCTTGATTTTGACTCAGAAATTGATTGTATGTTGCACGGAAAAATTTTAGGACAAATTATCCAAATGTTTAACTCGAGTTGGCCATTACAGAATAATACATTAGATCCGTTACTTAAACAATTGATAGTTATCGACGGTGCAACATTACCAATTTTAGCTGAAACTTTATCTGTTTTAATTGATGCACTAAATGATATCGATACTGAGAATAAAATTTACACAGTTACTATAATTTTGGAATTATTAGTAAAAAGTGACTCTTTGTTCTCTGGAATAATCGATGCATGCAAGTTTAAACCAAAGAATATAAGGCAAGAAGTGGAATTAGATCAAACCTGGCATGATACTGTGCAAATTCTAATTTCATTACCTAATCGGGTAGCTAATAAACTGAAGGGCAAAACACTGAACACTTTTCTTCCTCAAACGTATTTTAAAATTATAAATTTTCACATTTCTCGTGTAATATCTTTCATAAATACTGGGTTACAACATGGTATTAATGTAGATATTAAACCCTTAACAATACTGATCAGTAAATTAGTAATCATTGCAAGATCAGAAAACATATTGCCTCTTATCACTATTTTAACGCAATGGTGTTTTCAAAATAAATATAATGAACAAAATTTAATACAAAATATATTAAAGGAATTAGACACATTGAGTATAGGATCAATAGCATTATCATTTTTAATGCACTGTGACATAAAATTTGGTGTATATCCAGTTTTTGGAGATGCGATATCGAATTCAAATTGGAAATATATTTTGACAAAAAAAATTCCATTAATGTCGTACTATAATGACGAAAAAGTAATCATAAATTTGTCTTCATACTTATCCCAATTTTTAGGCCAAGATCGTACTCTTATTGAATTGTTAATTAGACTTCTAGAAATTTGGGGTAATGAAAGTGCTTTGAATCATACTTCTGTAGAACAACATAAATATATTACAAAATTGATTGTTATGTGTTTGAGGAAGTCAAAGGATTATTTAAGTAGAGACGACAAAGATAATATTAACTTGTTGGTGCTTTCGGGTGTATCAGTTCATTTTCAAAATACACATATTATTTTAAGAGCTATAGGAATGTGTATCGGTGAAATTTTTACTAAAGAATTATCTGAATCAGACAAGGCACCAAAACTTTCTTTCGATTATGGAAATATGCCCACAGAGGTAATAGAGTTAGTTCAATCTATAAAAGCGACAGGTATAATAACTGAAAGTTCAGAATTGAAGGAATATGCAGAAGTAAATAATTTCATTCTTGATGATATTGAATTTGACACGTTAGGTGATAAGAAGTTATATGAACTGGGCATAGAATGTAATCTCTTACCCAAGAGGAATATAGAAACTGCTGATGACGATAATGGTGCAGAAATTTCTCTTAGAAATTTACAAAAACCGAGTAGTTCCTATAAAGAGACTCAAGAAAATTGTAAAATAGTCAAACTCGATAATAATATTGATTCGGAATTAGATAGTGATGATGACTTAGTACCATACGATATGTCTCATGATACTAAAGTGAGTGAAAAACTACGACCAGCCTATTTACGAGATTTACGTGATAATTTAGTAAACGAAAAAAGTTCCACAAATCCGGACATTTTTTCAGAATCATTAAAAGTCTGTGAAGAATTAATATTAGCACAACTGCCAGGTGATGATGTAACATTTGCTGTTGAATTGCTTGAGCTCCTTGTTACCCTTCAAGAATCTAGTTATGTAAAAGACTTTGATGTATTACGATTCAAGTCTTGTGTAGCTATAGTTACCATTTATCCTAAAGAATGTGCTAAATATTTGTGTGAACAATTTTACATGGAAGTGAATAAATATTCTGTAAGTCAACGATTATTCTTCTTAGATATATTAGCTGAATCAGCAAGAAGATTATCAAGTATTCCAGTTATTAAAGCCGAAGAATATAACATTCCTGAAATAGTATCTAAACCAAAAAGAAAAGAAATTTTGGGTAAAGTGTCTTTGTTAATTAATACTGAAAGAAGTCAACAGTACAAGGTACTCTATAGCGATGATTTTGAAGAATTTGGAAAATCTAACAATGAAACTGAGTACGATTGGCGAGAAGTTGTTGATAAGAGGATTGAAAAAAATACAAGGAGATATACACATAGTCCAAAATCTCCTAAAACATTTGAAAACAAATTTGGAAATGTTGCGTCTTCGTTTTTCTATCCGCTGATGTATGGTTTTGGCAAACAAAATACGTGTTTAAGTAGTGGAAATCAAATATTTACAGATCAAGAGAATATTTTGTTGATTCGATATTTAAAAACATTATCAACGATAATGGTGGCATCACAAAATTGTTTATTAGCTTCTAAAATGGGCAAAGAACTGTTAGAAGTATCATGGATCCTACGATATCATAATGAAGCGAAAGTTAGAGTAGCGGTAATAGAAAATATTATAGCTGTTCTTATTGCAGTACCACAAGATACAGTTATAAATGAATTATTAGATACTGTTATTGAAATAAGATCATGGCTTTTCTATTCGTCCCAGAATGTAATTACTGGCGATCATGATGCAGAATGTAGAAGCTTAGGTGCCAGCGCGATATCTTTGATTAATTCCATTATGGATACTAGACTTAGCTAAGGATAGCAAACTTCAGTAAAACATTCACTTAATTTAGAATTTCAGTATGATTAAACGAATTTTTAAGCACTTCCTTTTTATTTTATTATTTATCGCGATATAAGTTACGATTTATAACTAAAGTTAAAACGATTGATCTTTTAAAAAATTGTAATAACCTAGTATAGTTTATGTTAAATAAACAAAAAATTAATTATATTAAATAAACACATTTACATATTACTAACTTTTAAATGTTTTTACCTTTTTAACACATTATTAAACTATTATAAGAAACATGCATGAATACAATAAAGTAATAAGAAAACTAATGTATTATTACAACTGAATCGAATGTCACATTTAGGATCCATTGGATTAACACCAGTTACAAATCTTCTTACTCCTACGACAACCAATTCCAAAACATCATACCATATTTCAAGCAATGTGCCCGTACAAGTTGGATCTACATGGGCTGGGTCAGGATTGAACATAGACCTTGACAATATAATGGGAAGTAAAGCAAAACAAACAGGACCTGCACCCACAATGAATCAAATGGCTACAAATAGTCCACAGCATCAAGTTAAACTTATAAGTAAGTTATTTATAAAACGTATAAAATTCATTGTTTATTGATATAATTTAAGGGTTGATTGAGTTATTTTATACATATTTTAAATTTGTGGTAATACATTAAACTTTTGAGAACCTAGTGTCATATACAAATATTACAACTAAACTGTATATACAAATTACAATTTTATTCTTCAAGATAATTTTGCAGTTAAAATATATTATTAATGTTATCGCTCGTATGATAAATTGTTATGGAAATAATTTATTTAAACATTTTCAATATAATTATTCTAGCATCGCCAACAATGGGATATACATCACCTATGGTTCAACCACAACAACCAAAACAACAACAAGCAAATCCAGCATTTTTTCCAGCATTTCAATGAACATTTAAATAATTGAATGCTAACTTTAGTGAAACTAAAAGGCATAAACTGGAGTTAAAATAAATTTTCTATTTTCTGGGCGGAGCAATCTAATTATATACAGGGTGCAGCTGTAAACAATTGCGTTACATAAATGTGAAAGAAATAAGATCAGTAAAATATATTGCATAATCATGTGTTCACAAATAATTCAGAAGGAAATATTTCAAATTTTTTAGTTAAATAGTTGACATACTATGACATGAATTATGTTGCTAGTGTTTTTCTTTTATCTAGTAATTAGAACTATGAAAAGCAATTTACTGATGAAGGTAATACGTACATATACTCATGATGAGTGCTAAATAAATTACATGACTAGATAAAACTTTAAGAGCAGCTGTATAGATCAATTAAGTTTCAATATATCTGTGAGTATGTATTTGTCAAAGTGATATTTCTAGCATAATATATGTTCCCAGTAACATTCCGCAATATGAATATTGCACTTTTATAACGAATATTTACGTTATTTGCAAATTATGCGGGAACAAATCAGGCAGACTTGTCCTACACATTTTATACATAATGTAAATTGAATTTTGCGACGAATCAGGATTATGCCTTACGTGTATAATATATTATAAGAATGTATGCATGAAAGTGATTTATAGAAACTTATGGGAATGTAGTATACTACTTTTATTTACTACGGGATATGAGACATTCTGTTAAACGTTATTTAATATTTCGAGGGAACGGAGAATACTTTTACAAAGGTTGAATATAGTTAAAATATAATTATTACAGCCTTTAAAAAGCTGTGTTTACATTGTCGACGTGATAATGTAAAAATCGTTTCACTTTTTTATTGTGGATATTCAAAGTTGATGATATTCGTCTATAAAGAAGAGCCGAAGACGCAATAACATCGGT
This sequence comes from Augochlorella aurata, assembly GCA_028455555.1. Taxonomy (NCBI): domain Eukaryota; kingdom Metazoa; phylum Arthropoda; class Insecta; order Hymenoptera; family Halictidae; genus Augochlorella; species Augochlorella aurata. Next base: position 9,586,284 of record CM052161.1, on the reverse strand, counting down.
AATGATAAGTGCTTCCCTATTATAATTAATTTTGCACGAGAAAGAACCTAGTATTATTTATCAAAACTATATGAAATTAGTACTATGTAAGGAGATATAGGTGAATATAAACGCATGAGGCAGGACACAAGATCTTATTATTTTACAAAAAAAAGCACAGAGGCACAAAATCAGCGCAACAGAATGTTCTTGCGCTTTATGAGCGCTCCACTCAGCATGGTGATTTAATAATATAATGTGTTTATGATTCATTGTAAACTATTTGAGGAGTTTGTAGTTATGTAATTACATAATTATAAAAAATTTAATCATCCTTGTGATTGAATGATATTCTAGAAATTTTTTAAAGTAGGCGAAGAAAGTAAAGATACTAAATAGCACTTCCTTAGTTACTTGTTACTAACGATTAAAAAATGCATATCTTTCCGAATAATTGTTTACGTAACTATCATGATGAAAGAAAGATAATTATTAATAGTTAAGTATTAACTATAACAGAGTATTAAGTCGTATTTTCTTTATGTGTGCTGTTTATTAGCAATGATTCCATAAATCTTTGCTGCATGATACTGAAATATATTATGGAATGGTTTGTTATAGAGTATTTAATAATGAAAACATGTTGCAAATTTTTTCTGCATGCTGTATTCGTTAATTTTTATTTGCAATGGTATACATATTTTATATACATATGTATTTAGTAGTAAAGTCTATGTATCGATTATATTTTAACAAATAGATACTATAAGCTTTTGTTATGTATGCTATAAAGGGAGAAATATTTAGAAATTATTTCAGGATTTGCAGCAAAGTTTGGGTTTATATTCACACGTGTTCTTGAATGAATGATTTATGCAAGCCATTGCTTTCATAGAACATGTATTATAAGTAATAATATATATAGTACAGATAATCGAACAGTTTTATTGTTAAGTTATTATGTCAAATTCTGTTTCAATTACCGTAAACTTGATGTGGAACTACTTACAGGCTTCTATGCGAGTATCAGAGACTGAATCTTGTAAGGGAGTAACTAATCCTTTACATTTTCCATTATTTGAGCATTTTATATGAAACGAAATGTTTGATGTAGATGGGAATATATTTTTAAAGTATTAAAATATACATAGGTATGTGTATCAGTATATGTACATACACACGTGTGTATTATTGTACAAACATAAACAACTATAGTCAATACGAGTAGGCGTGATATTACTATCATTGAAGCCGCTTGAACATACAGAGGCACGATTACCGTTTAGAATTACAGAGGCCTTTATGAAGTCAAAACTGTTGAAACAGATAAAAAGTAGAATCATGAAAACTAAAAATCTCCTTTGTTTAGTAAATAAATTTTATAAATTTTTACGTATGACATTGGCAAAAAAGTAAATACTGGTAAATTTATATTAATTTTAAATTTGATAAATACAGTTAAAGAAAATTGATATTTATCTTCTTAAAATATGCTTGACTAGTTTCTTTTTAAGAATAAATTGTATTTTTATGCTATTTACGCGCGATGATATCGTCCATTGTACATTTTGACGAGTACGATTTATAAACTTGATTTGATAACAGTTTGTTAATGTCATTTATATAGATGTTACAGATGTACTTATAAGTTCGTAATTGTTTATTATGTATATACGAAACAAAAGTGACAAAAAACTTACAAGTTACGAGAGTTTCAAAAATAATTTTTATTGTTATATCTTTATATGTGTATAATTGCGTTTATATCGAAGTATTTTGCAAATAAGAAGTATTACATTAAAATCATTAAGCAATACATGTATACTGGTACATATCAATGTTAATCGCGCGTTTGGAATACATAGGTACATATGCCTTAACGTTCTATGTATAAAAAAGATTATTATTCCTCTAGCAAAATTCAGGACAGTCATCATGTCGCTTATGGTACATACGTGCGAATGAAAATTGATAGTTTATTGTCGATTCTTGACTGAATATTGTTTATAGTAGTCGCGATATTTGTAATTATAAATTCAGGTATTTATACTTACATCACAATTTTATCGTTATTAAATGCTCATTGGTGCTGGTGTTAATATGAATTATGAACTATTTTAATTTACGTCACGTTTAACATTATAAAAAATACCTTATCCTTGCATTGGTAATGCTCAATTAATTATCCCGTACTATAGACTTTTCCTACAAAATTCATACGCAATTTTTTTCAACATTAAATATTTTATTACATGCTCGAATAGGAATAAGTATATTGCATATATTGACATTTTTACAAATGTAAGCTTCTTTATATGTTCTTTTATAAAAATAATTCTTAATTACTTTATTAGCGTTAAAAATTTATCCTTTTCATAAAAAGATAAATACGGAATTTTATTAAAAAGATTATCGTATTGAATGTGAAATGAAGATTGTATTTTTGCTATACTACAATTCTATATTTGTATTACGCGTACTTAGTAAATGTAAATTATTGAAACATACAATTTTAGTAAAATTATCATTAAAAAATTATTCAAATAGTTAAATATTAATTTCATATATAATTTAAACAGAAATTTTCTTATTTGATAAAGCGAATAATTTAAGATCATTTGAGTAGTATAGAATTTTGAATAACAACCAATTTACATTTTATTTTACAATGATATATTGTTTAATAAATGAACAATTAATCACAAACTTACAAATTTAAATAAAAATATATACATTTATTTCTAATTTTGTATATATTGAAATTCTTATTAAGTGAACCAGAATACTGGAAGGGAATAATTCGTGATATATATGTATACCATAATTTCTTACGTCACAAGAGATTATATTTTACAGTTCCTTTATAAAATAATACAGATTTTTTAAATAAACTTCAAGAGACAATTGCACATGAAGTACATGAAAAATATGTCTATAAATTATATGATTCAGTTGTCAATTTTCTTTTACAAGTAGTTTTTTCAATTATTAGAAAAGTAAATAATAGTCCTATAAAGATTTTAGTTATAATTGGAATTACTTAGAACAGGGTTCGGAATTAATTGCACATGACACAGACAGAGCATTTTCAGAGACTGCTCCAGTACTACAAAGTGGTACCATCCAATCTCACTTGTGAGATCTCTTCTACAGCAAATTTCAGAGCAGTCTTCAAAAATGCTTCTATTATGTGCAGTTTATTCTGAGCCCTGACTTAAAATATAATATGTTCAATATTTCAAAGTATATTCAATTTTCGCCGTTTACAAAATCCTTAAATTGATTGCATTTAGTATATTAATGCAATTTGGAGAAAGACTCCGATATATAATATTTTATTCAGCTTCACTAAAACTTTTTGACTTTCTCTTTTTCTTCTTCTTTTTTAACGGTTCTTCAGTTTCATCTTGTATACCATTTTCAACCAATCCATTTTCGGTTCCATTCTCTGTTCCATTTTCAGTTCCATTTTCTAGCTCTTCTCTTTTCCTTTTCTTATCTTTTTTCTTTTTCTTTTTGGGTGTTTCTGTTTCCATGCTTGCTAGTATTTGCGCAGCTTCTTCTAACGCTTCTTTCATTACATCTATATTCTTTTTAGGTACTTCACCAGTCTCATAGAATTTCAACCTATCTTCTACTTGTTGTCTCAATTTTTCACCAAATACATTAGTTGGTGTATCAGTAAAACAATCGATCCTTGATGCTATAGAGCATTTATTTGCTAGATACCTTGAAATTCTGCCCTTATTCTTTGTACCTGCACGACCAATAAAGGTTGAATGGAATAGCAATCCATATTTTGGAGTGTTACCTCTTGTTTTCAGTGCTCTGAACAAAGCTTTTTCAGCACCCAATATTTGTACAGTGGAAGCTGGATATTTTGCCAAATTTGTAAGAGATCCAGCATGTGCTATTAATCTAGCTCCTACTTGATCACCTATCAATGTAGCCAAGTTTGGTGCTACTCCAGCCATTTTAGATCTTAAATATTCTGATAATTGCTTTCTGTAATCAGCCAAAGCAATTACACGTCCGGCAAACATTTCAATATTAAGAAGATCAACGGGGCTAATATCCATTCCCATAGATGACTTTGAAGCATCAACGATTGCTTGAGCTTTAGCACTATCCATAACAATTTCTTCCAGTGCTTCCAATTTCTCTTCCGTGAGTTCTTTCCTGTTCTTTATTAACTGTGTAACTTTGGCATACATATAGTTTTCAGGAACTATTTTTACAAGTTCTGGAAAATGGTAACTATACCATTCCCTGTAATGGAATAGTTATAATAAACATTAATAATTAGTTAGGTGTTCTATCTACACACATCGAAAAATTATTTCTATTACACATTACAGTTTCTTACCTTATACGCATACTGAATGTATTTACATCTTTATCCAACTGATCTAACAAAGCTATGCTTTGTATAATCATGTTATCCACACGATGAACATTGAACTTAACTTTAGCTCTAGAATAACTATGACCAAGACCAAGTTGTGCGATATCAGAACTTTTTGAAGTGAAACCTTTTACTAGATTATGGAAGTGAAATCTAATTCCTCTAATGATTTCTGGAATGGCACCAGTATGATCGCATTTTATACTTAAAGCTTCGCTAATGCTAGCTCCAAGTTTTGGATCCAAGACACCAAGAACAACCTTGTCCTTCTTTCCTGATTTTGGTATACTTGAATCCAAAAATAACAATAATTCTTCGGGAACAACTCCTTCAGAAATACTATTTATGTTTTCTAAAGCTGCTAAAGCAGTTTTAAAAGGTGAGAAACCAATAAGTCTCACAACTGTACTAAAACGTGATAAATCTGTGACAGATGCTTCAACCTGTGGAAGTAACATTCCTATCTCCTCAAATTCCTTAATGGCAAAGACAGCATAGCCAGCAGCATGCTCGTACAGGACAAATAGCTTCGACTGAAAGATTTAAATAACAATTATATAGATTACTGTCAACATGAGAATTTAAAAATTCATTTATTATATATATATATATATATATATATATATATATATATATATATATATATATATATAAACATAAGGTATAAATTGATTCATTAGTATAATTCTTAATGGTTAGAGTTTATGAATAAAAACATCATTCATTGAGCATTTCAAACGTCTTTACATGTGTCTATATAAATAGTTTGGTAAACATTTTTTATATCTGTGTATGTACTAAATATTTACCGATTAGGTGATTCAAAAGTATGAAGTTATTTATATTGGCATCGAAAAATAAGTGTTTTTGTTTAATTACAGTATAGTATTTATAAAATTGAACAATTGTTACATAGCCCAGTATTAGAAACATACTATGTTAGAATATACCTATATATATATATATCCAATATCGAAGAAAAATTAAATTCAAAATTAATATTGATTTAATTGTTATGCTACCTTACCATGCTTTGTTTATTTTATATTCCATTCAATCTCCAAACAATTGATACACAACTGTAAAAACGCTCTACACAATTGCGGTTAGAAAGCGACCATGTGTTCCGGAGATAGCATAGCGGGGAAATAAAGATGGAGTCTTTAGTATTTCCTGCGTTTGAATTTCTGAGCACCAAATTAACATATACATAACATTTTTCTGAAAATTTCATATATATACTCACCAATTTAAAAATTGTTTATTAAAAATTAAATGTATTATTACGTGTAGTTTAATAACTATGCTGATCACATAAAATGCCATTTATGTATGTAGTATATGTTACGTATGTTTGTATAGTAGCGCCTCTCCATATTGCGTCATGTCAGGGGCAAAGGGCTCAGAAATTTGAGGTATGGTACAAAAATTGCCTTTCTCTGATTGGTTGACGCTCCACAGCTAAACAGTGCTGCCCTCACAGTTTTAGACAAAGAGAGGAAGTAACGAGTGAGCAAGAGAGCACGACATGAGTACAACCACAAACGAAACCAGTCACACCGACGACTAATGTAGTCTGTCTCCCTTTACTACGTTTGCGGTCTCACTCTTTTCGTGCATCCGTACGCCTGGTGCTCCAACAGAAACACGCGGCGCGATATTCGACTTGTACTTTTCACCTCGTAGAATTATCGCCCACATTTACCAGTGAATTTGCGAATGATGCTCGATGCACATTGAAATATGTTTCGAATGTATGTGTTTGTAGACATATTTCAACAAATTCAGCAGGAAAGAATGTCCCAAGTGAATAGTGTCTTTATATCTTTTTCTGAAAGATAATTATTTGCTCGAAATGCAATATTTAATGTATACATATTATTTTTAAAGAAATTCTAAAGCCATCCAGAAGGTTGCTGAAACTGTGCACTATCATAGCTCTCGATATCACCATCATTATGCTCATTTGCAATAGTAAGATTAACAAAATCACCAATACAATTCTCACCATCACTTTCACTTTCACTAAATGAACTTTCGTTTGAATCGGTAACATGTACAAATTTTCGAACCGATCTTCGATGTTCGAAAAATTTTGAAACTGTTTCGATATGTTTATTAACAAAATGTGATATCTTATCTGTCATTATTGTATGAGGGGTTCATTGTCATGAGGAGTTCCTAAGTTCACTTGAAGTAACCTCTTCCTTAGCGAAAATGCAATCCGCGGCTTTGTTTACGAGTATTAACGAAAAACAATGGCGACGGCTTCGGGTCGTGTTGAAAGTAATGAACAAGTCATAGCGCGTGAACTTACTGAATTTCTTCTACTACAAGACGATGATAATTTAAAAACAACGCTGTCCATTCTTATTTTAGAATATCTGAAGAATATTTAGTAATTTTTCGAATCCCAAATACTCAGTGATTGAACCATGACAGACGTTTTAATTATTAATTTAGTCTTTTACAGTGAAGATCAACAATAAGGAGCTCCGTCAAACTACGCAAAAATATATTTTTGTTTCAATAATTCAGTATCCGAATAAAATTCAACGAACGATTCGCAAAACTAATTTAATAATAAATAATCGCGTTAAAGAAGACCTCGTACAATGTTCAGCTCGGAGAGTCCTCAGGTATGAATTGTATGATTAAAACGGAATTCATTTTCATAGCACTATCACCAAACACTGACCACTTAATTAATCACTGATAATTTCGAGTTGTGAAAGTATCCGACGGAGTGTTTTTCTCTTCTATTGCTTCCATGACTGCGTCTTTGGATCACAATTCCTCGCGAATAAAAATTTTGTGACATTTTCCACACGTAGCATTCCGTCGGTGTTCACAATTCTGAATATTCGCACTCCACGAATACTGAAAAAATTCGGAACTGCTCTTAAGACGATTACATTAAGACGCGCAATGTTTACCTGGAGAAATTCGGAAAGCAGCTAAAAGCCTTGTAGCGGTTGGATCGCAGTCGTGACCTTCGACGCCCTATTCAAAAATTTGAAAACTTTTACCTGCTATCACATCTAACACATCCACGTGAAGATGGAATATCCAATTTGTTGTACTTCGAAAGTTTCTCTTCGTCTTGATTTGTGTTAGTAAATTTTGTTTAAACATTAGATAGTAAAACAGACACGAGAGTACTAGAAACAATAAATTTATTGATAGAATATTTTCGAAGTAACGATTCTTTGACACATTTATAGTTTTTACAATCAGTGTGCATGTTACCCTTACCCTTTTCTAATCATAAATGATGTTATTATGCTGCGTTCATTGATTATTAATTTATAGGAATTTGATTGTGTTCCTTAATAGGAATATGGTGAGAGTTATCGTTTATATTGCACTGGGAATAACCTTGGCTTTTATATTGAACATGTTAGAAAGATACAGAATTCATATTCGTATTCGTGATGGGTAGTGGTATACCGCTGGCAAAAAGTACAAGTCGAATATAGCGCCGAGTGCTTCAGATGGAGCACCAGGCAAACGGATGCGAGAAAAGAGTGAGACCGCAAGCACGGATAAGTGAGACGGCCTAGGTTTTTCGTCCGCGTAGACACTCACACATAGAACACGCTGCTTTTGTTCTGTCTCTCTCAATAATCTCCCGTTCTCTTTCTAAACCAACTGCGCAAAGCTGGATGCGCATTAAAATGGTGGGGAATAACCAAACGCAATATGGTGAGGTAGAAACGGTTCAATGTAGTGAGGCACCACTGTACATATGTACATACATTTGAGAACTATATACATACATACTATGTAATACACACTACATTCGTGTTAAATTGTATGCATGTACATACATATGAACATACATACTATGTATATTTACGTGTCCTGTTACGTTATATATATGTAGAAGTGAATATCTCGGCTTGTTGGGATACTTAGGTTATATTTAAATAAATACTACAATATATTAACATTAAGGCTCGAGTAAATCTATCGGTGCTTCAAATAAATATATTCTAAGTTAGTACATTCTCTTTTAAAGTATGTCATTGTTTTACTACGTATAGGTTATGTTTATGTGTATTATTTAACATGATTTTCATAGATTTTATCGTGGCTTTCTTTTTTTAAAGAATGGAGTCTCGGACAGAATTTAAAATAAAATCTCCTCCGACCGATGCAATTTCGGCGGTTGAATTTGGACCGAATTCAACACAATTTCTTCTTGTTTCTTCATGGGATAGTACAGTGCGGTTGTATGATATTCATGCTAATACTATGAGATTAAAATATAATCATGATTTGCCGGTTCTAGACGTTGCATTTCAGGTAATCACGAATTCATCAGTCTTTTCAATTGATAGTTTTCCACATAACAGTGCATTAATTGTAGAAATAAATGAGTTATTGCACTTATGTTTACTTGAAACAGAAAAAGAGCAAAAGAAAAAAAAAAGTATAACACTGACAGAGTAATGTAAGTTAAAGTTTTCTGTGGTAAGAAAAACGATAGTTAAGGAACTGAAACAAAATTATATGTATTTTTTACACATACGTAGTGCTATACATACTTGTACTATAGTTTTATTGATTTTATGCTTGATGTTATTGTTAAATGGTATTAATTATTTTTGTAATCCAATTTGATTTTCCGTTCACTTGCAATACCATAATCGATAGTTGTTTTTATACAGGATGCTGTTCATGCATATAGCGGAGGTTTGGGAAATGCATTAAAAATGTATGATATCAATGGTAATACAGGTAAGAATAATTACTTTCCTCCTATTTATGTTGCATATTTGTTAAACATTGCTAATGTGTGTATCTTTATAGAGTCAATAATGGGAACACATGATAAACCAATTAGGAAAATTGAATATTGTGCTGCAGTAAATGCAATATTAACGGGAGGTTGGGATGCAGCAGTAAAACTCTGGGATCCTAGAACACCCACTTGTGTAGGTAGTTATTTACAACCAGATGTTGTCCTAGCATTGTCTGTGTGTGGAGATAAATTTGTAGTAGGTACTGCCAAAAGAAAAGTTTGTATTTGGGATCTAAGAAACATGGCTGGTATGTTTCAAAGACGTGAAAGTAGCTTAAAGTACCAGACACGTTGTATCAAAGGCTTTCCCAATGAACAAGTAAGTATAATTTTTGGAAACTTATCTGAATATTCATATAAAAGAAGCTGTTTTTCAATGTTCTCATAACTTTCAGGGGTATGTTCTTAGCAGTATAGAAGGTCGTGTAGCAGTTGAATATCTTGACACTACACCAGAAGCACAAAAAAAGAAATATGCATTTAAATGTCACAGGATAAAAGAAAATAACGTGGAACATATATATCCTGTGAATGCTATTAGTTTTCATTCTACATATAATACATTTGCAACTGGTGGCTCAGATGGATACGTTAATATTTGGGATGGTTTTAATAAAAAACGTCTATGTCAGTTTCATAGATATAATGCTGGCGTTGCTGCACTTAGCTTTAGTCACGATGGTTCTGTGCTTGCTATAGGAGTGTCATATCTGAATGAAACTGAAATTCCACCAGGTGGGAAAGATGAAACTGAAATTTATATAAGATATGTAAATGACCAGGAAACCAAACCAAAATAATATCGTATTATTGTAACATAATTTTTTATAAGCATAATAGATTGAAAATTTTTCAATTAAGATCTGCTTTATCAAAGCAGTAAAAATTGAACGTTCAAGCCTTTTCATAAAAATTGCTCCACTTGCAATGTGTGCAAGAAGTCCAGCAAGATGTTCAAGTAACTTCAGCTGCGTATTCAGCAAATTATTTTGCACAGAAAATTCCGCAAGTTATAGATTTATTTCATTTAGTCAGTCAATTATATCGAAGATAATACACTGAGTATACCTGAAATGAAACTATGACCCCAACTTCAAAGTTAGCATCTATTTCAACTATAAAAGTACTTAATATTTGAATTATCGACTTTTCATTTATTGGCATAATGTTATAAACTTTTTGATATCCAATTTTGCACTTAACATGAAGAAAATCTGTGATGTACATAATCTTTTCTGTTCAAGATAAACTGTTAAATACGTGACTAAAGTTTATTGAATATTTTACTGGACACCTTGTATATTAATAGTGTTGTATTTTACATTTTTATATTTTAAATAATTAACTATCAATCACAAAAACAGTACATTAGAATTTAAAAAAAACCGTTTGGAATTATTAGGCTAGTCAAATTTTAATAAAATACCTTTTTTGTACAAAATATCTTTTATTTATATAATGGACCAATGAAACAGTATTTACAAATTAAATCGTAACATGTTCTATTATTTATAATACCTTCTATAAAATGTTCTACAAGAACTACTATTGAAGCAAAACTAATTTACGACTCAAGACCTAATTTCATCATAGATGTTTAGCATGATTATGTTTATATTCATAAATTATTGAAAAATATGGTAAGCGATTGCAAAGCAAATTAAATTTCTAATTTACTATAGTGTTAGTATCCATATACAAATAACCAGTTTAATATTTAGATTATTTAAAGTTTTCGAATTTTCTGACAATCTATGTATATAGTTTTTGCATGTTAATGTAGCCATGAAAAAAAATGTAGCATGTTTTAGAACTAATTGTAATTTCTTGTTCTACCTCGAACTCGTTCTAGTGTAACTAATGGCAGCACAGGTAGGTATATTATGTTTTATAATATGAATTTACATCTTATTGTTAGCTACCTACAATTATTATCGATTTTAAATTGTTATATAAAAAATATGCGTTTATAAAAAGCTTGAATTAAATATTTCTTAAAGAAAAAATGTATCTAGTGCTTGTTAAGTGCCAATTGAAATTTTAATTGTAAATAAGGAATAATTTTATTTATTAATTGTTGAAATGACTAACTTTTTGTTTTTCATTTTACCTGATTTTCAAAATACTTTATGTAATCTGATAAATGTAATAAAAAGTGCAGGATCACTGTAAAATAAGCTCAATTAGAAAAGAAAGTATTATTTATCCAAAGTGCTTAAAACAATCGTGGTCGTCAGTCTCAAGATATTGTATCTAAAAAGTATAATCACTTACTTTGAAATCGGAATACTACTTATAATGAAACAGAAAAGATTTCATAGTTTAGAATTTTGGAATTGTATGTAAAGATTTACAAAACTATAACTATATAAAGCTCTGACTATAGATATCAATTATATGATACAACAGTTAAGTTTAAGTGAGTAGAGAAATTTTATTTTAATTAAAATATATTTTAGTAAAAATTCATGTTATAATGTAACAATTTCACATATCTTTTACAAATATGTTAAGTAAGTTAAGTACAATTAATTATTATTAGTATACATATGAAAGATTTACTAGTAAGTGTACAACTCAGAAATACATTTTTCAAATTCATATTTCTGTTAGCCGACCAAGTAAAATTAGTTAAGCATTAATTTGTTTAATATACAGTAAAATTTAAAAATAATATATTGATTCTGTACAAAATTAAAATTATATAAAATATCATAAAAATATAAAGAGGCTACAAATGATGATACAAAAAACCAAGTATTGTGAAAAATTGTAGAAATCGTTCGCTCGTTTACAAATAATTGTGCTAATTTTTAATATTGCACATTATATTTATGAGAATATTAATAAAATTATTTTTTTCAAAGAATGCTGCTACATTATACAGAATTCAACATTTCTACTAAAAGATAGGTACAAATAAAGCGATTGTTTGTTATATTAATTACATTTCGCAGTTATTTAAGCATAAATGATGATGTCCACAAAGAACAGTATGTGCCATAATTGCAAAGAAAATGAAAATTCTTGTTCATTTCTCTTAAGTTATTTTGGGAATTAGTTACTTTTAAAAGCACTTTTATTACTTTGGCACACACACAAAGGCGGATGTACCAATGTAATACAAATTATATTTCAAACACAAATATGCAATTTAAAATGAATATTTGCGCAATATATTTTCATTGACTTAAATACATATCTACTTTGCATGCATTTTTGCTGTTTAACAATTTTTATAACATTTCAAATAACAATATGTACAGTAACAGTTTGTACTAGTGACCACCTGCCATTCCAGATGTGTACTTTGAAAACAGTATAATTATTATTGTACGACTTTGTGTATGACAGTTTTTGCATATACTAGATTTTATGCATATCCATATTTCAAAAGGCTTTTCATGTATTGAAAGTGATTTACTTCTTTTCTATAATTACATCTATTTTAATTGATCATTAGTCATTTCTGTTCAGTTTTTGTAATTGTATAGAGCATTTTATAACTCTGGAATATTAATTTGACAAGTCAGTTGGACTAGCAATAATTTTTCTTAATGTACCACGGATTGTGTCATGTGTGGCAAAACTAATTCCTACTGCGATCGGGCCTTTCACCCAATTCATGCTCAATCCCTTATAGAAAGCCATTAGACCTTCTTCTCTGAAAACATACAAAGATGGTGTGTAATATATTTTCTTGTTTTTCATAGAAAGCAATTTTCGCATTGAAAAAAATATGTTTATTTTGGCAATTTCATGTTTTTATAATACATGGACATTAAACATTAAAATTTTCTCTGTATAAGTATTATAATTATCGCAATTCATAATTATATACATAATAGATGCAATATTCTTTCCAAGTGTAACATTGAAGTCTTAATATAAAATTTCCTTTGTAAACAAAATGTATATTCAAACTCACCTGTAAATTTTTGATATGGTCGAACCAATTGTATGATAATGTTTGCCCTTGACTGCCGACGTCTGCATTCTTCTCCGAATGATGTCCAGAGGATAGCTGCTAGTTTGAGCGACCACTCCGGCAATGCCGCCGCAAATCAGTGATGTCGAGAACCCAGGAATAGCCACCGTGTACACTGTTCATCGACACGTAGCCATCATCGAACATGAAGCACGCACTTGAAAAACGCCGCCATCGGACTTGTCTCGACAAGCATCGCTATTAAAGTAAGTACTGTCCCAATCGGGAAACAGCCCCGATGTTTCCCACGGGTTCCCTGCTTTACGATCATACACGAGCCACTCTCGTTCGTATAAATCAAGATCTTTTCTCTGCGTATAAGCACCGTCACGGCGTCAAACAAGTTTGTGAAAGAACCGACTCACCAGTCAGCATGTTCCTTAGAAGATCGTAGGTGAAGAAACTGCAGCCTGCGTAAGGAACAACACCAAGTAGTGTTGCTGTGAATCCACGGTAATATGCCAATATTCCTTCTTCCATATAAATGCGTACAAAAACTTGACGTAGGGTTTTGTATTCAGCCTTTTGCGTTACAGCCATTCTTGCCCTCATTAAATCCAGAGGATACGTTGCACTCTGAGATGTCACTCCAGCTAATGCACCAGCAAGAAAATTTAGTCCTGGTTTTTCCCTGTGTATATTCAAATTTTTTATACATTGATGTTTAACTATAATATATGTTACATATGACATTTTACATTATTTTAAAATAATTTTTCATTTTGCATTGCCTCACCTCTCTGATCCATTTACTCCTAAAATTCTTTTCCATTGTTCATGAGCTGTAAATTGGACAGCTGAATATGGAATAATTCTAACCATAGTTGCGCTATTTCCACGCCATAAGCTAAGCAAACCATCTGCCTTAAGAGTTTTGATTAAGAAATCTATAGCTGCTTTTGCAGAATATGGTTCTTGTGATATCTGGAAGTTAATTTTTGTGCGATCCAGAGGCGCGATTGTAGTTTTTGCCAATGCACCTGCGATAGCGCCAGCCACCAAACTTGTCCATACTCGCTGTGCATTTGAAATACCATCACTTCCAATATGATTGTTCTGTTTCTCCTAAAATATATAACCAAATATTACATATAACATGTCTTAATATTATATTTATTATACAAGACCATCAGATATACAATGAAATTTGAAATTTCCAAACTAATGAAATACAATTTCCTTAATAAGTGCTTTGAAAGAGGATATTGTAAACAGATATTGGCATACATATTGGGCAAAACATAAATATTATATATATAATGATGCCTTACCGTTGCTTTTACAATTGTTTCCATTGAAAGAGGTGTTGCAGCTTGTAGTACAGATGCTGACTTTGTGTCTGATAATACAGTCATATGTATTCTTTCAATAACTGTTTGACTACTTTCAACTGAATGAGGTGTCGTATGACTATTCATTTTTTAGTACATGGTTTTGAAGCTCTAATAGCTTATTATAATTTTTTTTATTATACAGCTTGGTCTGTAAATAAGTAGTTTAAGAAAATATATTATATATAATTTTGAACTTTTATACTTAAAAATTTTTCAATCTAATAGCTCTTACTCTATTCATATAACATATGATCATTTAGCAAGTTACCTCTTCACTTTTCTTAATAAGTTATTTATTTTGCATATATATACACATTATTATTAATATATCTGCCTTCACATATAAAAAATAGCATCTTATATTTGCATCATATTACACACATTATTATAACATGAACATCATAAACTGATTATCTTATCATGTGTACATACAAGGAACTATAATTATCTAAAATAGACTCAGATACTGATATAGAGCATTTTAAATTACCTTCAACTAAGTAAACATAGATAAGTTTACAGCATTTCATAAAGATATTATGAAGTACAATCTAATAAAATGATTTAATATATTACATATTGTAAAATAGGTATTGTTCCAATGTTTTATTAGATGTTAATTAATTATATAACAAATATATAAAAATTAAAATTATCATCTAAATACGAATTTTACCGTTTATCTATTAAAATAAGTCATAGTAAATTTATTTTGTTAGTAATATAGTATAGTACAGTAAGTTTTTGACGAAATGAAATTTTACCGCCGCTAAGACAATGTACTTATATTGACTTTTATCAATCAATATTTCTAGTGCCATCGAATAAATATTATTTACGCATTCGTGTACTAAAAAAATTAGAAGACTTACGTAATATGTATTATCGATGTATTTTGGTACAAACTAAATGTTATCACGTCCATTTCAACACTGTTTATTTTCCAACGATTAAATTAACACAACGGGATATTCAATAATTTAAGTACACACAAGATATTGAAACGTTACACGATACGAGTACAATAACAAAATTGACATCAATTATTAGTGATGATGCCATGGTAGAATGGTTATTTAAAATCTTCATTTACAATTCTGTATAAATTTGAATTCCATTTAAAATTGTTTACAGTGATTACCTATCTTGCCTTATGATTGCAAAACGTTCAGAATAGAACAAGTTTCAAGCAACTCAGGTCTAAGCTAATATAGTGACACAAAATCAAAAAAAGACTATTACCTTTATTACTTGCATGTGAAAATAACCGGTGCGATGAAAATTGTCTCTTTTTATCAAGGGAATAATGAATGCAAATAAAAGCATTCGGAACTGATTAAAATGTTTTACATTATTATCTAGACGCCAGGGAATCTCGATTAATCATCTTGCTCGCACTGAATCTTCTTGCTGAACTGACACTGAACGGTAGCTACATCACAATGACATTTTTGCTTAGCGCGCACATAGTATACAACGTCATGTTGATTTCGCATGTGCAAATCTCATCTAGTCTCTAGTCCTTCAATTGCAAATGGAACAAATATGTACATACATACTTCTACGTCTGACCTTCGTCCGTATTCGGTTATGCTTTCTAGAGGGCAGTACATACTGATAAATGCAGGGCACTCTTCAAAATTACGTGTTGACGCGTCGAACGATAGATGTATATAGAATATTGTACAGAAGGTATATATTTTATTCTTATCTTGTTAGTTCACTTCAATTATTGCAGCAGAAAAGCAGTTTCTTAACACTTTCAAAAATTCGAATGTTATGGAAACATAGAGGAAACTTGCAAAATGTCATAACCCCAAGATAACCCTTTTAATGGACAATCAATTTACAGATATAGTATCCTAAGAAGTTACTATATTATTTTTTAAAAAACTTGATAAAATCTTCTTTTGTTAGAGCTATTTACTTCAAACTTTCTTTGATGAATGACAAAAATTACAATTCACGTAATTATAATTGAAAACTGCAGAAATCTAAAGACTTCAGTTTTGTTCAAACTTTTATAATTGTTCGATGAATGTGCAATAAAACGTGACTGATATAATCGCAGGTACAGAATTTTTTTTTGTTTACTATGCAAATATCATTGAATAACAAATAACATATAATAAGAGTTACATACGTATGTACATTACAAATATATCTTATCTGTAAGCTATTAATATTACGTTCTAGGTAATAGTATCATTATTTTAGTTTCAGAAAGAATGTAAAGTTCAAGGATGTATAGGAATGATTTCTTTTAAAAAGTTAAAAAGTACTTTATTTAGTATATTATATAACATGAAATTTGAATGACGTATGTCAGTGTGTTAGATCGGAAGAAATACTATCCTAGCGCCATCGCCGGACGAGAGACAGACCCTAGCTTGTGAGAACGCCACTCTATAGAATAATAAATACTGGTATATTTACAACTCTACGCGGGAAGTGTAACCGTGACCGCTAAGTTTTATATGACCTCAGAATTATTTATTGCGCCAAGCGCCGAAAATGTTTTATATGAAATAGATAGAAAATGTGGATTTCCATTTTTCAATTTGCTTCTATTTTAAAGAAATTAATTTGAGAGAATTTTTATTAATCACTTTAAGAAAATTTCAAACTCTGACGTAACTTTCGTTAACCCTGAAACTAACTTCAAATTAACTTCAAGATCTTTAAGTGACTTTAATTAACCCTGTTGTAATCTTGAAACAAACTTGAAACGATGAGTTTCTCAAGGTTATGTTAATCGGTATGAACCCCTGGGATCTTTCTATGATTTATAAATTGGAAACTTTTAGGTTGTGAATTGGACTGTTCCTGATTTTGGGAACAAAGTGGTTATTTTGAATTTCCGCCTCCGATTGAGCATTACTGATTTACTCTACAAACCAGACCAAGTTACCAAAAAGTTAATCACTCTACCTCGACGCTGCTAGGACAGAATTTCTTCAAATCTAACACATTGACGTATGTACATACGTTTTGATTCAAATCTTTTAAATCTGCCACTAAAGGTTTACGAATGGAAATTAATTCTTGAAAATTTTCTAATGGTGCCTAATTATTTCAGTACAAATAATTATGCAATCGAAAACATTTTTTATACATTTGAATATTGTTTTCACTTTTTATTTAATCTGAATATATTTTATTATTTTAAATATTATTTTAAACTAATAAAAATTAAGTATTATACTCATAACAGAAATTTTACTTTTCAAAATTTGTAAACGTGTTTCGAAATCAATTTCACTTATACCATGCTTTGTCAATAAATTATTTTGAATGTATAAAGTAAAAATTAAGATAGGTGTTGAAAGAGGGATCTGCATTGCGTATTTTCCTCAAGTGTATGTTAGCGACCTCTACAGCATTTTGTAACAAACTCATTCCTACGTTATCGACATTTTAATGTCAGGTAAGAAAGATATATATATATATATAGTATGTTTATGATTTTCTTCAAATTATTTAGTTTCTAGACAATTTATAATTAATTTCAGACTGCTCAAAATAGTACACAAGGTTTTTAGAATGGCTAAATTAAAAGTTCACATGTAAATGCGCGCAAGTAAAAGATCAGCAATAGGTAGGAATCTATAAAATTAATTTATAAAATTAAATTGGAATTGAACAAGAATTCCTATTTAACATATACACCATAGAAATTTTTTAAAACACGTACCCACATGTATCCCGACAAGCACAGAGAAGGATAAGTTTCAGTTGCAGGAGGACGTCTAAGATATAAAATTAAAAATTTGTTTATAACAGGAATAGGTGCTTCGTTTATCGATTCAAAACAATTTTCATCATTGTAACAAATACTGAATATTATCCAGTGAATAGTACAATATTATATAATTATTACACTCAAATTGATATTCTAAATATGTTAATATGTTATTTGTGTTTCTTTTATAGGTTTTCTTCTAATACACATTCTAAGATAACTTTAAGAGGACATTCACGGATTTCAAGGTATTTATGACATAAGAACACTTTTTAAATAAGTTTCTAAGGATAAGATTGTTAAGGATAAGATTCTAAGGATAAGGTGTAATTATTATATTGGGTTCTTGAAAAATACAGAGCTTAAATAATGAATCTACTAATAAACGAGAAATTAGAAGAAGAGTATTCTGTTCGTGTCGGGACAAAAGTTTGGGAATTCTGGACGGATCGGAGTTTTAGTTTAAAGATGGGCTGGAAAACAGAGGGTACAGAAAGAAAGCGCGGTAGACGTTACGTCGTTGACGAGCCTCGTAGATCCGGTCTGTTATCACTGGAATTTTAAAAGGTCTCCTCCTCGTCAACTTGGATTTATTCGAATTAAAACCCGGCAGGGCCGCACGCCGTCTGTTTACATGATAAGATTCATTCTCAGGAACAGGAATGA
This sequence comes from Augochlorella aurata, assembly GCA_028455555.1. NCBI lineage: Eukaryota > Metazoa > Arthropoda > Insecta > Hymenoptera > Halictidae > Augochlorella > Augochlorella aurata. The sequence continues at coordinate 9,567,363 of CM052161.1, read as the reverse complement.
ACATTTATACTCTTCCCCGTTGCCTCGGATTCGTATCGAATGAATCCTGGTGTTAGCCAGAGGTGGACATTTAAAATCTTACTCGTGTGACACGAAGTAAGAAGAGATGCAAGAATACGGTAAATTATTAAGTCTGCAAACACGAGCCCTATTCTATGTAAAATTTTATACTTCGAGGGAAGTTAATCTTTAGCAATTTCAATTGATTTACCACCACCGCAATAATCGTCCTGGTCTTTTAAAATAATTGACTATACCATTTAGTAAATTCATTTGTATTACAATTATACAACGTTTGGGACTCGATGATAATCCCGACTTTTGCCCTTTGATTACAAAAAAAATCTATCGGGGGCGTGCACTTGTAATACAGTAAGTGCCTTATCAGTTACCTACGTTTGCGGTGATATGCGTGCGTAGTATTTACATACACAGTCGACTATTGACATAAAAGATGCATTATAGACTCTTGGCAAGGTATTCAAAATTGTGCAAACCCGTAGTAACGTTGGCAGAATTCTGGAGCTGCGTCAGGAAACGAAACATCGAGGCAAAAGTTTGAATTAACAAAATCAGTTCGCTTCGAGTTTCTTCTGTGAAACGAAAGGTGAACATTTTTATTTAAATAAAGATTCACGATTTTTTGAAATGATCGATAAAATTAATAAAACATGGTGGGAGCTGCATTAATCTGCAGTTTGTATTCCGTTATGTTCGTCTCATTCTATCGTCGATTCAAAATAAACTAATTTCAATGTGAAATGTTTAACTTTTTAAAGATCTTCTCGTCGTTCTTGTAGAAACAAGTGCATATTATAAATTCATAGTTTTGGTACTAAGTTATTCTCAGTACAGCCTGCCTTTATCCCGTTTTCTTCAAAATATTGTCAATATTACAGTCTTTCGTTCCCAGGGAGGTCATATGGTCATTTATTGCGCACTTCGGACATGGAAATAAAATGTTACTGCTCGCCGTCTGAATTTGAGTGAAATATTAGGCATCGAATATTTATGCAAATATATAACGCTTTGCGTTCGAACAAGTTAAGATCGAATGTAACAAGAAAAATTTTGTCAGATTCTACAGATATTAAATTTAATCGCACACTTATCACTTATAAAAATTAATAGACCAAATATAATACATTGATGCTTTAAAATATTGTTAATCTTTCTACTGTTTCAAATTGCAACTACTCAATTGTCCCATAAATGCATAAAATCTGCAGTCTAGCTATAACAAATTACAAATTTTTATTTGCATACAATGTTCCGTCGATCCCAAAATTTTCTCTACAGGATTTAGTTGTAGCAGTCGAAGAATTTGGAACATTCTTTTGATATTACAATAGTGAAAGTAAAAACTGTTTAAATAATCCTTTTTAAGAAGTAGGGTTTTAAATGACGCAGACAATGGACTTGTTCTATTTAATGGTTCGGGGACAGAGACGAAAGCGAGCGGTCGCTTTCGAAAATTCGTCGATATTTCGAGAGAGGTGAAGACGTGGGGCACCATCGCGAGCATCTCCTTACCTGGCTCGACGTCTACGCCGGACTTTGCTTTATGCGGACACTTTATGCCCCCGATTGCGAACGACACCGGAACGCTCTCAAGTCCTCGGCACCGATCGGGATCCTTTTCCGATCGCAAAACAACGAGAGCGGTTTTAATTTAAGGTTCCAAGAAGCCCGAGAACTGTGTTTCCTTCGTTGGGGTCTACAAGCTGACGGCACGTTTTAATAATCGTGTTCTAGACGACGAGCATTCTCGTAAACCAGATTCGTTTTTATGCATGAATCTTATCGCGATCCTGAGTCCTCTCTGTCCCCCTTCACCCCTTCTTTCCCGGTTTTTGCGGGAGGAATGCTCGCCAAGGCAAGCTGAAAATTTAAATTGAACAGGGGAGATAATCGGCCGCGTCGGTCGACAAAAATCGAGACGTTCGCTGCTATTATTTTCGGAATTTTCACAAGCTAATTTATCGCCGGTTATGGGACATCCATGAAGATAGACCGAGAAGTTTAATCGACTGGTCGGGTATTAACACGGAAATCTAGATAATTTATTAATCGCGAGGGGCTCGTTAAAAGGTGAAGCGAAACGTTTTATCTGGACGAGGAGATACGGTGTTCGGACGTTGCTCGGGCCACGAAGTATTTCTTGTTATTAAAGATTCGTTAAGACCGAGTTCGACAACTCTTAAACGATCTGGTATCCCTAAATATACCGGATAGCGTGTTCCCGAAGTAAAAGGACACCAGTTTCGAAAACGATGCCGGATTCATTAGTTTTCTGTTCGGTCGGCTTTACATTAACTAATTGTTGTTCATCGGATTTTATAGCGTTTTTCAAGCAGGACGCTTTATTGCTTGTGCATGTATTTGATCCTATATAGTTAACGAATAAACTACGTTTAAATGGTAGATACAAATGCTTTCTGAAAACGTATAATTTTGTATTGCGTGGGTTGTGTTATGAATATTTCTCCAACGTGCAGAAAACATGATTTGCGTTTAAGTTCGTATTTTTATAATTTATGCTTTGCTTGAAATTTTTATTTAGCGATTAATATGTTGAATTCATTAAATGTTGACTGAAGTAACTATGTTATATTGATTTAGTTAGTATATGTCTAATAAGAGGAATTTTCAAATAAGTGGTGGCAAATCCGCTTGAAATTTCTTGAGTTAATCATTATTTACATTCATATATGTACTTCAGATTTTCAATTTAATATAGCAATTTATTTCACATATAATTCGAATACAAATCGAGTTACAATTTACTAGAATTTCATTTGACATTTATTTATTTCTCTTTATTTTATTTCACTGTGGATGTAATTGTTAGATAATTTTTATTTTATACAATTTAGTTGTCATGTCTTCATTCGAAGCTTTGGACAGACATGGCGATATGTTCGTCAAATTATCTTAATCAAATAATTATCTTAATTACATAAGATTAATTATATTAATCTTAATTGAAAATGATTGTTTTAATCCGTCAAATGCGAAGACTGCGATTTTAAATAAGGAAAAATATTAGCTTCTAGTCAAAAGTCTCTTCAAAATCGATTGGGAACGAATTCCAACACTTGACTCTACTTCGTAGTTTTTAATTACCGTTTAGGAATCATTAACTGTTAGATTATGCGGTACAGCGAGAAGGAAATATTACCCTGCGCATCGGAGTCCGCTAAAACAGTCGATTCCTCGAGGGATAGAGGCGTATTATTATTAGTCATTACCTATAATCTCCACTTGGTCGCTCCCATCGGTATCGATAGTCGTTTTGTGCCGACTTTTGACCCGCGTAGGGGTATAATCAAACGTAAATCGTGTCCAGCTCTTTTTACAGAACGTTTAAAGACCAAATGGGACCGCACCGATTGCCGATATTTCTCGGCATTGTATTTGTCTCTCCTTGTCGTTTCGGCCGACTCCTCCGCTGCACTGCCAATTTTCCCAGGACTGCCATTTGCAGCCATTAAATTGTTTTCGAACCCCATCTCGCTTTGTGTCCTGACTCCTGACCCTGACCATACGTATAACCATGCAACTATCTTGATCGCATCCTTGCGCATACAGATCGTTTCGAAGCTGCCAGGACATCTCTTCGATACAGATGTTGCTTGTCAATCCAAGAGAAAACATTCGCGATGCTTATTATAGCAACATAACCAGACTGCGAATATTATGCGTTCATAGAAAAAATGAGTAGTTGCAATACAAAATAGTAGAAAGATTAAAAGAATTTAAAAGTGTCACTGTATTATCTACGATCTACTGAAGTTATTTAGAAAAGAAAGAACTTTCTATTTAGTTTCTATTTCTCACAATTGACGTAAACAATTTTGTCTTTCGGACGTCATTGTTCCTTTCCATTTTTCTTTTTTCGAATTTTGAATCGTCATGGTGGTGATCGGATTGCAGGTCTTTATGCAAAATAAAAATGTGCATCGATTAGGATAAATAGGAAATACATAGACATTTATTTCTGTCTTGAATAATTTTAATGATTTATAAATAATATAATCGTTTTGTTGAATTGTTGTAATAGTGTCACTGTTTTGTGTTTCATCTACTCATTTTTGTTATAACTGCGTCAAATTCGCAGTCTAGATACAATTTTATATTACTGGTACTTCCGGCTTTGGAATTCGCTTGTATCCAGAAGTATTCTCCGTTATTTCAACTATGCGCATGCAATTTAATGCTTCACTTCGTTTTGCGAAGACAAATTAAGTTGCGCAATTACATTGCTTTTACAGGAGGAACAGTTAAAGACGCTTGCTACTTCCGCGAAGTATTTGTACCAAACTGCACCATTCAGTTACACTGTCGTATCGAGAAGTTGCGTAACAACCATAAAACCGTTGCTGAGACGGTCCACTGGATCGTGAGTCATACTTGTGGACATTGCGCAGCGAATCATTTGCAAATTGTCTAGAAGCGTCGTTCAATGTAACCTTCGGGGAAAATTTGTTTTCAAAACAGATTCAGCAGACTTTGACTCTGACTAAGCTTTGTCAGTTGTCTGTGGATCTTCATACATGGCACAAAATTATTATAATAACGTATTTACTATATTTCGTATTTACTATTTTTTAAAGAGATTTTGATCTTATTGTAGTGTCTCACGTTTAAAAAAATGAAACTTTTAATTACTCGGAAGCTCATTGAAATATGTAGTGACTCCCAGTAATATTCAGACACTTTCTAAAACGTTATAACTTTTCCAAATTTATTTTTTCTTTGTCATTCTAAGCAGTAGCGAAATTTAAGAAAAGCATCCTAGTAATTGTTTAGTAGACTGGTGTCTTTATCATTTAAAAAAAAATTCAAGTCATTGTCCGAATATCAATGGAAGTCACTGTACCTAATGTACAAATGTCGCAGTGGAATAAATTTTTCAACATTTAGTCAGTTATTTTATTGACGTAGTTCCGAATTCGTTTTTACCATACATAGTTACGTAGCGAATTTAATTTCAGATATTCGTCGAAAGGAATTTTGTCGTTACCGTCGAGGGCTTCCGCCACGCTTGCATACTGTAAGTAACCACCCCTATTTTAATCAAGTCGATGACAAAAATTTTTTTTAATAATACTATTTCTACGATCTCTGAATAAATGCTTGATACAAGATTATCAAGAAAGCTCGCTGCTTTAAAGATGAGAAAACAAAATTACAAGACAAGCTTATACGTACAAAATACCGCAAGGAAAATATTTACTTTATTCATCGTTTTAAATAAAATGTGATAAAAATGTCGTCAAAGAGAAGAAATATCAGGTTACGTGTTACAATTTTACTTAGTGACATGCGTAAAATGAATTTGATGTTCATTACATGTAATAGAAGACCGCGATCGTGACTCACTTTTGCTGAAACGAACAAGAGTTGCTTAGGAATTCTTTTCTTTCTTTAATAATTTCAGTAAGATGAAAGTAACATACCGTCAATTTTCTATTCCTTTAATGCCCTTAGTATTTCAAATTGCAGCTGCTCAGTTTTGTTAGAAACACATGAAATCCTCATTCTAGATTAATTACGCGAGGGTCGCGATGAGTGGGGGAGGTATTCGTCGCGTATTGTTCTTTTCGATGCGATTGATGGGCGTCAATCGAATTGATCTATCACCGTCTCATATGGGACATCACGAAGACGAAGGAGGCATCCTCGTTCCCCTTGTTCCTCTTCTCTTCACGATTCCGTGTTCCAAGATGGCCGCTGACTTGTGCGCGCGCGAGTGGAGGCTGCGCCGCAAAAAAGGACGAGCGTAATAACGTAGTATCGTTAATGGCTGAGCAATTTTGCCGTGTACGAGTGCCCTCTCCGGCTCTCTTTCTTTCTTACGGGTATGTCGTTCCCTCTGGCCCCCCCTTTTTTCTTCGTTTTCGACGTGCTACCCTCGCTGAAGGCGCGGCAACCACCTCCACGCGAGTACCTGCACCCCTCCTTTGTGTCGGCTACGTTCCGCTCGGAACGATCGCCAAAAACGGCCACGACTGGATCCGATTCCGAGAGTTTAACAGCCCGAGACATTACTCGCCTCTGAAAGAGATTCCCAGCCGCCGATTTTCGTTTCGTTACCCTCACACCTCGGGACTCCCGAAGATTTCGAGTTGAACTCGCTGAATTCGTAATTGACGGCGTCCTAGAATCGAGGACTCTTGAAAACACCCTGTTTCGAAATGACAGGTCGAGTAGATAAATCCTGTTGGATGTTAGTTCAAGTTTTTTTTATAATACATTGCTGCGTTTAAATTGAATAATACCGTTTTCGAAATTAAATAATCAATTTTGAAAGTCGTATGGACTCTTCCGGCATAATAAAGTGAGTAATCGAATAACAAATATGTTAGGAGTATAGAAGAATTCTATTTATTCTAATTTACTACTTAAATAAATATTTCTTGCATTTTTCTAAATCATTGTAGTCATTAAACATTGATACATAATGCGCAAAAGTTTTTGCATTGACGAAGTGAGTTACCTAAATAATTTCAAATCTTTGACGCACGTTAATTAATGTAATTTTTGCAACAATTTTAAAGAATCTTATAATAATAGAATTTTACCTATTGCCGTTTTGTTTAAAGCATGAAACAGGAGGTTTAAAATTTCAATTTACTATTTTATATCGAATTTCGATGTTTAACATTATTTTACAGTAAATTGTTTCTTGAATGTGTCACATTAGTTCTATATTTATAATTAAATATTTCTACTCACAGGTTTTAATCAAATGTTAAAAAGACTCGAGAAATCAGATGAGGCAGATACTCACATATTTCTTTCTCATACAGCACGGTGATATAAAAATGGATTCAATGTAGAATATTTTAATTGTGCTGTGGTAATAAGTAATTTGTGATTCGCTGAAACGTGTAGTTAGCTCCATAAGAATATTTCAATTAATTCCGCAGCACTTTAATTAGAAAGAACACTATTGTTATCCGCGAAGAATATTCTATCAATGATTAACATCGCAATTAATAGCGAGAGTAATGGCTGATGTAATTATTATCTCTGCATCGCATGATTCATTTGTTGCGAAGGCCGTTGAAGCGGTACATTCGCATAATTATAATACAGCATGAAAGTCTCGTGGCTACTACATTCCTGAATCTTACTGCAACAGTTGTGTATATTATGACGGTTGTTAACCATTCCTCTTTAAACAAACGCGTAACCATAATTTCACAACTCTATTGTCGATATTTGTGCACATTTAGGTTTTCTTGAACTCATATGAAGATCTTCTTATTCAAACTTTTGTTGACATAAAATCTAATTAACAGTTTTATTAAATTCCAGAATGTGGCTACGACTTTTGGAAGAAATAATTTTGATTAAACTTTTAAAAATGTAAAATCACAGATGAGAATGAACATATTGTTTCACGAGAATTGAATATTAGTTTTATATATTGGATAGTCTTGAATATTATCTTTTGAGTATGTACAATACGTTTTCGTTGATAGTTATCAATTCGTTTTTTATATGCCAATTTGTATTAGCTCCGAAAAAGTTGGAAGCGAACAATGGTTCCTAGTTGCACGAGAAATATCGTTGTTGACATGACGAACAGTTTACAAGCGAATGTTTTTAATTCAATTTACGTTCCGATATACAAACGAATTGCTTCGTTGTTACAGTTCTTCTTTCTATGCAGCAGTGTTTAATCATGTAGCGTGTATTTGATGCATCATTTCTGAAGGGAATTACATTGTCAAAATAGTGTTTTTATCGAATGATGCAGCGGGAGGAGAACATGAAGACAAAGTTGTCGATTGTCGCAGAATCGATTTAATATTCACACGAACTTTAAGTATATCCATTGCGACAGTCAGAAAGTTTTACAAAATTTCACGAGCAGTTCGACTGGTGTAAAGTAACCTGCTTTATTACAGGCTTATTGCGCGCGAGGCAGCGTACAAGTCGCCGTGAACAGTAAAAAAGTTAAAAAATCCAATTTCTTTTTATGGTTTACTTAAGTGCTTTATTAACTACATCTTAAATGTCATACAAGTTTTTTTTTACCGGGACCCGAGTGCCAGCCGAAAACTTTTATAGGATGCTTTATTGTTGCGCGAATGGTGAAAGTTGGAAGTACGAAAAAAAAATGAGGGACTATCTTCTGTCGATCATAACCTAGTGAGAAGCGCATGCTTGTACTCGCTGTCGCCGATCGAAGCTTTGATTATGTCTGTATCGACCAATTTCATCTATTACCATTCCGATTAATTGCTTCTATTTAGTTAATTTCTCAAAATTATTATTCCGGCTATAGAATTTGATTTCATTTTATTATCTATTATATATTCATTTTATTATTGCACAAGAAATAGACCAATATTATTTTACAATATGATCTTGTCTTAATAGCTGCTGGATTTTATCCATTCCACCATCGTTATGATTAACTAATTATCCGGCGATTGTAAACTACAGCAAAATTTATAACTTCAATTAACAACGTTGATTAAGATAAAAATCGAAACGCAGAGCATTAAATTGTACATTACGCTGTTACTACGTATTCTATTTTTTATCGTCTCTAAAGATAGAAATATTAGCAGCATAAAAATTATTCAAGTCGAGTGTACTTATTTTCTATTGGTAAGAAACTGGAGATAGGTAGATTGTTAGCTAAAAATATTGCCAAGCATTCTTGATCATTGAATCTACTAATAAAATTGTAGCTACTCCAACATGTCGAAATACTGTACGCTCTTTGTTAGCAATAAAAGTCACCGTTACATTCAAAGAGGTACTTAAACGTATTCCATCACAATAAAACCTTCGCTGCTTATCGACGTTTACAACACCACGCGCAGCGAATTTACCGAACAAAAAGATATTAAGATGTATCCATAAATTTTAATTACACAGGAGCGCTACTTTCGTTATGGAAACGTTCTACGAAATAATTCGGAATAATGAGCCTCAAACTGTAATACTGGTAGAGCGATACCAATAATACAATAAACCCGCAACAGGTCATTAGGTTCGATTGACGTGTAATCCTGTTGCGCAGAGTTCAGCCGAGAACCCTCCGAAATTGCACGGTGTTTGGGGTCTTTGCCGGCCGCACAGGGAACTAATCGAAAACATATTTGTCGATTAAGCCGCCAGTACTTGAGCCTTTTCATGATCGGATTGAATCATGGGAGATACATGACCGCCCCGAGCATAATGGTTGCCTTCTCTCCCATTGCAATCGTTGCGGAAAACAATCCGAGCCACAATCTCGCTTCTTTTATTCTCCGCGGGCGAACTAATTGATGAGTCCTAAAGAACACGTGCACCTGTGTACTCAAAGTAATAGAAAACTTAAGGAAGTGATCGATTGTCAACTTCGACAGATTTAGTGCAGATTGTAGAAACTTGTATCTGGATCCGTCAATTGTAAAATACGAGTTCACTGGTAGTTGTTGTTGATTGTCGTCTTTCAGCAATCTTCCATTTTCTTCCTAATCTAACCTTTTTTATGTTATTATATACAGTCTGCGGTTTTTATACATTTATAACAAAAATTAATAGATCAAAGACAATATTGTGAAGCCATTCGAGGGATTTGGAAATTTGAAGATTTGAAGGAAATTTGGAGATTTGATGGAAATCTGTTGCAATTATTACACGAGAAAAGGCATTTGGATCTAATTTATGTTTCTCACAATTAACTTGGACAATTTTATTTTTCTGTTATGTATGGTTCGTTTTACAGTTTAACAATTGTTTCACCATTTTTATAATACATTACAACTGCACATTCGCATACAGTTGGCTCTTAAGTCAATCATCTCAGTCCTACCGACTCAAAATTTCGACCGAATGTCCGACAGACGTCCACGCTAGTGCGATTTTTGCAATAATCGTCTAGTCGGCTAACAAAATGCTCGTCCAATTTCGTTGCGTTTTCGATACACCTTGACCGTTTTCTTTCGCCGGTGCACATATTTGAAGGAGGCTAACGATCTTTGGTTATTCGTGGGGACAGCGATACCCTTGCACGTACAAGTCTCTGTTGCACCGTGTTGCATAGGGGTTCGCACACGCATGCACGCACATACTCGCGGACCTCCCTAATAACACTTCCAACCGTCAGACTATAGCAGCAGGAGTACGGGTATGCTTGGGCGCGATGTCGAGATTAAACCGTGCAGGCGCGATTACGATACGCCAGTATCCCATTGGTCGGTGGTTCGTCGAACAACAGGGGCGGAGCGACCATAATGAGTTTCTAGCTTAGCGTTCACCAGCTTCAATCCTCCTGCACTTCCCTCTCGCTTCCCTTCGAGGCTCTCGTTCCATGCTTCTCCTCTCTGTCCCTCTCTCTCTCTCTCTCTCTCTCTCTCTCTTGCTCTCTCTTGCTCTCTCTTGCTCTCTCTTGCTCTCTCTCTCTCTCTCTCGCTCCTTTTCCTGCTCTTTCTTCTTCTGCCGCGCTCCTTCTTCGTCATCTTTATGCACGCGCGCACGCATGCACGTACCTATTCGCCGAACGGTAAATGCACGCGATTACGCGCGTTCTTTCTATGTCCTGAACGGAGCCAGTTCGTTTTCTTTGTCTCCGCCCCGAACCACGATTCTCTTGCGTCGCGTTTGCAACCGAATTTGCTATTCACGTTGTTCTCTTGCTTTGGTGTTTCTCGAAATTGCGCTGTTGCGTATCCCCTCTAAATTGCATCCGATTGGGCTTATCGAGCGTTTATCGTCGTAGCTGCATTGCGGATCTTTGGCAAGCAAACGCATTCCGCATTGTGTGAAATAAATATTGGCGAACGTTGTTGTATTATTTTCAAATTCCTTTTGCTTCATCTGTTGTGTTTTCTATCTGCTCGGTACTGTAACGAAATCAGAAAATTCGAATTACAAGCGAGCATGCGTTCAGGGTTTGTCATATTTAGAGAAACATCGGAGCGTTCATCGTTCTGGTTACACTGTGGATATTTAGGTGAACGATGTTGTTCACCAATGAATTGCAATGAATAGGAGGGTACATAGATCCATTCGAGTAATACTTACAATTACAAGACTTGGAACAAGTTACGGAGTGCTATCCCGCGCGCGAACAGTGTAACGAGCAATGTAACGATAAAACATCATTAAAAGTCATAATAGAATGCAGAAACTGCGACACTGAGAGAGGAAAGTTAAAACTCTATGATTACATGGATGGCATTCTGGATTCTGAAACTTCAATATTTCAGAACTTGCCGAGCTCATACAGTCAACTAAATTTTACCAAAAATTATAAACGTTTTAATAATTATCAAATTCAATAGCAGTAGTCGGACAATCCTGCAACGTCGATAATTATCACTGTTAGCAGAGTTAGAAGTTGTTAGAAAATTATTCTCAGTTATTTTAACGTTTCATTTGCTTTGTGTCACTCATTTCTGTCATAATTGTAAAAAGGCTGATGTTTAACACGTTCGTCGCCAGCAATCGACCACCAAAATTTTCACAAAACCAAAATTAATTTTTCACAAAAAAGCGAAATTAGAAAGTTAAAATTGATCATAGGGGATGGAATTAGAACTCTTTCGCATCCGAAATGTCCTAGTCAAATTTAGTTTGTTCGGATATATTAAAATGAAAATGAATTTTCAAAATTGTTTAAAAACTAGCGTCACCCATATTTGGCTGACGTGGCGCTGAACGTGTTAATTAGAATTATGCAGATACCGTTTTCGCCGTATTGCTTCTTACGGCCGAACAATATCACGAAAGTCGGTGCAGTTTGTCTCGACCTTTCGGAAACGTAGAACGAAACCTTCCTCATCCATGAATTTTCGTGAAAATCAAATTACATTTGGCTACATAATTGCACGAACATTAATATCATTCGGTTGACGCGTTTATTAATTGACAATTATTGCTGCAAGCGTTAATCTGACGACCGGCGTTATCGGATTATTCGAAAACAATTATATCGAGCTGAATGACAACGAACAAAAACTTTTTAATAATATAAGTAATTAGATGCTGGCGCGAAGCGAAAAGTGCATAATTAATAATGGTTATTCGTAACAGTAATAACTGCCACAGAATGAAATAAATCATACAAATACGGAAGTTGCGAATTCATATAATTGTTTGCAACGATACGGCCTTCGTTTCGGGCAAAAATTGTGTCTAAATCGACAGTCGGAAAACGACAAGCTCAAATGTGGGAATCGGTAATACGAGTGTTTATAATAAGTAGAAATCGACAGTAATGGTTAGACGCGTTAGTAGATTATGTTCTTAGAAGTCGTAACCAGATCCACTGAAATTTTTACGTATCAATTATTTAGCTTTGAGATCGAACAAATAGATTGTAACTTTAACTTTGAGATCAAGTAATGGGACAAATAGCTGATCAATTTTTTACTCTTGAGATCAATTTGTTCAACTAATTTTATTACCTTCGGGATCAACTTATTGGATGAGTGGCTATTAAATTTTTTACCGACGAGATCAAGTCATGGGGCGGACGGCTAATAAACTTTTTACTCTCGAGTGCAAATTATTGCATAAACAGTTAATCAATGTTATACTTTTTTGATCAGCTCATTGGACGAATAGTAAATAATTGAAGTTTACTACTAGAAGAATAAAAAGATGGAATATTTGCAATTCCTAGGTCAGAGCTGACCCAAGTCCAGTCATCCAAGAGACAACAATTTTTCGAATCCGACTAACCTTCCGATTTCTGGAAAAAATGATACCATATTTGCGTTTCATTGTACGATCGTTTCGTTTTCGATTCGGCCAGCAACTGCAAGAAACCTTACATGAAATGCTGAACAAGCGTTGTTCCGAATTGTTTACAATCGCGGAGGATTTATCGTCGGAGGTCTATACAGTAGAATGGAGGATAATGCGAAGCGAAAGATGTTACATAATACGTATTTATTGATCTCCGCAGTTTACTTTGCGCAATAGCATTCCCTGGAAAATACTACGGTTTACCGTCCGACATTTTACGATAAATATCATCGACAGTATCGGTTTCATTTTTAAAATTGTGGCGGCGTTAGATGCCTTATCGATTCGCAGACGCCTTTCGTTGCTTCGCCATTTTTCGTTTTCTTTTCATTCCGGTGCACGTACGCCATTGTGCGGAGTCGGTATGCACCGCTGGAAATAACACGGTTATTTCTATCGTGATACGGGTGTGAAGTATCTTATCATTGTGGTATACTGTGAAATGGATTAACAAAGGTGTAGAATTGTAGGAGGCGTTCCTTATGGCACTATCGGCGCCATTACTGCTATTATTTTTGCAGCGACACATCGCTCTAGGAGTTATCGAATTTATTTTGGTGTTTGCAGATTTTCATCGTAAATCGTGAGGTGGACCCATGTATTCAGAATAGTTTATGAAGTATTAACGAAACTTAAAATGGTAAAATGGAAAGAAACATTACAGTATTAATCCTCTATAAAACCATGTAACTCTGAAGTCGCGCGATCAGTATTTCCTAAGCCTAATTTCATTCCCTTCTTACAATTCAGTCTATCGTTATATTGTTTTTTAGCTTCTTTCAAAAATCAATGAATTTGTTTATTGTGATGTACATTACTATTATTATTACAACAATGATTTTATGTAGTACAATAGTTAAATGGTCCTATATCGACATTCAATTAACTCTGGAAAATATTTCCAACTTAACGAAACACTTGACAGATGTTAACTTATTTGGATATTTGTAGTTGCTAATAATTATAAAACTTTTTTATAATTAAAAAAATAATTATAAAAGGTATGGACAAACGATAATACTTCACTAGCGAGATTCGTAATCCGCGAAGATTGTAATTTCTCAGTAAAGTAGTGCAATGAATAATTAATGTTTATTGGAAATTATGTTATACTATCGGATCGACTTCTCTAGTGAAACGAGAATTGTATAACAAGAAAAAGGCACGCGCGCGTAAAACGAAATCTGAACTAAACGACGCGAACGGTGTCGAAGGAATGTCTCGTTGAAAATCGACCTTTAACGACTATTTGGCCGATCCGCTTATAAGCGAAATTAGTTTTTAACTATGTTGTCGATAAAAAATCACGCGTCCGTTTCGGATAAAACGAAATAACGTTATATTTCTTCGCGCACCGGTGTTTCCACTCCGTCGCCGGTTAATTGGAAATAGGTCCTGAATAATGCAGATACGGAAAAACGGGTGAAAAGCAATCGGTTGCCGATCGGTTTTTCGGCTAAAATTCATTTTGTTAGCTTTATGTCGACGCTGCTTATTGCGCCCTGAATATTTCATCGCCGGCACCACAATTACCATTTCTCATCGGCGTGTTGCACGGCTGCTCAGCCCTCGCAAATTATTCCGAATAATATGAAGTTAATTATTCCAAGCTATGATCGGATGGAATCGCTTCGCGTCGCGAGCTTCGCATCGCCGAAGTTAGCACCGAATTTCAGGGCAATTTGTAAGCCGATGCCGGATGTACTGTGTCGACTTTAGATGCACTCATGTTAATGGCGATGAGACTAACAATAAGTATTCGACGAGCGCGAAAGGTCGTTCATTTTCAGCAAACCGAGCACGTCGGTTTTCGTTCCTAGAAATCGATTTCTGGAAACACGAAACCACATTGCAGATTCTATTTGTAAATTAGTTTTTTATTACTTATTACTGGCTTTCTATGATGTAACCGTCTTTTCTTTTAGTTATGCTTCCTAACACGGTGTTCTACAAATTGAATTAAACATGTCAGAACTTTTATCAATTATATGGTAAGGAATATTATTTTTAGAAATACTTGAATTACCGCATTCCTTGCTTGGGATATTAATATTAATTTCAAGGTTAAATTAAACATTGCTATGAATAAAATATATGTTTCCCTTATGACAAGAATGAGCAGTTGCAATTTGAAATACAATTGAACTTTGATTATGGGAACTACCGTAAGTATATTGATCTAAGGTGATCTATATGTACACAAAACACTGTTCATTCTTCTAATTAATAAAGATTTGATGTAGTTAACGAAGTCATTGTTCTATTATTTGAACACTCAATTTATCCGGATTCATTCGGATTCTACTCTACTATTACAATGTTTAAAAGAACTTAATGTTGTAATAATGTTATTATATTAAAATTATAATACAATATTATTTAAGTTATATTCAAGTTTAAATATGTTAAAATTGTAATTTGATATTACTTAAGTTATATACAAGTTTAAATATGTCAAAATTGTAATTTGATATTACTTAAGTTATATTCAAGTTTAAATATGTTAAAATTGTAATTTGATATTACTTAAGTTATATTCAAGTTTAAACATATCAAAATTACAATTGAATATTACGTAGGTTAACTAATAGGAAAAATTCTGAATAAAAATTCTAATTCATAGCAGTTAGTCGGAGCAAAGATCCTATAGCTGTTTCAATCAGGATCTTGATGCAACTGTTGCGAACCTTTCCATAGAGGTACGTGCAGCGTTGATTTCGCGATAACCCTAAACGAATCGAGGATACTATTTGTCCGATGCTGCAGTTTGACGGCGCATAAGAATCATACGTTTCCACGTGTGCAGGAACGAAAAGGATCCGTAGGTACTAAATCGGCCGGTATTCGCGAGTGCATATTACTTGGTCCCGTCGCTGCGCATTAGTTCCTTGATACACGTAGCCTCGCATAATTGGATACAACTAGTCGTCCATTGCTATTAAACCTGTCTGTTTCGTTGCTTTTTCATCCGACTGGCTATTTTAGCGGAGGCTGTTCGTGATAGCCGACCTCGGGGCGGTGCCGGCATCAAGACGGCCGGCGAAATTGAATGGCGAAGAAGGATCTCGTCGGGATTTCTACTGAAATGTGGATTAACGTTGCGCCCTTTCTCCCTTCGTTTCCTTCATTTCTCCATCTTCGCGCGTCTCTTTCCCTCTTTCTCCCTCTCTCCATCCCTCCGTTCTCCCGTTTCTCTTTCTCTCCGCTTCTTCGTTTTTCTCTCGCCATCTTGGTTCCCTTATTTTACACGCGTTCGCGCGTTTTATGCTCGTTGCTCTCTTTTTACGAGTTCTGGAAATCGATGTCGACAACGAAGAATTCGTGAATTATTTAGGAATTCTCGTTGGTGCGCGGCTCCGTTGTTGGTCTAATACGAATGAGTCGGTATCCTTGTCGACTCTGCATTCTTCATGAGAATCGCATTGTGCGCTCCGCCTAAAACGGACGTGAGAAACTCCCAACGTATTCTTTTCCCTCTATTCCCGCCGTTCCGTCCTCCTCTTACTCCTCCTTCTCCGACTTTTCTACCTACTACTCCTACTCTTCTTCGTTGTCCTACCTTCTTACTCACCCGTTCCCGACCGTATCTCTGTCGATCTCCGCCGCGGTAACTATGGCGCGGCTTTTGCGGCCGTCGAGTAAACGAGAGGAACGTTTGTCGGTCTCTACTGCGGCGGGATCTCGTGCTAATGGAAAAATGATTTCGTTGCTCGTTGGAAAATCCAGTCGCGCTGCGACGATCGTTCTTTCGGTCTGTCGCAACGCTCGGACATGGCCGACTGACAGGCTTCGGATCGGCATCGTTGGCATTGGTTAGATCAACTTTCCTGCTGGAGATTTTTCGACTGTTCGAATCGGTTATTAAAGTTGGATTAACTTGATAATTAATTATGTTCTCGACAAGTACGCTCGTGATAACAGAAAATGTTGCCATTTTGCCGTGACGAGTCACTATAAATTAACTTGTCTCTAAGTTATCTCAACGAAAATCTTGGTCAGTGAACAATACACAGTTTAGTAAACTATAGTAATTGTTTTCAAGTAAGCAGCAACGCTATTAAAAAAGAATTGAACATCCGATTCTCGATGAGTAAATTTTTTAAAAACTCGGCGTGCCGATGAATGAGGTAAAACATTTTTACAACAGCCTCATTTTCAGGAATTTTTTCGATTAAGTAAACACCTACGGTGCGCGAGTGTTTTTCGAACGTATTCATAGATTTTCTACGAAATGCAACAAACCGTGTCACATGAACGGTGACGTGTTAACAGTATTGTCGCGAACAATTGCAACAGCGGAGTTTTGTGTATATACATAATATCGGCGAATTAGAAAGTACATAATGGCGATGGCAGCCAATTTCTGAAAAGAAGAGGGTCTTCACCGCTATTACCATAATGGCTGTTGAACCAATTTCAAACGCTCTAATGTGTAATAGAAGCGTGGCGGCTAACTATTGCGACCGTAGTCGATCGGATTTCTTCTTTTGAGAAAGAGACTATTGCGATTTTGCTCTACTTGCGTCCTTCGTTGCAGGTGTAAGCTAATCATCTGGACAGCAATGGGCGAATTCACCTTTCTAAACTACACCCAATACCGTTCAGTTAACGGAATAACCGATTCCGAGTAACCAGGAATGGATCAGCAGCCTAACCAGTGCCACTGATAGTAAAACGGTTCCGTTTTTAGAAAAAGACTGAAAGAAACGAATGGATGCACATTTTTCGATGCACAAAATTGCATGGAAAATTGCAATAGTATAGAAACACGAACTGTTTGCGTAACATTGCAATAAATAACATTTATTTTTCTTTCTTTAATAATTTTGATAATTTCACAGTAATACAATAATATTTACAAATTGCTTAAACGTTTCTGCTATTTCGCATTTAATAAATGCATAAAATCTGCAACCTAGTTATTAGTATCTTTGCTGCAGTTTGAAGCTCCTTCGAAAGCATTGTAAATACCTGAAACATGTGCGTTCAAAACTTGTGCTCCGCATTAGGGGCAATCCACCCCATTATGCGAGTAACGTCCAAGCTTGAACGGCCAGGGAGAAACGCAATCTACTTCATTGTATCACAAATGAATCAGGAAAGGAACGCATTCGACACTGATTTCCTCCGCCACGGAATCTCCTAAAAACTCCTCCGTCCCCGATGGTATCGTATCCAATCTTGGAGAACTGTAACCTCCTAAAGCTTGCCCCCGCCGGATGGAAGGCGGGCTAGGGGTCTAATCGCGTTAGATTCTCTGCTCGCCATCTTGCTTTCTGGTCACGTATCGCCGTAAAACAAAGGAACATTGAGCGGGCGCGCGGCCAGAATACGCACCTTAATATTTAATCCCTCATTATCGGGACCGGTTCCGAGCTTTTGAGACAATTGGCAGTTTTACTGCCCAATGAGAAGTCTCGACCACCACCGCCGCAAGTAGTATTATGATCACGCGCCCCAATCGCAAGCTGATCTTTTATTCGGCCCGCAGCCTGCGGACGGTTCATGGTGCGCATTTCAACGTTGACGATGTCAACCTGGCAATCTGATTAAAAATATTCGCCGCAATGCCGAACATTCTGCGTAGCTTACTTCGAATGTCTCTCGGTGACTGAAGAATTTGATTGCAGAAGATCTTCGTTGTGAGAACAATTCTAAGCGTTGCACGTGGAAAGTACGGATGACGTATTAGGTGAGCAAGTAGTTCTAAACAGGATCCTGATTGGCCAGAATTATCCACGGATTTCTCTTTTACATATCCACCGTGTTTCAACGTCCCCCAATTTTCGAATATGTAAATGTCGGATTTCTAAATGAACAGTAAAAATTTCCTATCTATATAATAGTAACTAACATGGTTGCCTGGAAGCAATGAAGAATCTTTATTAATCGATACTAGAATAAACGTTATAAATATTTCATCCATTTTCAAGATATTAACACGTCACCCAAATATTGAATTTGAAAATTCATTTTCATTTCAATATATCCGAACAAACTGAATTTGACTAGGATGTTTCGGATACGAAAGAGTTCTAATGATATCCCCTATGATCTATTTTAACTTTCTAATTTTGCTTTAATTAATTAAATTGCTTTGATTTTGTGAAAATTTTGGTGGTCGATTGTCGGCGCTGAATGTGTTAAAGCGACGAAGCTAACAACTGGAAGAAGGTAGCAAATAAAGTTGTGGGAGAAAAATGTCGGCTGAAAATTCGTAAAAATTCTCGTTATCGCTGAAGTTGAAGTTGCTTGAAATTACAATTTGCAGTACTAAAAAGCAGTCAAACGCGAGAGATACGATAAAACGTTACAGAAACATGATTTTATGGACTGTAGCAACATTTCGCGGGTTTCTGAAGAGAAATGATAGCAAAGAAGAAGGGTAACGTTGAAATTGAGTAAGAAACCCCAATATCTCCCGAAACAATTGACAGCTTCAGTGTTCAATAAGCTTTCCCGATGCCGACGGTGGAAATGCTACGAACATGCGTGTCAGTTACACGGATAAGCGATATAGCGAAGATTGACGCTCGTATTTTAGTACGTGCCAATGGTTTTTTTTTTCAGCCTGTGTTCAGTTTGAAAGTTCAACAAACCTGGTGGAATAACAACGTTAATTAAAGATTTATAATTCTATTCAGAGAAAAATTTGATAAAGTAGGCACCAATTCGACGAAGCTAAAAAACGACGTGCAATTATTAAACTGCAAACTTTTACGCGAAATAAAAATAATCTGCGTCGTTTACGAGAAAGAGGAGAGCCAAATAAAAATTTCTTTCTGATCTCTCGGTAACTTTAACAAGTTAGAAAGGATAAATCGGCACTTTTAACTTTCACTTGTCCATTTTTGTTGTGAATGCGTGAAATTATAAACACAAGAAGATAAGGCAAGCAGCGAGCAGAATAAAATGAAAACAATTAATTCGATCACCATTTATGTCGATGGAAAGCATTAAGAGAAATATGAAGATCGACATCTTGATCAGATCAGACATAGATGACATTTCATTGACAATTCCAACGTTATTCACAAAAATTGTGTATACTCAATTGCGGTAGTTGATGTAAACATATATGTATTTCATTAATTTTAGAACTGGATATTAAATCTTTCGGTACATTATAAATAGAACCGAACTACCTGATATTCTATTCACTGTTGCATTTTATCATTTTGCGAAAGATGTTCGTTCGAGCAATGACAGCAAGTGAAACTCCACGGAACTTCAAGAACAATAAATGAAACTTTATCCAGCTTACGAGAAATTTATCTATTTATAGAATCTTGTAATGTGTCCGTTTCAACTATACTATTAGCGACCACGCATGTAACGAAATTAACATATATATATATAGCTGCAAGAAATTGATTCCCGTTCGAACATTTCAAAGCTACAGTCCCAATTCTCGTCATAGAAATGCAAGCATCCCGTTCGAATTCTTCGAATCGTTGAACACTTTCGAGAGCACTGGAACAATGAAATTACTTCGGTAGCTGAGTAACTCGGCTCGATGTGAATATTTAAAGTGAGTTCAGCTCGGCTCGTTTATCCGGACTATTCGGACATCTCTATTCATAAGACGGTGAGAGATTACTCATAAATATCTAAAGCGCCGTAAATCTTGCGTCTTCTGAAAAATTGGAATAACGAAAGGAAGAAGAAACGGAAGAAAAAGAAGCGTTTCCGCGGAATTCGGAGAGCGTCTGCAACCGTCGGCTGTTTTGCAAAGAGGAAAGTGAGCATTGTCGTTGTTATTGTCCGCACACCTATAATGCTACGGCACTGTCCCTGACCCGAGAGACCCGCAATAATGAAATTAGAGTTCTCGCTGACTGGGGCGAGGTTGAACGCGGAGCACATAACCGCTGTTGAAATATCACTGCTTTTGCAAAAGGTGGAACAACCACTCCGCTGGCCGGGGAATGGGGGAATAAAACGAATAGAGAGAGAGAAACGGAAGGCAGTGTGATCGAGTACCGGACATTGCACGGTATAATGAAAACATGGCCGCCACCTAGAAATCCCCGATGGCACTGCTTTGAAGAGAGGTCGAGCGAAATACTCGTAAAATATTATTCTACGAAGATGGATGATTTCCCGATCGGTCAAACGATTTCAACTTGTCTGCGCGAAGAATAATTCAGTGCGTTCGAATCATGCACGATTTCTATTTTGCTGCGATTAAATATGCAGCCGCTTAAACGCTTCCGCGTTGAAAGAAATGGCGGAGCTATGATATTGTTCCAACGGGGTGGAACGAATTATTTCATTCAATCTTCTTTAAACCGCGACGACCGGGTCCTTTTGACTCAGAGTATTTAAATCATCACCTAATTAAGTATTTCTAAAAATATGTTCCAATTGTTAGCTGGTTCTAGTTGTTGTCAATTTTTACGAGCACAAATGTCTATTATAGTTAAGACATTGTTCATGCGTCTTTGAAGAGAGAGATGATTGTCTTAGAAAGTTTATCTCGAAAAATAAATCTTCAAAAACTGACGAATACAGCTGGGAACAGACAAAAGTATCGTAATTAGAATTTACGATTTCAATTAGAATTTAAACATTTTAATACACAATATAAAACTGTAACTACTAACTTTTATGCCCGCACTTTTTAAGCTATCAAAACAATTGAATAAGTTAGTAGTTCATAATTTCAACGATTTAAGATATTGCATATTTATTTCTATATTTATCTTTATCGGATAATCGAGCCGTGAAATTATTTCCGCGGCTCACATTATGATTTTCAGACGTTTAAGCTCTCTTCTGTGCTCAAGAAAGAGAATAAGGACGTTGAGATACGTCTAGATCTCGTTAACGCGAAAATATTAATGGACTGCACGAAAATAAAACAGAATGTTCGCGTGTCTTATTATAGCGGCGAACGTGATCAAATATGAAGGACGTATAAAATGAATTTCACCGTCGACTTTAAAAATGCATAGCCGCTGCCCTCAACAATAAAAAGAACGATTCCTTAAAGACGAAATCACATCGTCACACTTTTCTTCATCGATTATTTAATCGGCCTTAGCCATTTTTACGTCCACTAAAAAGTACTGGCCCCTTCCACAGTGGCGAATCCCTAGACAGTTTCCGTCCCACGAGTGTGGATCGAAATAAGAAGATAATAATTTTATTTTTCAATCTGTGCTGCACGAGGAAAGAATAGAAATGAATTCAACAAATTCTGTGTTCTCAAAAGTTTCTTAACTTTCTCCTTTCTTCTTTTCGTTTTCGATAGAAACAGTTATTAATTAACGCACTGATTTTTGGAAGATGAAAAATAATACAATTATTATTATAATACAATTATTATTCGCCGACAAGCGAGAGAACAAAATAGCAAGTATTATAGCAATTTAAAAATGTTGTTTTATATATCCGCATATTTTCATTCTTTACATATTCTATTTGCAGGTTTCTGCGATCTATATGTTTTATTTCCACATTTTACAGATTTTACTTGAACGCATTGCACACGTCTCAAGCGAACAAACATTCGCATTGAAATGGTAACACTAATTTCCATCGCTCGGATCAACCGATACTGCGGTTAATCCGATTTTCTGTAAAGAGGACAATGGCGGCACGTCCTCGAGCGAATTTCATGGAGCTCGAAATTAAATAGAATTTAATCTCGGGACCTGGCTGTATCCTGCCCCGAGTAGAAGTCTGGTTTACATCACCCGTAACCACTTAGCGTATTGGAGTTTGATTTATTTTCCGTGGCAAACTGCCGCCTGGGGAAGGTAGCCACCCTCTGAATGGGCTCTATTGTATTTCTATTAAGTCTTGGGCTCGTTCTTTCACCCCGCACGTTTGTTCCGTATCGCCGCCACATTTTCTGATATTCCATTCTCTGCCGTAGCAATTGCTGATTCCACTTGCATGAACTTCCCTCATTGATTTCCCTTTTAAATGTTTCATCCCTACGGTCCGCGTTTTGAAAACATTCGAACGAAATAATTGATGAATACGAAACACCTTCCGAATAATTAAAGAAATAAAGAATTCCAGTGGTTAAATAACGTTCCCGGAATATTCGCAATTGTTAAACTAGCTTGTAATTATTTATTTATTTATTTAGCTCCACGAATTTAACTTGGTTTACGTTACTGCCTGCAATTATGTAGGTATATATAAAAGTAGATATTGTAAATTTGCAGAGTATTGAATAAATTAATTCAATAAAATTGTATTTTAAATATATAGAATAGTCGTGTCATAGTAATAAATATATACATTCCAAAATTGATTTGCAATCGGACTGTATTTTACTGAAAATACAGGCGTTAAAGTCAGTTTATTTTTATTGAACGAATCGCATGAATAATTTATAATTTGGATTAATTAGCCATACAGTTTGAAGAACGGTCGAGGCAATGAGACTTTTTGTCGGTGATTTAGGTGAACGAATTGGAGCGCAGAAGGGGGCGTAGGGTTATAAATCCAACATAACGGATTAATTTCATAGCGTCTAGAGAGCGCGAGAGCATTTATATGCGCTGTATCGTAGCGCTATCGTAACACATCTCTAAATATACTGTAGCCAAACTCTAATTGTTGCTTAAATAAACAATTTAAGTTCGTGAAAGCCTATCAACAATTTTATCTCAAATGCTTGTTTATGTAAATTTACCATGAACAAGCAATTGCTCGCATTAAAATAGTTACTTCAATGGTTTAACAAATTACACATCGATTATAATTGCCAAAAGATGTTCGTTTGAAAGTTCTTCTGCGAACAAAAAATCTATCCGATGTCGTCGATAGATAATAGTGAAAGTAAATAATAGTAATTATTATAATGTAGTTGTAATTGAGATACAATGAAATCTCAAAGAGCGTCTAGGCTCGCAATCACAATATAAGTTTCCAATGTCAATTAACATTAATATTTTATCGTTACTAACAATTGTTAATTAAAATTGATTTCACTTCATTAGTTTTATCGTTCCAAAATTGATGGATATTATTATCAAACTACATCATCTTTTATTGCAGGGACTCGTGCATGTTGTGAATAAATAAAATCCATAAATCGCATAAGAAAAGCAATCTTGGAGAAGAAATACGATGCTCGAAGTTAAAAAGGAACTCCCGGTTAAAAATGATTGAGGTTGAAATTAAATTTGATCAGAAGCGGCGCAATTATCTTGCTCGGATAAACGACCGTCGTATAATGGTTAAGAAGAAGGGGAATAAGTCGTTCTTGTACGGACAGCTTGCCGGCGGGAATTAAGGACTTTTTTATCTTCTTACACCATTTCACGTGTCTCAGCTTGAACTTGGTTTTAATTAATCAAAAATCCTGAAAAAACACATTACCAAAATAGACACGAATTACAAGTATGTCCTATTACCTCGCCCATCGTTTTTCAACAATACTGTACCTATTAAAATTTTCATAATACCTTCAAATTATAAAATACGATTCTCGTAGTCTGTTCAACTTTCTTTTGTAACGTCAAGGATTCGTAAAAATCGTTCTACTTTGGGAAAATTTCTCGACCTTATCTTAAATATTATAGTAACAATATCTTAGCCATAACTTATTTGAATTTGCATTTTTATGAAAATACAGATTTTTCAAATGCCTCTCGAAATATTAATCATCTTTAACGTATACATGACTTATTATTCGAATCGTTTATAAAATTCGCGAGCGTAGGCCTCGCGTCTGTTAAAGAAATGATAGTAATTCAAGTTTATTAGCCTCGATCCGCAGACAGATGCATCAATATAGAATTGCGCGCTTTTTTGTCTAATTGTGATTTCCCGACCTAATGGTCTATTTTCAGTTACAAGTGATTATTTTTCGAAACGTAGTTTACGAGCTGTTTGCCGGCAAGTAATAATCCTCGGCCATAATCTCGATAGAAACCCTTCGAGAAATTGTTCTCTTAGGCAACAAGCAATTTAGCAAAGTACGAAGTAATTCGGCGCAGACAATTTTCGCAATCTGCGATCTTTTAATGCTAGAATCTGGCACACCTTGTGGAAAGTTATTGCACGGAAAGAATACGCGAATTGGAAATATTTCTGGCCTCCAATTACTTCTGCGGAAGGCTCTCATACGGTTATTTTTAAGTTATGTGTACTCACACATCTCATTCTGTAATTACGATGGCTTTCGAAGATTAAAGCGATACTTGCGACGTAGATCGTTATACGAATCTCAATTTCAACAAAAAAAAAAAAAAATAGATTTGCGAAACTCAAATTAAATCGCATGGATTTCTTTTTTCAACAATTTTCATAAGTCGAAAGTAGTGTAACGATTTTCTGAAATTCTTTTAACGCCACAGTTTTGTACTTTATCTGTTCATTTTTATCATAAACGCAGAAGCAATCTAGCTATATACTGTCTCTGCAGTAAAATACTGAGAATTTTTATTAATATATACGTATAATATTTTGTTCTAAACTTCATTAAACAAAGGGGTTTTACAAATATATTTCTACGTTTCAGGTAATTTATAAAAATATTATAAAACTATACAACGATTTTTACTTTGCAAAATCGCAGCCAATCGTCCAGTATTAATTAATAGTATGCAACTAAATGAATTTAATCATGTCTTAAAACATATCCCAGTATGTTTTTTTAATATTTGAAACATACTAAAAACTGCATGGAACTAAATGGAGATCAGAAATAATGCAAAAATTGATAAAACGAATGCCGAAATTAGACCAACAACAATAATTTTCTTTTATAACCTTGACATTATTTTAATTATAGTGTAAAATACATATATGTACTTGCCGCAGTTTAATGCAATTAACTTCGATATAACTTGAAGAAATTATAACAATTTCCTATCGAATTTTCTGTAAGTGTCCTAACACCTTCGGAGGGGATAAGTTTCACCGAAATCGAATGAGGCTGTTGGGTAGTACCCCTGGAGAATGCGATAGGAGAAAAAACTAAAATCAATGTCCCCATTTGCGATCGGTGTGATAAATCAATCAGCGTTCGTTCGATCTTGTCGCTCGATCACCCGCGGCAAGGGAAGTTAATTTTACTCCGGGATACAGGAAACGATAGAGGAGTTGTTTTGGCACGGTTTTATATCCGCTAAAAGATTCATCGGTAACAGGACTGCGCTTGCCACGTAGGAATGGGAAATCGACGTATCTCTGAATTATCTTGCGCAGACTATACGACAAATGGAAGGAAGTTTTCTTTCTCCCCGCGGGGTTTCCGATTCCAGATTTCCGGGCCGGCCTCGGCGGAAGTTTAAAGTTCGTGAGGTCGGCCTCGAGGACCGCCCTGAAGGAGCACCTATAAGATCCTACGAGTTTGCGACGGTCGGCGAATATGTTCCTGAAACATTCAAAGAAAAAGTTTTATGTCGAGGAGACGCCGGAGTCATAGAAAGAGGGAGCTATTGCTATTGCGGTTACCCACTGTACATATGGAGGGTCAACTGCAACCATATTATCGCGGCTTCGGGGATCCTTGCATAATATTGAATTGCTAAACTTTCGCATTCAATATGCAGGCCTGAGTTACCGAACGTCTAACGGGTCACCCAAATCGTCTCTCGCGAATGAATTGTACTGTAAGGCGTCGGTGACGAACCTCATTTTCTTTGCATTAATATAAAGTTCGTACTGGGTTATGTTAGTTTATTAATTTCATTTTAATTTATGCTTTTGCATCGAAGTTTTAGTGTCTTTGCGGATATTTAGCCTCTACTAGTAGATTTTGTCATTTGGGTAAATAAATAAAATCGGGGCATATTATATTATATTTTATCGAATTCGAAGATATATGTATCAGATGAGAATTTCTTTCCTCTTTCAACAGTTGTAATAACTTGAAAATAACGCAAGATTATCTTTAAGTCCCTGTAATGTCTTTACAGTTTTACATTTGTTCTGTTCATTTTTGTCATAAACAAGTAAATATCCACAGTTTATCGATCGTTCGATCGTGGATCTCTACGCAAAATAATCAGACGTCTTTTCTATCCTATTTCCTAATAAAAAGTACAATTCTGCATTTCACTTCGTTTTGCAGGCATAAAATGCGCGGATCGGTAATAAGTTACGACCGCGAAAGAAAGCATTTAAATTTCTTCGAGGTGAAGAGGAAGGTGTTGGTGATGGCGAACGAGAAAGCTCTCCAGCGAGAATGCCATAATCTGTTACTCATTAGAAACACAGATGCTCCGGCATTGTTCCGGTAACTATATGGAGCCGCAGAGGCTCTACGGGGTGTGCTGTCGTGAAAAGTGTATAGGCCTGGGTGCAGCATCGGCACCACAACACAACACCGCATACGAATATACCGTGGCCAGGCCGGCCGGGGTGAAACATTTATTTAGTGCCAGGGGATTTTCCAAATGGAGCGAAAGTGGGGGCAAGAAGACGGTGAGGGCTGCGATAATTTGGTTAGCCGGCAGACTTTCGATCTGTATTCTGTCTACCGAGGAGTTTATCACCGACCGCATTCTCTTCCGCCTCGAAACGGCCGTTCTTATCGTCCACGATACTGTTTCCGGACGTTCGAGCCAATCGCGTGCCCCACCTCGATTTCCAGCAGCGATTTATCCGTCAATAGAAGAACCGCTGCGGTGGATCATCCTTGGTGTCCTTGGTGGACCATCAAAATACGATCGTTTTTCCAATATTAAGACCGTTGTTGGTCGAGTAGCTACGAGCTCGAACTGTTCTGGATCACTTTGACCCACGGTCGAGATCCCTCGCACATGTACAATGGTCCAAGGAAGTGCTAGTACACCTTTTAAAATGATACGATTTTTTAAAAATTGCCAACTGCAATTTTCGCGGAAGTTTTTTATACTTACAAAAGTGCCATTAAGATACTAAATGCATGCTATGATAAAGAATTCGTTATCTGCAAAAGAAATCTTGAAAAAGAAACATGAAGAAATCAATTGAGAAAGAAAGGCGAAGAAATCAATTGAAAAAGGAAGATAAAAAATAAATAGAAAAAGGAAGATAAAGAAATACATTGATAATAAATCTGTGAAGAAAAATATTGTTGTCCTAAGGAAGTCGGTGGAGGATAAAGTTAAATTCGATAATGTCAGATATGTTTAGATTGGCGAATCGTGCACAAATTCTAAATCGGACATCTGAATAAGAAATAATAGATTAGAAGGCTTTCCTGAAAATAATCTTTGATTTTTCTTACATTATCGATTTTACGATATTTTTAACCGGACATTCTTCTATACACCGATATAGAAGAATGGGCTCGTTAAAAAGATGTCGAAAAAGTCTTCTTTCTAAGTTATATAATAATTTAAAAGATTCTTTTGTTTTACTCGAGTGAATTGTTAGTTTGTTTTTACTTCTACGAATTCGTCACAGGCGAAACAAACGCGATGTTGGTTCTCATCCGTAAAAAGCATCCTTGCTGCTTGAAAGTTCTTCGCGTTGTAAAAGAAATTACCCATAAATCGGACGTGGCTAATTACTATGGAAACGAGACCATTTCGTCATTGTCTCTTTTAATAATTTTGTTCCCATAGACGAAGATCCATTAACATAAAAAAGACAAAGGAATCAGCAGTAAAGATAGAACCTCAAGTTTGACGATTGACTCGTTAGTAATTGAACATTCCGCGCATATATCGTGTGGTGAAAGACAGCGGTGCGCACAGAAGTATTATAAAATTACGTTCACCGCTCACTGGAAGAGTTGCTAGATTAGCATTCCACAGAAAACATGCTACTGTATGTATAATTCACGGCAATTAACGTCAAGTTAATTAAAAGAAGAAATATCTCAGCCATCTCGGAACACGATTAACCACATGCCCGTGTGATAAATCTAAGCGGCTTCGTTCTCAGGCATTGTTAACGTTTTCCGGTGTTTGGATATTACAGGTGGAAGAAAATGAATTTTTATTTCGTAATCAAAGTTTGATTTATCTAGGAACGAAATCTTATGTTTCGTTCCGGTTTCGGTTGAGATTCGTTCAAACGTAATTAACACGTTTGCAGTCGAATTCCAGCCTACATTTTAAAAGACCAATTATAGTTTCCTTTCGAAAGCAATACGAGTCTATTTTCTACTCGTGTAGCATTTGAACATAATTTTTTATATCAATTTATATTGTTTTACTATGCAATCATTGATATGGTTAGGTCTATATATAAATTATAAAATAAAATATGAGTCCACAGAAGTATCTGCAAGTTTAATTAAAATAAACATTAATGAACTATAATAGCAGCATCTTACGGTGGTAAGATAGAAAACCAGGTGATTCATTTGGTAAAATTATCATTTTACATGTAAGAGATTGATTTTTAATTAATTTTGGATGAGTCAATAAGAATATTTCTATAATAGTATTTCAATTTTAATCAATGTTTTTAACCATTGAATGACGGATGATCTTAGATTATTGCATACTTATGTTATCTACAGTATAATATTCAGTATGTATTATAAATAATCATTATAAAGGATAGTTACAGTATCGTTTATAAATTATTGACGACTACCTTGTCCTAAAAAAATAATGTATCTTCTTCATCTCTTAGAATTCCATTCTCTAGCTTCGAGTATAGAGATTACTCATCCCAAAGCATTTGCTTTCACTCAATTGATTCTCTCGAACCTGACAACCCCAACGACTGCACAGAGGGCTATTCTTATTGCTTCTGACTGCAACAATCATCGACACACTGATAATTTCCTTCGTCCAAATTACTCGCAAACGCTTGACAAAACCATCAACATATTCTCCAAAGCAGTCGAATCCGGAAGAAACCATCTCTCCGATACAGTAGCCCCTGAACCGAATTATTTTCCCAGCACATTCGGATCGTCTTTTTATCAAAACCCCATTCCCAACTGCAAAATTAATCACCGCGTCGACATTCCCGTCTCAATAGTCTCAGCTGTTGGGACAGTTGCACGGACCGATCGGAGATTCTCTCGAGTTCGTTACAACCTGTAACCGAGACCCGTGGCAACCGGATTTACATCGGCAGCGTCACGGTAACGAGCGTGTAACACTTGCAACCCCCCCTCCGGCCGATAGACTCGTCGCGACCCCTCGACAATATACAATTTCACAACAAGCCAATCGTTCAGGACGGGCACGCGCCCCTCGTCAAGTGGTTGCTCGGCTGATGAACCTTGCGACCGGCACAAAAACTTCCGTAGCCCCCGTTCTTGCGGCACCCTCCCACCCCCCACCCCACCCCTGTTCGCGACGGAGTCTCCGGGGAGCGACGCTAGGGAATCATAACATTTTCGCGGGGGCCACCGTAGGTGTTGTGCAGTCACAGTTTTCACATGGCTGAGCCGGGACGGAATTGATGTCTCTGTTTCGTATCACGTTCCGGGCGTGGGCGCTCTTTGCCGGAGGGTTGCTCATTCTGTGATTATACCCCCGACGCTCGTGGCAAACATCGAGTGGCGAGTCTCGGGGAATAAAAGAGAGCCAATGGCTTTTGATTAGCAGCGACTCGTCTGCGTTGCTCGTTTATTGCTGTTCCTCGGCAAATTGTTCGGAATTCGTCCGACCAATTCGGACCCGAGAAATGGAATTAGACGATCCTTGTTCTAACCGACCGCGGTCGAAAGTGTTTCGCCGATAGACAACGGGCCTTTATGCAAAAGAATCACTTTCTGCATTTGTTAGAAATTGTTTGAAGACATAGTAGTAGTTGCAATTTGAAATGGTATGAATAATAAAAGAATCTTGAAACGTCAACGAATTACTGTTAATCTGTTCGAATTATTAAAGAAAGAAAGAACGTTCTATTTAGTTTCCATTTCTTGCAATTGATGCAGACAATTTTCATTTTGCATAAAAATCCTCAGTCTAGGTATAGCTTACGGGACCTATTTTCGAATTATTTTCCGTAGAATGAGAGTAAAATATTCATACTTTTTAATCTTTGAATCTTTTTAGTGCTTCGTATTGCAACTATATTAATTATTGTCAATCATTGTATACGAAAAATCAAGAACAATTAATACAAAATCACGCTAATATTAAAGTTTTAAACGTTTTTAAGCTATCCTCAAATGGTTAACGTGGCTATTTCATTTCTGGTGCACTTTTCAGTAGATAATAGTTTTGCAAGTAACGAACAGTATTTCTATTTTGCATGCAAAATTCGCAGTCTTATTATTATGATTAAAAATGTGAAACTTTTCTATTTTGTAAATAAATTATTTCAAGTTTGTAAAATTTGTAGAAGCGCCGGCTCGATAATAAACGCGTCAAACGGAGCAGAATTTAATTATACGATTTAGAAGCTATAGCACGCATAAAGATATAATGGATTATGTATGGTTATCGTTGCAGGAGATTCGTCTGTTATATCTTCACCGACACACCAGTCGTAGGGTGTTTTCGACCCTTCTGTTCCTAAGTTGTTTCCCATTGATGCTTAGTGGACGCGTACACCACCGTCGATCTAATCAATTATCGGTGTTCCGTTACGAGATGAATATTCTTCCAGCGTGATGCGAGATTAGGATGGATAAGATCGGGGACGAGTGCAGGCGTTGGGAACAATTACAGAAACATACAATAAGTGTTTGAAACACAGGTGGCCGTTACGGGAAAAGTAGAAAGATTTTTTTTTCATCGACTGAGGAAAGAGTAGTGATATTTTCGTAGTAAAAGACCAAGATTTAAAGGTTTTCAAAAATTAAAATAAACATTTCGATTTACTCCTTTTTGAGAAACTTTCTTCGCGTACTTTGATAATATCCGTGAGAATAAAATAAAATAATAGTTGATTAACCTATGAGAGTTTTAAATTGTGATGAAAATACTCTGCAATTTGTAATTGATTGCGAATCTTTGTAGATTGATTGCTTCAGAAAAGGGGAAATAGAAATGAAATTAGTGTTCGTATTGTTTTCTACGCATTTAACAAGAAAACTTTGGAGTTTTAATACGGTATTAAACAATTTCAATTTAATTTTGCTTTCACGTTGAGCTTGATAGGACATTTAACTCTCGCAGCACAATTCCCGGGTGAAATTTCTCCCACTGTTTTATAGGCTACAAAATCTTTAATATCGCAATAATTGGACGCTAATACGATGTCTTTTATTAGAATATGAAATCACGGAACCCGAATCGATCGAATTAGAAGACAAAACCAAAATAGAAGAAAATCAAGAAAGAATCGCTCGCGAGACCACAATACTTTCGGAGAGTATACGAGAGCGAGTAAAATATATGAAAATAACAAGTTAGTTTACTTGCCGCGACGAACAAATTCGCGTAAACGTCCACAGTCGGCTCGAAACAGATTTATCCGCGATATTTATCCGCACGCTGTTCCATAACAGAGATTCCGATGATTTTACGAATCACTCTCGCGTTCCGGGGATAAAACTCCGGGTGTTCTGAATAAAAAATAACCCTTTTTGGGCGAGTACACGTACAAGCCGGTTTTCCACGTCGTCGCGTCTTTCATCCCAGCAGAACCCAGCGGTCAAACCCCTATCGTCCCTCTTTCTCCCTCGTTCGCAGCTCGCTGGCAGTCTTCGTCGATCCTTTTCGTCCCCTGTTTTCTCGTTCGCGATTCTATCGCAGGGTTTGTAAGCGTTTCCAAAGGGTGGAATAAATTATTCGAGCGCTGGTGAAAACGTCTAAGTGACACGTGGATGCCTGACATCCAAATTGATCCTCGATCGGAACGCATCCAGTAGGACGAGAGCCGGCGACTTCCAGAACAGAGTCGGAGCGAAAGTTCAAGTTCTCAGGACGAGCTTGTACGACGAGGCAACGCCGCTAATACGGAAATTTCGTTCTCCCGACCATACAGATTTATAGTTCACCTAAATATTTAGTGTCACGGTGGTCTCCTTTAATTTCACCGAGACCATTATTTCATCGGAGACTGCTTACTTCTCACTGGCACACTCTGCAATTGGTATTTTTAAAAATAAAATGCTTTTAATATAGTCAGCGATCTGGCATTATTACAATTACAACCAATTACAATTGTATAATAACCCACGATTTGTTAGAAACGTAATAATAATAAAAATTAATACAATATTTTTATAAATATTAAATGTATTAAACGTTTCTTTTATATGTCAAATCAATGTAATATTTTTTAAAATATAAAATTAATTAAATATTTCGGTAAATATGAAATTTTTAAAAAATAAAATGTTTTTAATATAGTCAACGATTTGGCATTATTACAATTACAACCAATTACAATTGTATAATAATAACCCACGATTTGTTAGAAACGTAATAATAATAAAAATTAGTACAATATTTTTATAAATATTAAATGTATTAAATGTTTCTTTTATATGTCAAAACAATTTAATATTTCTTAAAATATAAAATTAATTAAATATTTCGGTAAATATAAAATTTAAATTTAAATATTCTATTGAATTTGACAGAATTGAACGGCCTTTGAAGCATTGGAAAACGTAGCGTTCACCTTGCAGAGATGTTTAAAAAATAACTTTTGACAGCATAAATCCCAGATCGATTTGGAAAGTTAAACTTTTGTATAAAGACACACATCGATGCAATTCTGCCAGGCCATACGGTAATTGCAGCTACCGCGACTACATTTCCGTTTTTCTGCGAAGGTATTACTTTGAATCATTTACGTTGCGGTCGGACTTCTACTTCTGGACGACATTTTTAACGTTTACGTAGCAATATCCATTCCGGTAGGTATAAAGTAGTTCGCCAGTTCCCGGTATCGATGTCGAAACGTGTTTATTCTTTTTATCGGTTCATTTATCTCGGTCAGTTTCTCGCCGGAGTCGAAGAAAACGGTATTTTAAGTAAAAATATTTTCAATAACGGAAGGATACCGTTTATGAAATAACTAGGTAACGTTTTATGACTCCAAGGCCTATGATAACGCAACAACTGCAATACAATAAATGATGTTGCACAGTTTATTGCAGCGTTTGTTCAGTTTTATTATTGTACACGATTTTATTCATGCACATGCATCGACGAATGAATTCCCCTTTATGTATTATTTACATATTTTAATCTGGACCTATCGAAGCACTGATTTTCTATTTTATGATTATCAGAAATGAAATGAAATTAATGAACGAATATTCCATTATCCAAGCACATATTACAGTAAACTGAACGTATTTTTTCAACATAATTTAGTAATGTAAAATGACAATTTATAATTATGTTTCAGAATAAGCAGAGCATTAAGTATTTGAAACAATAATTGCAGAATAAAAATTATCATCTAATTCCCGTTCGTGCCAAATATACTAAAAACAATTAAAATTTTAATAAAGGGTAGACACATAAAAAATAATCATCTATATAAATTAAATAAAATATTATAAAATAATAAAAATAAAAATTATCATCTAACTCCCGTTCGTACCAAATATACTAGAAACAATTAAAATTTTGATAAAGGATAGACACGCTCAAATGTAACAATAGTTTTCTCATTTATTTTAAAATGAACACGAGCTGTCCGGACAATCCAATAAGAATGAAGTATTCCATGCTTAATGACTCTTCCTCGTGTTAATAATATGATTCTCGTAATTTCGTAATTCGTTTAAATTAATCCGGCGAGGTATTTATAAACACTTGGCTGCCGTAATTAAAAAATCTATGAATAGAAGTTGTAAAATAGCTGACAGGCCGAGGATGTTTCGGGGACCTTATATCTTTAGAAACGGAAGTCGGTAATAATTTAGTGTTTCGAATTGTTCACCAATAATAGAGGATCTTATTCTGTTGGGCAGGTGTACCTGTTCTAGACAGTTGAACTCAAGCGAATGCAAGGACTAAATCATCGGATGGTCTACGGATTTTAGTAGCCATAAAGGAGCTGGAGATTATCCAATAGTAAATTGTTATCGATTGAAAGGAATATAAAACTTTTAAGAACAATCATATAATTTTAGCCAGGGCTCGCCAATAACGTATATCGCAGCGTTTATTTGAGGCGCATCTCTATAATTTTAATTATAAAAATTTAAATATAAGGTAGGTTTAAAATATTTATTCTACATGTATACTTATAGAACAATGTAGCAATATAATAATTGTTATGATAACTTGTATAAACATTTAATAATAATTTACTGTTTAAAATTTCGGCGAATCACAAAATTTGGGAACACGAATTCTTATCAACGTTCCCAACTCGGATTTGATGATACACGTAATTTATTCCCATAAAAATGATTGACTGCGCACTTTTGACGGCATGCACGAGCTCGAACTGTGTAATATGTAGGTATGCACCTACGTGGCCTCGGCCATTGGAAAACTGGTCGGTGAAAGAGGCGGTAATACAAAACGCGATGAGGTGGCCTTAAGTAGACGAAGTTTCACTACCACGTCTACGGTAAATTATTTTGTTGCTGTTGACGCATGTACCGCAACGTTTATTGCTCAACGTAACGCGAGCCGAGCGTGGATTATACTCTGAAATGAATCGTCGATCGAAATATCCTTATGTCATGAAACACGCAGCGCGGATTCGATGGCGGACAGATCAAATTAAAAGGCAATCGTATTAACCATTCAATGGCGTCGTAAAGCATACCTAATTATCCGTACATTTAGCAACGTTTACACAAGCTGTATAGTACATTAGCGATAGTTCGTCGATCTAATCTTTATCATTAAATTGTAAATTAGAAAATAGAAGCACAGTTTCGAGTTTCCGCAAAATTGAAATAGTTTCCAGTAGCAACATTCGCACAGGAAGCATGAAATTATACGGAAAATGATAATGGATTCTCGAACAGAACGGCGAGTAAATTATCTAACGAAGTTCCTTTCCTTTCGAATTCAAGCTGCATTTACATTGATCGTTACTTCCCATTGATTAAAATATTTGCAAAGGGTTCGTTTGATAAGATTCAATTACATTTAAAAGCATCGCCTACATTATTTAAAATGTATTATAATATAAATTATAAATGTTTCGCAACAATCCCGTAACATATCAGAAGCTGGTAGAGTGAAATCACGCTTGATGTTGATAGGGTAAAATTTATTTCGACGCATGATTATTACACGATTTTGATTTTAAGCGCATTTACCGAATAGAAAGTTTTAATAGGATGCAAGGAAGTTGTTTGCAAATGTAATCGCGTTCGTTAGCTTCCAGCTGCGGAAAAAT
This sequence comes from Augochlorella aurata, assembly GCA_028455555.1. NCBI lineage: Eukaryota > Metazoa > Arthropoda > Insecta > Hymenoptera > Halictidae > Augochlorella > Augochlorella aurata. The sequence goes on along the minus strand of CM052161.1, from coordinate 9,531,453 downwards.
GATTTTAATTTCAAATTTCATTTTTTGGATGATTGGTAATGTTAGTTACTAGTTACGTGGAATTGTTCGTCTCTATCAAGCATCGACGAACTGTTAGCAACAAACGCGTCGAATTCGAAGCCCGCCTACGAGTTCGCTTGACCCCATCACCATGAGCGAGGGCACCGCAAACCTCGAACCTCGGGAAAGAGGACATTTGGTATGTAGGTACGCGGACCTCTGATAATAGAACAGGCGCGGGACGAGAGTGCAAGGCGAGACCGAGATGAGAAGGGACAGTTCGCAAGACGGGAAGAGCGAACGAGAAAAAAGGGAGCGAAGAGGCGGAGACGGGAGTATGGTAGGGCATGGTGGGGGCCAAAAGGATATTCGTCGTAATTAAGTCCCTCCGCTTCTTCAACTCAATGCGGCGCGTCTCTGCGAGAAGACGAGCGCCGCTGGATGCGGCCGAGAAGGAGAGCAACGGCCAGGGGTCGGGAAAGAAGGGAAAGAAGGGAGCGAAGGGAAAGAAGGGAGCGAAGGACACAAGAGGGTATGCCGGGCTGCAGGCGGCTCGGCTCGGTTCAGCTTGGCCGGCGGAAGAGAGACGAGGAGGAACGCGGGACGGCAAAGAGAAAAAAGGACGCACGACGATCGGGCAATAAATAATATAGGAGAAAAAGGCGATCGCCTGCAACATTCTGCTCAAATGTTAAATAGGTATCAATTTAACGCGGACCAATCGTCTGGGAGGTGGGCGGAACCCGCCAACCACGGATTGGCCAGCAGCGTGGTGGTGGGCGATGCCGCGCACCCGATCGCCGCTCGAGTCGTCGCAGATCCATGGTAGGGATGGAACATCTGGTTTCTCTGGTCTCCTCACTACGTCCCGTCTCTCTCGTCGCGACCGACCTGGATCCACGTCCCAACTCGCCACGGATCGAGTTACGGACGAGCACAGCCCTTTCGAGGACCACGTGAGGACCACACTCGTCACCTTTCCGCCGCAAACCGGTGCACCGTTCGCGTCCTTCGTTTCTCTGGCTCGAGCCCCGTCAGCAGTTCACGCGCAGCCTCCAGAAAGGGACCGGGACACGGGACTCGGAAGCTTCCAGGGAGTTCCCGATGGAACCAGTTCTGTGATCGATCCTCGTGACGTTCGAAGGGTGTACTTATTTTTGGTAGCGGTTCTTGGTACCGTGGTGATCGTCCGCCAGTGCTGCGTGAACATTGGGGGAGGAGAGTGCACGCTGCGGACCACGATATAATAACAGTGATCGTTGTGTTTCGCGTCGCGATGAGTTGCTGTCTCGTGGATCACCGACGACCGTTTGTGTCCTGCGAGTGAGGTTTCCGTTTGCGAGTCTTCGACGAGGGGGACTGAGGTAGCGAGATCCGCGAACAGCATGGCCGTCGGTCCAGCAGGAATACGTGGTGGTTCGAATGTTGGATGAGAGCGTACCTGCCGGAGCTCGCGAGTTTTCGAGCCGATCAGACGCGTCAGATCAGTGCGATAATCGGGACCTTTCGCGATCGATGTTTTCGGTGTGTTCGCGTCGGTTGGTGAGTCGATAGAGACGCAGAATGCGATTCGGGAGCGATCCGCGGTGAGCAGGACCGTCGTCTGACTGTTAGCAAATCGTCCGAGAAGGGTCGGGACCGGGCAGAGAGGACTGTAGAGCCTTTGTGGGTCATGTCGGTGCAAGGGGACAGCGACGTGGACGCGACGGAGGAGATCAACGTCGACGATTCGGACACCGGAAGCTGCGGGCCGCACGACTACGTGAACGACGGTCGTCGGCTGCCGCAGGAGCACTCGGAGTGCTCGAACTCTCCGCCGCCTAGCCAGACCAGCTCGAGGACGCTTCAGAACGAGTCGCCGAGGAGTCATCCATTCAGCATAAGCCGTCTGTTAGGCGAGAATCGGCCGCAGAACCCGAAGAGCCCGTCCTCCGAGGATTTAGACAGCGACAAGGAGAGGAAATGGTCCTGGGAGGAGGGAAACAACAACGGAGGCTCCTCGATGATCTTGGACGACGGCAGAAGATCATGGGGGCACGAGATCGAGGAGAAACTCTCGGAGAAGGACGACGACGACACCGGGAGCACGCCCGAAACGCAGACGAATTCGTCGTCGTCGGTGCACTGCTCGACCGCCGCGGACCTCCTGGCGCCGTTCAGGCTTTTCCCAACCGGAACTGGTCTGATTTATACCGGCGGAGGTGTAATAAGAGTTCCTGCGCATCGACCGCCGGGTGCTAATGGCACCGGCACGGGGGCACTGCCCGCACAGGCCTTGATACCACCGTGGAGTTTACAAGCTCTTCAGCACAGTCAACAGCAAGCGGCGGCTGCCGGCCTCCACAGAGCGAGCCTGCTCGCGAATCTGGCTGCACATCCGTTTCAGGGACATCCGCACCTCAAAGACAGGCTGGCAGGTAAGGGGATATCGCGAACGCTTGCATTTAATATCCGCGAGTTCCGCAAGCTGGACAGGGTAGATACTTATCGGAGAAAAAAGATCTCGAGGTGGAAACTCTTCGGTCGAGTCGTAGGAAATGTCGTATCTCTTACCAATGGCAAATTAATCGGTTAAGCGATTCGTTGTGTCTTATTTAGTTGGAAAACGAGCGCAAGTTCGATCACGAAAATGAGCATTTGGAGGAAAACTGTTCCAAGGTTGATATAAATGATCCGACGTTTCGCGACTTAATAAATGCTAATTGATAATGTATGCATGTTTGGCAAGATACAGAGATAAACGAGTGGACCAGAATCATGGCGTAAGTTAGGTTTTTAAAATGTTTATTTACGTCTTAAAATGCTATCTGTAGATGCGAAAATGTTAAAAGGACAAGTGAAGTAAATTATAAAATTGCTATGGATTGACTTAACTCTAAATTATCCGAGTAATTTTAGTCAGCAAACGATATACCTGCTAGCGAATAATAACACTGTCTATTTCTCGCAATGGGGAAAATGTGACTTACGCGTTTACGCAATATTTGTAAACGAAGGATTTCGGTGTTCCAAACATTTAAGCTATAACTCGGAGCCGTCTTTCATTCGGAAATCTTTGCCGCTGTTTACATCGCGGTATTATCTCAGTGGAAATGAAGAAGTATAATTGCACGGGAATATATCTCCTCGTTGTTCATCTCCAAATCAAAATAAGGTTGCTAAATTTACGCAATTGTAACTATCAAGCAATTGTGACCATCAAATAAACCAAACAGGAGCATATTATTGTCGAGTTTCCAGCATAAATCGATTAAACTCGATGAAATTGGCGTTCGCTATAATAAAGTTAAATGATCAATAAGCTTGAAAATGTACGGGTGATCGTTTACGCGAGTGCTTTACTTTAAACGATGATACATAGGAAATTCCACAAACGAGTAAAGTCGAGTAAAAGTAAAAATATATAGAAGTGAACTATTTTTCGTTAAATAACTTGACTTTTGTTTAAAGAATTCCGTCGATTGTAGTAGGTATACATATATAAATCGCCGCTGATTCAAATGCCGAATACTTAGAGGCAATCTCTGTGTAACACGGTTAGAGAATTGGGGATAATCCCATATGTATACATACATACATAATCCTTTATACATAAACAACGTACATGATAGGGCGAAGGCAAGAAAGCTCTGTGCTTTGTCAAAATGATACATGGAGAGCTTCTTTACTAATCCACTAAAACGTGGAACTCTAGCAGAGTGTTGTCTATAATTTGTAAGATTTTTCGAACGTGTTTGTAATTCGATTTAATTGATTATTTGCTAATTAGCGTACCCGCCCATTTCTTGCTGATTAAAACTATGGAATAGCACTGAAAATCAATTTGGCTCGAAAACGAAAATTTGGTATTGTAGTAAATATTTATATTTACTAAAACAGATTATCATATTTCAAAATATTTACAGTTTTTCTGTTGTCACTATATATTTTCATTCCATAATTTCATTCTGTTTTCCATACCACGTATAAAAACACATAATGTTCTATTACGTTCAGTTACTTCTTCTTACATTGTAAAATAATATTTTACAACACGTCGTCATATTTTATCTATGCTGCGCAATTTTACATAATAGTAACTATCTGTTTATTATAAAATGTTTACCACCATTTTCAAATCCCCGCGTACCAAAGTGACTATTTAAAGTCTTCTGAAAATTGATGGAACGATTTTGGCTTTCCGGTTTGTCTTCGAACGGACTGCCTGTTCCCGAAATAGACATTTTCGCGGTATACGTGTCAGCGAGCATGCTTGGTGATACCTAATGGCGTTTTTCAATCGGACTGACGGAATCAGTCCAGAATCGTGGACTCCAAATAAAATATGAAACGGTAAACTGTTTTACACCTAGCTGACCAAAATTTCTGTGAAACGGTCTACATGTACGAAGTTGCATTCGCAGTTTATATAATATAATATATACCATCGCTTTTCTACGTGAAAATTTTGTTCGTCACGCGAGCACATGCACGATTTCACATTAAATTGAACTACAAATGAAACATGTATTACCGTTTTAAAATATTTGACTACGTAATGGTTCAACTTCTATGTGATTAAGGTAACTAAGAAACGATTGAATAAGAAGCATAATTGTAACATGAGGCGTATAAACACTAAAATTACGAAAACCGTATTTCATTGCAATCTGCTATTATTTTTAGAGATTTCTATATTTTATAGCGCTTGGAACGTTATCTCCGCTTGAAAAATTTCCCATTATTCGCTATTGTGTTTCAGCAAGAATACTAACGTTAATGTTTTGTTGGAATCATACGTTACGCACTGGAAGTATGCGGTAAATTATACAGAACATTCGTATGAAATATCGCAACGATTTCTAAAAAAATTAAATTTTGTTATCCTTCTATTATATGACGTTGCATAGTGAAATCATACTTTCATCCAAAAATATGTTTTCATGGAATACACAGGTGCCTACCGTCGACTGTAGCGAGATAAAATTAATAATACTTGAAATGCAGGAGACGTTGGAAAAATTCGTGTAATTAACCAATTTTTAGGGGACGGAAATATCTACTGTTATCAGCTGTTTAGCATTTGTCTCATTCGTCGGTTGGTAATTAGCAAGAAGCCGTCGTCGTCGTCGTCGTCGAAACGAGCTAATTTTCTCCCAGCGAATCTTAGTACATTATCAGTATATTATCAGTTTGCGTCAATTAATCTCCCGCAGGGAAAGCTGAAGTTAGTTAAACGAAGGGAACAGGCTTGATACACTTTTAAATGCGCTAATCGCAAACACGCGGAACCGTATCTGATAGTCTGCCAGACAAACAGTTAATGGCTGCAAGCTGTTTCATTTACCGAGGTTTATTATTCGATAACTATAAACCAAATTATTCTATGGCTTTATTTTATTACTAGTTTTACTGTTCTGTTACTATTTACAGATGACTTGATGTTTTAACACTGTCCTATCTGTAGTTGAGATGAGGAATTATAATTGTTAGACCGCGGATCTGCAAAATGAAAATTATTATTATTTTTAAGAAGCAATTATTTTTGTAATAAATGTAAATTAGATGAACAGCATTCTTAAATTCCTTTAATTTCTGTTCAGCTTTGTATTTGACCCATTCATTCTTGTCATAAATGCATAAATTCCGCAGTCTAGTTAATTATCATAATTGATTCTTAAACGTAGATATTAGGCGTAGATATTAAATGTTGATATTAAATGTTGATATTAAAAGAGCGAGTAACTAAAAGGATAAGAAAGCACATTGACAATATTACGAGCATAATTAATCGGATCAAGGGGAGCAAAGGTTTATACTCTTTTGTACATCGTCTTTTATTGTTAACAGAGCTTATATGAACATTCAAATTGATAATATATTGAACATATGACAAGTAACGATATCGTTAATGAAGTTATGAATAAGTAGCGCGTAAAACATTCGCGAATGTATTACACTTAGAACGCATTTCTAATTAGTGGTACTAAACTTGTATTTTCTACCACGCTCTCATTCTACATTTTATACTACATTGACAAATTTAGCATTCGATATTATATTATTCACGTATCCTATACTTACATGTCTAATAGCTAGTCACCTACATGAGAATGGTTGATGGACGTATCATTTAAGAACAGTCGCATGTGCTTCTACTTTTTGATCAGTTGTATAGTTTCAATGGAATGAGAATAGACAAGGTAGATTGAAACGATCGTTAAAAACAAAATATTGAAAAACAAAATGTCCGATTAAAATTAAATGTATCCCCATGCCGTTAACATTAACAAAATTAATAAAATAAATTAATAAATTAGTGCTGACAATATCACATATTATACAAATTTATATGGTGACTATTAATATGAATATTAAATATGACGTTTGCCAAATAGTTTACAAAACAAATAGTTTACAAAAGGTCAATGTATGACTCAGCGAGCAACAATGTTTCATCTAATTTGCGATGCCCACCGGCGTCGGTCATCTGCGCGGTATCCGTGTAACAGTAATTGTTTATATTAAATTTCAATATTATGGCAGGGATGAGAAATTAGTGAGCATTATCGCAAATCGGATAAACGTCGATAATGTCATTTTCTGTCCCGCAGAAAGCGATTTTCTCCCTCGGACCTTGATTCCTGCTTCATCAACCGCATTTTCTGATAATAACAATTGCGTTATTAGTCTCTAGTTACGTGAGTCATACCTCGACGCAAAAGAGAAATGACTTCGTTCGAAAAGGATTGCGGTTTCGTGGATAAGGAATTATGGCATTCTTAATAATTCGCTTGTTATTGTACGAAACGGAGTATAAATATAGTTCGTGTCGAAGTCAACGAAAATTTTACTGCCCATTTGGACCTTGGACGTTTATGTCAATTCTTGATTGTTACTATTTAACGCATCTGGAACTGCTACGCTAGTGATTCGTTTTGTAATCGTTGTACAATAGTCAACAATACAGTTCATACTTTTGTGTAATCAAGAAAGTAATATTGATATACAAATTTAATTAACCGTCGCACTTTTATTGTTTAATAATATTTTTTTTATTATTTAAATAGATTCTATTTTGGTAGATGATCCGAGATTTATTTGCGAATGATTAAATACATCTTCTTTCAATTCAGACTTTGATAAACAGTACAGTTTAAATTGAAACAATTGTTTTTTATAGAATGTCTATACGTTAACTAACTAACTAAAATGATGTTACCACAGAATTTAATGTGTCAGATATTAAAATCACAATGTACCATCGAGATTTTAAGTTTTCTAAATTTTTACTTCTCCGTACTGAATTTATTTTATACAAGACTTTAACTATCAAAACAACCGCGACAGTTAAAATGATATAGCAGATTTTTAATAACAAAGCTTGCAAAACGATTCAATAAATTCCTTCAGCAATTCCATACATTTTACTAAAATATCAATTTATAATTAATTTACAGATGCTTCGCACGTGTCGATCTCACATTTGAATTTTTTTTGTCTACAGATCAATATACAATAGATCTTCGTTCCTGGCGTAAACTATACCTAGCGTAAAAATCTTTTTTTCTCGTGACCTAGCTCATTCGTAGAAAGTTAGCTTTTGTCGCAATTATATTATTTGTATAGAGAGCAAATGTCCAAAGAATCGAGACAAACCTCAGTCCGTTAGGCGAGGGTTGAACACCGGCAATTTACAGTATGACTGAACCCAGTAAAAGGAACTGTCCAATTATCTGAATCTTCTTGGCAATAATAAATCTCGGAGTCACTGGATTCGCCCATGGCAACCGCAACGGAGCAATATCTGTCCATTCTATTAGTTCCATCAATCTCCAGAACGCTACTCGTCCCGAGCCAGCGTTATTACGTCTATTCCATTGTCAATGGATGCAACTTACAAGGATAATGTCAGTGCTTTTCGCTCTAGCCTCGTAAAATATACGCAGATCGTTTTCGAACTATTATTTCACCCATCTTCTGCTCGCGCACTTATGTTCATAAACTGCTTTCTTATGTATAAGCTACATTTTTGTACACAACCGACGTATCTCGTTCATAAAAATGATGAACCGGTCCCATGATCATATATCAAGTAATGTATCGGTTATAACTAGAACTCTGATTTTCACGCATTCATGATATTTGTGAATACCTTAAATGAAAAAAGCGTGTCTACTATCGTTATTAACCCTTTGCACTATAATAACGAGTCAGACTCGTGACGATCATTTTGTACATAATTTAATAAATACGGCTGCCAATAATTTCTATTAAATCGAAAGAAAATTTGAATCTTCTGTCATCAAAGTTTGGGAACGGAAGAGACAATCGGGAAACAAATATCCTCTCGTTTCATCGAGGAAATTATTAAGGACGAAGTGCCAATCAACGTAGTTCTGAAAGAAATAATAGTGCAAGGGGTTAAAGAAAAAAGAAAATTCCCGAGTGGCTTATGATTCTTGCAACAAATGTAGACAATTTTTATTTCGCATAAAAATCCGCAGTCTAGTAATACGTATCCAAGCTCTCTGTCATGTACGCAAGAAAATTATATGCTTGCGATTACTAGAAGAATATCACGATGTCGATATGTCTACATTAATCGAATTAAATTTTATTCGAGAAATTTATTCGAAATATACGGCTAAAATTCGATTCGAAGAATTTATTCGATATATTATCCGTATACAAATTTATTCGAAACATTGTTCGAATAAAATGTGCTTCGGATAATGTCTGTCCGAGAATCGATGGAACGAAATCGCGAATAGAGAAAAACAAGCGCAATATTTCAACGTCTCGTAGACACTCGGTTCGGTGAATCTGCGCGAAACGAAGTTTGCAGCGCTGCGAAATATGTGTTAAAGAACGCTCGATATCCAGTTGATTTGTGCAATCAGGAAAATTGCCGGGCATTATTAATTCCGGCGATTCGGAGACCGAAGAAAGGTTTCCGGGTGGATAGGGATCGAGTGTCGAAACGCGAGAACTTGCGCCGCCGCGGAGAGAGAGACGAGTTTCCAAGATCCACGTCCGCGATCGGATGGTATGAGTTTCCTCTAATTGGGTTCGTGTATCTTTAGACCGGCGTGTGCTCGGTTTAAGCGTAGGTGGCTGAACCCGCGTGTAGACGATATCAATTATGAATCGCCGCGGAAATTATTCAGCCGGGCCCGTCGTCACGATCAAGCTAGAACCGAATCCGTCAAAACCATACGTGCGCACACGTGTGCATGTACGTTGTCTGTCCTATGTGCACGTGTGCATGAACCACTGTATGTATGTATGTATATAAGTATGTACGTGCGCTACCTGGTCGCCGATCCGGTGTGACATTTTAATGGCGTGCAGACACGTTGAAGTCTTCGCGTTTCTCCGTTCGCTCGATAAAATCCCTCGTTTTTCTCTCTTTCGCGCGGCGGAGGATAGCCGACCGGACGGGACCGCGGTCTTTTCTCAAAAAGCATCGCGTCTTGCGTCCCGGGAACCAGTCCCGAGCAATGAACCGTCCCCCCTTATCTAACGAGCGTTTTCTCGGATGAGACGTGTTAGGTAACCGAACGATACGCGACTTTTCATCGGAGCTAACAACGTGCTGACGAAATTTCGCGACGGCAGGAGATCGTCTTAGAACGCGTTTACATTGCAGCTCGAATAAACGATGCGGATATTCATATGGCAGTGAATCTTTTTTTGTTCACACTTTACCGACCGGTGGCCTATAAATCGGCTTTTAACCCTAACCGGTAGCCTGTGAGTCGGTTGCCACGACAACCAATAATTTGCTATCTACTGTTCAGGTATTATTACATAATTTTTAAAATATTAAATAGCTTTCGCGGTGAATAAAATAAATAAAATAGATAGAATACATATTGCTTAATGGTAATGTTATGAAAGCATAAAAATGTTTGTAAAATGTTAAATAACTTGACATTTGCTTAACACTAGAACTACTGAACCCTGAACGTGACTAGTATATATTGTTCAATAGCAACGACAACATTGAATTTATTTAAACTTTTTACGATTTTTATTACAATATGTACCTCAATGAAGATGTTCGTGTCAAAATTTCTAACAAAAACATTATTATGGTGTCAAGAATTCTAAAATAACAAAATCGGAAACCAGTCATTTTGACTGCTTTGGCAG
>CM052161.1:9482589-9521216 GCA_028455555.1 Augochlorella aurata | reverse complement strand
GTGTCGACGCAACTGTTTGTCGATTTTTGTTGCTACGTCTGCCGAAACATTCTTAACAAACTCTGACTTATAAAAACATGCTGAGCGCATCTTTATGCGACGCAATCCGAGAAGAAGATTCGCTTCTTGCAGCTCGTTTTAGAGTTATCCGTAGATCGCGGAAGTTTATGCAACGAATATGCAGCGTGTATGCAAGATGCATGCAAAGTGCATACAAGTAGTAGAGAGAGTCTGATAAGAAAGAAAAAAGTTTTTACGGTTTTTCAACAACCACGAATTAACCCTTTGTACTCGAGAGGTGGCTAAGGTGAATCGTCGAAATTGCCTATATTCAAAAAGCCGTGAAAAGTGCTGTATCTGTCAAGAGGCCCGCTTTCATCTGCATAAACTGTTACTAATTATAAATCATGGAAGACGGAATTTCAGAAAAACTATTTTAGACTTCTGCGAGCGCAAAGGGTTAACACCAGCGCCGACGACCGATATTTCTTCTCACGTGTGCGTTTAAGTGGAAGCGATCGGAACTCGGTTCCCTAAAACGTAACACCTCGCCTCGCTGTCCCGGTCGTTTCAACCCTTAATTTCACATTTGGTTCACCGTTCAGGAAAATTTCAGGCGTCCGAGATGTCCGAGGCCAATTATCATAAAAGTTGTTCTATAAAATTTCGCCGGGATTATACGGAGCCGGCAAACTATTGGTTGGTTAACGACGCCGAGGCAATTTACGTTCAGAGAAACAATCTTGCCGATTTGACAGGATGGTTTCTGTAATTGTAAGTCGAAACCATTCGGCCCTCCGGGCAACCCCGTGCGAACTCGCCTCTTAGATGAGCGTGTGGAAATACGACCGTGTTGTACCTCCACGTGTAGCTTACATGTATATCCTGTTGCAAACGTTTTTTCAGTTCATTATGCTTTCAGATTCTCCTACGTATTTCACGATCCTTGCGTTCCAGCTTCTTTATTCGCATTCTCTCTAACGCTTACGTTTTTTTTTTTGCGCAGTGGACTGCGGATCTTTCTGCAAAATTAAAATCGTCCGCGTCAGTTGCGACGAACAGGAGTTGCAGAAACGTGGATATCTTGCTTAAAAACGGTTCTATTACAACGACGTATTGCAATGTAAGAGTTAAAATTAAGTTAAATTCCTGCGGAGCTTCCAATGTTTCGTATTTGATTCGCTCATTTTTCCCAGAAGTCTACAAAATCCGCAGTCTAAGAAAAATACTGTCAGTGTTACCAGTGATACTAATCAACTGTGATGCGTAAATTAGGTTCAACCTAAGCACCAGTTATCGACTGCTGTACTTTATAATAACTAATAATTTTTTCGTGGAGTATTTACATAAAATGATTTTCTACACAGCATAAGCAATTTTCAACGTTGCTGTTCTAACTATCTTTAATCCTTTCTAATAAAAAACAAAATTACGCGATGCAAAAAGTAACGACTACTAACTAAATCAGTGCGTAAATTACACGCGTGCCACTGTGAATGCGGAAAAGCAATTGTTCGATAGCAGGAATGTGGTTAGAAATTATGGTCACAACTTTCGAACGGCGAAACTCATGTTCGGCTCAATAAAATATGTAAGTATTTCAACGGAACGATAATGATCTTTCCATCAATACGAATAAATTGCACGACCCAGTGGCGCGATGGAAACGAATTGAAACGCATGTAAAGTCGTCGGGGATCGAGCAGGTCCTGATAAATCGCATGTTTGCTCGCGGGTTTTCAAGGAATACCTTGAGTCAGGTGTGAGCGTACCTTCGGCATGGCCGATACGCGACCATAAAAGGTATAACAATTTCGTTCTCGCGAGCAAAAAACCATGCCGAATTCGGTACTCGGTTGCACGTAAGGTAAAATCGCTGCCACCTGCCACGGACGTAAAAATTTGTCTTAAACAGTTATGATGTCCGGCTGCCAAATTGCCTGAAAATTCGGCGCGCCGGTCTCATGCTCCAACCGAAAGCTTCGCTTATGTTTCGCTCTTTTGAGTGCAACTTTAACGCGAGCAATGGCAAACGGTCCATAAAGTTCTCTAAATCTCTTTTTCCCATCTTTCTTCTGCAACTTTGTACTTTATAGGTCGTTAGTACGACGAGCAATCGCAGATAATTGGAGTATTGTATTATCTGAAAGTTCCATTTTAGTTGTATGATTAATTAAATCTGCAGAATAGGGTGGAAATAAAGCGGAAATGTAAATTCGATTGGTAGCTATAAGCAGCTCCGTAAATTCATTTATACGGAGTATTTTATAGAAAGTGAAGCACGAGGAAGTTGGAAAACATTAAAACTTAATTTCAAGGGGTTGTTAAGATTGCGTAGATTTGGAAAATTGAGAAAACTTGAATATCCGAATGTTTGAAACTGAACGATATTGTTTTTTATCCGAGGACAAACTCGACGTTCGCGTTTCGATGAAAAAATAAGTGGAACCGAATGATTGCTGAAACGAGATCCGTCGAAGATTACGTTAATTTAGAAACAAATGTAATTTCAGCAAATTCGATGCGGCGTAATTTATACACGAACACGATAAGGAACTAGGAAAGGGTGGTTAACTACATCGGACTGCTCAGCAGATGTTGGCCGACCAGTTTGCTCGACGTGATTTCTTTTGGCTTCATTTAGCGTACCTTCTTCAACTTGCATGTGGGACCGTGAAGTATTTTACATTCTTCTTGTTACACGCGAGCATAATTTTAGCCCACCGGGTAGATAACGCTAATGTTTAAATAACTGAAACACAATAACGGTGCCTGGCACGTGTGGTCAATTTGCATTCAATTTATGCAGAACTCCGTGCAACTTTTGCGAAATGAAAAACGTCTGTCACACGTGCTTTCACCGTCGTGAAATTTTCAATTATGATACTCAGAGCGAGACGTGTAAAATAATTAATTTAAATGCAACTTTGATTTTTAATTATGGAGCTAAATACATTCAAAGCATGCAAGAATATCATTCAAAAATCGTTTTTATTTGCGCGGTGAAATTTTAAATTGTGCCCTGAATAAAATTATCTATATTATTATTAATTTGTTATAGCTACTCCGTGTTTTTTTTTGTATTTAAGACATGTGCTAATAAATTAATTTCATTGAGAATATTAGACGTCCCCTTGTACTGGCTTCTATGAAATAATCCGTGTAAATTGGTTATGATCATAACTCAATAATTATAGTTACAACAATTTCTAATGCTCAAATTAATTATTAATAAAGTTCGATTGTGATTCCTAATCTTGAAACAACAAAATTATGTCTCTAAATTGCTATTTCGTAGAACCAAGAAATTCGATGATTTCGTCAAATTTACTATGAAATCGACCGTATGGTAAAAATAGATATACAACTCTTGTTGTAAACTAGTCATCATGATGCTCGACGTGCCAGATTACCATAACAGCTGCGACCATAACTCCAACGATAGAACCACTATGGAAGACCGAAGCGCAATATTCTAATTTCTCACCTTCTTCGAGGAATCGGCAATAGTTACGAAGTTATAGCAGCTTTCTTTCCGGCTATAACTTCGTTTCGGTTTCCTGGTTCATGGAACCCATTGTTCGCGGCGAAAAGCTGGCGCAATGATTTAAAATATTCATTAAAGGGTCGATTTATGGCACGCAGCCATGGATGTCATATCTTTTGAAGAATTTCTCCGTTTTAATAATTTGTGAATCGTGCGATTCTTGAGAACCGTTCCAAACGAATCGACGAACATATTCAAACTATAGAGTTGCATATAAAAACAGTGATTGTGTCTGGAATTATTATGGTTCAATCGCACTGTACTAAAGACACGATCTGAGATTGCAGATTGTGCGCATTTATGACAGATATGATCGAATTTCCGGCCACTCATTTCTCGCATCGCCTTTACGCTGCCGCCGGCGAATTACTGAGACCGAGAGAAGCGAATCCTAAAGTTAAGCAATAAAGTATGCGTTCTCTCGGCAGGAAAATTAATTTACGTCTAAATTGCATACCAGCTGTTAGCCAAAAAATCCTAAGCTCAAAAATATTAGTGCTGGTCACTTACAAGCATAGTGGAAACATCGACGCTGCGCTGAGCCAATGTCACGCGTACGTGACGCCGGCCGATAACCGTTGGCGAGCAAAAGTCACGCCAGCGTGACAGCGGCTGGCGAAGTGTTAAAATTGTTCAATAAAATCTTTTTCAATTAACGCGGTGCTCGAAAGCCAAAAATTACGAAGAATAGTTCTTTGAACCAGACCAGAGTGAGACATGTACAGAAGACGCGATTCACAATATATTACATAACGACACTTTCGATGTTCCGGAGCTGTCAAAGTAGAAAGACCTATTGTGTCATGGTGCACGTGCTCCGAGTAATTGCAGCAAATGTGTCTATTTCAAGCGTGTAGTATTTGTGTAATTTCCCAGTTCCAGAATCAAACTTACAGTTAAAAAGAACGAACTACAAGACAATTTAGGTACCAAAGGTGAACAGGTTGATTAGCGTGGCGTACGTCTGCGAAGGAAAGTAAGTTCACCCTGTGCAGAGGAAGCTTCTATTAAAGCGGCATGATTGGCACAACGCGGATAATGTCGTTTTTAAATCGATCATAATAAGAAATGGAAAGATTCTCAAGACGTCGTTAGATACAAATGTTAAACGTGCCATTACAATGTTTGTAAGAGGTAATTTTCACATCAATGGAAAACCGTGTTGCCTCAGAAGCTACATAATACCCTTAAAGCAGCAAATACAAAGTCACGTCTGCGTAACACCGGCCACTGAACGATGGTTCGGTAATGTAATGTCTAGTTCACGCAGCCATAATACAGACGTGTAGCTACCTATGATGGTGATGATATGGTGCAACATGATAAGATATACTACCGTCTACATCAGCAAATGTAATCTATTTTTATAATTTTATATATAATTTTATATATAATTTTATATATAATTTTATATATAATTTTATATGTAATTTTATATATAATTTTATGTATAATTTTATATATAATTTTATATATAATTGATTATATATTGATAATTTAAAAAAAAAATATTAAAAACGGCATTATACATTGTAAATCGAATATGTATGATAGAAGGAAATTAACATTAAGAAATAACAAATACTCTTGATATTTCACCAAATATGAAATATTACAGCATTTGGCAGCAGCATTAGAAAAGTTTGTAATACCTTGAACAGTGAACATAACACAGTAGGGATTGCTAAACAACTTTCCTCGAGGTTTTGGGGATGATAAAACTGCTTCTCACTCTGTAATTCACGAAAAAAAAACAAATAACGAGTGTTGTTATTACATCTGGCTTTATCATTAATAAAGATAATTTCCACATTAAATACATAAATAATTACAATGCTAGGCAATTATAATAGTTTGTCCAGTGTTTGCACGTACATACATGTAATAATTCCAACCAATCGCGATTTTTGCGAAAATTGTTTTCACCTTCAAGAGCTGTAAACAATTCGGTCTAATTCTGGAAAAGCTATTCCGTTCGAAAAGTCGTGCGAACATTTTAGCGAGCGTCTACGTGTCTCCACTTTTCCGTCTGCTACTTCATGTAAAGACATGCCAGGAAAAAATGAACGATCGACCGTGAAAGTAGACGTGTTTCAGGCTTTGAAACGGGTCCGGGTTTATTGCAGTCCGACTCGTTTCTACGAAATTGTTACAACGTGTTCAACCGATCGGTGGTCTCCTTTGTTAGCACGATTCTAGAGCTCTACGACCTTCCGGTGACATCGTCTGGTAACGGTTCCAGGAGGAACACGAGTCGGTACAATTAGCTCGGGCCCGAGTAAGATGGCGTTGCGCGCGAGTGGTCGGTTCGCGAGAGAGAGGCCGATCGGAAGCGAAGGGAACGCGCGGATATCGATGGAAGAACACCGAAAGGGACACGGGGCTAAAGGAGAGTAAATTGACCGGAGAGGTCCGAAGCGGGGACCGCCTGGGGCCGAAGATAACCGGGTACCAGGAACAGAGAAAAAAGGCATCGCGTGACCGAAACCTGAAAACCAGAATCCCGCTGCCGTTGCAGCCGCCCCGGTCCTCATACATTCTTCGATGGAATTATCAGGGCCGTGTGCGTACGGATTCGGGCGCTGTGTGCGACGATATTTCGACCGTGGACACGCGTGTAGACCTGTATCCGTAGGAGACCTCGTCGTTTTTAATTTCGCGGCCGAACTCTACCGGTAGCCACGCGAACGGGTACTTGGCTACCGAATTGGAACTCCCACGGTGTGGGTGACGGGTATGAGCCTCGATCACGAGCTCCGAATAGGTTCGTCGTCAATTTGATCGGATCTAGGAACGCCACGTTATTATTTCTATTCTATTCTTATTTTCAACCGTCTTAATACCGACGCGACGATAGATCGTCGTTCGGATATCGGAGGGTCGAGCTAAATGAAAGTTCTCAATTTTTCGGATATACAGGTAGCCCTCTTACAACACGGTTTCGCTACAACACGATTCGTAAATTGCAAAAACCTATATACAGCACTATACTTCACAGCCGCGGCGCGGCTCGCCGTCTTAAATGTAAACAACTCGGTGGCAATGTTGCCACTGAGATGTTTACATTTCTACCTCAATGAGTGAAACAAAAGTGTCTCACGCTGCTGGTCGGCAGTCTGCGTCGAGCCACGGTGCGTTCGAGAATAACTTTTTCATCTTTATTGAATTAGAGTTGCGTGAAATTAAAATAATATTTTTGTTTTTTTCTTTGTTTATATTTTTAATAAAAATTAAGTTGTTTATAATAGTTGCTTATATTGTGGAATTAATTTGATGTAACGATGCATGACATATAATATTAGTAGCTAACTGCTAGGGCGATCTGTTCGACGAATAAACATTTATTCGGATTTGTAGCATACAAGAGGATTAAAGGAGCAATCGCTACAATTGATGTTAACTAAAGAGGTTCAGTTTCTTTAACTAAACTGCGTCGGAGTTGTCGATATATTCGTGCAGTTTGGTCATGCAACGGTTTAAAAGCGCGTTAAATATCTTTCGATGTCGCTGGAGATAGACACGCGGCGTGACACCAGAATTAAAAGGAATTAATTAGTCATTGGTGCACCCAACAGTCGCTGCTTTCCACTCGTTGTCGCCCATTAGACGGAAGAATCACTGTCGCCGATTCGAACATCGTCATGCGGTGAATTAGTGAAATTAGACTTTTAAATGTCACCTGTTGTTAGACGCACTTTCGCAATAGGTCACCGGGGAGCGCGGTTATGAAAGAGTTCGAACGGAGGTTGCATAAGGGAGATGAAGCAATTTTTTGTGGTTGGTTAGCATGCTACGTTATTGCGAACTTCATTGTAATAGAACACTTATCCTGCATCCACCATGCTCCTTCGACACGTTGATTGCCGAATTGGTAACTATAGAGTCATCACAAAATAAAAGATTTAAATACCAAAGTTATTTATTTAATGAAACCGAAGCTGTACAGTTAAAAACCATAAGAAATATTAATTTAATTGTTTTGTATCCTAAAAACCTTAGTAACATTCAGTTCGTTTAATTTGCAATCGACAGTAGAATTAAAAGATCGGTAATTTTTTACCTCCGTTAAAAGCTATCATAAAATCATGATTTTCTTGAAATTAAAGCTTTAAATTTATTTAATGATACTTTATCCTAATTTTTAATATCGTGCATCCCTGCGACTGTAATATCCAAAAGAACATGTTCGCGATACCGAAAACGTGCTATGTTTAACTCCGTCTATGGGGTTGCAAACATTTTTTTCAAGTGTGCCGGTTTGGACATAGTAAAATTCAAACTTTTTTCTTCAATTTGAGGGCAGAATTAAGTCGCTACGATATTTTTTCGCAATGTTACAGCACTTCAAATGAACAATGTGCTGCCGGCATTAGAATCATCCATGTTTTTCTTAATCTGCAAGCAAAAAAACACGTTTTTTGAGAGATTAAGTCTTCTATCAAGTTCAAGAAAATTTTGGTTTAAATAATACGTTAAACATGTTCCTTCCTTGTATGTTTATCATATTGAATATATTATTAAAAGAACTGTATACGCAAATAATTGCGTCAACATATGGTAATGCAGGTGTCGAGCTGTTAACCCTAATTTTTCGAGAACGTAAGTTGTATTTGCACTTTAACAACATACCCGATGTCGGAGCTCTGTTCCCAGCTTTTCAAACAGCAATTTGCCTTGCTCCCTCGAACACGGTAACTATCTAAAATGATGTAAACATGCTTGTCTCGGAAATCGTTCTCACTGCAACTCCCACACAAGCTCGATCGTTTAATGCAATCTAAATGCCTTACTCTGCATCTAAATACCCGCGATTTAGCGATAGCTAATCATTCCTCGAATGCGAAAGCATTAATGAAGGGAAATTTATGCGAAGATTTCTCCTGGGTTCGAACTTTATTTAAATTTTACAATCTGAAATTTACGTATCCTAATCATATAAGCAGACTGTGGATTTCAAGTATTCATGACATGAAATAAATTAACATAAAATACGAAATATATTAGAAATATCACAACATTATTTTGTATTTTAATTTTTTTTTGTATTTTAATTTGTTTTGTATTATGTATTTTAATTTGTATTGTATAAATTGAACTATAAAGCGTGGGACGTTGAAAATAGCAATCACTAAAATAGATTTAAATTTTTTGATAAACTTTAATCTCTGTTTTGCGACAAAAAGGGATTTATACTTCACGCTTTAAAATAAGTAGAAAGGCAATGTTGACTGATATTTTTACACAAAGTTACGAAGCTCGGCAATGCTTCAATTAGTATTTAGTGGTCCTTCGATTTCATAATTTAGCGTGGAGTTCTTGTACATGACGGTTCGCCAATGAAATCGTTAACGAGCACATGTCACGGTGGCGATTACGGTTGACAAAGAAACGATAAATCGAAGTGCAGTATAAGCGAGTATGAATACCGAAATAGAAGGCCGGAGCACCGTAGTGACATTCATTTTCTTATTTGTCAAACGATATGCATATTCCATTGCGCGATTATAGCCTCGTTGCGTAGTCTGCTTTATCGATACATAATTAGATTGGCGAATCTGAAATGTATTTATGAATGTATTTTTAACGCGCAGAGTCGAGTCTATCGACATATTCGTCAACTTTTACTGGAATGCAATGTCGGGCGATTAACGTCGGATAAGCGAGTCACGCGCTCGGCACAATTATTTTTGTTCCTCATTTATTTATTTGCGCATTATATCATACGTTCCCATGTTTTTCTGAACGGTAGACCGTTCTATATTTTCGTGCAAAATAAAAATTGTCTGGACTAATCTCAAAATACAGAAGGTACATAGACATTGGTTCTGTTCTTCTAATCATTTTGAAGAGTTAAAAGTGATGCAATCGTATTTTTGATTGTAGGATTCTTAAGGTATTAAACAGTTTGGTGTTATAAATATTATTTCTCCTGATCGACGTATATTTATTTATACAATACTATATATTTATTTATTAAAATACAAAGTCTTTAAAAGACATTGTTTGAACAAAAATAGGCGTTTAAAATTTTCTGGAATGCACAAAATCCGCAGTCTATTTATAACAATAACACTTTTTAGCATATTCAATGCATCGGCAAGAAGTCAGCTGCAACTATTGACCGATTTTCTTACCTATTTACCAGTTACTGGAATTTTCACACGTCTTTTACTATGCCGCTAAACGTTCGAGATTACGTCGAAAGTACATCCGTTCGTCTATGAGAAATCTCTCTCCAGCCAAAATGAATTCCGAAACTTGGCTACAAAGCTGCGTCACCGAACTCTGACCGGCATGATGACGAACACGTTAAGCATCGCCGAAACGAAGCGAGAACCTCCGACGGTCGGCGGGTGGTACGCCGAGGAACAACGGAAATCCGTAATACCACTAAACCGGCAATAGAATAAGGACGTCAGGTGTGCTCATAGAGCTCGGTGGTGTTAGGTTGCTCTAGAAACGATAATTATTCAAACCGGTATTACGTAGTAATTAATCTGGAGGCAGATTAGTGCCGAGCAACGCCACGGTAGGCGTTGACTGATCGAGTTAGCGTTGAGTTAGGGATTTCGCTGCTCGAGCTTGGCAGCCCCCGTAAGGTCGGCCGTGCTCGTCCATCATCACCCCTTTTCTCCCGGAACAAGTCGTACAGTGCCCGGCTCGCAGACCGGAGTGTTATATAATTAACGTGACTTCAGTTTAATTTTGCTGCAGACAATTAGCGCGGCGAGCCATTCACCTTGGCTAAAGCCTCAGGACGATTCGGGACGCGGCGTTGTTTAGCCGGTTTCTTACTCTTGAATGACACTCCCGAGTTTCCTGTTCCATCCGGCCAGTTTGTTATTCCTCCGGAGTCGAGATAGGAGAATCTAACAAGCGGGAGCATTAGGTGTATCAATGAGTAATCCGCTACTATCTCGAACAATCGTTAAGTGGACCATGATGGCGCACTTTAAAATCTATTTAATTCATCGAATTGGTAAATGTTAACCGATTTTTTTTGGCATTGTTGGAAATATTATCTTCGCTTTATAAGTATGGTATTAACTCTATTTACCGAAACATTTACTCAGATTTTTAATAATTTGTTGGAGATAGATTTTAACAAAACGTTCGTTTAAGAAATGATGTAATAATAAAAGAGTGATATTGTATACGAAACATATTGTTATTAGAAGATTTTATTAATTCTTTGTTTTACACGAAGTATGTAATTATGTGTTTTAAATCTGCTACTTAATATATTATTACATTCATCAATTAATAATTTCGTGTTAATAATTTCCATTGACACACGATAGACGAAGATTCACGGCTGCGTAATCAATCCTTGTAACAATTAAAATGTAAAAATTAACTTTTAAAAATATTAAGCGAATGTATTAAAATACAGAAAACACCGCCAGATAATTCTGCAAACAATTCGTACTCACGCTAGCATATTTTCCATTCAACATAATTGAGCGCGCGCAACGAACGAAACCATAACTTCCAGCAAATCAATACATCAACCCGCACCGTCTGTTAATCGAGCGCGTTTAACAAATGAAAAAGTAATGCGCAGCGAATCGAAAACATCGCAAATCCACGTGAAAAATGGAGTGACATTTTTCGGGCGTGAAATATGCGAGAAATCAGGCGTGTATCGTCCCTTCATTTCGCATTTCCGACCAAACATCCCCTGGGTGACCGAAAAAAAGGATCCACAGTCGCGTAACTTTTGACCAGACCGACCGTGGAAACCCGTCGAAACCCGTCGAAAAAACGGCCGCTTCGATGCGATAACGATACATCGCGTCGGCGTCCAAGGGAACGCGGTTTCCGGCGTATCATTCGCGATTTTTTTCGGTTCCCAGGAGAAATCGCGGGATTTGCCGGCAGGTCTTCACGAACGTCAGAATAAATTTCGGTGTACCCTGATCACGGCACCCGGCAGCCCGTCGTAACCTATAGATAATTTGCGCATACGCCGGATCGGGCAATGACGTATGTAGATCCGATCGGGCACTCCTTCCCGCGCTCTTAACAATCCCCATAGGGGCGGTTTACCATTCCAACTCTTATTTTTTCCCTCGCGCGGCGTGCCCGTATACCTGAATCAATTTCGACGGAATTTTTCGCGGCTTGTACACGCGGCGGGCTTCTTAGGGGTTGAGTAAA
The DNA here is from genome assembly GCA_028455555.1 of Augochlorella aurata. Classification (NCBI taxonomy): domain Eukaryota; kingdom Metazoa; phylum Arthropoda; class Insecta; order Hymenoptera; family Halictidae; genus Augochlorella; species Augochlorella aurata. Next base: position 9,509,509 of record CM052161.1, on the reverse strand, counting down.
GTTGACAAAATCGCATCGTTTACGGGGTTGCTTGCTACACCCCTGGCAAAAAGTGTATGGTCAAACGAATCAGTATATTAGGGGAGCCGCAAGGAAACCCATTTTGTTAATTTGGAACTTGCGAAGGTTGAAAGTAGATTTGAAAAGTGGATCGCTAAATAGGAAAGTATCTTAAAGGTTGAAGAGAAATATGTTTTAAATTAATAAAATGTTTTAAATAATTTCTTTCCGATATCTTTAATGTCTAATTTGGAAAACAGTTCATTAAGGTGAAAGCAAATGTAGTGACAATTTTATTACAAAAATTAATATGTTTGCTTTCTCACAGACTTTTAAAAATGGTTTTTATGATTTCTATATAACTTGCACATTATAAGTATTGTGATGAATTTTTATAACAAAATTCAACTGGGACATTATTTTACGTTTGATGGAAAGTTAGGACCATTTACCATTTTGCTGATATTTTTATAATATTGGTGACGCTTTAATCATATTTCTTTAATATTATAATTAACCTCTACCTGCGATTCAAAATAAAACACAATTGGTGAAACTACAATGTCAAATAAAATGGATAAGTCACAACGATAGTTTCGAGCAACTATTTTCGGAAAACGTGGAAATGTCAATATTAGCAGATTCTATTGAAACAGTTTCGTTCCGCGATTGTGTACATTGTCACAGAATTTCCAACGAGGAAGAAGGTGACCTCCGCGCACAAAAAAATCGCAAGGATGGAATTTCGTTTGTTGGTATGCGTGTTCTGAAAATTTGATAGCGTTGTTAGTAAATCAACGTCGGAAGACATGGCTCAGGTGGCCGGGTAATATTCAAACCGAAAAATGTACCGAAAACTCGTTCCCACGTATAGATAAACACGAAGTAACGTACAAGCAGCGCGGTTACGATACGTTTAGGATATATACGACGGAGCAGCTTGAGGTAACTTTGAATAATACAACGGATTCGCTCATATTTAAAGTGAAATGAACACGCGCGGGGCACGAACACTAAAGGCGCACCCAACGAAATTCACTTCGCTTAGCGCGAAATTATTTTTCTCGGAAACTAATTTCCTCCGGAACGAATGATGGAAATTTCAAGACAGTCGCATTTGCATAATTATTACTCTGTATCTTCGCGCATTTATGGCACACGCGGATTTTTCAAATACGAGGAACTGTACAAATTGACAAGGTCTATAGAGTGTTTATTCTCTGGCCACGATTAATAACTTTTAGTTGACTAAGGAAGTTTGTCTTTCGTTTAATTGTTCGTATCCCTTGATACTTTAATTATTTCTCCTGGAAATTCTACCAAACGAATGACAACCATTTTGTAGAATTTTATATTATTTGTGAGTAAAGATATTATTGTAGTCTAGGATTTAGATCTATATAATTTATTTTTCTATTAAAACTAAACTTTTCCCTACACCTATTAAAATTATCTAACATCTTTATATTATTTAATAAACGTCGAATTGGTTTTCGATATTTGTACGTATTTAAGAATATTTCTGTATTCCTATTCGTTTTAAATAAATCGTTTTAAATTTTATTTACTTTGTATTCCGATAAATATTGCTGCTTGGAATCTATAATTTGTATAATTGTATACAATCGTTATATAAATGTATAATTTGTATAATTTGTATTTGTTCAATATTAAATCTCATTAGCCCCTTGCGCTACGATTTCTTTCAGAACCGCGTTTATTAGCACTTTTTCGTCCTTAATAATTTCCTGGATGAAACGACAGGATTTTTGTTTCCTGATTGCCTTCATTTACTTTCATTTCCAGATTTTGACGACATAACATTCAAATCTCGTTTCGCTTTAGAAGAAATAATTGGCAGTCATATTTATTAAATTATGTATGAAATGCTCGTCACGAGTTTGACTTGTTATTATAGTGCAAGGGGTTAAATGTCATATTATACTTTCAAAAAAGCTACGAACTCTAATAAAGGAGCACAGTTACAATAATATCATTCGGAAAATTAAATAACGATCGTTTCAACAAACATGCAGTTTAAATGTTAATTCGCTGAACAGGTCACCCTGCACGCAGTGGTTAACGAATCGTGGAATTAGACGGGCATTTTCGGATTGAAAGCCCGTTCGCTAGATGAAAATGGCTCCGGCGGTAGCCCCGCGATACGGGAACTCATACCACCTAAATGCCAGTGAGTTTTATCGCGAGCACGTGGGGGCTTGCTTAATTTTATGCGATTTTTTATCGACGCCTCGTAATATCGATAATGTAAGGCACTGCTGCCTCACCTCTATCGCTTCCGTCTCGCTACGGTTCGTACGCAGGTCGAGGGGTGGCTTATATCAAGTTATGGAGTTTGAGAAATGATTGCCGCATCGGAGTCTGCCAGCCTTTTTTCTTTCTTTTTTCTTTCTTTTTTCTTTCTTCGTTCCTCCGTCGAACCGAACGGAAAGCGGGCCCCGTGTATTTCACGCGACTCTGAAGTTTTTAACTCCGTCTAATTTCCTTCGGGAGTTAACGAACACTTCGTTGAATCTAGTTTGAACTTCCCGTGGCGAGAATATTCATCAACCTTTTGTTGCTAACGTCGCGGAACACTTCGTTAACTTGCTTAATTTCTGTGCAGTGATACGAAAGCGGGCGCGTCCTTGGCACGCAAACAGGAATCCAGACGCGATGATTTCTTTGATCCTTGGATCATTTTCGTAACTGTAAACAGAACTGAGCGGGTGCAATTTAACACGTTCGTCGCCAACAATCGGCCACCATAATTTTCACAAAATCAAAGCAATTTTATTAACCCCTTGCACTACGATTTCTTTCACGTTGTGTTGATTAGTACTTATTCGTCCTTAATAATTTCCCTAATAATTTAAGGTAATTTTTCTTTTTTGTATTGTCTTTATCTAATTTCGTTTCTAGACTTCCATAACAGAAGAATGCAATTTGACTTCGACTTAAAAGGTATTAATAATATTCATATTTAGTAGATCTTGCATGAAATCTGTATGACGAGTCTGACTCGTTATTAGAGTGGAAGGGGTTAATTAAAGCGAAATTAGAAAGCTGAAATTGATCATAGGGGATGGAATTAGAACTCTTTCGCATCCGAAACATCCTAGTTAAATTCAGTTTGTTCGGATATATTAAAATGAAAATGAATTTTCAAAATTTTTTAAAAACTAGCGTCACCCATATTTGGGTGACGTGGCGATGAACGTGTTAACACGTTGACTGCCATGGGGGTCACCGGTGACCGGCGCTCGACTAGGCTATAACTCTGTGGGGGCTACCGGTGACCGGCGACGCAGCAAATAATAAAAGTACATAATTAGAGTAAATATGGATAAAGGACAATCGCAAAAATTGTCTACAGCGCCGTGGGGGTCACCGATGACCTCCAGCACGAAAAATGCTTCAAGCATGATTTTATAACTCACTTTTGTAATTTGCTGTAAATAATATTTCGACATAATATACATCGCATAATGAAAAATTCACCGTGTCAAATAGCAGAAAGACTAAAACAATTAAAAAATGAAAACGTATTATTTTGTATCCGTTTTAGTTTCCCAATTGACGTAAGCAATTTTTTATTTTTTATTTACCACTGGAAGCGATCGAATAAATTCCTTAAATCAACCATGCGTTTGCTATAGTAATGATACAGTCTAAATAAATTCAGTCTACCAGAAAATTCTTCCTAGAAATAATGTTCAACGGAAATGAAATTGTTAGGCGTCTTCTTTGTAGTAGTTTGCGTCATTAATTCTGTCGCGATATAGGTTTTAGGTTTTCGATTCCGAGGAAAGTATTACACATTTTAAAGTACTATCCTTCGTGCAGCATCGTCGTGTTTCTGTTGTTTTTCAGAAAAGCTGCTGCCTCGGTCTGTTTGCTTTTCGTCGAAAATAATAGTGGAAGCAAAGTTGCATTCTCGAAGAGCCATTTTGCATTTTCCTTCAGTGGAAATGCCGTGTTCCATGGTTTTCACTGTTGCAGAAATGCCGGAGGGGGTTGCCTTTCCGTTTGAAGCGGAATTGAACACCGTGACTATAATTAGAAGTGTTTCGAAGAACTGTGGTTGAACATTGCTAGCGTGCATCTTCGGGTACCGGGCTACAAAGTGCAGGGATAACTGCCACGCTGTTATCGTAATGGGAGTGGTAGTGCTTTGTTAGTGCTTAACTAGGGAAATGAAAACTAAACGTTTCCAAGAATGTAGAACCGATGCAGTTCCAATCGGAGGGAATCGCTTAAGGGCTGTTGCAAGAACGAGTGTGTTAGTGGTCTTCAGGATTTACCTTCGCTCTTCGGGGAATATTAAAGGAGCTCGTTTCTTGGGAAAAAAAAATATTCCCAAACATGTTTCCGCTTCCTCGAACGTGCTCTACTTTCGGCATTATGCAAACGCAGACAATTTATCGCCTGGACGCTAATGTTTCGTAGCAATTTTTGAATTTGCATTTCTAATACATAAATATCAATTTCTGTTCATCAACCGCTTCTGGTGTCTGCCCATCTCGATATTATGCAAGTTTGAAACGATTTAACTTACACTGTATTTTTCTGTGCAGTCGTAGAATATAACGATTTTTAAAAATTATACTATTCGAATTTCCGTGGTATTTCACATGGTTATATTTTAATTTTTAATTGTCATGACTCGGCTTCGTATATTCGAGAAATTAAAAGCTGGACTAAATGGTGGAATCATTGTTTTTATAAAATTTCAAACACGTGTCTATATTTGAAGACTCTCTTCTTAAAGAAGAATTAACAGATTCAGTGAAGTTCAATAAATGCCATATAATAAGATATGTAATGAAATATAAAATATTCGCGCTTTTATAGGTTAAATATTAACACAGTATGACTCATAAAAGAAAATGATACTTCTAAAAAATATTATCTCGTAATAATATTAAAATAATGTAGATACCCGAAAAGAATTGGGACCGTAATCATTCTAAAATTATACCAATTCTTACAACACGACCGTGGATCTCTACGTAAAACAAAAATTGTCTGACTCAATTGTAAGGAATCGAAAGAGAAACTTATTTGATCATTTCAATAAATTGTTGAATATGTTAGTATATTTTGAAATTCTTCTCGTGTCTTCATAACGCATAAAATTCGCAGTCTATTTGTAACCAAATTACGGATATTTATAGAACGAATTTTCCGAATTTATGTATTTATAAAAACACTAAAAATAAACATTGAAGTATTATTAAACAGTTTAATATTTTGCCACAAACACGCAAAACTAGTATAAAAGAAAATGAACAGTGAGTTTGAAACACTCAGACGGATGCATCAAGTGAACAGGAAGGATATAAAATAGCAACGAAACATAAAAGATTAAAGCAGAGAAAGAGGCGTAGGTAAGAGAATAAGGGAGAAAGAATGCAGGAGCACGAAGCGGACTAAGAAATCTCTTGGAAAGATAAGAAAAATGTGAAGGGACGAGGAGAAAGATAGCTAGAACCAACGGACACTGTGTCTAAGAACCGAGGGTTGGTTAAAGAGTAATTTTATAGTGCAAAACATGTTTTCTACGAATAACTTTAGAGCGGCTCGGCCGTCCGTCGTATCGGTGCGATTTTACTGCTCACGGATACACACGCGTTAGATCGGTGTCAGCCATTTTCTAAGCACGACCGACTCAACGGAGGATATAATAACTTTTATAATGCATGTTACCTCGTAAAGATTCGAACTATGAATAACATTACGCTCGGTATTACATCTGCAAAGTGGATTCTCTTGGCAACGCCTGATACACTGGAAAGCATTATTTCGACGGGCTCGTCGTATTTTTATTCTGCCAGCCAATGTAATCGAACCTAGACGGATCCGTTCCAATTTCCTTTGCCATTAATTCGGTTGTTCGACGGAATTCAATAAAACAGAATCGTGTTCGGCCGAATTGTACATTTTATTCCGGTTATGGTTACTGGACGGCTTTTTCCGACGCTTTTAATAACAAATCGAGTATCGACATCCGTCAAATCCGTCAAATTAAACGCGAAAATTAGTTTTTGGTGTTATTCAACTTCGGTCCACGAGACACGATACTGTTTGAAAAATTGGAACTTCAATTATTAATGACTTTACGCTTGTATGCTTTATAAATATAACAAATTTTAATTTCTATAAATTTAGTTATAGGGGTAGATTGTTTTATTAAAAATGTGCGAACGTGATATAAATAGTGCGATGTAAATCATTGTGCCAACAGAAGAAAAGGTGTTTCACATTGATGTATTAATATAAATTAACACATATAACGTTGGTTTTAATGTATATTCCATATATTATAATAGAATAACAATTCTAATCAATATTTTACACTGTTTTCATTTTAATAACATAAACTTTTATCATACATGTTTTCGATTGCATTAGTCTCAATATTCGTTGCGCAATTATGCTTTTGCATGAGCTCTGTTAAAAATCGGTCGAGGTTTAGATAATAGATCAACGCATAAAAATAAGAGATTAACGCTACTTTTAGTTCATGATTCATAGCAACATGGTACACTGTAGATGCGGTAAACTAAAGAACCAAGGATGAATCAAGATTATCGCGTCATGGTTCTTTAATGAGAATGATTCGTTCTCGCCACTTGAGCGAAAAATAAACAATTCGACGTGTTCGAAATTTGAAAGGATTCGGCTTCCTTTTTAACAACTCCGCGTAGCATTGCTGTGCGAAGGAATCCTCGGTGTGCAGAAAACAATTTACTTTGAAGGCCGCAAACTCTATTACTGGGCGAAACGTGCTCGGCAAAATAATGACTTTCTCTGGCTCGGTGTCACAGCTCGATATTGCATCATCAAATGATTCTAATTTGTGTCATCTTGGTCGCCGGTACACCGGCAAAGGTTATGTCTCAAGCTCAGTAGGTCGTCGGAGACAAAACGGTCCGTCTCGTCTGTACCCTTTGCATTGCCGTTTTACGAAATCCACGAGACGCCATTTTGCTGAACGTTCTCACACCAGCAACTAAGTGCTCTGAATAAAACATTGATATTTTTACAATGAATTTTGTGCGCTCATTTTCAGAATTGCGGTCTTCCACCTTACATTCATCTAATCTATATTATCTGTTTGACTTAAATATATTTCTCTTGATGATCTGGTAACAATTCTTGTAATATTTACAGAAAGCATTAACTCGTACACGTTAAAAAAAGGAGATAATCAAAATTTTCTTTATATTTTTAATAATTTGAATAAGTTCAGAATATATCGATATTCTTTGATCCTTTTAATCTTTTCATATAATATATTATTTTTCTAGCTTTCTATAAGTACATAAAAAAGTACAAAAGAATTATGTAAAATAAAAATTATTTGTATACATCGCAAAATACAGGATTTATATAAACATTTCTTTCTTTGATTATTTTATTCACTTAAAAATCATACAACAATGTCTTTTCAATTCTTCAAATAATCTACTCGTTTTTGCTATAAGTTCATAAAAGTCCCAACAATAACTAACTAATAATAAACTAACTAAGAAGCGACAAAATATAATTTCGCCTGTATTTAATTCATTTTCAACCATCACACGTCTTCATTTTCTGTTGCACGTATTACAAAATACCTACTTTCTTTACAACGATACCGTAACATTATGGAAAAAATATAATTGAACTGAAAATGGTCGAATGCTTGTGCAAGAGTTCGTGAATATTTCTTGCAACTATTTACCCTAATTTCGATTCCACTACACCGATCTACATAAAGAACAGTTGAACCTATCTAACGGAGAAGACAATTCCGACGTAGAAAATCACAGAAAATCTAATTGCATAAAAGAGAGGGGAATTAAAAAACCGGCAACGCGAACGGTGTAACTGGTCATAAATAAGAACATTGTTGCGAATAATAAGGACATTAGCTCTCCTGAGAAGCAAAGGCGAAGCGATCGTGCGTGCCCACGGACAAAACTTTGTCGCCGAGCGTATCAAAGCGTTCGCCGTTCCTTCGAGGGGGATGGCGTGCGCGCACGATGCTGCTTTTTATTTATGCCGGCCATTTTGCGGCAGGATGGGACGCCATCTTGTTTTTACGGCCACCCCTCAGACGGCTTCGACCAACCCTCGTTCTATCTACATGCAGATACGAATCCCTAGGCATTTTATCTTCGGAACTCGTTGGGTCTTCGTCGTTCATCGGAACGCCACGAAAGAGCTGCGAATTCACGCTTCCTTCCCCATCTTCGTCTTCTTCTTCTTCGTCTTCCTCTTCTTCCTCTTCTTCCTCTTCGTCTTCTTCTTCTTCGCACGTTCCTTCCCGTCGAGCCTCCGCCATTACGTTTCCGGGAAGAAGAATCCTCGACGAGGACGGGTTACCCTTTGTTTTATTCATGGCTGATCCGTCGATCTGTACTGATTACATTTTAAAGACATTCTTGCCGTCCCGAAGAGAGGAGAGGGATCCGCTCTTAACTCGAGGAACTCCTCCGCCGTTGCTCCGCGTTCCTCGTCCTCGGCGGATTGGGCCTATCATGCTCCGAGGACTCCGGTAAATGTACCTCTTAAAGGTACTTACAAGGTCTACTTGTTAGAACAGAACGCCACGGTAACGTCGGAGTAATTGCCGATGTCAGCCGCGGTTTCTTCCATCAGCCGTCGCGCCGGTCGCGAAAGGGTTCGCCTCAAAATTGAGACTGTCACTTATGCTGAGAGGCGGACATATTGGCGCACTTACCTCTCACTCGGGTACTGTTGGATGTGGATGAACGGAAAACTTCGATATAGATATCTACCGTTATTGTGCACCGAGATCTACGCAACTTCCGACATCTGAGCCGTAGCCATAATTTGGTCAAGTATCTTAGCAAAACTAGGTGCTTGTAGCGAAGAATGTTTTCATGGATGAACTCGTTTAGTATATTAGAGTGTTTCGTTTAGATGCTAAACGGTCTTTATTAATAGTCTATGTTTGATTTTCAATAATATACTAGCATAAATTGCTGAGATTCTCGAAACACAGACATTAGTAATGACATTATTATTGTTATTATTTAGTTTACCAAGTAGTGACAGAGACAGCATATAGATTAAACAGATAAATATTATGTTTATATAAATAAATCCAATGTTGCATTTCTAATATTTTAGAATTTAATTAATATTAAAATATTAATAATATTTTAATTTTTTGTATAGAACGTCCATTTGGAAAACTGAATGTACGACATCAAGGAAAAGTGCTGTTTTTAATGAAAATTGGGGTTTTGTACAATTGAGGACAATAATTAGAAAAATCAAGAGTATGAAACAGTTTCGTGGGAATTATGATAAAATTGTGAGAGGATCAGACAGAGATGATAAATGTAATAATATTGAGATTATTTAAAGAATGGCCTGGTAATATAAATAGAGCAACTTAGTAAAAATTCAGCAATATTTCCTGGCGCTTCTTTCTTCATTATTCACTTGTACAAGGAAAAATACCGTACCGTCACAACTTTCACGAAGTAATATTTCCGATCGTAAAAGACTCGTATACAAAATTCATTCTTCTCTGAGCTATCTCTTGTGCATAAGTTCCGGGAGCTGTGTTATCCTTCACGTTGTGTTGTAAAAACTGTTGATATAAATCATAAATAGTTCTCCTTCCTTTCTTTAAATTTGTTCCTCTGGAAAACGCTTCGTGAAAAACGACCGATCGGTAAATTTCGTGGTAAAACATTTTATTCGATTTTTAATATTTCCATTTATATTATGCTTTAATCGTTAGTAAATTTTCGTCGTTTCAGATAAAATCATTGCTAATCTGTTTAAACATAATACAAGTAGAAATCAATCATGTTGCTCGGTCGAAAATTAATTAAGCAAATTAGAAAAAGCGACACTTATATTTTCTCAATTTTAAATGTTTCAACATTAATGATAATTGCGTCGCAAAACTTTTATGGAAAAAATTCAGAGAAGAGAAATCGAATAATATTTGATTTACGTCAGTTTTATTTTATAACCTACAACTTCTTTAAGATTTTTGCATGCTATAAATACATAAAAACCTCAATCTAATAATTATTATTTGCTATCAGCATATCCGTAAATTATACGAAATTAACATCTTTGGGGACGTGTAACGGTTTCCGTTTAATGAGCTTTTAATCAATGCAATCGGTCGATTAAATATACTGAACTGAGAAATCAATTCTCTTTGATTGGTATACGCGCGAATATAAAAATTTACATAAACATCCACAGCTTAATTACAACACACACGGTTCGTGCATATCTCCGAACGAAATCGCGTCAAACATCGCTTACGGACGATATGTATCTTTACATAATATGCGTGAATACATCGTCTGTGTAATCAGTATTATAGCTATTTATATTCGCGAAACTGTTAATGTTTGAGATCGTATCATGCAATATGTGGGTATTAAATGCAATCTAAAGTGCAGTCGTGAATAACCGACACGTTTCAATTAGCACTTTCTTTTAGCATACATTGTGAACGTATTGCCCGAATCAAGATGCTCCATTTGCATTAATTTACTTAACCTACTTCGATTTCGGTAGAATGATCGCATTAATTCGAAATGTAACATCGGGACACTGAAATTAAATAGACGTTTATCGATGGATTCGGCAGAATAGAAATAAAATAATATATTATATACTATTGATTTATCTATTCTGTTAAGTATGTATTTACCTACATAGTCGTTAGAAATGGTATCGTTTCGACAGGCATTCAAGTCACCAGATACTTGATATGTTACATTTCTATTCATTTCTGTTGAATTCTATGTTACGAAAATTTCTTTCAAAATACTCTGTTTTTTAATAGAGAAATGTTTATAAATGTTAATAGAAAAATGCTTATAAAATCTCAATTACTTTCTGCTGCTTAGGGGAATTACTAATATTGTTCCATTCCCTCTGCAGCTACTTTTTTTCATGTCGTGACTACTTCTCTCCTACTTTCGTTTACTTCTTCCAACTTCGAATTACATTCACAGATCAGTTTTAGGACGGATTTAGGGCAGCTTTAGGAGACATTTACGGCAGGGCAGTTTTAAGGAACATTTAGGGCAAATTTAAGGCACTTGCAAGGAATATTTAGTGCAGACTTAAGACAGGTTTAGGACAGATTTAAGGCAGTTTTGGGGCATTTTTAGGACTTATTTAAGGCAGTTTTAGGACATTTTTAGATATAATTACAGTCATACTTATAGTCTTATTTAAAAGCTAAAACTGCTCTAAAACTGTCCTAAACCTGCCCTAAAACTGGTCTAAATCTGCCTTAAATCTACCCTAAACCTGCCCTAAATCTGCCCTAAATTTACTCTAAAACTGCCTTAAAACTGCCCTACATCTAAAACTTCTCCAAAAATGCCCCAAAGCTGCCCTAGAAATGCCCTAAGTAGGCAGTAATGTAATATACAATTACTTCTCTATGTCAAGTAGCTATCAAATTACCTAAAAAATCATACTGTACAGAAAGTACATAGACCATAGACACAACAGAAATTGAAGCTATCATTATCCGGTAGAAAAAAATCGAAGATCCGTCGCACGGTCCAGAAAAATCCAAGACCATGCCCCAAACGCAAGCGTAAACGGTTCAGTCGGTTGGTGGGGGCAACGATTAATTATAATTTGCCTCTCCTTAAAAACCGTGTTTTACAGACATTTTATGCTGGCCCATAAAACGTCAACTTTACGATTAAAGTAACCATCGACCCCTCCTCACCTCTATCTCCCTCTCGTACGGTCGCGCTCCCATATTTCTATTCGGTCGCGCGCGAATTCTTTTTTCATCGTTCCTCGTATTATTCAGGTAATGCCCCCTCCTGCCACCCCTCCGCCTCGTCTCCGCTTAAGATCGTCCCTTTTTAGAGCCTCTGAAATGTTACCGCGTTACGCGGCGGCCACTGTCGTAAGGTTATATCGTCAGGGTAAATACTTCGACCGCAGAGACTCGTCGCCGTGGTGTTTTAACAAAAATTGCGCGGTAACAGGCTTCCCAAGCCAATGTCGCTGCCAGCTATTGGACAAGTTTTAGCGAGCAGACTGCTGTTAGACACGCTAACGACCGGGACCCGCTTCATCGGGACGTGATATTCCGAACCACGAAAAGAACGTGGGACGGATATCGCCGGTACGCACGAACAATCGTTCCCAATCCCCTTTCTGTTTCTTCTTCTTTCGTTCCTTTTTCCCTTTCGTATCGGGTGTTAGCCTAACTTTGTTTACGAGAGCATCTTTGGTAGAGAACCGTGAGAAGAACGTGAGCGTTCGAATACTGGAACAGTTCCTCGGTTACTAGGATTGTGGATGGAACGATAGTTTTTTAAACGCATTTTGGATAATTAGGCCGTTAAGTTATAACAAGTATGTTACACGAATCAGGTTATAAACACTAATGTTCTGCATTTGTCATATTAATTTCACAAAGGTGTAGCTCAGACGAGTAAGCGATTGTTCTTCTCTCGATCGATCACACCAGCTTCTTTTGAAAACATAGACACTGTACTAATAAAAGTAACCCTACGGAGCTATATTCAATATTTAATTTAGTTAAGTCGTCCATACGAAATTATTTAAATCGATTTGAAAATTAAATTTTACTCTAATCTATGATATCTTCCTAATTTTATGACGATGCATAGAACGTACGAATGTTGTAAATATAATTGATAACGTACAACTTCTGAACTCTAATTTCATTAAATAAACTGCTTTAATTATATGATATTGTTGCCGTGACTGTGGACTGTGAGAAATCTGTAGATTTTGACATCCTTCAACGCCTGTGGCTTGACTATACTATAAATTACCAATGTCCACAAAACGCATTCTTTAAATTTTCGTTATAGGCTCAGACGAAAAAGATAAAAACGACAATGTCTTTTTCCTCATTCCAAGTAGTAGCAGAATTTAAAAAAAAAGTATTTTATCGTCTCCAAAAATATCAACTCGTTTAGTCTACTTTAAAAGATGTAATTACGATTTGAAAGGTGTTCGAGTACTCTTTCCAAGGGTTTGTATTTTTGATTATGTCCGCGGAATGTAAAAAGGCTGTAAGGGTGTCACACGCCTTGACTTTTCAATTCCCCTTCCATTAAATAAATGACTTCTATTGCGCGAATGTTCGCCGCGTTCGAGCATTTGCCAGTGAACGGCGTCGGTAAGCACTGGTGCAACCGCGAAAGCATGTGTGAACCTGCAAGCGACGAAGAAGGGTCTCGTCGATCGGCCGAACACGCTGTTTCTCGCCGAAAAGGCCGATCGAAGCGGTTCCATTAATCGAGTGCAACAAAAACGATCGCCGGCGAGCCGATAATTTGCAGCGTCTCATTAGTCCGCGGGGATTTATCGTAACAAGTCCTTCCGTCGATCCGACGCGACGCGGGACCGACGCGTTCCGATTCGTAAATTCGAAATCCCGTATCGCGGTGCCGTGCGTGCGTCCGGCTATTCTACGAAAGTAATTACGAGAATGAATTACAAGAGAGACGGCAAACCGTGCCGGCGAGGCATGATAATGTGACCGAGAGTATAATGACCGGTGCGCGATTATCATCCTAATAAGCGAGTGACGCAAGAAAAGTCTCTCGGTGAGTAAGAATGCGAGGAGGCCAATGAGCAGTTTAAGAGTATTAGCATGGTCGAGGAAAGCCTCGAAACGAGACGCAAGAAGAGAGAGAGAGAGAGAGAGAGAGAGAGGGAGAGGGAGAGAGAGATTGAGGGAGGAGAGGGAGAAAGAGAACGGGATAAGGCGCGAGACGGTCTCGTCCTTCCACGCCTGCCGGTGTTTCTCGGTTTCCCACAGATGCTTCGAATTAGGCTTCGCGAAATGAACTTGAGAAGTTTGTCATTATCCCTTGTCTATTACGCCTAACGTTCAACCTATCCGCGAACGTGGAATTTATGTTCTTCTCGGGATCTACTGTCGTAAGTATACCGAAATGGACCTTCCGCCATTTTTCAACCGTGCCGTTTGATCTTGTAACCGTAGGCTGGTGCGAATGTGTCCGAATACAGAGGTTGACTTATTGTGAAAGCACGAGGGTATAAGAATCTGTTTTCTGAACTACTGCATTGAGACGTCGAAATTGTTCTAACGGATTATAGATTTTGAAATAAGCTCGCATCTTCGTACATTGTTTCATGCAGAGCCGTGATAGAAAATTAATTACAAGCATCGGAAGCTACAGAAAATTCAATAAAAACCTAAGAAATGGTATAAAATTAATTGTAAATAGCGAATAGAAAACCAAATAAAAATAGTAGAAGCAAAACGAAGTTAAATATAAGTGTTGGAGTAACAATAGAAAGCTCAGTAAAAATGGTAGGCACGATATAAAAGTAAGTAACAATATTAAATACAATATAGAATATTATATATAAAATAAAATAAATACAAAATAAATATAAAATAAACATAAATAAAATATTAGAAGCAATAAAAAACAAAGTAAAGTATTGGGGCAGTAGAAAATTGAGTAAAAAAATTACGAAAACGATAGAAAATTGAGTGCACCTTTCATTAACATTCATTAATATAAACGCTTCCTTTTACTGCGATTGTTTATTTAATTTTTTGCATGGCAGAAATCTGCAAATTCTATATAAGCATTAGCAAATAGCTGTCTACCTCGGGCTACTATTGTATATTGGCCAGTTTAAAGAGCGAATGCCTTGACATCAACAAGTGAATGCTTAACAAGACATTCAATATTGAATTCGCATCTAAATATACAATTGAAATATATATTTTTATCTCTGCGATATGCACTCCTTTTTCAGAAAAATGCATTTATTAATGGCACGAGTACCCGGTATAACCATATATTGGAGTGCAAAATTAGATTTTCTGTTTGCAATGACACGCCTTATTCGCGTTGGCTCGCTTTGCGTTAAAATAAACGAATGAATAAAAATTAAATAACAATGCGAACACAAAAATAGTTGAAATATAATACTTGCGGCGGTATTAGACAGCATTGGATCGACTGCGACCTCCGCAGGGTTAATGTAACCGTGATAGACTTTCTTCCGTCATGTCCGCGAAAGGTTGAGCTCATTACGTATATCTGTAGCGGGCACGGACGAAGGCAATCCGTGTCTCAATTAGCACTCTCCGGTTATATTTACGTAGTAATTGACCGGACAATATTGACGAGATTATTTCATGTTTCGTTCGCAATTTCTGCACGCCGCGGGGTATTTTTGGACAAGGGCGGAGCATCGGTAAAGGACAGGCTCGCGGATGGCGGGAAGAGGGATGGATAATGGAATAATATCCACCTGATGGTCGTTTACCCTTTAACGATGATTCCTCGGTTTCGGGCAAACTGCGAGAGAGAGCAGTTACGTGTCAAATTTAATTTCACGGGAAATTTTCCACGTCCCGCCATTTTCTGCCCACCCCGTAGCTGCGCCGGCGAGATCATTATCATACTAATCATTAATTTCGGGGCTCAGCTTCCGTTGCTGATGTATCAGTTATCGTTGAAAGGGTTGTCGTAAAATTTCCAGCAACCTTTCAACGACGACCGCAATGAAATTTGCATGCACACGTTCTTTTGCGTAATGCGCGGAAAATGATGGAAATTATATCAACGGAAAGCGATTATGCGGACGTTGAATTAAGAGATTTTTCACCGTGATAATATTAACGATTAAATAGAACCGATGCAAAATTGATGTAAATATTAAATAATGCGTCTTTTCCTTTAAATTTAGTTCTTGCTGTTATACAATAATTGTGAAAAATTATTTGCTGTAATTTGTTGACAGTACTACAGCTTGTAGTAGTAATAATCAGTAAAGTGCTTGATAACGTTGCAAAATGTTAATAAAAGCAAAGCAAAAATCATATTGTTCAATAATTAACAATTATTATTAGTAACGTTTATTTTTGCTATGCATGAAATTAACGTTTACGCGACACGCTGAAAAATGGCAGTTATACTAGGAAGTAGCATAAACGCTGTAGCTTAGTATTCGATGAAAAGCCGTCACCGTTTGGTCCATGACAGACTGACCGAGTCGCTGATACCTGTACGTTCATCCACGGAATTTTATTCGCGCTCTTCGCGGCGTTTCGCGTTCATGTCGTGCCTCTGTGCCCTTAACTTTATTGGTTCTTTCAATAATCGTCCGTGCCCGGTATTTCGCGTTACAACTTTTACGACGAACGCGGCCGTGGATATCATTTTAATGCTGTCGAAAACGCGGCATTAAAATGCGACCTACTGATCCTGCGAGGATACGAAATACATACGTATCTTTCAAATGTCACTTAGGTGCACGCGATCCTTAGGGGGAGTATACGAACGCGAACGGCCATCTTGTAATACCCGGTGCTGCCGAAAAGAAACCTCTATCAGTTTCCTTGCTGCCCGACGCTATCAGATATAGTTTAACGACTTTGCCGCTCACTTATCCATGCTCTTGTATATCTGTCAGCCAATTTTCATCGCGCTGCGAATATCTTCATATCTGCTACGAGTCATTTAGTAAAAGCGTGATTGTGCGGCTCCGGTCTCGCTTTGATAGCGACGCGTTCGTAAATTAATTCGAAGGAATTTATCGAACCTAGTAAGTGGATCTTTTACATTTGTCGATGTTTGAAGCGATGGCATAAACGTCCATGGGACATCTCACTGAAAATTGCTGGAGTCACTATAATAAATGACAGCGAAATAGCAGTCCGATATTTTTTGTCCGTCCTCCAATAAATTATGTAAAAGCATTTAACAAAATAGCACAGAATTGATGTAAAACTTCTGTATTTCGCTTGATTGAATTTAAATTAAGTTTTTGATCACTGATCGTGTACAATCGCGAGCTTTAGAGTATTGACACAGTTAGTTTGTGATCATATAACTCAGAATTTAATGGTATAACGTCGCCAAATTAATTTATTTAAGTGTATCCTTACATGCAACTGTATGCATAATTGAAAGCTAATTTTAATATCATCAATATTTTTCCTCCAATACAAAATTAAAATAAAGAATTTAATGATATTATTATTATCAAGCGACTCCGAATGTCTGCAAAATAAAGCTCATCGTTGAAATTTCTTAAAAAACGGAAGGAAAAAAGTAAATAATTGTTAAAGTAAGCTCTTAGACCGACCTTATGACATTGAAATATTTAATTCGCGTCTTCGCGTGCGCTACACCTTCGACTTAGGATTTTGTCAAGTCTGCTACGTGCGGCATATGAAAAAGCGGCTGCTATTAACCAGACGAGCAGCAGCGTGAAACGACCGGTACTTGCACGGCCAATCGCGTAATGCATTTATCACTACCGCATACCATGTATCATGTTTCGAAGCATTAAATCCATGGGTTTTGCATATCGCATTAAATGCACTTTCTGTTATTCATGTGCTATTACTACGACAGATAAACGCTTAATGATGTCGATAGTCACGCTCGAGAGAGACGAGAGCAGAAGGAACGATAGAACGTTTCGTGTGTGCGTTAAAATTTCACTAATGAGAGCAAATTACCGTGATTCTTGCCGCCCCATAAAATTGAATAACTCATCTGAAATTATGAGTAGATTAATCCCATCGCCGGACCGTGGATGTTTCTACGTTTGCGGTTTGCATTTGGCTACGATGCGCGACCATGTTTTCCGAGCAGGTGTGTTACATTGCTCGCCACTTTGATATCATCTCGCGGATCTATTAAAATGGTTCA
This sequence comes from Augochlorella aurata, assembly GCA_028455555.1. Lineage (NCBI taxonomy): Eukaryota > Metazoa > Arthropoda > Insecta > Hymenoptera > Halictidae > Augochlorella > Augochlorella aurata. Next base: position 9,491,795 of record CM052161.1, on the reverse strand, counting down.
CAAAGAAATCAATGATCTATTTGGTACGATGCGCGGAGGAATTATTTTTAAATACCGGAAATTGTACGAACATTCGCGGTTCACTCGCTGTAGTTTATGCACCTTCTTTTTGAACCATTTTCTCGTTTACACTTTCGCCAGTATGCACTTATGGCGATCGCGATATCATGTTTTACGGGGAAAAAGCGCCAAGTTTATACGCGCATTCTTATTCGAAGTCGTAACGCAATTTAAAAATAGTAGTCGCATCTCGTCGTTTTTATTTCTCAATCAGACTTAACGAAATAAGGAAAATAGTCAGCATGCCATGATAAAACTAGGTAATTAGGTAATTAAACTATGTTCATCGGAATTAATTAAATGGTTTAGCGAAAGGTCATTCTCTCATGGATTTTATATTTCACAGTTCATTGTATCGTAGAATTTATTCGCCACTCGGAAGATTGTTAACAATTTCTGAAATGATACCAAAATTTCCGAATCCACTATTACGCCTACGGAGTACATTTCCACGAAACTATCTCGAGCGTCGTGTAGCCTAATTCTATGAAAAATAGTTCTACGGAATCGACAGATTCCACGAATAATCTTTCGAGCTATTTCAGATGTTTTCCAGAAGAAATCATGCCCAACCAGCGTGCCCATTACTGGCGTTAGATATTTAATAGCCTAATTTAAACTGCAGCGCAGAAAATCGTTCCCAAATGGAATAGCAACTGTAATATTGATTTGTTTCACATGGAACTTTCGCACAAGCAAGTTCGAATATCATTATTGCTAACTAATTCGATATATTATTGCCACAAAAAATATATAATCGATTACTACATACAATTCGATTCTTAAATGCAATGATCACAATCGTGTATCAGAGATGATGCATTTATGGACAATCGTATATCGCAGAAACAATATTGCTTGTTGTTAAACTAATTTCGGTACTAATTAAGCCAGTAGAATAAACTACAAATGAGACGTAAATAGACGTAACCTACACTTCATAATTATGTGATAGTTGATGTTGACCTACCGAAAGTAGAAACGGCTGAGAAGAAAGTGTAAAAAATGTGGCATAAATTGAAACAATGATGAGATATAAAATTCCGTGCCGACAATGAAGATATAAAACAAGATTATAATATATGGATCAGAATTATTTAACTACATACTCGATATCCAGTTATATAGCAAATTTAACCATGTAACTCTATGTACGAAGTTGTAATGAAATTAACTATTGACGTTTGACTGATCGACAAAGATCTTGTTATCTAGCTTTTAGTACCATATTAAGGTTCTAAAATTCTTCATAACGAGCTCGTGGATTCTAGGTAATCTTTCGATTAATATTGACAGTGATAACACTTGCTATAATGGCGACATTTGTTGTTGCCGTTCGAATCTGCGGAATTATTTACGATTGGTCTTCAAGGATGGAATACTGGATATTCGGACAAAGATCCCAATATAAATAATGCATGAATAAAGCAGAACTTTTATCAGTTTCGCGCTAATAATTCCCGCTGCCTCTTCCCTGTCATGTTTCTTTTTAACTAGGCTCGATATTAATAATTTCAGAGAAGGATTGCGAGTACAGTTGATAGTGACATTATATATATTGTTACATTTCTTATTGTTATGATAGACGGATTACAGTTATTTAGCTAACAATTATATTTATATGCGTATGTAATTAGTTTATACACATTGGAATAAAAAAGAGACTTCTAATTAAGGATTCCTAGATTCGATATAATATAAAAACTTTTTTAAGCTCCCCAACATTGCCACAATACTAAATTTTACACACATGGTTTCGTCATACATTTATATATATTGCATCCACAGTCCGATAACAATTTATGACGATGGAGTTGCGTTATTGTGTTTGACTTTTAATCTTCTCTATTTTACTGTAGCATTCTGATCATATTGTAACATAAATTAAATGCGCCAACTAATGACATATTTGAATTAGACACACGAATTGTAATTATAAAGATATTTATTACAACACACTGCATAATAACTTATGCATTAATCTTTCGCATTAGAGCTTTATCGATTGCAATCATTTTTTCATGTAAACGTTGATGACTAGACTGCGGATGTTTATGCAAATTCCGAATTAGTGCTTTTATTTTAAAAAGATCGAGATCATAAAAACATTTCCTCTATCGGCTGAAAGATTGCTCATTGGAACAAGAAAATAAAAATGCTATTATTTCTTGTTACTTCACGCATTTTATTGCATTCTAAGAACCCGAACATCCTATAAATGCATAAAGATCCGCAGTCTATTTATGACAGAAGAACAGAATTTTACTCCAACTTGGAAAAACCAAATAATATTAACGCCTAACTGATTCTTGCTATAAATCTCTATAATCGCGAGTCAGACTCGCGGAGGTACAAGAAAATGTTAATTAATGTATTCATATTTCTCGTGGATATCGTTAATTCAGTCCGTGCCCACGATTCTGATCGAATGGTTTCTGCCAAGGGTAGTATAGGTGCGCGATACGAACGCGTTCCTAGCTGATTCGTCCGACAAAGCAGGTCCGAGAAGTCGGAAGGAAAAACAATCGGTGAAATTCCAGAATAAAATGGCGACGTTGAAATTATTGGGCAGCGGAGCGGTGTGCCGGTCCGCGGGATTACTTACGATATCGTGCGCCTCGGGCAGAACTCGCTTTGGGAAATGATTATAAAACCGTAAAAGCAGGCCTTACGAGTTACACGGAACGATTTACTCGGGCCGGTGCAAATTGTAACGCCGTCTTTGTAGTCGGCAGCGGGCAGGTGCATTGCGATTTCAGTGGAAAGAGTATTAATAAAATTACCGTTAGTCAGATAGGATCGCGCCACCGCCATTACCGGACAGTGGGAAGCCCGTGTGATCAAAACGAAGCTTTATCGGCCACTTATGCGAAACTAGACGCGTAAATCGCGGTTAAAACTCGTTCGAGATTTTCTTATCGGGACGCCGTTCATCCTGGGCAATTATTGTACACGCTGTTAGATTGGGAACGGCTTGCAATACGATTTGCGAACACGGCGACCCTCGTTTACCACGGCGAATATTGGATCGCTACTTTCGCGGTTCTTATATAACAAAGTTCACCGTGCGCACGGTGCAATGTTGTTCGTTCGAGATATAAAAGACTTTCTTTTTTGTAACCTCTTGCGCCGACATTTCTCTCACGGCAACGTTAATTAGCACTTCTGCGTCTCTTCAATCGTTCCCCTGATAGAACCAGACGATTTTGCAAAGGATCATTTATAAAGAGCCGCCGGTAGTTTTTTTCCTGAAAAAACGCGTTTAAATTTACTAAATTCTGGAAATTTTTGTCGTCGCTTTTCCTGCAATCGTTTACAATCATATATGAAACGCAATATCAGCCAAATGACCACCCAAATTCTTTTTACAATCAATCACCTTTCTCGTTAAAAAAATTGCCATGTACTGGTCCCAAAATACCGAATTGTTGCTAACGACGAGAAATTGACATTTTGGTGGTTTCAACCGCGTGTAGGCGTCTTTGCATTTAAGATGATTATTTTCAAATTGTCGAAATTATGAAGACCCTATAGAAACGATTCAACAAATTCCTTCGTTCAAGCTTGCGTTGTAATAGAAATTGTAGTCCGAATAAATTCAGTTTCGTCATTCTTATAAGCCATTATAATGCCATTTAGTCATTTTTCAAGCTCGGTAGGTTTATTGTTAATGAAATTTCACCCGCATCGTTACCTTAACTCGAATTCGTCCCGTTTACAATGCATTTGTGCGACGCAAAACACCGTTTGATAGTCGCTGGTATACAGTAATTTGTTCGCGTTGCTTTAGCACGACTCTAAATAGAGTGAGAGATTGCAAATCCTGAATGGCTATCGCTTTTTGTAACAGTGGCCGGAGCGTTTCCAAGGAGGATCGGCCATCCCTACCAAAACAGGACACCGCCGAAGAGAAAGAAGCCGAGGACAAGCTTCACCAGATTGCAAATCGCCGAGCTAGAGAAACGTTTTCACAAACAGAAATACTTGGCGTCGGCCGAGAGAGCAGCTCTCGCGAAATCCTTGAAGATGACTGACGCTCAAGTGAAGACCTGGTTTCAGAACAGACGGACAAAATGGAGGTAAGTTGCTGGCATCTCGTAATATATCACGATAGTTATTGATAAAAATCGGATCGCCCCCAATAAAAACAAAATTAATGGAACTCGATTTAGAAAACGAAATGCAATTTTCGCTCGAGACATTTAAAAATAATCTTTCCATTAGAATTATTATTTCCCGTTTTATTAATGGTACATTATCGTCTTTGGAAAGAGACGCCGATGCATTTATTATCATATATATTTTTCTGGCTCGCGTGAATTATTCCTTTTGTTTATTTAAAAGAACGGCTAAATAGCTTTAGAACCAATTTTTCGCTTGGATAACATATTTTCAAAGTTGGATCACTTTCGTTATCAATTTGCGATGCGAATGTTCGTCGATGATTTATTTCACACTTGGTTAAAATGTATTTATGAAAAAACGGATAAGTCGAATAAGGGACAGTAAAGCCATTAGAAGGATTTATATTATTTGCAACATATTACAATCATTAAATTAAAGAAAAGAAATTTTTATCTAATTCATATTTCTTACACTGCATTTTGACAATTTTTAGTTTACATAGAAATCCGTAATATAGTAATAACGACACGATTGTATATATTTGTATTATATTATATTATATTATATATATTATATTATATATATTATATTATATATATTATATATATTATATTATATATATTATATTATATTCATTCATCGTACTACTTTCATGAAGAAATCAGGGACAAATTTCGTCGTCAATGGATCTAGCGTTGAACCTGAATTAAAAAAGAAAAAGAGAAAGAAAAATCCATCGTGAAGATAGAATGTCAGATGTAATTCTAGTATAAAGATCAAGTCGAACGAGAGGTGTCGGTCCTTCCGGGTTCGATATTGCGGCCGTTCCGCGCCCAGAGCCTCGCGTCAAAGAAATTGGACGGAAAAACGCGAGGTGGAAACCGCGCCCGGAATGTTAATAGCGGGTCAGAAGCGTCCTGTCGCGTGTATCTGTGGACGCACAGAGAGCCGAATGTATTGGAGTCTCTTCAAGATAAGGAAGGACGAAAACACGTCATTTAGATAAAGCTGGGCCCGTTCGTGGCGCGGGTACCCGATACGAGGGGCGTCTTTGCGGCGCGGGACCGCGTCGGGGGACATTCTTCGGGAGTAAGGCCCGAAACCCGCCGCGTTTCCTGCCTAATAGTTTTAGGCCAGTTCTAAAAGCGTCCTCCCGCTGCGTGTCCTTGAATTATTCCGGGAAGCGTTAAGATCCCGAGGTGACCGCGTTGAGCCTGTGGACGGTTACCAGGATCAGGAGCATAGGAGTCCGAGGTCTTACCCTTATCTAAGAATTTTTCGACGACCTCGTAACTTCATGAACTGTCCTCGCTTTTTAGTAGAGTGATTCACTGTGTCGAGATCGGGGAAATGGTGAGATAGGAGTCGTAACGTTTAGAGGGTGTCTGGTTTTGGGATTAGTTACTTTGAAGCATTTTTCAGTGTTTTTAGATAGTTCGTGATTGCAGCTGACTCTTGGGTTACTTCGTCGAAGTATAGTGGCATCGAGCTTCTTTGTTACCGATCCTTCGTTTTGTTTGAATAATAAGCAGCTGATGTTGTTTTAGCCTCTTGTTAAAAACGACAATCGAGAAAAGTAATTTCGCACGAGAGATATAGTTCTCGACAAAATTTTCAAAGATAATTTTACTAATTACGTAATTCATAAAGTTACATCAGAACTTCCTGACTTAGATAAATAAATAAATAAATAAATACTTAAATAAATAAATAATAGCAAATTAAGCGATCAAATTTCTCTTCGAAACTCCACGACTTTTGCAACAATAGTTTAATCGGTTGGTTTCAATCGACGTCAAATATTCACAAAGTGGTTCTCCTTAAGAATATGTTATTGCAAAATTATGGAAACACCGTACAGATGAAAACTTTTCGTAAATTAGTTCGAAATATCCTTAGAATGTCTGGTCTTATGGTGCACATACCAAATTTAGCAAAAAGCGAACTAAATCTTCTGGATAAGATCTGAGTTTGTGGAAGAGCGATGCCGTTACTTCTCGCATTGTTCCTAGAGGCTAAGCAATAAAAGGCGGATCGACAAAAAGGAGGAATGTAAAACGTGTTCGACAAAAACGAGGAGAATGTCTTGGGAAGGTTTGCAACGATCTAATAACAGATTGATAACAGGACTCGATGCAAAAATCTCCCGTTGCCGTTCTGACGGGCTTGGGCTTCTTGCTGGATCTTACCAGAATGTTTTACCAGATTTGTAAGAATATTAGAAAAGGGAAATTAGACTTCTTTCAAACAATCCAGAAAACAATGGTCACTTTATCGGTAAAACTTATTTCGTTGGGCAATAAAGATGCCTATCGTGTCCCAAGTTTTGAGCTTCTCCCTATTGTTACTTCTCCAGTCAAATTTTCTGTTCATCCTTATATCTTCCCTAATAAAAAAACTTGATATAATTATTTTTATGTTATAAAATATATCAGCTAGAATAATTCCTTGTTTTGTTTAAAATCATGCTCTTCGCCAAAAGTGAAATTATCGATTTTTGATTATACAGATTTCGTTGTTTTATAAACTTTTAATTTACACTAAAATGAATTGCAAAAGTATTTATAATATCGTTAATTATTTCATATCTGCAACAAAAATCGTTACTTTAATCGTCGAACGATTTAACTATATTTGGATTTCATGCAATTATTGTAGCATTCGCGAATTCATAGTTTAATCGACGAAACAAAGTCTCTCGTTTCCGTCTGCATCAAATAATCCATGGAGATAGAAAGTCGCGCATAGATCCGCCGTCTAATAGTAACGGGACGGTGACGAGTTTCGAAAGGTGACGATTTAATTAATCTTTCGGCCGTGGAAGGACGAACCGAAATTTTCTGTCTTTTTGTTACACAGTCGCTGTCGTCGCTCGAGGAGCGAGCACGAAAATTCGATTTAGGTGGCGACGACACGTGTTATCTGTCTCTCGGTGTGTTCAGGAACGGTAACGCAGTGACAGATACATTTGTCTGGACGTCCCATCGTATTAAATTTACATCGAAATGACAAGCGTATCATTATTAATCTTGAATACGGAATCGTATGGAGAGCGCGCTGAATAAATCAAGAAATTTGAAGGAATCAAACGCGTCAAAAATTCATCGACGCCACGAATTAAATATCGCATCCCCGAGAAATGCAGCTACCTATAATACATATCTATCTATCTAGTTATGTAATACTTATTACGCTCTAAGAGCTTTCCAACGATTTTTTAAGTAACAGTCTTCCTTGCATAATAATGTATTACATTTCGTTCATTCTCGAATTACCACCGCAATGTGAACTTCTAGTCTATATAATCTATTATAATCTATAGTAGAATATCGTATAGTCGAACATCATAATCTATAGTAGAAAATATTAAAATTTGCGTGTAATTGAGCTGAATATACCAAAGCTGTTCGATTCGGTTTGGTAAAATTCCGAAAAGAAATGAAAACAATTTTGTAAAACCTGATAATTGGGGAAGTGTAAAAGGGTTAAACTAAAACTTTCGATAAATCTTCTGCCTTTTAAAATCCGCAATGCAATTATTATTATAATTATCAAGATATACAAGAAGCAATTTTCGAAAAATTCTAGCGGCGCTGTTTCCGGAGCTTCTCGAGAAATTCAAAGACCCGACAGAGGACTCGGAAGAGAAATAAAAGGACGGGCGATGCGTTCTTCGCAGCCCTTGGATCGTCTTTTCCGCGGCGCGGTCCAGCGAGCAGCTGCGTTTAAAGTAACGAGATGACTGTAGGCAGAGATGAGATAACTTGACCTCAATAATTCAGATACCTAACAGCTTAGCCCTGTCCCGTACATAATGCAGTCTATCCACCCCATCGTGCTCTTCATCCACCCCTGCTTTGACTGCCAACTCTCTCCACTTACTCCGGTTCCCCTCCGAGCACCGGTTCGCGTTGCATCCCTTCGCGCCAGCCAGCCAGCCGGCGCGGCGACTCCACCTCCGGCTTCTTGCTTCAGCTTTTAAAGTGTCAAACCTTAGAATCCGCGATTACGGATCGTTTCGATCCGCCGGGGGACCCCACCGATTCCCCTCGTTAAAGATTCACCCGGCCCTGTGTTGGATCAGCCGGGTAATCGGTCGAACACGAACGAAACGCGTTCGTCAAGGACCTGTTTTCCACCTCGGTGTTGTTCGACGAGCAAAACCGTTCTGTGTCTCCCGACGGTGCTCGGCAATTTTTACCGAACCGTTGCCAAGCGTCGAACACGTCGGTGCATACTTTATACGGCCAATTAAAGCCGGGATTAACGCTGGAACGGACCTGTCGATATGACTGATTTCAGATTAGCAATTGAAGCAGCGAGAAAGCAGCTCCATTTTCGGGTAAAATGGGTAAGCCGATAAATAGCAGTTGTCTATCAAGTATACTGTTTTAAGCGTGCCGCGCGATTACGTTATTGAACTTGTACGCCGAATGTGACACCTGTAATTTTCCTAATGTTCCTATAAATGTAGTTCGAATATTAAAGCTGCTATCATTCTGGTCCAAAATAGAAAGGAAGTAGTGAACACCCTCGATAGAGATTTCTAAAGAGCATATATTTTGTTATAATAATGGTTTTTATGTTTCTTTGTATGTTTTTATGTTTTAACTTATGCTTTAATTCAAAGTACAATAGCGTTTAACTCTTCAAAGACATTCTTGAATACTTCTTGGTTGAAACTGTATTTTATCTAACATTAACCGTTTGAGTCCCAAGCAGCGGGATCGCGCTGTTGAGATTTTATGTCGAGAAAACCCAGTACATTTCGAACATTGTGGACAACTGACGGTGCGTTACCGACTGCTGAAGTTGCGCGCACAGATTTACTGAAGCAAGTACATCACACAGCTCATTTTAATAGATTTTCTTTTTTGATTCGTTCTACCTTTTTGGGGATACACTAAATTTAAAAAAGTTAGACATTAAATCATTTTGAAACACACAATTATTAAAAATGAAAAACACATACGCAAGAATACGCCCGATCGCTTTGCAAACTGCAATAAATGTGACGGAGC
>CM052161.1:9440057-9482489 GCA_028455555.1 Augochlorella aurata | reverse complement strand
CCCTCAGAGTACGGGGCGATCCACCCTAACGAGCGTCGAGGTGAATTATTGTCATTGACGTTGAGGTGGAAGTTTCGTATTCTGGTAAGGGTGGTACTTGGAAACGTCCGCGAGTCGTTTAGAGATCATTTTGTGTACCGATTATAGTTCCGGGAAAAATAAGGCAGCTGCGTGTCTGAGGGGTGTTCGAAATGGGACGTGAAAGCAGCAAGTGTTTCTCCATTTCACAGTTTTAAAACTCTCTACGTTCTCGTGTGGTTGTTTCTACAATTTCTAATTAATATTCTTCAGAATATATTCACATATTTGCAACGGTGACACTAGTTCTCTAATATGCCTTTTATTAAAACAAGTACATCGTACACCAGCAATAATTTGGGCTTTACTACCGCATAAGTTTAATATCATTGGACTATTCCATGAATCGTATTGTTTTATGACTCTGAATTGAAATATAAAATAATTTTTATTACCAACTCTATAATTAAAGAAATAATTAAAAATCTTCTATTTTTATCTTCATAAAGACTTTTGCGAATGACTGTATGGATACGAAGCGTAAAGCATAGTCATGTATCTCGGTCATGAGTTAATTCAATTTAAACGCCTCGACCCTCGGCTGGTCCGATTCGAGTCTCGCAACCCTAAATTGGTCTGATTCCAGTCTGAACTCGCGCAAAACAGTAATCGGCGTTTCCGAATGCAAATAAACGTTCTCATGAAAACTGCTTTATTATATTATTTTTTAAACCGTTTTCATTTAGAATGAATTTATTCGCGTCGAGTGAGAACATCCCTGTTTCAATAAATTGGATTCGACAATTTCGCAAGTATTCGGAAAGATATATTTCTAACTTTGTAACATTATAAATAAAAATTATTTACTTATTTTGCAAATAAATTTTAATAAAATATAAAATTGTGAAGTCTATCACGAAGGCCAGTGTACTTACGAAGTTAGATTGATTGATAGGAGATAAATTGGAAAAATAAAAATAAATAAATTATATGATTAAAAATAAAAAAATTAAAAGATGAACTATTTTCTATAATTGAAAACAAATGCATCTGGCAATTGGTCTATAATAAAATCTATGTGAAAATTAATCGGGTAAAGATCCACAGTTTACGTACAAGAGCAACGGCGAGCGATATTAGAAATTGCACGGCATTTGTAGGAAACGATACAGTCAAATTCATAATATACGTTTGCGAATGTATGAAGTGCTAGCCGAAAGTTATAGCTGGCAATAAGGGGATAACGATAAGAGTAATGTGTCCCAGGTTGCGAGAGAATACGGTTATGCCGGCCACAGCGAACGGGGGCTAGGCTCTGTCAGGGCTGCAAAATGTAATCGGCACAGCGCCCTCAATTATTAATCGCTAACCGCGTTAATTACTTGCAAGGGTGTAGGCACGGCTGTCACTGGAACAACGGCGTAGCTCGCCGTAGAATTCCTCGTTACAGCTAAATGCACTCGAATCACCGCTTCGACGTGCATTAAATCTTATCGATTCTGGAACTGAACGCGCCGATACGAGCAACACAACTCCTTACAATTCCGGAATTGAATTCGACGAATTCTGTTCTTGTCCAGTCAAAAATTATTTTCCCTTAATCTATTTCTAACACAGCATACAATAGTGATAAAAATTAATTCCAACGTTAGTCTTGTTTCATGAGCATTCTGTACATTCGTTCAATAGCATTAAAGATTAAATGTAAGATTAAATGTTAAAAGTGAAATCTGACTCAGCCAGTGACTCCCATTAAATATTCGGACACTATAAAACGCAATAACTTTTTTAAAACTGGACTAAGCGGTTTGAATTCTTTTTAGACTAAATCATTTTGTTACAATTTTGCTATCACTTGGAAATATCTACAAGACGCATTTTTTAGATTTTCGTTATGGGCTCAGATGAAAAAGTTAAATTTTTTACGTCATTCAAAGTAACAGAAAAATTTAAAAAAAAAAGAATTCTAATTATGGCCTCTATCATCGAAAAAAGATTCAAATCATTTAGTCCACTCTTAAAAAGATATCGCGTTTTAAAACGTGTCCGAGTATAAACGAGAGTCGCTGTAATTAGAATAAAAATAAGTGGGTGAAATTCAAAAAAGTAACGAGATCGAAAGAATTTTATCCGTTCAGTTTCTTAGAATTCATGTCAAGAATATTTCTTTCTCGTAAACGTTTATAGTTCGGCGAGAAAAGTTCATTCTTCATCGGCAATGCCGTCAGTCGTTTCGAGGTTAGGAAAGTAGGCGAATATTTTATAAGCAATAGCGGATTACTCGTCGATAGATCTGCCGTTTTACTTTTGCAGCGGATAAAGATACATTTCAGTGGCTAGTTACCGGTGTATTATATATAGCAATCTCACGGACAATTACGCGAACGATCGAGCCCGCTCAATCATCCTCGGCGGAGAAATGAAGCCTTGGAATCGGGAAAATTTCCGGAAATCGTTGGTTTTGTCCTTGTTCCTGTCGTTACGTCGCGCGTGTTTCTACGAAACAAAAGTGTCTGCGGGACGGGAATTTAATATCGGCCGGAGAAAATTACAGGAAGTTCAGGTAGGCTTGCCCAACTCCGGAATGGAAGCAAAAAGATCAAATTAACGAGGCACTTTCCGATCTTCGATGGGTCGGGTCGCGGCATAATTCGTAAGGAGACACGTTGGCCGAGTGCCACCGGTCTTTAGAGCCTTTAGAACACGCGTGTTGCGCAATATAAACCAGTTTTCGAGAAATTAAATTTATCGGCCCCGAGAAATCCTTGTGATCGAGCAGAAATGTTACGTTCGCTCTTGATCTTCCCGAGGAAGCGTACGATTGATCGTTCGATTATACGAACAGTTAGGGTGTGCCATGACTCGTGTCATTTCTTATTGCACCTCATATATTAAGTGCATCAAATTCGTTTTAAAACCGACGAAATCGTCGATGCTGTTTAAGATTTCTCTTTAAAAACGCTTGCGATTCTCTCTGCAAATTTTTATACAGCATCCTCATCTGTGAATAAGACGCGAGACCTCGACAACTACAACAACGTTATTTTCATCTTGTGTCTAGATAATTGATAAATTTATTATCGAAATTTGGAAATTCCTACACTCTGTAGTTTTATCTGCCACGTTGATTATACATACAGCCGCTAATCAATATTTCTGTTACGCCACGACGACTGCATACGATTACCAGAAGACTCCGTTATATTCCTACTTTCTACACGACCACTTAATTACTTCGCTTACCACGAAGAATTTGGATGAACAAATGACTCGACGCATACAAGAATCTACCAACTTACACGTGTTGCGAGTGTTAAATCTATTCCTGTTAAATCTATTGCTGTGAAGAAAACTGCTGCATTAGTGAAATGATCAGAAAACAAATAAAAAACAAATTCGACGGATTTAAAAAGCTAAGAAGAACTGTCAGAGTTGGACACTACTCGAATACAAGTTTGTTCGAATAACATGTCGAATATATTCTTCGAAGAAAATTGTTTTCGAAAGATATTTCGAATAAATTCGTGGTATAAAATTTTGTTGAAATAATATATAATATAATACATGAAATATATGAAATATATATGAAATATATGAAATAAATTATTCGAATAAAATTTGTTTCGCTCGGGAAACGTTTCGAATAAATACTTCGGATCAATTTTTATTCGAGGAATGCCCGACTCCGTCTCCTATTATCGGTATTTAAACGTGGAAGTAAAGGCTGACACGCAATAAATATCAATTTTCTCTCTCGCGCTGGAATTTATTCGAAAGGAAGAAATGCTAATCAACGTAGCCGCGAAAGAAATCGTAGCGCGAGGGGTTAAATACAATTCCTCGTTATCCCATCTGCGTTCGATAGCCATTATTCGCCTGGGCAGCCCTGTCCCATTAGTATACCGCGTGTGCACGGTCGCGAAGTCAAAGAACGCGCGTTCCCGAGAGGATGAAATCGCGGATCCGCCTCGGAAATAAAGAAAAAGATAAGGCGGCGCAACGTGGCTTTCCTACAATTACCGCGGACACGTTTCCTACGATTTCCGAGCGCGGAATAAAACAAACGAAGCCGGCGATCGTGTGTTGATTGCGAGCAAGAACTGCCGTTATCTGAAATCTTTGCTCGACATCGGCGGCCGTTCTAGTCGTTAATCGTGCAACAACCAATCGAGTTGTGTCCCGACGTGAGCCGGCCCTCGTTCGTGATACACGGGCTACCGGAGCAGGTAACGCCGCCGCTGCTCTTTCTCCCGCGGGAAGAAGCTGGGAACCAGGCTCTCGCGGAGATAAACAAAGGTACAACGAAACCGTTTAATTACCGAGGACCGGAGATTAACTCTAATGGAACGACGGTGTTTCGTGGCTCGTACGGCGCACCGGCTCGCTGATTGGCCGCGTTATCCTGTCTGGCGCCTGTCAGACTGAAGAAACTTTTCGGGGCCCGATCCCATTGCCGAGGGCCCTGCCGACGGTGCCCGTAGCGAAATCGATCGCCGATAAGCTCGTTAAAAATTTGTAATAAACACCTTCCAGCGACCGAGCTCGGTATTACTGGATAATTAGCGGAATTGGTAATTGGAGTGTACGCTACATTGATATCGGACTAGAATAAATTCAATAGCATACAGTTGACGGTGAGTTTCGAAAGATCTACGAAAGTAGAGATTCGTTTCCAATGGCAGTTAGAGGCCAGGGACTAGTCGTGCGAAATTGTAGGGGAACGTTGAGAAATGTGAACTCGCTCCTTTGTATGACAAGCGGGCTGTGTGGGTGCATCTGCGACAAAAATGTGAAATATAAAACAGTGGCAGAATTTGACGAATTTAAGAATGTCGATATATTCTTATCAGCTTATTGAAATTATTGAAGGGAAGCAGAATTTTCTTTTTTTTTTCGACTGCTGTCTCTTGCAATCGATGCAAGAATGTGTGTCAGTAGTCTAACGATGAGAAAGAATCTTTGAAATATCACAATTTGTTATTTTTATGGAACAGTGTATAACCAGTGTCAAAATTCGGTCGTCAAAGCTTCTTAAGTGGCACGATATTGGCAACTTTCCCAATATATAGCTGTTTTATCTTTCGTTGAAAAGAATTCGTGGAATGCCGGAGACGGGGGCCACCTGGCTAGTCAAAAGTTCAACCTAACACGTAGGAATAAGCACGCCCTAAAGAAACTGGTAAATAGATTAAAAAACCATTCGGTAGTAAATATTTCCAGTCTTTTAAAGACTGGAGAACAGGTTGCTCCGTGACTTAGATATCGTTGAAGGAAACGTCTACTCAGAACTAGAAGAGATTCCGATAAGGATTTCCAGTTGAGCGGACCATTAACGCCGCCGATGAGTCAGTCATTTCGTGGATTCCTAATAGATTTGCTAGGGAACGAGGCCTTAATTTGTCAGCTTCATTTATAATGGGCTTTTGTGGGCGGCGGGAAACGGGTCCTTGGCGACGTATATAAATTACTTCATTCAAAATAACTTCAATCTCTTGGGAGCTCGACACAGAAAATTTTATTGAAACCTCAAAGGGAGAATAGACTTCTCAATAGAACGAAGACAACTCGATTCCATTTTCGAAATCAGTTCAACAAAATTTGCTAATTGTAATTAGACGGCCTTCGAACATTCTAAACACAGTGCTGGATTATTGAGACTGATCAAGATTAACCCCTTCTAGCATTTTCTTCTTAATTACAAAGAACTCTTTCGATTGCTATAATTCCCTAGAGGAAAACCAAAATTTATATATGTATATTTGAAAAATTTCTAACAAAACATTTTTATCAGGAATTGTGAAAGCAGAAATCGGGAACCAGTCATCGCGACTGGTCTGCTAGTTCTCGTGTTAAGTATTTAAACATTGATAAATAAGATAATAGAAAAATTTTATTCAATTTAAAAGAACGGAATATCATTCATGCTTAACAGATTATTACGAACTAATTTTAGTTGAAATTAGATACTTGCGTCTTTTAAAGCAGCCAAGATTCGCACCTAATATTTCACGAGCATGATTAAGAACGCGTATGCAACCGTTCCGCAAATGCGCATTGTAATCGAAGTCGACCAATGGGAGACCTTCCGTTGCTAGTGCTAGAAAACAGACACCCTCGAGCTTCCCCTTAAAGACGGACCCTCGTGCCACCAACGAATCGAATTAACTTTATTACGTTTGTCTTCTGTTTTCCACCACTCCGGCAACCGCCACTCTCTTTTCACCCTCGGCTTCTCCCGTTCAATTTCTTCGGTCTCTGCTCCGCCATTTTCTCGTTCTTTGCCCCCAGCCAAACTCGGTGTGCTCGAGGCTTCCTTCTTTTATCATTTCATTGTTGATACACCGATTACCGGACTTTGTGTAATGCTCCGATTAAAGAATTCAGAAGGCGTTCGATAAAATAAAAATTGTCTATATCAACCCTTTGCACTCGAGCGGCGACTCTGAGGCACCACTAAAATTGTTACATCACGTATCAAGATAATTTTTATATTATCGAAGTATAGATTTAAAGAATTGTTAAAAGTGTAACTGTTGTATGAATTACAAGACTGCCCTTTGTCATATAAGATGGAAATACTATAAGTCAGAAAAATGTCGCGGAAATGTCTTCCCTCTTTAAATATAAAATAATTTCTTCTAACCAGTTAGTTTTATAAGAAATGTAGTATCTCACAATCTCGATGTATACAATTTTCATCTCGCACGAAAATCCGTATTCTAGTAATAACAAATCGCGTCCAAGCGCGAACCGGCAGCGTTCACAGAATCCGGAAAAAAGACCGCATTGATTATGGGTAGACCTAATGCGTCGAGCACTCGTGTTGCGAATAGACGTTGGAACTTCCACTCGAACGTGACTACTCGATCATCTTCAGTTTCCATGTCTGTTGCAGGAGACAAACCGCGGAAGAAAGAGAAGCTGAGAGGCAGGCGGCGAATCGCTTGATGTTGTCCCTCCAAGCGGAGGCACTTGGCAAAGTAGCTTATCCGACGACGGTATCCAGCCACCCAGCGGGGACCACTGTTCCGAGTTTGGACAGGCAGCAGACGCCAGCAGCCCTGACCCACCCTGTGGGCCAGTGGGCCTCGCCGTACGGCCCACCGCAACCCCTGGCCGAGCCAATTTGCTGAATCCCGATGATTCGGGCGAATTGAAACGAAGAAAAAGTCGCTGGATGGACCCGGGGCACCAATCGCGTCAGTTTTGCATTCGGTCGACGAGAGTATTGCCGCAATTCTGACAGACAACGCTGAAACGAGCAACAGGAAATTCACTATTACCTAACCGATCGCGTCTATAAATTACACGAATCGTTGCGTGATTCTTACGGCGCGCTTTTTACGCGCACGTCGCGCAAATTCTCGGGTTTTAACTGCGTTGAATCTCTTAGCTGTGTCACCTGATTTTTCAATTGTCTGCCTGCGTCGAACCACAAATATTAGTACACGCTTTATCGATCACGTTGCCTACAGTTGTTTAAAAATTTTAAAATTTTTAACTCGATTTTCCTCGCTTGGTTCTCGTTTTAACATATTCTGTCGGAGATATTTTAGCTTTTTCTTCTAAAGCGATAGCTTGAGCAGCAAACGATAATTAAAGAAAAACCTTCTGCGTCAATTGATAAAAAGCAGGGATTATATAAGTTTCACGTCTGTATAATTTTGATTGCTAAGAAATGATAAGACTACTATACTTTTTTGTAGTTTTTACTATTTCACAGACTAGTAATTACTTATTAGTAATCACGTCTTCTACAGCTAAGAGGTCAATGTTGCTTCGGTTCATTCGGCACTGGTCTTTTAATGAACAGAATTTTGGAAATTTGTTTTTTAATAGAGTCCTCCGAATGCCCGAAATTGCAAAAGCAGTAGCGGTTCGAAAGAGGCGACGCGCATCTCGAGAAGTGCTAAAACTTGTTATACACCCAAAGCTCCGAGCTCGTCCTTTTTCAGAATCTGATTTAAATTGGCTGTCGTGATATCTGGTCAACGGATTAACTTCAAACGTGGCGTGTTCTCGTCAGTACACCTGTCGCCATAATTGGAACCGCCATTAAGTCGAAACAATTTTTGTTCCAATTTTATAGCCCACCCAATCGACAAACTATCGTCATTCCTTTAATTTTTTTATACTTCAATAAGAAACTAAATTTCTTCTTCGCATCACCTAGGAGAAACCATGTAGCAGCTGTTGAATACAATTTCTCGCATGACCGATTACGATAATAAGATCAATTCGGATTCTTTAATAGTTCAAAAATCGTTTGGTTGTTCAAGCAAAATTTAAAATAGCATAATTTCCTTCGTGCTGTAAATTCAAATCGTGAAATTACGAATAAAAGGTGATCTTTTATACAGCTGTTTCTTTGGGGCATACGAGCGTTGATGTTTGTATATTTTCTATTGAGATACTTGCTCTAATGAGAGTAGAGAAAAATCGATGCTGCAAATGTTTCAGAAGTTGGAGACTCGGCGGTACAACGATATTCGAGCACGTTGCGTAATCGGTTAGCCTGGTTGTAAAATGCGCCGCGCGCATTGTTGATTTTATTGCCTCCGTCGGATTGTCAATTAAGCCGCGTTTCCATCATTTTTACACCGGTTTCTCCGTAATCTCATTAAAGGTCTCGATGGATCCCGTAGCGGTCGACAGCGGAACACCGAACGGAACGAATGGCCCGCAATTCGCTTTTGTTCAACGGTATGAAGAACCATTGTGCGAACAAGCAATCGCCATCTACGGCCGAAATAATTGATGCAAGATAATTGGCAAAAGAATCTTGTTCGCTAAACACGTAATGTCGTTAAATCTCCCGGCGGGCTACGAGTTTATCGTGATATTCGGAGTCACGCAAAACGATCCAAATAGATCCTAATTGGTCGCATTCAATATTCACGCGGTTGTTACCGGCGTCTCTGAAGATTACCGCAAGTATAGAATTTTTTGTCACGCCATAGAAAACTTGCAAGACAACCGTTTCATGCAAAGAATAGAATTGTATTTATGTAACGTTGCGAAGAGATCAATGATACGTCTCGTTCGAAATCTTCGACAAAAGCTAAGTGGCTTGATATTTTCGAGTGAATAAATTCTTTGTGGAGCTAGCAGTAATATTACTCGACAAATGTAACAGAGTTACTAAACGATTCGATCAATTGCTGCGCGATTAAAAATTAACGTACAAGGTAACTTTCTGTATTCTTAAAATTAACGCGAACGACGTTGTTTTATATCAATTAAAAGCAGATTTTTTTATCGATTGACAATTACCAATATTCTTTGATCCCGATTCTCAATGTTATACATTGTAATCGACAAACGATTTTGAACACGATCAAAGGAACAACCGGTGTACTTTTCTGTAAAGTAATTTCCATGCTTAGACAGCGAGATGATCGCAATGATCCCAGTGATTCTCGTAACCGACGTGCAATGATCCTCGACATGAATTTATTATAGCGATTACACGAACGCATGCGTTGTCAGTCTGGGACTTTCCTTGGCGTAACTATTGACAGCGGAAAGTAGAGTCCCGCGCGGTTCGAACGAAAAACAGCGTTCGACGCCATCGAGTCGTCTTAATTGCGCTATTTCTAGGTAATATCAACGTCTTACGCCAAGACAGCTAATTTTATCGACATACTTAATTAAGGAAACGAAGGGTTTGATAGAGAGCTAAAAAGAAACTTCGATAATTACAGAGTGCTTTAGTTTCACGGTTGCCTGTAAGGTCACTCCCGATGAATTGACACACGAAGAACAGATCTAGGGACATTCAAAAGAATATTAACGAAAGAGGAACGACGAAAGCTGGCACATCGATTCAAACTGAGACAGTTTTCGAAATCCCCTAATTTCCAGTCTCGTGATCATACTTATAAATTCCATCCGAGTGTTGCTGGAAGCAGAAATTATTTAAACATTTTAGAATTTCTTACATTATTGAATATATTGTGGACGGATTGCAGATATTGTAGCAAATGCCAGTTCTTTGTAAGGATATTTAGAAATCCGATTTTATGACAATTTGTGCCGGCGGAAATTTTACGAACACTTTGAGACAGATCGTTTTGGATGAAGAAAAATATGACATCGATGCTATAGTTCATAAAAAGTTTATTCAGTTTATTCAGTTATTCAGTTTCCCTGGAAAATTAGATTCTACATTGTTTAAAATTATTCAGAAGAAAATTGGGTCGCTTAACTTTAATGGACGCAGAAGTAGATCATCTTCGACTACGTTGATAAATATTTTTTAACGATCAACCATCCATGGCGAATTCAAAATATTTCAACCACGTGCAGATTTCCACGTCATGAGTTACAGAGTTACAATAAATTTTGATTGCCGGACATTTCGCGTTCCGAAACGTGCCACAACCGCACCAAAATCGGCGACCCACTGTGCGATCGCAGAAATCTGTGCTTCGTCGAATTCCTCGGAGGCCGCAACATAATTGAAAGTATCGTTAAGACATATCTGTGTAAATATTCGAGTAGCAGTTGCAGTTAGAGATAATAAATCGTAAGCATGTATGATATTCATCCGATCCCGTGATCGATTTTCCGTTTGATTTCGACCTCTTTAGAGCTAGATAGCCGCACACTCAACGGACACAGAGAGAGACGCACACATAGACACACCTTGTACATATACTACTCGATAGAGGATCGTGAAGCGTACATTAAGAACAAGAAATACTATTATGGCGAAAAAGTACTATATCTATATCACTACTATTAATGATTCGTTGTCGTCGGCTAGGTGCGTGCGAGTCGTATTAATTATAGAGCACGCGTTTAAGTTAAGTGCAACACTTATCAATCATAGCTAACGATGTGATGTTATGTAAGTACCGTGTAATGTTGTATATATGAAAAAAATGAAAGTGCATATATATATATAAATATTATATATATATATTATATATATATATTATACATAATGATTTACCTGGTATAACGTATACACGTTGAGTATGGATTACACGAAATCACGATCTTACTCTCATTAGGTATTATTTATTTGTTAACGAACGCCTCATGGTGCATGTACGATTGTTAAATAATATTACTCTGGTAACTTGCTTTCGTGAAAATTATTTCTGTATACACCGTCCCGTCGACGGGAACCGAACATAACCGAGACGATTGCCGCAAAGGACTAATTTGATAGAAAGAAATCGTCCCGGTCGCAACCGATTCATCCTCATTTGTAAAATGAATTCTATTGTGAAATACTTTGACCGTACTTCGTCGTTTATGATACTTTGTCGATTATTATATATTCGATATGTATAGTACACTGTATATATTTTTTCAACTGTATCGCACAGAATAAATTTATATGATCACGTGCAATCGAACATTTTGTGTGAACTTGTGACTCTCGTTAAATAACATTTTAACGACGACGATATTTTTAGAAATATTCTCTTTTCTCTGTCTTTTTTAATTACCGTAAAACGTTAGATTTCTTTCCGTTCGCGTTTTAAGCTGCGTTTCGTTGAAAAATAACATTGTAAATGAAACATGATTCGTCGATTTCTGTATTTCCTTGAAACATAACAATATAAACGAAACGATCTCTTGATTTAAAGTGCAAGGTGAAACTGAGGAAGCATTATACTGGGATTTCTTACGACGCTATTTCTGAGTAGTTCGAGCGATTAATTATGCAACTATGGCAACAGTTAGCAAGAACTGCAGAAACACATCAAACTTGTTCCCGCGATCCGTCGAAAAACGTTAACCTTGAAGTCTCTTTTACAGTGCCTTATATAAAAAAGCAATTTAAGTTATACTTACAATCTTATCCTCATCATCAAACAGCTTTTATACTATCAATGTTCTCGCGGATTTTATGCATTTACGGCAACAATTGTAATCATTATGTTCAATTTGTAAAAGTGATTAGCACAAACAATTTATTTTCATTTAATTTCTGTTTCTTAAAATCGTCTCGGACAATTTTTATTTTGCATACAGATCAATAGTCTACTTAACCAATTAAGTGTGTTTGACGACTATATTCGTCATGGAGATGTGGCAGAATTTTGTGTCACGACGATTATATCCGTCATACGTAAAATTTTGTTACAATTTGATATTTAAATTGTAATTCTGGCGAAAACTAAATTATATTCGTAAATTTTAATATGTTTAAAATGCTTAGAGGTCAAGACGAAATGAAACAAACAAATGAAAATTATGAATAATTTGAGTTGGATTCATTTTTTTGGATTCGTCATCGCTTGATTATCGTGACACACACTGGTGGGCGCTTTGCAAAGAGATCGCCACAGTTAACTGGTTAATACTTCGCTTCATCACAGGAATTGTTTTAACACTAAAATTCGACAGTGCCTCGAAAACAAGTTGATCGCCACGCGTTCCTACGAACTGTCTCACGCCCAATTTTCTAACTCCGCGAACGAAGCGATGCCCGCTTGTTCTAAAACATCCCATACAGCTGCGATTACCCTGTTCCCATATAACTTTGTAGTCCAAGGACTGTCATGGTGCCGAACCGTCATTCGCGAAGCCATTATAGTCATTCTGTATCGTTCACGCAGCGTCAATCGTTCCGAGAAGTAACCAGATGAGTTTCTCCCGGTTCCACTGTCGGCGCCGTCAGATACAATCGTTCACGCAAGATAGACACGCTCGAAAGCCAATCTTTTCATTTTTGTTTCCCCTCTCCTTCTCTTATTTCGCTCGCCCCTTAACTACGTCCGGCAAAGACACAGTTGTTTCATCCCTCGCCCCCGCCGGTCCCTCCTCCCACCGCGTCCCCCCGATTCTCCTAATCGTTGTCTTTCCGCAGCGTATTATCCCACTTCACCTAGGAGCTCCTTGTGCCGGATGTGGCCACGTTTACTGCCTATAATTGCAGAGAAGACACGGCGCGCCGTTCCGCCCAATTATTTGGGGACAAACACTCGCCGAAAAAGCAGCCCTTTAGGTCCCTCGCCGGATTAAAGACGCGACTCTCCGGATCGTCGGAGAATTGTTCTTGCGACGCGGAAAATTCTTCTGTCGGTTCGATGACAATTAACACGTTCGCTGTCGTTTCGTTCTCCATCTTCACGATCCGAATGATTTATTAAAGTCATTATGGAACGTTGAAACAATTTAACGAAGTTGTTTGCTGTTAACAGCTAGCATCGTGACTAGATTATTTATGCAAAATGAAAATAGTCCCCAACGATTTTTAAAACAGAAGCCAGATGGTCGTTCTTTCTTTACTGATTTCAATAACATGATTGCAATACGTCGACACTGTTACGTAAAAACCCTAATCTAATTATGACATTAATTAACTACATCCTTCACAAAGGATGAAGAAACATTGAGGTAGATTTTTGCTGGATAAAAAAATGTTATTGCAAATGTTGCTCCTACTTTTCGCAGTAGCCCCTGCTTGGTTCTACTATGAATTCCGACCATAAACAATATTATTATTATTATATATATATATACTGTGCTAGGTTCACATCCATTTCAGTGCTTCAAGTTAATTTAAATGTCCTTAGCAAGCTTGTGCAATATCTAATTATGAACATTTGGACAGGTGTACTGAATAACACGTGCTTGAAAGTACAATCTGTCATGATATATTTGACAACCGCATTATGCTTGCTTTAGATTCTACATTCGGACTCTCTCTCTCTGTTACCTAATTAGATGAAAACTCATCGTCATTCGAAAACTACATTTCAAATAAGAAAAAGCGATTGGTTATCTAATTATAAAAAATATAAATACTGCAACGAGCGAATGGAGAAGAAGCATCGTTTGCAAAATAGAAATATGTCAATAAAGGTTTCTCATTGCAGCACATCGGTTTCAAAGAACATCAATTCAAACATGTACGATGGCGTTCGTATTAAACAGTGTCTACTACAGCGTTTCGAACTTCAGTTTCGGAAATTGAAAGTGAATCGTTTCCGGCCGGTCGACGTTGACTTTGTCGTCCGTAACTTATAATTCGCCAGCAAGCGCCCTGTAATCACATCCACGAAGATATTTTTGTGGTTTTTCTAGTTTCCAACGTAGACGCCGGCGACCAATTACGCGGCCCCACAATGTTCCGACTAAAAAGCACGATAGTTGTTAAAACTTAAATTGCCAGACGAGTGTACGCGATAAACGTTCGGGGTATGGAGTGGACATCATTTACTGGCAATTAAATGATAAATTTCACGTTTTGAAGTGCCAATTAAAGTTTTTAAAACAAGATTATTGCTAAACTATGGCAATTTGTACACAATTATTTTATTAAACATAATATTCGTTATTATTAGACTACGGATCTCTGCGTAAAATAAACATTTTGCGCGTCATTTGCAAGGAAAACGGGAACTGTATAAACAACTGTTTCCGTCTTGAACAATTTTAACGAGTTATAAATAACATAGCCTGATCGTCAACATTTTTCTAACAGTATTTATCCACTCATTTTCGACGCAAACGCATAAAAATCCAAGTTACTATACACACAAATATTTCTTGTTATCGTCATTTATTTACGATTCAGTACTACGCGCAATGAAAATCACGCGGATCTAAACTCAATAAATGGATTATTCGTTTCACGCGATTGCTATTTTTGGAAGATTTTATGGAATGAGATAGTTTATTTAACAAACGTTTACCGACCGACAAGAAACTACGTTCCAAGTAACAAGCATGGGGTTAAGAAGAAATAATGGCATTGCAACTACAAGATTTTCTTGGTTCCGTAACTGCACTTTCTTATTCCGTTTCGAACGCTAAGAGATTGTCGATTTTCTAGCGCAGGTTGAAACATTTTCGTGACCTATAACTGCAACTTGTACCTCCTGAGTTGATTGCAATTACGAAACCATTACTGTGTTTACAATCTTACCGTTGTACCTAATTGAAATGCAGGCCAGTGAATGTACGTGCACGATAGCCGATCATAATCGTTACAAATCAGTATTTACTAATCTATGAACGATCTAGAGATCATTTTTTCTTACTAAATACGTTTGCCAAGTAAACTAACTAAAGTTTACGCGTATTATAAGAAATAATAGAAGATCTTTAATTATACTTCAAGCATTGTATATTCTATTACTTCTATACATTTAATTAATTCAAGTATTGTACTTATATAAGAGATGAAATAAATGTTTATTTAACTCCTGTTTGTTGCAATTAAGACAGAGAATTTTTATTTCGGACGAAATTCCACAGGAAATTGCACAGATCACTTCAATGTAGTCCTTCGTAACCATATCTTTAAATGGGAATTAATAATCGTGTTTCTTCTGTTAAATTCAAATAAACTAACAAATAATTCTCCAGAGCAGGACTTCACGTAAGCTATTGCTATCGTTTGCTGCACATCAAATTTCCTTCTCTCCTCTGACACACACCCTCAATATTAATCTACGATCATACTTGCTTGCCACGCGAACTACCCTTTCTATTCCCGTAGCCTCGTAAAGATATCCTACGTGCATGCATTACACAACCCCTCATGGACTCACATACGTACGTGTATATTACACCCTCTGCAAACATATTCATGGTCTCACGTACAAAACCTACGAGATGAAATTACATATCACACTTGAATTAACAATTCATGAAACGAAATCATAAAAACTGTTTCGAATTATGCTATGTTAATTTTTATTTAAATTTACTATAGCAATTGAACATAATATTTATTGAATGAATATTATATACATATTGTACATAATTTTATTAGTTGTAAACGGCGCGAGTACTCCCATCTGAGCCTAGGTTTTCATTCTTCGAGAAAGAATTTCCGTTAATTAGATTAATCATTAGGTTGTAAGATATGTTCGCCTCGTTTCAATCTTATATTTACGTTTCCATCGTGTTGACTGCATAGCAAAGCGTCAATTTGTCTTTAAGCGATGATTTAAGTTCTAGAAATGAGAAGCAAATGAGGGTCAATATGTTTTCTAGTTCACCATTTTGAATTGTATAGTATATATACATATATATATACATATACAGATATGGGTGTGTCATTGGACAGCTAGTTAGTAAAAGGAATGGGAGGAGTGTCCAATATTAGTTTCGATTTGGACGAGGTGTACGGTGCTTAACAAGTGTTTCTCCTTCCATAGTCTCATTTCGTTCAGAAACCACCCCACGGGCCCGCCCTTGTGCACGCACGCTTCACCGTCACAAAGGACGAAATCGTAGAACCTGTTTACGCATATAATACAATCAATTACATTTGCAACTATTGAATTTAGATCGTCATCATAACAAGAATATTTTTCGCTTTTAAAAATTCTGCATAAACTTATACGTTTCGTATCGGAAAATATGCGTTCCTGTGGAATTATCATATTATATTTATAGAATATTAATCCGAAAAAAAGCCTTCCTGTAAAAGCCTTCTTTAGAATTATTGTGATTTTTCATTGTTATATTTTAATTCTCATTAATACATTGAATAATATTCAGAGTTCATTATAATGATGGAGCACGTTTTGATGAAATAACCTTGACGATTTTATATAACAAAAAACAATAAATTAAAGTAAAAAATAATTACCCGAATGAAAATCTTGGAAATATTGCTATTATTAAATTATCTATTTGTCATATGTTTTACTATATCAGGAGATTAATGATGATATAGTACCGTCGTTGCTATATACCAAAAGTATATAAATCCAATTTCAATACTCGTGGACCGTGCAGTTAAAATCAAATAATGTTTGTATTAGAGTAATGGGGATGCTATTATTAATGGAACAAATGAAGGACGAGATTATTTTTAACAGTACATTCCGATAGAGCCCAACATTGATTCGAACGGTTGTAAAACTGTCTGACGCGGCGCGGATTTATTTTTCATTGAAAATATCAATTCCCATAAACGTGCCGCGTCGTTTTCATCCCTGGATCAAGGAACTCTCCCCATAGAACCGTGAAAAAAGCGACGGCAGCCACGGTTTCCGCGGCGCGGGCAAAGCGCAATCACAATAAATTTGCTACTATTGCGTAAATATCCCCGGCAGCGCACTGCTCATGCTTTTATAAACGCGTTTCGCACCCATCGCTTGCGTGTGCGTGTGGCTTTCGCGGCAGCCATGATGTACGTATGCTGCACACTTCTCCACACCACTCTGAAAGGAAAATATAACGCTTTACGTTACGAGAGCCCTAGCTTCGATGAAGAAATTTCAAAACATTGAAATGTTAACATTGAAATACCGCCCCTGTCAAGAAATATTCGGTTGAAGTCATGAGTATCATTGGTGAACAAATAATAAACAAATAATTAATATAACAACAATGGTGATTGTAGGAATATTTTCATTTCCACTTGTTA
Source organism: Augochlorella aurata (assembly GCA_028455555.1). Lineage (NCBI taxonomy): Eukaryota > Metazoa > Arthropoda > Insecta > Hymenoptera > Halictidae > Augochlorella > Augochlorella aurata. The sequence continues at coordinate 9,465,118 of CM052161.1, read as the reverse complement.
ATAATTATCGACCTCGGATCATTCTGTTAAATCAAAAGTTGTCTAAAAAGTTGACCAAACTCTTAAAAAATGAACGTTGATATCAGTTAAATATCAGTACTTCATAAACTGATATTGTTTAAAATCCTCTTTTAATACATGATTACGCAAAAATAAAATATTCACGTAAATATCAGTAACCTTGTAAATTGTTTACGGTAATTATGAAATATGAGTGTATTAGATGACAGCATTCCTCGCAGTCACTCGACGTCCTTTAACAAGGAGAGAACATGCTATCATTGAAAATTCTCAACACGATTTTATTGTAATTTATCAATTATTTCCTTCCATGAAAAACCGGGCTAAATAGGCGAGTGGCGAACCAGCGGCTATGGACGATCTACTTTTGCAGCCATTAAATTGTTTGATACGTTTCCTGAAGCACTCCGTCTAAACACCGTTCGTTTCCTGCCCGTAAAATTGGTCTATTCGTAACTATTTCTCCTGCTGTTTCTTTATTTCCGATCGTTTGCGGTTACCCTACGCGGAACGAATCGAGGGCGTGTTAAAAAATCGAAAACGTTCCTTTTTTCCACCTCGGCCGGCGGGGAACGGCCCTACTTAAATTTTTATTTTTCCGCTGTCGGTTAATAAGCCGTTGAAAAGTTTTATCGATTTCAGCGCGCCGCAGAACAAAAGAAAATCTTCGGCAGTAAAACCGTGTTGCAAGGGAACAACGCCACCGCGTAGATAAACGATTGTTGAAGTTGTAAAAACCGAAGTATCGAGCCTCCGTCGATCGTCGAGTAAAGATCGAATGAAGTGAGTAACGTTCTTTTGGAAAATGTGACGCGTCATTTTGTATTAAGGGAAACAATCACGTTTACTTTAGTGAATTAGTTGAACTCTTACGAATGGACAACGTTGTATATAAATTACAAAACTGGTACATCTGACAGGGTCAGATTTAACTTAAAAATATTATAAAAATTTCTAATTTAACGATCTTTCTAATATTATACTTGTGTTTTTAACGAATATTGGCAATTGAAAAAGATCAATATTAAATTTTCGGATCACAAGGGAGTGTACAACAATAACGGCAGATAATTTAAATACAGTTATGAAAACAATAAAGAAACGTTATCAGAAATGTTTGCAATGTCTTGGTTCGCACAAACATCGATGATCCACCGATAACAACGCAGCACTGATCGCAATCAATCGCGACGAAAATGATAAAAGCATTATCGGGAAACAGTGACGTCAACGTAGACCGAAATTCTACTCGTCAAACGGTTTATACTCGTCGCTTCGCGCTTTTCAGTTTTCACCGTGGCAGCCTCCCTTGTCGCGACAAAACAACAGCCAACAGACGACAGCTCGAAAAAGACGGCGCTCGGCCGTTCCTCGCTCCTCGTTCCGGCAAAACGCCATTTAGGATGATTGCCTGATTTTACGTATTTATACAGGGAGCATCAAGGCACGACTGTGTCACGTTATACCAGCGTTTTCCTTCTATCACTAATATTCGTTCCGCAGCCGCCCGGCGCGTCGCTAGGCGTCCGAAGGACGCCGTTAAACTTCGTAACGCGATGCAATTTCAAAGTGAAATATTATCCCGGATTTCCGGGATTCTTTGCGGGCCCCGACACCCTTGCCAGCCGCGGAATAAACCGATTTGATATACATATACACGAGACGAAATGACGAGCGCGACGTCCGAGAGATGCCACGCGTCGCGTTTCACGCGATTGGATGGTTCTGATAGGTTCTACGGACTTTACGCCTGAATTGTCCGTTGTCTCGGGTATCCTTAACTCGGACTCTCAATTTCATCAATTATTCTAACGATATAGGAGTTAGCAGACACATTATTTCATCAACCCCTTAGCACTTCTCAATAATTTCCTGATTGGAACAGATCATTTTTATTTCTTTCTAGCAAATGGAAAAATGAGTTTCACGGCAACCGAAATTAAAATTCACCGTCTTAAATTCATGGCTGCCACTACTGTGCATAAAATTATTTTACGTTGGATCTTTTTCTCCGCACCTTCGGTATTATCTATCCTTAAACCATTTGACCCGCTCGTTTGAACAGGCTGTAGACGCGGCTCGTAAGTGTCCGATGATTTACGAAACATGTCGGATTCATGCAGAGGCAGAAATGGAAAGAAACATTATCGGCAAATGCAGCGGCGGTGCATGCGTATTGCAGGCACGGCAAGCGCCACCCCATAAAGGACATTGGCGTAGGGATCGTCGGTTATCCTCGAGGGTATTAAGACAGAGGATGGTAACAGGGGGTCACGTGCCGTTCCTCCATGACTGGCTGGCTCGAAGAGGGTCACCTATGGCTGGCGGTACACCCAGTCCCCATGGCACGGTGACGACGCTTTAATATTTAATGCGATTAAACTCATTTCAACCCGCCTCCCGTAATTGGTTTCTGATTAACAGCCAAGTTTTAAGTGCATTGCCCGTGCATGATAGTTATACGCGGCCTGACGCTATCAACTAATAACCGTGAGTGCTCGAGTCTGTAACAAGGACGGTCGCGCGCGAGCCGCCATTGTTCTTGCATCTCTAATTAGCAACGTATCTTATTAACGTCGGAACGTAAGGCGAATTCAACCCGGGATTCGTGACTTCGACGAGATTAACCAAAGTTTCGCGAGATTCGACCGGGTTCTTTTGCTTCGACGGGGGGAATCTTCCTCCCGCGGGAACACGAACGAGATTCGAATTGAGACTTTTTCTACCGGCTCTTAATAGTTTAACAGTTCAATCGGTAATTTAAGCAATGAGCATGTTCTTTCGTAAATGTTAGAGTTAGAGCAATTTTCTTAAAATCTGATTTTAGCGAATTTATACGCCCGAAGCTGTTGCTTTATTATGATTTAGAAAGTTACTATTTGGAAAATAGTTTTGTTCTTACTTTTTCCTGATTTTGATTGTCGCAGAGACGTTTTCATTATCAAAAGGTCAAGATACTAATGAATAGATAAAGAGTTATTTATATTACACGTGATCAGAGAGCGAACAAATAATTAAGAATAATATCGTGTGAAATCCAAGGATTTCTAGGAGAACTGAAAACAAAATGACGATTTTTTAATGAAACGTTTCAACTGTAAACTTTGTGTTCTTTTGAGGTAACAAATTCATTGCGTATTTCGGAATGACGTGTAAATGGGCCCGGCATTAGTCGGCCGAGAATTAACCAGCAGACGGCAGTAATAACAGCTTGTCTAGAAAGATCATTTCGCGTATCCGCCGGAGGAGCCGCGCACACGCCTTTTTATTTCTTTGATCGGCTGAAACGACGTTACGGCCGAATCACCCGCGCCATTTTCGACAACGATTTTATCGGCCACGCAGAAATATCAAGTCTCCGCGGAATCGAGGTGTGCCGAATTGCAGTTTGAGATAAGTTGCCCGTGGGGATAATCCACGGACTCAGCAGGTGTCTCGATTCGCCAGGGTTTCACTCCATCTTCCGTTGACAGACAAAATCCCCTACGCCGTGCAGCAACGGCCGTCGCGATCTATCCTATTGACCGTCTGTCCAATTAGGACAGCGAAAACTTAATTAACCGTTCGGATGGACTCGATGAAAACTGGATGGCCCTGCGGACGCCCCCGTGAAAACTCGATAATTAATACAAATCCAGGAGCGTGGCGTTCCGGTAAAAACAATTAGCCGCTAACAATGATTGATAAACAATTGATCTTTATAGCGGCCGGTGTCTGGTGCACAACTACCTTATATACGGCTCAATTATTCATTTATCGGTGATTGATTGTTCGCCGGCGTACTGTAAACGTACGCTCGCGTTCGCTAATTATTACAGATTTGCGTTTTATAGGGAGCACCGTGGTCGAAAATAACATGTTCGGTTTTGGCTACGATCGCGCGGAAACTGCTACTTTTACGGCGAAAATTTTTATACCAAAATCTTGTATAGATATTTGGCATTGTTGAGTGATCACGATTTCGTTTTATGACTAATAATACCTAAGTTATCGACTAAAAATGGAAACGTTTTTAATATGGATTTTGTTTTTTGGAGGAAATATTTATCAAACTAGATTATTCAAGTAAATGGACAGTATTAAAATATTTGTATGCAGAAGACAACACTCAATATAAATTATAAAGATATAAAATAAGATTTGAAAATAAAGAGCAATCTAATAATGCTTAATTAATTAATAGTCCATATTTTGTCGATGATTGCTGGGTTAAAGACTTAATCCTAAGCAAGCATAAGCTTATATTCATTATAATAAACTATTGTATCTACAATCGTGTGATTTGCAAATTTTTGAGATGCATAAGAATTTTTAAGCTACCAAAGTTTATGCGCGCAAAGATCTACAATCCGTTAATTATTTTATACAAATGTTATTATAAATTTAATTGTAGAAATAGGAGAGAAATGAAAAAGATTTGTAGATGCAAGTTTTTATTTCGTCAGAGTAGAATGGCAATCAATTTGATGTAATCCAGAAAGAAACATGCTATGAAGTGATTTAATAATTATTGTTGATAGGAGCAGGCTGTCGCCGGAAGTGGTCGACGTTGTCCACGGATTCCGCCAAATTTCTTTTTGCAGAGAAGAACAATTCACAGGGAAGTTGGATCAACTGCAAAGAAAGATTTAAACTAACTAAAATAATTGTAGTATTATCCGATGTTTTAATAATATTATTTGCTTCACCGATTCCGAAGAATTTTGAAAATAGGAGCAGGTCGCGAACCAAAATGGCGAGCAACAGTCTCACGGACCAAAATGGCGGATTAAGAGGCAAATTTATGGCGAAGCAACTTCGGCTAGTACGAACATTAAGCGCGGCGTTACTTACTTGACTGTTAGCGTTTCCTTGAAGCAATAATCTCAACTTCTGTAGCTCGCAGTCAACAAGGACATTGTCTAATTGATGCGAATTCTTGCCAGCGGAATTCACCAGCTCTTCCAGCATGGATCTTTTGCCATTCGTCCAACCGTGGCTGTATTGGAATGTCTGGCAAATGACGGCTGTTGTCATCATAGACAAAATGAAATAAACGAGTACGTGTCTGGTAGCCATCTAAAATCCCAAAAATGGTACCATTTTATTAAATACCCTGACACATTTATTATATTTATATATTATAAATTACCTATCCATATATTTTTCAGTTAAAAAATGTTCGAATTCTTCAAATAATTAATTATTATTGAATTAGAAATGCCCTGAATTTTTAAACAACAAATCAGAGTTTCCGATTTAATTGTCTAATTGGCTTAACATTTATTTATTGTGTCATTTAACTTGGTTACCAAATCAAATCAAAGTCTAATCCAGTTCAATAATCAGTTTGTTTCAATTGTCGACTTCTTTGAAAAAAGAAACGACTAACTGCAGTTATACATACTCTGTTGCATTTTAATAAATTCAATATTTATTTACGAAGAAATCAAAGACCAATATAGGTGTATCGAACCAATTTCGATGCACTATGTTTTATTTAAAAAATAGATGATAGTAACATTTTATCTCGACGCAAACTTGAATTTAGAACCGTACTTCTGCCGTTCCATTTTTAAAGTATCGATGCCATCAATGCAGGGAGTCAAATTCTATGTTACCCCAGATTCTCGATAACGGTGAATTATTTATTACCTAGCATAATGTAACAGCTGCGCTAATACGTGTAAAATTACGTTCAATTCCGTGGCGATATGTTCCGCCAAAAATTGTGCCCGATTCGTTTCTAGTTTCCGAAATGAGAAAACCGCGTTCAAAAGTGCTATTACATCGTAAATCGATGCAAACACGTATTGCGGATTCCGGACGGGAGCGGTTCTCGGTAACTGATTTGCATTTGTATCTTTTTCGCGCGCTCTTTCCCTGAAGCTGAGCCACGAAAAAAGTCGTTTGAGCAGACCATGTGCACTGAGTGTGAACGCAAAACAATGGATTGTTCGAGTGTCACGGTTGACTTGCCGGTTCAACGATCCGTTAGGAGCCGAGCAATTTAAGAGCGAGCGGATTCCGAAATGTTTAACGCTTCCGTCACCTGTTTTAATCAGAAACGGACAAAATTGTTTTCTCTGTAACAGAGAAAAACTGCAGAGAAAAATTGAAAATTACAGAGGAGACAGCGAAATATTCAAAATAAGATTCTATATTAAAAACAAAGAGTGAAGTAGTTGTTCATTAGAGTTTGCATTTTTGTTCGTGTTACAGCTGTCCTCTGATGCAGCTGCAAGTGAAATAATTATATTAAATGCAGATCAAAATTATTTTTTAAACTGTACATTTTTCTACACGTTCCATAGTTCCATTTCCAGTCGTTCATGTCAATTATAATACTTAAGATTCAACAATACAATTTAACAACGGAGACATTTTTACGTAATTGCGATTTCTCTAGATCAGTGTGGTATGGCGCTATTAGGTCGCCTCTTTTAATAATAACGGCAATGACCGTATCAATGTTTCACGCGCGTTTCGCGTTACACGTCCGCACTTACACCGCGAAGGAACGTTCGGCATCTTGAGAAATCTCGTATAACAATTTCGAGGGGAAACATGATACCCGACGTGATGCAATGAAAGATTCAATGAAACTATGCGCCCTTACGCAATTTACCACAGCAATTTTCATGTCGTTCAAATGAAATCTCCGATGGACCGTCGCAAAGTAATATGCTCGATCGCGTGAAACGACGATCCGAATCCAATGATAATTTAATTACCAATTGCAGTTGAATCTTCATTTAGAACTTCATCTATTGGCACATCCGTTTGTTCGGTTAACGAACGATTTGCATTTTTCGCAGCCGTTGCTAACCTTTGGTCAATAAAAACTAGCGAAAATCCGGGGGAAAAAGATTCGGATACAATTCGAAATAACATAACTAAATTCTCTAATATTCTTCTTAATATTATTGTCTAATAAAAAGGTAGTTTTATTATTCATTAAAAAAGACTACAAATATTTTCCTGTTAATTTGGCAACTTTGCGAATAAGTTTAAATCTGATTCGATTAACAGAAGTGATTTTGACAGTTTAAACAATTTTTTAGAACATTCGAAAAGCCATTCTCTGTCCAAGACACTAATATTTGCTGCATCCCTCTTATTGCCTTGCAATTTGACGTGATAAAGTATGACAATGAAATACGAACCGAGAATCATCCGCACAATTTTCCGAGCGTACGTGCGAAGAACAATCACTACCGCATACGCAGATGAATTGATTTCTGTCCGCAAAGTAGCGAAATTATTGTCGTCACGTCCACTTTATCACAGAGACGAGAATTTTACCCTATTCTACGAAATAAATAATTGTTAGCCGCTAACGACCCTCGCAGAGACAAACCCGCGGCAATAAAAAGGGAACAAAGCGAGGCGGATTCTTGCTCGGTTATCGAATTCCTCGAAGTCACACTCGATTCCATCCATTTCACAAATTAACTCGCAGATCCTCCGATTAGCGGGCTCGTTAAGTGAAAAAGAAAAGAAGAGCTGTTCCTCGAATGTTAAAACGCATTTACTTAACATTCGCCAGCTGCGTTACGAGCGACCGCGTTAATTTCGTTCCGTTCACGGACGTATCCTCGTCGAAGGAGTCACGGCTCGGGAACAGAAGAAAAACGAGGAGCCGAACATTTATCTGCGCCGCATTGACAACCGAGTACGCGGCGCGTCACGTGAGGGTTTTTTCGAAAAATTTTAGAGTACCCTCGTACGTTTCAACGTGCTAATTTTAAAGGAACCATTAACGCTACGCGCGTCCCCGGTCATTAAGATAAGAGTAAGTGCTACTAAGTGTCCCGCGGATAAGGGACGTGACCAGCATCTCTGTCGCATAGAGACGATCCATTTCTCGGTGTCGTCGGAAACGCGCGAAACGTGTCCACCGTATTTGCATTGTTCGACCTTAGGCAATAATGGCGATACGCGCAAAGACGATCTGCCGCCGATTTTTCCGCCCCGCCTCGTGTTCGGCCAAGAATTTACGCGCGCGATTCATCGTGAATTCCTGAGGACTTGCCAATGGTTTCACGTGCGCACAGTGGCACCGAAACGTATACGGACACTGGATTTCTGATTTTCGAGGAACTATCGATGTTTGGGCCGTTTAACAATTAATTTGAACTGATTTTAAAGATCGAAGCCTCTACCTTGGCCATTTATCGACCATTGTTTGCAAAGACACTTTGACGCGATACACCAGACGAAAAACTGAAGACAGATCCAGTGGAATCGCTACTAATCGAAATGTCTCAAGGTTTGCAAAGCTTTCCAGAGTTCTGCAAAAGCCATAAGAATGACCTTTATACATGTATAAGAATGACGAGACTGAATTCATTTATACTCCCTGCCTGTTGCATAAATAATGTAAGCTTATTGAATCGTTTTCTAGGGCAATTTTGGAATAAAAATATAAAACGTATTACTTTAATCGACGCAATAAACTCACTTTAGAACAAAAGACCGTGCGAGTAACAATTGAATATAACTCCTAACTACACAGGTACAATATTCTTTAGGCTTTCGCAATTTCTCTGTGATCCGTTTCAAATAAAACCGCTATATTCCTTGTTTTTCTTTGTTTGTCAGAAATTCGTGCACCCGTATGACCACGCAAATTGTCCCAGTATGCTTGGGAAATAAATTTTATTCGACGGATTAAAAAATCAATACGACAGATTGAATCTCACGCGAATAACTCACTACGCAATCAAAGAAATCAATCATCCGAAACTGCAATACGAACGGGGGAAGAAAAATAATCGTGCACTCGATAAACTGTGATCTCATGCCATTCCATCGGTACAGTGGATACCGATCAAAAGTCGATTTTTTTTTTATTTTCGACGACTAGAGGATCTTTCATTCTTTTTCTGTTGTGTCTTCTGCAAAATTAAATCTATCGCACCCTCATAGCCGTTAATATCGTTTCACTATTCTTTACAGTTTACGCGTACAATGTGCCATGTATGCTATACTTGTAAAAAATACTTCACTAAATAATGAATTGTTAAAGCGTTAGAATCAGACTCCAGCAGAAATCTTTTAAAATAGAAATGATAATACATCCATCGAACTAATGGATCATTTGAATTATAGTACCGTTTGCATCTTGAACGTAATTTGATTACAGATTGTTAGAATTATGTAATTATGAAATATTCGATGTTGTAATAGTGAAAGTCAGAATTAAAGTATTACTTAAAATGAAATTATTGGAACAGGTAATAAAGTTTTCAATTTTTCGAACCAAATTAAGTTATTAAATCGGGAAATAAAGTTACTAAAACAAGTAATAATCGCATTTCAAAAATCATTGTAAATTACATTTCAAACCATAAAATTGAATAAACATCCCCAATTTGCTAATAATTTGTTTATCGGATATTGCTTTCATATCGATTATTCGGAATATTAGTTATATTTTCTAGACTTCTCATTAGCTTGGAAATTGTTTGCAATCTTCCCCACTGTATTATCATACAATTTATTTCGCGTTATAGCAATTATAAACTCCGCTATCCTATTTACTTTGCCCATTTTTCGACAATAAATATTGGTCTATTACGTTTTATTTATGGCCATTAGCAGCTCCATTACCTGCACGCGGTTTGTTAAATTATTTTCTTTACGAGCAACGTGTTTTCTAATCACCTTAATCTTGTATTTCAGTATTTCTTCGTTATAGTTGGAGAGGAAATTGTTTCCAAATAACACTCATTAAATCTGAATAATTTAGAAGAATTACCGGATCACGCGAGGCCACTATTAAAATTGTATCATCTTTTTCGGCATTATGCAGTTATAAACAGCATTGTTTGCGTTGAAAAATTGAGCCGATAAAATCCGAAGAGAATTATTAAATCGTACAAGAGTATTTCTAAAAAGGGCGTTTCTAAAATGTCGAAAGAGTTGTAAAATGCCGTAATACTTTTTAATCAAAATACGATAATGTAAAAAACATTATTTAGTATCATTACTAGTACCTTAATAATTCCTTGATAATGACGATAAGTCCGTGAACGTCCCGAAGAGCCGGTTACCGCAAAATTTACTTTACTGACACCAGAAATCGTTGGAAGCAGCTTTATATAGGGAAACCATGTCTCACCCTTCATTCATATATCTCTTATTAGAACCCCTTCTCTCGTGTAGTTCTATACCGCGTACCATACTATCAAAACTTTGGATTTGATAACGCATATAATAAGATCGATCATACCAGGATACTAATTATTATTAGGGACCATTGTACCGAACCTACCGGAAACTAGAGTAAATTACACGGTAAATTTTAATTGATACCCTAAAAGTTTCTAAAAGGGGTTGTTAATTCTAACGAACAATAGTCTACCGTAGTTCGTGCGCTACATCTCATATTGAATAGACTACTACGTCATCGGCCTAAATCATCGATACAAAAACTGATTAACTCGCTTGAACCCTTGTCTGAGCAATAAAAATATATGTTATTAATGTTTTAAAACAGGACACTACACGAGGATAGTTTTAGCATTGTAGTTTCGTGACCTTCATATTTCCCTTCCGGTAATACACAAAATTCTTTTTTATTTTACACTAGGAAGCAACGAACGGGTCAGGATGACTGGTTTCTGATTTTTTCCTTTACAGTTGTTGGAATTATAAAAGTGTCGCTAGGAGAAATTTTTTAATAAACTTCTTTATTTAAGCATATATTATAATAGAAATCGTACAAAGTTTGAGTAAATCCAATCTTGTTATTATGGTAAAGCGATATTACATCAGTCGAGTTTAGTATTTATTAGTTTAGAATTAGACCCTATAGGTACTAATTTTCATTCCTTCTGTACATTTTCTTAGCGTTCGAGGATTATTTAATAATTAAAGAATTTTGTTATAATTTATAATGTAATGTATACGTATAATTGTTTATGATTCAAGAATTTTTCTTACTTTCTGATTTCTTCGTAGACTAAATAATTAAATTAATTAATGACTAATTAATCTGGTATGATTTGCCTTCAGTCCGATAATCAGGTTTCTTCCATTAAGTCATAAATAACTTGATCGCAAAAATCAATTGACGCTATAATCTGCTTTTCTTATTAAAGAGTGGAACCCATAATTCCTAAACTAAATTGGAAATTGTGCAAGAAAATTGATGCGTTAGACTCTCCTTAAACAGAATTTGAACATGTTTAAATGTTTTATATATTGTTTTATTATACGCACATTCGCAGTGCAAAATTCAAAGAATACAAAAAAAATTTTGAATATGTCTTATCGAGACATGATTTTTTAAAGTAATGACAATGATTTCAGGAAATCTATGAATGAAGACAAAAAGAAAGTATTTTTATAATTCATAATTGAGCCCGTTATCACAACCTTGACAATTGTCAACATTTTTGCATTATATTTTTGTATTATCACAATCTTGTCGTAGTTGCATAAATCGACAAAAAATAATATAAATTTTAAAAACTTTTTCCGTTCATACACAAGGTAATTGTGAAAGCTAAATTTAATATAAATTTAATTTAAGATACTACACATTAATAAATTTATTTAAACTTAGTATTATTCAATTAGATTAAAAAAAAACACTTGTACCCTTTCGTTTTTTGTTCACATAATGTTCTTATAATTGACAGTGACAATGTTGACTTATAAAATAAGAAGTATATAAATAAATACACAGTTTGTTGTTCAACAATAACGTTTATTTTTTGTTAATTATTGATAAAAGCTTCATGTATAAAACAGATCTTCTGTACATTTGTAATATCGTTAAAGATACACTCAGTCTCCAAAATTTATTATGACATCCCTTTCAACAGAAGATTACGTTCCTTAAATACGTCAGTGTCAAAAAATTGTTGAAAGCAAATATTAAATGTTATTTCTATAAAGAATACCAACTGAGAGTATGTTGATCTTTGATTAATCACAAATCATTGTGACAATTATGTACTACATTTGTTCCTAGATTCTTTATAAGAGCAGCCGCAAAGTCAGGTAAACGTAAAATTTATCACACAGTGATATTTTAAGAGCATAATGTCATAAGACATATAGTTCGTGTTGTCATCTCATTGTGTGCATATTCTATTAAATGTTCGTTCACTCGGTATTGTGAAAACATGTGTTTTATATGTATAATGTATGCCATAAATGTAACTGTACGACTGGCCATTGCGTGGAAAGCCTGTGCTTTTACTTATAGAGAATATGTGTACTGTTCTCTACGGCAGAATCTAATGCATAAACGTAATTCCATGACTTTAATATCACAACATTCTTGCCTAAGAATTGAGATAATTTGCACGTATATAATTTAAAATAAACTAATATGGCTAGAAGGCAGTGTTTTTTTTGGACACTGCGTCTCATCAAAGTTAAAATAAATACTAGTTCTCATCTAAAGTGAAGCGTAAATGTAGTTCTCAGGCAGAAAGTAAAAAACTACACTTCAACAATATTGAGCAATAAATTTGAAAAAATCTCAAATGTATGCCTTTTCCTACCAAAACTGATCACTAAAAACTTACGGAACGATTTAATTTTTCAACAAATGCAAAAGCGTTAGTTAGGTAAACGAAACTCTTTTAATCAATGCGATTACGTTTCATATAATAAGAAATTCTAGTAACTAAAAGTAGTGAATTGTTTGCATAAAGAGAACTACAATATTACTTACTACAATCCAAAAAAACTTCGTAGTTTACGAATTTTTCGAATTCATGAAACAATGTCAGTTTTTAGTAAATGTGTTACAATATATACATTTTAACAAGTTTTGTCTTCTACTACTTCGAATTAAATAATCCATATCCCTGTATCATTAAGAAAATGTAAACTTATTTACTTTAGATAATTTGAACATATGAATCTTATATAATGCTATGAATCAACAACTCAATTCATTAGTCTGTGCTTACGATGCAATTAATTACATCTTTGGATAATGTGATTAAGGTCACACTGTAAAAATCAGTTTGTGAAATAAAACTGTTAATCACAATTTCACTGGTTTCAACCATATCAGCATTACGTCATTCCTACACCTTGTAATGCGTTTTCAATACACATCTGTCTTAAAACTAACCATTAAATTCATTATCCTGTTACTAAAACAATAGTGTCCAAAACAATATATGGCACATGTATCTCACAAGATGCTCATTCGAAAAACTTTCAATAGAATGTCTTCATGCATCACTTGGAAGAGAATCGTCCAGTGCCAAATTAACTGTAGAATTCCTAGTGTTGCCAGAATTCGTTTGAACATATCGTTTTCTCAGTATCTCTAGCAAGTCATTACAAGGACTGTTCTCACGTTTCATATGAAAAGTTCGACCTCTTGGTGATCTGAAAAATTCCATTGTACCGTCTTATAATTTGCAATAAATATGCACAACAAATATGATAAACACAGTAAACAATATTACTTAGCAACTGAAGTTAGTTGAACTCCCTCAATATTTTTGAAAACATCGATCATAGATGCTTGTGAATTTAATGGTTTTTTGTGTTCTTCAACTTTATGTTCTTGTAAACTTGCTCTTCTTGCAATATGAGGAGTTGTAGGTGGTGGTAATGGTGGTGGCGGCGGTGGTGGTGGTGGCTGCATCTGTGTAGCATTTTCACTATCACCATTTGCTAGAGATACGGTGGACGTGTCTGAAATATGTTTTGATCGATACACTCACTTTAATGTATGCACTAAATAATAAGTGACAGAATAAAATATATATTTTCTATTTATACAAACATCTAGATTGCTTATTGCTTTTAACTATCGCCGATACTTGTTCCCTAAGTTCTTGAAGTTCCTGCTCTAATGCTAGCAACCGAACTTCAGACCCAAAACTAAGTGGTTCCAATAAATCTGGCCTGATATTAGAGAACCTAATATAAAACATGTATTTTTGAATGAATGAATAATTAAATTACTGAAACCATATTAAATTCATTACTACTATGTAATTACCTTGCTTGTTCAAATCCATTTGTATTTTTACAATCACTGCTGGTTTCTTCATTGATCATAGAACTTGTCATCGAATGTAAAGGTGTAACACTGACATATATTTTTGGTGGTGGTTTCAAAGGCAAAAATGAACCAATTCTACGGACAATGCTTCTTCTTTTTCCATAATATTTTGGTTCACACATCTAAAATGAAAAAGTAGAATTATTTTCTACCAATATGAAAATATCAAACATTAAGTAAATTAATACCACAAGAACAGGAACAACAATGAAATTTTTATATATTAATAAAAAATGTAATTACGTAAAACTAACAAATCTATATTTGATTACATACTACGATATGTTATAGTGTCTTAGGACATTGTGTGGTTAGTAACACATGGTATTCATACATGTTACTTTGCATAGCAATGAAAATTCAATGCCTCACCTTTCAAATTATTTATTGTCTCCTGGAAAATCCAATTTCACAAATCAATTGTTGAAATGAAATACTAACTGTATATCTTATAGAGTACATCAGGGTCGTCTGAAATTCGAAATTAAAATAGCTCCCTTACATTGACGCAAAGCCAACATCTGACGACAGGTTGTCGTCGTAATTCGAAGACTTCAATGGAAAGCGGCTTAAAGTATGAACATTAAAATGTGTTTTTTTAAATCTGGTGAAAAGAAACGTTTCATGTTCATAATTTTTCCTTCATTTTAATTTTCATTACAATATTTCCTATATTTACCAACAAAAATTATATAGATACACATTACGAAATTCAATTTTTATATTACTATTATGTATGTACATTTTTGTATGAAAATTATAAAAAAGTATCCTTATTTTTGTTACATTTTGAAAATCTGTATCAAGTAAAGCAAATAGAGAAGTGGTAATGCTTTACATTGTAGTTACATACGTAATATAAATATATAAATAAACTTAAAATGTTTGGATGAAAGGAGTATTAAAATTATTAACTCGAGTTTCACAAAATAAAAGCCTGAGTGAATAATTAAAAAGAAAACTATTTACTACTGATATTCATAAGATATCATTGAAATCAAAATTGTAGAAAATATGTAAATATTTTTAGTCTTTTAGTTTCTTTCAAAAATCAAAATATAGTTTATAACAGAAACTTTATTTGCCTTTCTTAGTATCATATTCTATGTCTGTACCAAAAATTATTAACATATTACTTGCATCATATATGTTCATTCTTTTTATGTAACTTTATACCTTTTGTATGTTAAATAACAAATTAAATGACATATACATATATCTACACATAATGTTTATGTACGTATGTGCATATGTATGTATATTCGTACAATCTATGCAAAATAGCAGCTATATAGTTTAATGTACAATAAACTTTGTAATGTCCATTTTGGCATTCATTATACAAACTTTTACATAATAGTTGTAGAACACAAACTTATTACATACTTATTTATATAATATTTACATTTATAGTTGAACCCGCATATTACGCTGCTTTAACCCAAATACACGTAGTAATCATTCTACATTGATTTACTTTAAAACATAACAATTTCTTGTGCATGTTCTATGGCACATAATACAATTACAAATTTGCATTGTCAATTGTACAACTGGCTTATAGAAGACGTAATAATACCTCCATACATTTCTTTCAACTGGAAAATAGTAAAAGTGTAAATAACTGTAAGGAAACTAAATCGCTTTGACGTGCTAAATATTACTTAATGTATTAAAGTTTTTATCACTATTAAGCTTGTTACATACCATAGGACTGTATATACATTACTGTTTATACAATTTTATGTACATATAAGGCATATATGAATAGACAAAGTAAAAAGTATGCATTATGTAGAATTGTTACAACATAAAAGAAGGTATACTGATACACATTTTGAAAATTGATAAGTGTAATTTCGAATAAAATCAAATATTTTTTACAAAAAGAGTATAGAATTATTTTAGGAAAAGTATATCAAGTATTACACTTATCAAATATAATTAGTAACAGTATACATTGAGTACAATTCACCTTATCAAGAAAGTGTGACATGTGGTAAGTGAAATAAATAGTCCTGATACTGAAACGGAAAACCGAACTGTTAAAGACAAATAAAAAATCAAATGTTTAGAGTAAAGAACCATTTCCTAAAAATTATTTATATCTTTGTTTAAAATAGAAGAACCAGGTTGTATTGTTTTAAAAAACAAAATATTGCTTGATCACAGAAATATTCATTTACTGTCCATCATGGCACATGTTTAGAATTTAGAAAGACATGGAAGCAGAGCTAAACTCTTCTTTCAAGGTGAAAACAATATACTGTCATTGTAGTGTAGTGTGCACAAGAAATATACTACGTTTTAATGGTATATATAAAATGTACAACTGTTACAATCTTAACAGAATATTCTTTCACAACCTCGATAGGATAAATGTCTCACACAGGCAGTCTATTATAATTATCATACATTTTCTTACAACCTCACTAGTTTTTGGAAATGAATAAATGAAGTTGAATTCTTTTATAAGCACCAGTTTGACAGACCTAGCGTGACTCTGATATCATCTGGTCGTTTGTATTCTTCCTTTTTGTTATTAAATAGCTACTTTCCCCTAAAAGATTTTATGTATATAAAAACGTTAAAGCTCACTGCACACAGATTTGAGTTTTAGTGCAAAAATATCAAATGCTGTGTGATTAGGATTGCCAGGCTTGTAACATTTAGATATCTATTAATTTGTGTCTTAATTTTTATAATTTATCTTGCAATTTGAAGCTTTCATTATAGTTCATCATCGATATGTTTATTTCCATGTACATAAGAAGGAGTTTGTGTTTCTTGCTCAATATGAATAGAGGATTCACTATTTTCTTCTTCACATGTTCGTAGTTTATCTTTAAAATCTTTAGGTGGATGAGAAGACATAATTTTATTGTTATTCATGTTAAGATTAACGGAATGCTCAGTATTTGGTATACTCTTCTGATTATCTTGAATACAAATGGTTTCATCTTCTACCTTTTGTAACACTGCTTCTCCTCCATCTTTCATTATCGTTTTTACATTTGGTGAGCTTATTTGTGAACCTATTAATTGAAAATCATTGGTGTTTAGTGAAGATTCTTCATACGTTTGTTTCTCAACGCTATTGTTATTAGTAACAGTCTCTGAAAAGTCTAGGTTATTTGATTGTATATTCTTCAAAGATTTCAGAAGAGAGTTAACAAGCTCTTCTACCTCATCAACCTCATTTTGACTTTGAGAAGATACGTTTGAGATAACATTATTAATAGTTTCTGTGCTTGTATTATCGGCAACGTCCTTTGTAATATCAATATGTCCTTTATATTTTTTCATATGATCTTCAAGTTTCTTCATGTATTCCTTATAATTTTTAATGTGGTCAGATTTTTGTACTTCTTCTAATTTTGTTAATATAAAATATTGAAAATCTCCAAATTTCCCAACCTTAATATCTTCATTTTTCTGAGACAATTTAACAACTTCTTTAGATTTCATCTCTGATTTCCTACTTTCAATGCTATCTTTTATAAATTCTGCAATATCCAGTTTTTCAAAACTCTTCAAATTTTTTTTCCAATTATTAATTACCACATCATAGTAAGAATTTTCATTGAATTTTACGATCGTCTTTTCCACATATTTTTGTGCTCTGTTAGATAATATTTCTTGATATTCTTTGTGCACAGCTTTACTAAATTGATCTAATAGGGTTAGATGTGTGATACTTTCATCTTCGATGTCAAAAAGGCCCAGTACCAATTTTCTCAAAAATTCATAGTTACTATCTTCTGCAATGCCGAGTTGTATCAACCTAATTAGTTGTTCACGATTCGGACTCTCGAACTTCATAGTTTTTAGCATTGTTGTTATAGTGTTCATATTTAATACCAAAAGATCCATCTTCGTCAATAAATATTGTTTTAATAACTTTTGATTATTGGAATCCATTAACTGGCCCATTGTTGTAATGGACGGATTTGGAGAGACTTCAGTTAATTCTTTTAGAAACCATAAAACTTTACTTTTTAGAGACATATTTAATAAATTATCTATTTCACCTCGTGACTTCAATATCCAATTACAGTAGCCTTCTAATATGAAACTCCTAATTTGTAGGCCTGCATTTTGCTTCGTATCCGCGTATATCTGGTTAACGAAGACTTCTTTCAATTGACGCCATTGTTGTTCTATTAAACTGCTATCTTCCGAATTCTTCGTGACGTGAGTACATTTATTTGTAGATGCAATTCTTACTTCTCCACCAAGCAGATCTTTGACAATCTCTGCATGCAAATTAGAAAGAACAACTATGTCCTTCTCATCTACTTCATGTTTCATCTCGGTGGCTATTTCCACACTTGCTCCACTGCTTCCAGACGTCTGTCATAAAAAAATATCTATCGATCTTCAGTTTCATTTTACAGTTACATGAAATGCAGAAATATATGATTTCAAAAATATGGGCATGAATTGATAACTTAAAATTATATTATTACACGTATGCTATTATATTACAGTTTAACAGAAGAAGGAAATAAGAACGAATTGAAAATATAGTAGATGTAGTAAATATGAAAATCAACAATTTAATTTCTTAAAAAATATAAAAACTTAAATAACAGTTTGCATTACACAATATTGCGAGCGTTTAAATAATATATATAATATTTTTACTATAAATCATAAATATTAAATAGGAAGTGACTTGTCATATGATAGTATGCAGACTTCTCACGACTAATTTACAAATGACACAATATTCTCGACTAACAATAGATTGGAAGCTAAATCAATATCGTTTCATGTAAATCTATATCCAAATAAAAACATATTCAATGAAAATAATTGCCAAACACCAAGAAATACAGACCTGTGGTGTCATTTGCCGTGTAAGGAAGGATTTTAATGACCCTTTCAAACGTTCGAACATTGACAAATCAGTAGGTGCTTTTAATTGAACATCTTCATTGGAGAAAAAATTTCCTATAAACATATATAGAAAAATTATAATCGAACTACATTCATATTTTAGCTTTCATATAAATAATTTGTATACTAAAAATATAGTACGTTTAATAAAATCTATGATCATAACAGAAACAAAATTCAGTAAAAGTATTTAATAAAACAGTTTATATTATTTCTGTAAGAAATAATAATCTCTTACCAAGAGTAACTGTGAGATCACTGTTAGCGGCTGAAAAAGCTTTTAATAATTCCGAACCTTCAACACTGAATAAAAATACGACTGGAATAGCTACGTCATCCACTTCTTTTCCATCTCCTGACATTGCAAACATAGGTGAAGTTGCAGCACTAGAACCCTCAACATTATCTAATACTATTCCAGCAATAGCACCAGCTTGTTGAATTCTTCTTGCCTACAAGCAAAATATGCAGTTATATAAGATTAATTTAGAACAATATTTACAATGTATGTCAGATAAATAATTATTATAAAATATTTTAATATTCTATAAAAAGCTTCCATATAAAAGTTATAAGCTCTATATAGTAATCTGTAATTTTGTAATAGCTAAAGAATCTTCAAAAATATTATAATCATTTTATATAACAAAGTATAAGTGAACAAAAATAAAAAAACTTAGAATTCATAGTATATTTAAATTCTTTACTTATAAGATCTCATGAATTAATTTCTTTTATAAAGATCTTATCTCTAGGAGCCTCTAATCATAGTTACTTATCGAATAGTTATTGTACAATTAGAAAATATTTACCTTCTCTATAAACATACAACTGCCACGATGCATCATTGCTATCTTGCCTGCGAGATTATCTGCATTAAGAAGATCAGTGCAGGCAGAAGTTGGATATGTAAAAATAACTTTTCCAGTGATTTTATTTAATCCTTGTAACTCTAATCCAAAATGTGCTGGCCCAGCAAACAATGTCACTTTCTGCGGTGGATTTGTATTTGGTTTCATAAATGTAACTACCTGTGGTTTAGTTTCGGCTTGCTGAGATTGCATTTTACTTATTTCTACCATTTCTTGCATAAATAACAAACCTTCCTCAGAATCTTGTGGTGTTTTTGCCTGTAGAAAATAAATGTATGCTTATTTTATTCAAATTGATGAGTCTAGTTGAAGCAATTTGCACATAAAAACTTTTGTACTACATTAGAAAAGGTGTGTAAAAGTTGAACTCGTCCATCTGCTAAGGTTAAAGTTGTTATTCCCATATCGCTTAACAATTTCATATGTTCCAAATTGTTAGCCTATAACGGAAAATAGTTTTTCTCTCGTTTAAAAAATACTTATATACGATCTCTTGTAATCTAAGTAATATTCATTACCTGAAATTGGGCAGCACTCAATCTCCTCTTTATTGTCCGTCTTGGGCATACATCTTCAACCATATTTCTCAAAGGTAAACGTACTGAAGCAGGAAATAAATGTAGACTATTAGGGCAAGTACGATCCATTTCATCCACATGTACCATGTCGCGTTCAAAATCTTGCTTCATTTCGTGAAATTTAGAGAAGTAAAGTATAAGTATACAGTTTACTATCAGATTTAATTTTTAAATTATTTATATACTTACCGAAGAAACATTAGTTCTTTTGGAAGCAAGTGTTAACGGTAACAAATGTCCTTCAGTTGTAAAAATGAATTCATCTAGATCTAAAACCAATTCGCTTGGTTCCGCGAATAATAAAAACAAGTATTTGAATGTTTCTGACAATACAAAGCTATCCATTGTATCATCGTGTTTATTTGTTCTAACGTCTGAGACGGCTGCATAACCGCATGGTACTCTAGCATAAGTTTGTAGACTTCTTAGTACCTTACGTCCAACACCTAAATAATAATGATCACCCGTAGCACGATAAAGGAAGTAAGTTGATTCTAAAAACTCTGGTCTTAAAGGATGGTGCCCCCAATGTATCTAGAATTACATAAATTTAGAAATATTTTTAATATAAAACACAAATTTTAACTACCTCAAAAAAGTAGATACCTGAAAATCAGTAGTAAATGCTTCTGGTATAAAATTATGTCTTTGCATCACTTGATACAGCATTTCATGTGTTTCAACAGCAGGTTTAATATCACCTTTTAATACCTGTAAATATTAGATAATAGTTCACGTATGAAACAAATACAATAGTACTTGTAAAATAAACGATTTAATATATATATACATATTATTGCAAACTTACCTGCAGCCCAGGCCAAAAAGCTAATAATGCATCCATGAAATTTTTGGAATTTGTATTTGGTCTATGCATATGTACATCTAACAACATCGGTCCTTGACTTACATACTTCATTACAGCTTGATAATGCTTATTAAACCTCCCTAAATATTTTTCATCTCCTGCATAACATTAGTACTTAAGTTAATTAATGCAACCTTCGTTATGAAACTATAGATGTAGTAACGACTATATAATAATTACCTAATAAAATGTATGCTTTAAGACAATATTCATAGTAGGAGTCTATACCTGCTCCCACACCAGAATCTCTTCGTACCCAGTCACCAGAATGTACATTTAATACACTACCCATTAAATCGGTGCCTCGATGACGCATTCTCCATAAGACATCCATAGCTTTTTGTGCTTTCTCCTACAACATACAATAATGTATAATAAAATCCAACAATTATTTTTATGAAAATGATTACCTCAAAAATCGATTCTCCTGTTAACCTCGACAATGCTGCCATTTCTAAAATCATACTACCTGCACAAGCTGTACATGTTTCTCTTGACATTTCTAAGGGAACCCCTTTCATACCATATTTTAAATTTATCTAGAGAAAACATATAACCAGAACCTTTTACTACTTCCAAATTTTTCATATATACTAATATAACATAATACTTTTAAAATATTACTCTGCCATATGGTATGCCTGTTGTTGTGTTAAATGCTGGTAGAAATCTGTACCCTAAATCTTTTGCTAAATTTAGGAGTTCGCCTCGATACCATGGCATTATATCAGCTCGTTGTTGCAAATACTCTGCCAGTATATGACCACTTAGAAGACCTCTGTTGAATAAATTATTTAAAAAGAAATATTGATTACTTTATATGAAAATAATATAGTATATTAAAATATAGTAAACAACATATTTTACCCAAGCATTCTAATATTGGTTTCAAATAGAGAAACAATAACATCTGTATCGAAGCTAACATCTCTGGCAACAAGTTTAACCGCATTTTCAAATTCTTCTAAATCTCCTAACACCTAATAAATAATTACAACTAAGTTACCAAATACTTTATAAACTTCGTAATTCTTGTATAAAACATAAAAAATAAACTTACCACAAGTGTATCCAATGTGTCAACCAATGTAAGTGAAAAACTGGAAATAAATATAAATATAATTGTGTTTTTGTAAAACATAAATTTTTAATTATTGATAATTTAACTTTACAAATATATATTTTAATAAAATTTCATAAAGTGGTAATTCTAAAGAATAGTTTTGTTGAAATAAAATTTTTCAAAATAATGTAGAACATAATAAAATCTAGTTCTTACTTTCCCAATGTGGAATCTATATCACCCCTGTTTGGTTCTGATCCTCGATACCGTCCTTTACAACTCAATGGCATTAGTTCATCAGCAGGATATGCATTATCCTTTAATACATAAATTTAATTCTTTAGTTATCATGTAAACATATATATCCATAATAAAATTATCAAGCCATTTCATGAGTAACATGAATGTAGCAAAAGCTTATGCATTATACTTTATACATAACAACCCTAAAAATACCCTTCTTCTAAAATAACTACTATTCAGTTTCAGTATTATGGCTTGCAATTTTACCTTTAAATTGGTGCTATAAATTTATTACAAATCTAGGGAAAAAATTACATAAACTTTACCATGTAAGCATTATATGCATGATAAAACATATCCCGGGATTCTTCTCTATAATTAAAATTATAAAATTAGTAAAAGCAATATATATATATATATATATGCATTAGATTATGAAATTATATATAAAACTATGCAATGATACAAACTTCAATGTGTCACGTTCTTCCTTGCTCATATATTCCAATGGATCATCTTCGGATGTAGCTAGCAATGCTTGTATGCAACATCCAAACATAAGTAACCCCCAAATTAAAAAATCACAAGCCATTTTTTTAGACTAAAAAATGTACTCCTCTTGATGTCAAGAACTTGTACTTGTAATAGCACACATTGTCTTTCATAAATGTTCCTGATTTATATTATCAGAAGATCATTATAGCACAATAATCAAATGGTATACCTCATTATAGACAGTAAATGCACCTATTCACAACAACTTTTCCTTTAATTAATGAGCCTTATCTTGGTTTCTTCTGCAACATGTTTTACAGATACAAGCACCATAAACTTATTAAAATATAAATCTTCTGTAGAGTACCATGAATGAAAAAGGAGTTCACATCACTTAGTCCTTGTCATTGATTAAAAATAACTTTCAATATGTGTAAAAAAACTGGAAAATAGCAATTGAAATTAGGCACAGTCTATAGGTTATAAAAGTCTTTAATTATTTTTCACGGAATTCGGCGATGTGTCAAATTATGAATGACAATTGGCAGAAGAGGTATATATGATTAAATACAATGCAGCAAAAAATAAACCGGCAATAATAACAGGTGATTGCGTATTTTCATCAAGGCCAGATGATGTGGCTACTGTCAGTTTGCTGTTATCCAAACGATTTTCCACCTCGGCTATGATATATACGTGTAGGAGACACCATATGTTTCGTAACACTTATGATACTTTTATTTTATACTAAGTATTCTTTATTTAGATCTGCTGTAGTTATATTAAAAACTGTGTTTGCAAAAAATCTAATGAAATACAATACTCTATTCACGGTTATGATAGCAAACGTTCTCATCGAAAAGTTAACCTCTTAATAACAGCACAACTGAGTAGGAGAATCACGTGACTGCTAGGCAATATATGGAAGTTTATCAGAAATTTAAATTGTGTGCACATGTACAGTAATGAATCCGACTCCTGCACACCTCCAGGCCGCAGCTCGATTCGTTAGCGAAGGTCAATACAGAAATTTTCTTTGCTCTGATTGGTTGACGATTTGCTCGTAAGGTAGTGCTGCTCTCGTAGTAAAAAAAGAAGGAAAACAGCGAGTGAACAAGACAGCATGAAATCAGCACAACTAATGCGGATCAAGTCACACTCTACCGTGCACGCGGTCTCACTCTTTTTGCGTATCCATCCGGTTGGCGCGAAAATTCCATTTTTAAAGAAGCTTCAAATAATAAAATCTGTTACTTAATATGATTCTCACGAACATATTTGCAAAGGATGTTCAATAGACATTGAGATATGTTGAGAAATAAAGTGTTTTATCGAAGACGCAGAAAGTGACAGCTACTAGATAGATATCTACTTTAATATTAACCTTCCGCTGTCACACTTTCAATGCGTAACATATACATATGTAAGGTGGGGGCTTTAGTTATACTTGGTAAAATTTTTTTGCGAGATTGTTTTCGAGACATCTTACAGAATTATGCCATTAGATGAAAAAATAAGCTGTGCAAAAGCTGAAATTGATCAGACAAATGCGTGGAAAGAGTTAGACCGCAAGCACGGACAAAGTAAGCCAAGCTAGGTTTCCTATCCATGTGCACAACCACGCATAGAATTTGATAGGTATCGTTCTGTTTCTCTCCATCGTATCGTTCTCTTTCTACAATACTTGCGCGGAGCTGAATGCGCAGTAAAATGATGGGGATGTGCGAGTCAGCTTAGGGAGCACAAAAACTGTGCAGGATAGGAGCCACTACTGTATAAGTTCGATAATTGAATAATTTTTATTTTGATCTCATCAAAATTGCAAATACCATCTAGATGTAAAAAGCACATTGTAAAGATAAATATACATATGTATTAAGTTAAAGATTTATTCGAGTCGCGTGACATGAGCAGCGCACACTACAAATTACAACTCTCCCTCTTTCTCTCTCTCTCTCTCTCTCTCTCTCTCTCTCTCTCTCTCTCT
>CM052161.1:9400835-9439957 GCA_028455555.1 Augochlorella aurata | reverse complement strand
CTCTCTCTCTCTCTCTCTCTCTCTCTCTCTCTCTCTCTCTCTCTCTAGTGGTTGTATACTACCTATTATATTCATAATGTGTAAATTGATATAGTGATGCGTTTCGAATCATTACAGTAGTTCACGACTGTCTAATTACACAATTTGTAATAAGAACTTTAGGAGCATTAGTTGATATTGCTTCCCCTCGACGATGAATAAAAAGGAAGAGATTTGAAAAATTGAATTGGAAGAGAACACGCGGGATCGGCTCTTGTTTTCGCCGCACTCTGGTAGGAGGCGCCGTCTGCTTGCCGATCGAGTTGCGTTTTGAAGTCTGAAGCGCGTATAAACCACCAAAGCCGGCGACGAGCAGACGAAAGTCAACGAAAGTGCTGTAGCCGTGCAATGAACTCGTATTTTGCACGCTAGACATCAACGAAAGAAAATTGTATGTACATTCTTTTCGTAACTTTTCATTCAAGCAAATAATTTACTGAATAAACAATGAAGCTTCTAACGCATAATATGTTAACTTCAAAATGCTTGAAAGGCGTAACTGTTGGATATCCCTTAGGAATTGTTGTAAGTGTCAAACGTGTTTAATTTTTAAGGTTAATGTAACTAAAGATTAAATAAAATCTTTATAGTAGATATTAAGATATTTTTACGGAAATAGTTATTTTAAGTATAAGAGATTAATTTTAATAAAATTGCTTGTAACCACAAAAGTGTACATACGTAAATTTGTAGGCGAAAGATATTAAAGTGTCTGAAGTGGATTTCAATTCAGAATTTATTGCAAGAATAATTCCAAAACTTGATTGGGGTACATTATGGAAAGCAGCAGAGAGTGTAAGTTTACTATATTAAAGTTTTAGTTTAAATGGAAAGAAAACTTAAATTTTATGACATTATAAATTAGAATCTTAACATTTTCAAGGAACTAACTACTAAATGGTATAATGTTAAATAAAATAAGTTTAAATACCAGCATGTTTATATACATTCAAAATATTTATAATGAAAAAGAGAGACATTTTTATTGAACACTTTTAGTAATTTTAAAAATTTTTCTTTATTATAATAATATTATATTTTAAGAAAGTAAACCATTAGAAGAAAAATGCTCTCTGAATATGTTAATATTATTATCTACAAATACGTATAGTTGTTTATTGCTATGTTCTTTAAATAACATAATTTTTATGTCCTTAAACTTATAAAAGAAGTTTATTTTAACATAAATAGTATGTAAAGCTGATTCTTTTTTCTTCATTCCATAATATAATTTTCCCAATAAACACTATATTTTAAATCTGTGTACTGTTACAAATTACATATGAAATGTTATACAGATAGGTCATGTTGGAGAGCTGCCACAAACTTTGATTCAAGATTTTGAAACGAATGAAGAATTCTTGAAGAAAGTTCACCATGTATTGCTGGAAGTTGAAGTTATTAATGGAGATCTATTGTGCCCAGAATCTGGTAGAAAATTTCCTATTAATGATGGTATACCAAATATGCTCTTAAATGAGGATGAAGTTTAAACATTCCAAATAAATGTAAATGTTAACATACATTGTTTTTTTATAAGTAGTAGATGTTTAAATGTATACAAAAATTTATTTATGTTTCATACTTCTATTGTCATTTAGTGAAAATATATATTGACCATCATTTAAAATTATACAATACAATAAATATAGTAAAAACTATGAAATTTACTGAACTAGTAAAATCTTTGAACACTGTAGATGATTTGTTAACTGTACATTATATGTATATCAATGTACAGTACTTTATAGTGCATAATATCTGTGAAGTATTATAGTACATACTATATCTATTGAATTTCATTAATAAAATATTACACAAGAAGAATGGTTATGGATGTCTTCTTTATTGTACAGATATGTGTAAATACAATGAAATACAATGTTTGTATCACTGCGATATTCTGTATACACCATTTGCATTTACATCATGTTTATAGTGCTAATCGTGAATTGTTCTGATTCATTTTTTAGTATATTCATTATTTAATTTAAAAAATTTTGACTACAAGTATTTGACCCAATATTTTTTTGACAATATATTACCACGACCATATGAAACAAGAAATAATTTGTAAAATATCTAAATATATAGATTTCCTTTTATATATTTATACTGCATAAAATCTGTTAAAAATAGTTTTATTTCTGTAAATAAAATAATGTGTATGTAAGAGAAATTGCTTGGAACTTGAAATCTTAATTATGAAGTAGGGTAACACTATTAATATTTAACATTATTATTCGAATATACAATGACTATCTTATCTTAATAATGTAACAGAAAATCCACTTTGGATCAACGAATTTCGCATGGTAAAATACATTTATTACTTTAGTGACAGCAAAATGTAACTAACATCTATTAGATACAACCTTCTATATTATCTAACTAATTTCTATGTGATATGAAAAAAAGTGGTGTTAAGAACTTTTTGTTCGTATTATACCATTGTAAAATAGTATTTTGGAATAAGAGTTTGGATGGAAGAGTTTTGATAGAAACAAATTTGGCAATTTATACATTTGACTTTTAGTCACTTCATAGCAATACATCCCATAGACAAACCTTAAACCGTTGTATATTCAAACAATTGAAAGAGTGTTTTATATTGAAATATTTAATTACAATGATAATCTAATCGAAGTATATATTCATTCATCCCATTTAATGTTAACCTTCTGCATGTAATATCAGGCAATACTCAAAATATAGTCAAAATAGATTATTTTACGCCTTCTAGTTTTTAAGAGTCAAAAAGCTATAAAAATAGCTCTCAACTAATGTTTCAGCCACAGCCCATCTGTTATTAATTTTTTTATTCACATATTAAGTTTCTTAAAGGCAGGATTATTTTGGATTAAGCTATGAAAATACTTTTGTACATTGATTTAACTATAGCACATATAAATATTAAGTTTTTTCCTTGTTTAGTTTATTATTAGAAACCCTATTTTGGTTATGGCCTAAATTGTATGCAATAATCGACTGGGAGTTTGCATCATGGATATGCAAATTTGTATTCGTATCGTTTCTACTTACTACATTTAAAAATTCATACAGTTTGTAAAAGTAAGATCTTCCCAAATGTGTTCCACATAAACAAACTTTTTTTTCACGCGTACATCATGTCAAATACTTAATAATACTGCATATATAGGACCTAGTTATATACTATTAATTATAAATTCATTAATTCACAAACAAAATTGTAATCTTAAGGATTGGTTAGTGTTGGAATATAATAGTATTAAATTTTTATATTTTTTAAATAATTCATCAAATTAAAGAAATGGAATTTTCAATAAATATATGTGATGTAATAAGTATAATATTTGTAGTCCAAAACATGTTGGTACAAGAACTTATTTAAACTTAAGTAAAAATGCCTTTATATGTATATAAAAGTGTACTATAAAACATTTCAACATTCTAACCAATTTTAATACATTTCAACACCTCATTTCCTTACGATAGGACAATAATTTATGTTTGAATATAATTTAAAAAACAAATATGTTATACCACAGATACTAAAATTCGCATTGATACTGATACAGAATTAATTACTACAACTATAAGATCTATCATTATGTCACATTGAATTAAAACAATTAGAGATATTTGATTTATCTTTGCAAAGAAGTTTATCTATAATCTTCTGTTTAAATATGATATATAGATAATTCAATGACCAGTCGAATGTTTTTTAAAATTATTTATGGACATGTAGAAATTTGGACACATTGAAGTACAATCAACGCTCATAAGATATGTCACAAATGGAAGCATTAAGATACTTTCAAATTCATAACACATATTAGTTTATGATAATGCGATATACTTTTTAAATTATCTAAAGTGTATATGAGAATGTAAGTAAATTTGAACACTTCTTTGCACATCTTTTTATAATTCATCTACTTTGTCCACATTATTTTACTAGAGATTCTTTTTCTCATACGAAATATATTGAAATAAATGTTTTAAAACATCAAAATATGATATAAGGCGCACATTAATTTATAACGAACTAAATATAACAAATATTACACAATGTAACTTCATTAGGAATATAATAAATAAAACATACAATCTATCAATATTTATCTAAAGCCTTAATATTCTCTAAAAACCTTAATCATATAACACATTAAAAGTTAACAAACTAATATTTCAGTTGATTTTAAAAACAATCAATTTAAATTCATGAAGTTGCATTCAAATTTATATGCATAAGTTAAATAATTAACATATAAAAACATTAACATAAAAGTGAAACATAACACTCCTTTCATTTTAACAAACATATAAATTTAAAAAAAAGCAATTGCATAAGTTTCATTTACCACGACATTCTGAATTTATTGCATTCCTTTGGGAATAAATGGAACCTTGAGTTAACCCACGTAATGGACCTTTCCTCAGTTGTGGATCTGGACCTTTAGCAGTATAAAATTTTCCAGAAACTAAGCCTGTATCATGCCCATGTGACACTATTTTGGTAAACGTGTTATTTGTTATCAAATTTGGATCTGGCCCTGACCATGGCGCATAATCGGGACTATAAAAATTGTGATAAAAGTGATAGTTACAACTTTACAATTGTGAAGTGTGCAATTACATATATAAAGTACAAATTAAAGAATATTAGTTAATAGAAACAGAAAATTTTAACTTACAGAAGTAAATCATTATTGGCTCCCTTTGGTAAATCAGAATTTGGTCCAACAGGTTTTGTTAAATATGGAGATTTATATTCATTATCTTCTCTAGTACTGGTTCCTCGAGAGACTCTAGAAATTTAATTGCACATCACGTGTTTAATTTTATTTATTTAACGTGAAAAAGATATATTAGTTAAAAAATTTAATTGCAATAAAAAAATATAACTTACTTTGGTATTTCTATCTTATTTTTACATCGCTTAGATTTTTCCACTTCTGGATCTTTTATTACTTTCTTAATTGGCGAAGCAGTTAATTTTACTGCTTCAGTTACTGGAGGGCTGTCTTCTTTTTCATCACTTCTACTACTGTAAGTTATCATATAAGCATATTTAATGTATAACTCGCACTTACATAGCATACATTAGTAATCAAATTAGAAAAAAACTTTTTACTTATAATATCTATTATTAATAACAGTTGACGTGAAACAACTTTAATTTTCATTTCATCTATATTTATAGTTTTTTAAGTATTTTTCTATTCTGTAATTATTTGTGTTAAAAAGATACTAATTTTAACTTTATCCGTTTCAACAATGGAATTGATTTCAATGAAAAATATTTAAAACTGTTAACACATCGAAATATAATTAGAATGACCAAACTAGAAATTATTAATGAATGATTGAAGAATGATAATATATTTCTCTGAATTTGAATTTACTTTTCACTGCTAGATGCACATGGAGGTTTTGTAGCTTCTTCTGCAACCATAATGTCCAATATATGTATAGCTCTCTCTTCGTCATAATCAACACTATCCATTGCAAGCGCTATTACTCTTTCTGGTACAGTCTTATACTTCTCCATTAAACGCGCTTTCACTGAAAAATTTTAATATAATTTACCATGAAATGACTATATTAGCATTTTAAAAAAATATAAAATGATTTACTTTTATTTTTTTCCTCTAAACTTTTCATTCGTGGTGGAGGAGTGGGAGCTGCTTGTTGTTTATTTCTCGCTGCCTGTAAAAATACAATTTGAAGTGAATTGAAATTATTATAGAAGTTAAATAAAAAAGAAGAAGAAAGAATTTAGTATATTACTTGTTCTTCTTCTTTCTTCCTTGCTAATGATCTAGGAGCTGTAGGATTTCGTTTCTCATAGCCCAAATCAATCAATTTTTCGGAAGCTTTCTGGACATTATTATCACTTTGTTCCAAAATATCAAGCAACATAGTCTCTTCCACTTTGGGAAATATATTTTTCAGGTACCTGTAGATACATGTTCAATGTATTAATTACTATAATTATTGGATCTCCCATCAAGTACAAGTACAGACAAAATCTACAATACAAGATGAAATATTACACAATTCATAATTTATTAATAAATCAAAACGAATGTACGATCAGTTATTGAAAGAAATATTACATAATTCACTAGGAATAATAATTGAGATAGTATAAACGTACATGTGATAAACACTTTGGCAATTTTACATCAAAAGAGTTAATATATACTTACTACAGATAACTTAAATATACTGAGAGTTTCCAAATATTGAGACAATAATATTCTTCGACTGTATAAGAGATACATATAAATATTTTAGATTGTAATACACGTGCACATACTACCATGCTTGAATCATGATTCCTTTGAATAAATGAGTTCTTTTATTGTATACATATATTAAAATTATTTATAACATTTTTTATTTTAAATTTTAATATATAATAATACTTAAATATTTTATATGTATTCAAAATTATTTAAAACAATTTGTATACGTGAATTTGTATATATACATTTTGAGAAACTCATTTATTGATGCAAAGTTTCTTAAAATAGTATAAGAGACAATATGTTAACAGAAAATATAAGCTTCAATTCGCCACTAAAAATTGAACAGAAAATACATTGATGATATAAAACTGAAACCAACCTATCTACGATCTGTGTAAATCTTACATTATCCAACATGTGTAGTATTGTAAACCAGGAAGAAACTGAAATAAAAAATGAGTTCTAAATCACGCATACCATATGTAAAATAAAAACTAAATGAAAATAGTGTCTAGGAAATAAAAGATCAGCGAAAGAAATAGAAAATGTAAGTAAAGTGTAATTGGCCTGTTTAAGAATATTTTTTTCAAAACTACTTAATATGGATTTACTTCATACATGTGATTTATATCTTCACAAAACTTCACTAAGTCAATTGCACTATGAAGTTCTGCATTCCTTCATTACACGAATGGTTGTAATACTGCTGTTTTAAAATTGTACTTAAAGAGTTGCAATACATTGCAGATAATTGTAAAAAATTTGTACTTTTTTCATGTAAATTATGCAAGAAATATTGAATTATACAATTGATCTACAATGTGCATTCGTACATGCTATCACTACACAGTACCGAACGTTTTATGCGCGTATAAAATATACCAGATATACAAAATGAAAAAGTACTTTACTTTTTATCTGATATATTTTAGATATATATATCAGATATATAGAATGAAAAAGTACTTTATTTTTTATCTGATATATTTCTCTGTGACTATCACAAAATACAATATCAACATCTAGCATCCATATTGGGTGAAACTGAAATTGTAAGAATGGGAAAAACCTAAGTTTCATTTTTGGGGAGTTAGGGGTTGGCCGAGTTCCCCGAGGCGGACTCAATGTTAGAGCTGCATGTATAGTGTGAGGTGGTAATCTCCATCTTGGTATTGCATAGTTTGAATGCACTCCCACAGGTGTGCATGGTCCTGGAGTACAAAGGGGATTCTTTTCCACTTGAAGAGCGCTGACAACCAAAGCTGCTCTGTTATGGTATCTGAAAGACATCAGCTACCACCTTAACACTAGATCTAATATAG
The DNA here is from genome assembly GCA_028455555.1 of Augochlorella aurata. Taxonomy (NCBI): domain Eukaryota; kingdom Metazoa; phylum Arthropoda; class Insecta; order Hymenoptera; family Halictidae; genus Augochlorella; species Augochlorella aurata. The sequence goes on along the minus strand of CM052161.1, from coordinate 9,432,354 downwards.
TTCTATTCAAACTTATTGATAAAGGAAATAATATTTAACTAGTATAAGAATATAACAGAATATGCAATAAAGCTGTTTTGTGTGATTTCGTAATATGTAGTTAAGTGTATAAGAATTGTGATGAATAAAAGTTATAGAAAAAATTAATGAATAGGTTTAATTACATTATGATATTCAATTTTTTGAACTTACTTTTTTAGAAGAAGTCGAATGTGGGTGTCAGACACTGTTGGAAACATGGCATTGATTTTAGCAACTTGCAGCTCGATATCTGAATTTTGTGTTAAACTTGTCTCCATGTTCTTTATTGGTGTTGGCGATCCTAACGTCATGTCTCCAAGTCTATTTGTCATTGCACTAACTGATTTCAACGATAATGGAGTCTTTAGCTCCTACATAAATTGCATTTTTTAGTCAGTATTGATTTTCTTATCAATTATTTAATATTAACAAATGTATTTACATTTCTAATTCCAATATGATACTAATGAACAATGATTTTATTCTAGCACATAATTGTCTACCAAAATGAGTAATACATTTTCAATTTAGTTACCTACCTGTAGACTAGGAGGTAAAAATGCAAGTTGTGGATTAAGATAGGGAGACGGTGTTGGATAGATTTGCGGAGCTCTGTGAGCTCCTGCATAACCTATGTGTCCACCACCTCCATTTCCTCCAGTCTATTATTTTGTATCATATTTTATATTTTATCCGAATGCAGCATGTGCATATGATAAAAACACATATATTGGGAGTGCAATTACAAAGATTTTAAATCTGTGCTTGTGTGCATGATTTATAAATATCCAAATTTTACTTATAAGTAAAAATGAATGTGTACATTTAAAGATAATTTTGTACAACAAATTAATGCACAGCAGGAATCTTTTACTGACCTGCATAGGTATATCTTGGGAAGTTACAGTTGTAGCAGAACTCAGTGCCATTGAATTTTGTGATTGTATGTACTGAGAATACTGCCAATACCTTACTCTTGGATCTTCCCATGTTGTCGTTCGATTAAAATGATTTATAAAATATCTGAAAAATATTTTATCTACTTGACGTTTGAAGCAATTGACAAACATTGAAATCTTTTCATTTATCGCGTTATATATTACTTTTCGATATAAAGGTTTGTATAATGATTTTTATATAATTATTATTTACAAATGCATGAATAGATAGATGTCTGTACAATTTTCAACTTTGTTTATCGATATATGCAAATAATTTCATATATATCGTTAAAGTAAATGACAGAGTAAAGTAAGTCACCGTTGCATAACACAAGTTATTACAATAATGTTTTTTATTGCTAGGATTCTTTCATTATCAGTTCAATTAATGAAGTAAAAGTAGTTTTACGAAAGTTTACATACGGACGTCCACTTCTGATATCGTATCTACATTCCCAACCGGGTGGCAATTGACTCCTGTCAGATTCTTCAGCCATCTTTGCGTATTTTGATAACTCGCAATATAATCCACCGATGCCACTGTGGCGTATTTACTAACCGTGATCAAATTTAATTATGCTTGCTTCATATTCTGTGATGTATTGCCTTATTTTAATGAAGATTCTTTTTTACTATTTAATACAATGAAAAATATATCTATCATTTATTGTTTTGTGAAACATGTAAAATAATCAATATATGTATGATTTTTATATATTTTTATCAGAATCAAAAATTTTTTGTTCATTTTTGAAATTTAAATCTACATTTTTAATATCTTCATAAAAGTAACTTTTATTAATACTTCTAATAAACTAATAAACAATGATATGTAGCACTTAGACATTAACTAATATGAGTTATTTCATACTATTTTCATTTAGTAATTTTCATAGTATATTTGTTTAATCATACCATTTTGTTATGATATTATTGTAAGGGTAATATATTAATTCATACTTAAGATGTTTTAATAAAATATATATTTGAAGAAACATAAAGATATTTTTATATACATTTAAATAATAATTTATTGTGTTTTTCTGTTATGTGATTGCATGGAGACTTCACGTTTTTTAATCTTAACAGGTTTATTCATTTAATACTTTAAATATCTTAACTACCAAAATAAATAATTATTTTCAAATTATTATATTAACACTTGTTACATTAAAGATTCCTATTTAGCTTTCTCAGTTTCCTCTCTGTGCTTTGTAAGTGTCTGATACATTTGATGTAACATTCCCATAGTTAAACATGCTATAGCTGTGCCTTGAGCTGCTACTCTAAGTTGTACAAGAAACAGTGATGCTGGTATTGTTCTTGTTCTCCATTTGTAAATACCTATTCCACCTACAGCTGTAAACCCAAGTAACCCTACAAAACAAAACAAAATGTATGTTGAAATATATAATATATTTTTGATTGAACCTTACATAATTGCTTTACAATAATGAATATAATTCATTTTAATATATTTAAACAATTTATTCACACTTGAATTGAATTATTACATTTTTGCTAATATAGGATATATGTAAATGGAAATGTTTATTGCTTTACATATTAATTAAATATATACCTGCTATAAGAAAGGGTTGCCTTTTTACAGTTGTATATACTTTATCTGAAAAAGACATATAATTTTCATTTTCTAATGATTGTCGAAGAGCCTCTTCTGGTATTTCAATTTCTTTTGAACTTCGCCACGGATCATTCATTGTTTGGCTGAAAAAATTATTCAAAATATTTTATTGGAAGGCTTATCTTCTATTTTTAAATAAAATAATATAAAAACTAATTATAATTTGCATAAACATATGAAGTATATTTCATAAACATATATGATGTCCCTTATGAAGTATATTTGATTAACAATACATACATGATTATATAATTGATCTAAATAAAAATATTTTACTTTTATTACTTTCCAATTGTGTGCTAATAATTATAAATTGTTTAATTGTACATTTTTGTATTTATTAAAATATCAAAATTTATATACATAAAATATAAATTTATATATGCAAAGTAATAATTTTATTTGCGACTGTATACACATATAATATTCGAAATATAAAATAGATGACTGAAAATCTCTATATCTACATATATGTATTTATGGTTAACCTCACACGTGTTTATTGCATCACAGGTGTATTTCATCATATTTATTCATTAATACTTTTTGACAAAATATGTCTATATATTGTTTCGCGTAACGTGCATAAAAATATAGAAGTTATACAAAAACTTCATACATTTTGAGTCAATTCTTTAGTCATATACTATTGATTTTAATGACAGTATTATTTACATAATGCTCTAATGTCACCGTTACGGTAACGTAATTTGAATATGGCTGTTTAAAATTTGTTAATAAAATTTGGCTTCATTGAACATTCTTTAGATTTTCAATGCTCCTTTTTATCGGTATAAATCAATAGCATACTTCAATCGATTTTATAATGAATGTAGTTATTTTTATGTGAATGATTAAAGTTATGTTTGATTTTTACCTTTATTTTATAAACAATATACAAATTTCACTGTCTTTTCGTTAATACTGTACAACAAACTGACAACTTAACACTTCATTCACGACTGTCGTGCGGCATGCGTGGTGAGAAGTGAGAATGTCGTGATCATGACGCAACTATGTATGTATCATACAACAATTATCTTTTTCAAAATGGCCTAAGATCGAATCGATGATGATCTTCCTATAGCACAGAGTATTTCTACAGGAGTGAAATATTAAAGGACCTTCAAAGCACACGTGTCCAAGTGGGGTGACCTTGAAAACCTATTTAGGAGCAGTTTACACATATATCACATACACAGCACATATCTGTATGTAATTGTAAGATATGAATGTACCTAAATCACGTGTTTCTATTTCAGAAATACAATAATGGGTCCTACTTCTGCACACCTCCAGGCCGCAGCTTCATCTGTTAACGAGGATTAATGTAGAAATTTTCTTTCTTCTAATTGGTTGGCAATTTACTGGCGAGACAGTGCTGCCCTCACAGTCAAAGAAAAAGAGGGAAAACAGCGAGTGAGCAAGAAAGCATGAAATTAGGTAACTACAAGTTACACCGACGAACGATGTAGCTTATCTCACTCTATCGTGCTTGCGGTCTTCGCGTATCCATTTGGTTGGCGTTATCATTAGAGGCACGCGGCGTGAAATTTCATTCCTAAAGAAGTTTCAAGTAATAAAATCCGTTACCTCATAGAATTCTTGAAAACATATTTGCAAAGGATGTTCAATAGACATTGAGATATGTTGAGAAATAAAATGTTTTATCAAAGATGCAGAAAGTGGAAGAAATTAGATACCTAATTTAATATTAACCCTCCACTGTCGCACTTTCAATGTGTAACATGTATGTAGGGTGGGGCTTAGTTATACTTGGTAAAATTTTTTTGCGAGATTGTTTTCGGGACACCCTATAGAATTATGCTAAAAGTTGAAATTGATCAGACAACGGGAAAACGTGACGCATCGAATGTGAAAATTTGTTAATTTTTGTAATTCATTTTTCATTATAATCTATCGCTATGATACATTTCCAGGGAACACATTTACTACAAAGCACATTGTACAGCTTTCGCAAATACACTGAACGCAACAGGTTTCATTTATTTGAAAGATGAAGCTCTTTTACAAATAGAATTTCACGATGCATATCTCAGATGGCGCGCCAACCGAACGACTGCGCGAAAAGATTGAGGCCGCAAGCACGAATAAGTGAGACAAGCTACATACATCGTTCGTCGGTGTGACTTGTTCCATATGTAGTTGTGCTGATTTCATGCTGCTTGCTCACTCGCTGTTTCCTTCTCTTTCTTTGACTGCGAGGGTAACACTATCTCACCAGGAAATCCTCAACCAATCAGAGCAAAGAAAATTTCTATATTGAACCTTGTTAACGGATCGAACTGTGGCCTATAGTGGTGTGTAGGAATAGGACTCATTACTGTATCGATGTCTTAGATTATATAATGAATAAAACTAGATGAAGGGAGAGAAGTAATCGTTTCGACTTTACGTCGTCTTCTAAATTAAATTACAACTTCACAAAGTATACAACAATATATTGTCACCAGCGGTAAACATAGCCGATATACATAAAATTTAAATGTCCACTTGTAATAGACAATATTTCTAATTGGTCTACTTCTGTAAACGGCTGCTTTGCGCATTATGTTATTGGTCAATAAAAGATGTAGTGATCACGTGCTCGACTCCTTCATATACTTTATACATGGACGTGTATACATTCAGTGACATGTATTATGTCAATGTGACAGAACTGTCAAAGAGAAGTATTTTATTCAAACATAATTCAACATTAGCAAAGTTAGAACATATCTGTGTAAGTTTATGATTAAAAATAGAACGTGAGAACATGCATCAAAAGTTCAGATATACTAAACTTATAAAAATTGTAAACATTGAAGCTATATCAAGGTACTTTGGTTACACAATTTTATAAAAGTTTATGAAAAGACATCGTATTGTCTTTTTGTAGATGTATTTAAATTAACAAGTGGTTCATGAGAAGATTGAAATTGTTAAGTATTAACTAAGTTGTATATAGAAAGCATTTGAAAATATAATTGAAATTATGGCAGCAATACGACATACGCTACAAAGAGAAGTGTTTACGCCTAGTGATGAGAAATTATTAAGTGTATGTTATGTAAGTAAGGCATATAAAAAGAAAAAAATGAGCTTTCTTTGCTTAATTACAACCACAGATACACCTCCATCATTACTTTTGTATCAAGTAAAGAAGAATGATAAAAATATATTTAAAAAGAAACAGTCATGGTCATTAAGTGATATTCAAATTGTTGATGGAGTTAAAAATGATTCTATGGATATCGAATTGCACATTGACAAGTTATACAAATGGTCTGTAACAACAGCTCAGGAACGAAGAACGTTTCTGAGCAATTTGTATACCTACTCTTGTAGCATAGCTCAGAGACCACAATTTAAAAATATTCCTAAAGAATGGCTTATAGATCCAAGTTCTCTAAAGGAAAGTGACAGTATCACTTTTACACCAGGTAAACATTTCTATGGGTAATATAAAAACAGAGATACAAGATATTCATAACTGAGATTCGTATTCTTTCTATTCCATATTGTGGCACACATTTCTGAAAAACTTTCTACTTATCAATTGTTTTACACTAATCAGTGTAAATTGATATATCTGAAAAAATAGATGTCTGTGTTTGAAATTTTATGTTTGAGCAGACATTGGCTTGGATGGTATACTCGTCAGTTCCTATTATTAAATCAGAGATATTACAAATTGAAACATACGAACAAAGTAAAATTTAGGCACAAAAAGAACTTGTCTGTATCATTAAAATATATTGAAGATACCTCTAATGAAGTATGTAATATTTTTAATTGTGCAGAATTAAATTAAGCTTAATTTTATACATTTTGAATAAAATTAATTAAATAATATGTACAAAAATATTATGTATGCCATAATTGGAGCAAAAATAAAAGTAAAATAAGACATGAAGAGCATTATTTATTGAGGATTTTAGCTGCAAACTGTATTAAAATGAAATATTTTTCCAATTCTTCAAAGCACTGATATTAATCAGAACATTGCTTAAATCCTGAATCCTCAATGAATTATATAAAAATATTATTTCTATTATTTATAATATCATTTATTCAAGATAAGTTTTTAACTGAATTTCAATTCTTTGATCTTAGAACTCCTTACAACACCTATTTCATCAGATTATCAGCCTATTACTGAAAAAGAAGCTGCTGATTTGAAACAAATGATGGAAAATTGTGAATATGCAGTTGCTAATGCAGAACTTTTTATGGAAACTCTTTCTAAAGATCTCTCTATTCTTGATGGGGTAAAGTAACATTTCTGGAAAATCATTATATCTTATTTACTGAAACAAAATAAAATAACAATCATGATTATTTTTGTTATTAAATTTGACTTTAATTCAGTTTTACACTATTTATCAATTCAGGAAAATGTACAATCAGTTTTGGCGTCAGAAGCCCGTGTAACTCAATTGATGAATAGTATTGAAGCAGCGATAACTGAAGCTTCAATTGTGGAAGCACGTCTTGCAGCATACGATGAAGCACTTGGTAGAATTAGAGAAGTCATGGCTCGTGTGGGCCAAAAAAATCAAGCTATTCATACAGCTAATAATAATGCAAGACTTCTGTTAGATCAGTTAAATACAGTCATCGTATGTAATACATAAAACTATTACAATATAAATATTTTTTCTTTAAGAATCATATAAGTATATACTTCATAATTTACCTTATTTATTCGATATTTAATTTTTCTTGACAAGTCACAATTGGATATATCACCAACTCATCAAGATGTATTGAATGAAGCTGAGCTACCAGGAGAAAAAGAAGGGCTCAGTCAAGCAGGTGTTGCTCTTTTAAAAGCCATAACCGCTCCCTTGCCACCAGGACTTGATAAATTAAGTGCAGTAACTGAGCAAAAGAGGCGTCTTGATAAGCATAGAGCAAAATTCTCTATAATTGTGGCTAGACACTTGAATAATCTTTTTATACATTTGGTAAATATTCTTGAATTCTACATATACTTTTATACATATTGATGGATTGAAAAAGGTATATTATTTTATAGGGTAACGACATTGGAGAAATATCAACGTCGTCAACAGATTTGATTCTTCCAACACATCAAGCAGTTCACCACGAACTTGAGCCATATACTGAGTTAATGCAATTATTAAGAGCATTAGATAATAAGGCTTTTGTACAATTAACCAAAGTTTATACAGATACAATGAGTAAATTATATAAAAGAGATTTAAAGCGTTTTTTCGAAGAAGCAAGAAATAAACTAACTTCTAAACGACTCCAAGGTATAATTATATGTTTTTTTTTTTAATTACAATAATGACATTATTTTTAACAAGATTTGTTTAAAGCAAATACATCAAGATCTAGTGGACAAAAGGCGGAAGATTTATTAAATCCAGCACCTATCTGCTTGTTAAGTGGTGAAGTATGGGCCCCAGTAGGGGATGGGAATCTGTTAGATTCCGTTCTTGATTGTATGCTTTCACAAATGCAACCAGTTTGTCTCGCAGAACAGGCCTTTTGTATCTCATTCCTGCAATTGGACTCCGTACTTTCTCCATCAAAAGTATGTAAATTTTACTTTAAGGATTTATTATAACATATATGAACTAAGTATTCTTTTGAATGTATCAGAGTAGCGAATTGGAAGAAACAGATAATATCAGCAATGGAGCAGCAAGTCCTGGTTCAGTTACCTCCACTGCGAGCAAGAAATTAGAAAGACAAGTAAATGAAGAAGTACGTGCAACAATGGCAGCAATATTTCCATCATTAGAAATTGAACTAAATAATTTTATTGCCTTTTTGGACAAAATTGATAGTTTGTAAGTTTATTCAGAGTCGTTTTGTTTTTTTATAAAATTATCTTACATTATATCTGCTTTTTTACTTGTACATTAATTAATATAATTTTTATAGTTGGTGCATGTATGTCTTGGTACGTTTGTCCCAACATGTAATGTCAGCACAAGATACTGGTTCTTTTTTATCTATGACATTTGCTTCAGCTTTAATTCAAGTTAAAAGATCTTTTGACAAATTTATGCAAACTCAGATGCAGTCGATTTTATCTGACACAAAAGTAAATCGCAGAAACAAATGTGGTATATTGTCGTATGTAGAAAATTTTGAGCAATTTGCAAAAACAGCAGAAAAAATCTTTAAAAATTCAGATCGCAAAGTTGATCTTGAAAAATGGTACACCAAATTAGTAAGTACAATGTTCGAAGCAATTGTTATACATAGTAGAGAACACCACAAAACTCCACCAGAAGTTATTAAAATGGGTAAGACTAAAATTTTACATTTGTTTCTTTTTTTATTCATATAGCTAAGTATAATGTGTAAATTACATTGCAGAAAATTTTCATCATTTATATGATCTTCTGTCACAATTAAAAATATCTGTACTTGATCATGAGCGTAAGGAAGCTAAACAAAAATACCATGACGCTCTGCGGGCATATGTTACACAATATTTTGGAAGACCCCTTGAGAAGCTTAATGTTTGTTCATTAAAAATTTCAAATTATTTTCAGTATATGATTAGTAATATGATTTCTAGATAATAAAAATATTTATTCTGCCAACAGCTATTTTTTGAAGGTGTGCAAGCCAAAGTTGGTGCTGGAGTTAAAGAATCTGAAGTTAGTTATCAAATGGCTTTTAGTAAACAAGAACTTAGGCGTGTTGTAAAGGAATACCCAGCCCGAGAAGTTAAAAAGGGTTTGGAAAATTTGTATAGAAAAGTTGAAAAACATCTGTGTGAAGAAGAAAATTTATTACAAGTAAATGAAAAATTTAATATCGTGTTATCATATACTATTATTATCTATTACATATAACATCATTATAGGTTGTCTGGCGTGAAATGCAAGGTGAATTCATTGCACAATATATATACATAGAGGAATTGATACAACGATGTTATCCTGACAGTATGGTAACTCTCGAATTTACCATACAAGATATATTAGAATTTTTCTCCGAGATAGCTCGATCTCACTGAAAAACTTAATAAACCAAAATTGTAAAGTGAATAAAATTTTGTAATTCATATTAGTATTTAGATTAAAGTAATAAAACAATAAAGTAATATAATTTCCTATAAACAAAATGAAAATAAAATTTATTGCTCCATGAAATAAATTAAAGAGGAAGTTACTAAAAGTTATTTTTCTATCATCCTAAGGGGTTCTTATATCGGGTCTCTATCAGGAAATTGTGTCAAAGTAAAGAATTACTACAGCAAGTTGCCTATCTGCTAGAGATTTAATAGCTTGCTAATCATAGAACTCTCTGTGTAATACTTTGGCTGATTGAGTAGTCTGCATCTCATGCCATGTCCAATTTTTAAAAATTAAAAAAAATCATGTTCACAATATTATTAAAATATTTTTGAGATGTGACTAAAAATTGTTCCCTTTTTATGTGATACGTACAAAACCAAATTAAAAATAATATTATAAATCATATTTATTGTGAATGAAGTATTATATTATTCATTAAAATTGAATAATTACAAGTTACAGTATTCATTATGTTCTACAACATTTCGTACATACATCTACTGTATTTGAAAAATAATATAAATTATTGTTTTGCAATTGGTGCGTTGTAATTCAGCCAGAGCCATCCAGTGGATCTACCCTAAAAGTTTAAATATTTTTATAAATTTATATTTTCATAAAACATAGATAAATGATGATATTATATTAATACATACTACTGCAATAGTACCAATGAGTGCAATAGTACTAGCAATTAATTGCATGTTATATTTCTTCTGATTTTTCTCATATGCTGTCTTCCAACAACCTTGAGGTACCGGTAATTCATCCATGTGTGGTGGTCTTACATCATGAGGAATGTTCATTGACCGAGTACCTTTTACATTTCAATAATTATTTTTTTACTTTTATAACTAATACCAAAGACAAAGATTTTTAAATGTATTAATATAGAAATTCATTATTAAGAAATAATGGAATAAAATAAGAGAAAATAAGAGAAGTAATCAGGCAGGCAAGAGAAGTAGTAAATGAAAATAGGGGAAATTGGAAAGAGCTATTGATAGAGGGAGTAAAAGCAGAACTAGTTCTGTATATCAAGGAAGTCAATAGAAAGGCGCGATTAGAATTGGAAAAAGAGAGGAAGAAGGATGAGCAAGAATGAAGGAGGTAGTAGTTGTGCAATAAGGAAGATTAATGTGAAGTATATTTATATGGTTAACAGCGATGAACGTATTTATATGTAAACAGCCACATGTACTTAGTTCCTTAAGCAGTAATGCAAGAAGTGTATTTAATAAATAAATAAATATAGAAATTCATTAAATTTAAGTTTGTTTTCTATGTATTACATTGAACAATTAATCATATTAACTTTTTCTCAAAAAAATATTTCAAAAATAATTTAACTCCAATTTAAAAGTAAGTACAATGAAAAGCAACTTTAACAAAAAATATATTAACATCTCTTATTTTTGGAGATATTATGATACATATTACATATATTAAATGTATAAATTATACTTGAACAATTATTAAACATTTTCAAAATATGACAAAAGGAACAGTTACCGATATTATGTAAGGGTTTTAAAATGAAAAGTATCTTCAGTATGATGATATTGCAGAATATAATATTTACTGTCGTACCTGAACGAGTAATTTGACTAACAGGCCTCAAAAGATGTCGAAACATGTTGGAAACCTTCCTCAACTTCAAGAGGATCACAGTTTTCGAAAATCTGAGCAGACGATGGAATGGATGGAATACTCGATGTTCAATATCAATCTACTAACCTCAGCACACGAATCGTTAGATACATAGAAAGGAAAATCAATTGTCTAAAATATTCTCCTGTACATCTTGTGAGTCCATGGTGTACTACATCATGTGCAAACAATCGATAGAACGCAGCACATCTTGGTCGCTCGCGTTTCAAATTTGAATTCCCACAATTCTTTATCCATTGTTCCGTAACTCGAATTTGTCAATTTGTCAACTAATCCATTCGTGAACTAGTATTTTAGACTTTCATGAGAGAGTCTCCAGTGATTCGCTACTCATCAGTAGAAAACTGTCTCGCAAATTTATTAAATAATTCTTGTAAAATATAACAATGTCTCAATCAGTATTGAAAAATGTTATTACTACCGCCAAGGCTAATGTTATTATAATTCGCCATGGCCTAAAAAGCTTATAAATTTATTAACGTTGTAAATATACCCATCGGTAAGGAAAAAATGTATAAAAGTATTGCTATATACGTACCATCACTAATTACATAATTAATAGAAATGATTGTTCAACCGCCCATAAAAATAATTACACTATATTGTATTTCTGTACATGTTTCATAAATACTATTTCCACTATTTAAATATTCGCGCCGTATACGCTTATTTTATTCAAATAATATTCAGCACTCGTAGTAAAAATGAAATATACAGGATGTTCGTTTCTTGCTAATTTTGTTTCGTGCCTATTTTTCGTAAACTATCGGTGACGTTGAACATGACACTAAAATGGTAAAGATACGTGTAGTTCACTCGTATGGTAATTAGTTTCCACGGTCGACAAAATAAGAAGCTCGTATATGGATCGTCGGTAATGGAAAAGTCTAGTTCGGTCGTAATGGCGCCAGCATAGGGGCACCGTTAGTTAACGGCCGAATTACTACGCCGACGGTGGCGCATGAGTCGTTTACGCAGCGAATGGTCAGTACACAGTGAAAATGGCGCCGCTTGAGTGAAGGTGGGTGATTCTGTGCGTGCGTGTGCCCGGAAAGTGCGAGTTTTCGGAAATGTGGCAGGATTTGGACGGTCTAGGTGGTGCGGGAGTGAATTCCGGTGCTCACCAGGTGGACCAGTTCTGCGCAACGGGTAAGAGCATTGTCAAACTATCCATTTAAACAGATACCATCCCCAACGTATACAGCTCTCCTGGCCAAAGTCTGGGTTCTCCCTGTCAGAGCGCACGCGCTCTTTCTCCTTTTCTATTGTACACACGCCGTAAACAAAACGAAGTCACCTTTCTCCCGTCGAGAATTGGACGATCCCGTCGAATATCCGTTCTCTCTCATCTACTATCCCGTACATGAAAACACTGAAACGCTAACTTTGATTATCTCTCGAGTACCCTACGCGTTTTTCGACCCGCATCTGTCAACGGTAAAAGACGCAGCTTCTTGCTGGATCAGGCACCGAGATTCGTACAGTGATACCAACGATGTTTTCGTTGTCGTTCCTCCGCATCCGATGATCAATATTATATAAGATGTACAGTGAAAAAAGGGAAGCGTTCGTCGTAAGCCGTATGCTCGCGATCGGGACGAAGATTATCTTGTCTGTTTACATTCGCGCGTCTTGAAACAAAATATCACTGTGAATCACACGGTTGCGCAAAACGTAGAGGTTAGCAGTGGCTCTAACGAGCTACGATCGGTTTCATTTATGAAACACGAGAGCGATACTAGATTCACGGCTCGTGATGCACTGCCTGTGTTTACGTTCGTAGCTTTCGACTTCCAAATAGAGGTGCGAACAGGTGTAGTTAGATAAAACTACGCATATTTACCAAACGAACTTGTTATTTGTCTAGATGGAGTTACAGTTCGCACCCGAAATTCAAATATAAGCAGGACTCCCACGAGTTCGTGCTTTCGGTAGCAGTACTTTTAAACAGTTTTTCTATTCGCAAAAACATAACTGAACATTTGAAAGTGTGAGCCGACGTGACAGGGTATAAGAAACAGGAATCCTTAACATTAGGAATTGCTTACTTCTAGAAGTGTACCCGATAGCTTACATAAGGGTTGAAGAAATTCGCAAACGGTGAAGCTAGGTCGGAGGGGAGATTATAGTTCGCGTATTTAAATTTCTATATGGGTGTTCGAGTAACGGTAATGCGATTTAAATCCATAGCGAGCCCTTGACGATCGGCGAAGCACGGCTATCGACCCCGTTACGTTCCTCGGCGGCGAAGCAACAGTTTCTAATTGTTCCGCTGTGGCACGTAACCTAGCCTAATCCGAGGAGCCGACTTTCCGCTGCGCCGCATGCGAGAAGGAAGAGAGGTTAGCGTACCCGTTCAAGTTACATAACCTCGCACGGAGGTCGAGACCGGGGATGATCATACGGTACTACCGTCACGACGTAGCGCAGGTGGCAGAACGCGTTATGAATGGCGTATGAAACGTGTATACACATGGGAGCGATCATTTCCTCTCTCGTTACCATCCCCTCCCCTATGCTATACCCGCGTTTCCATGTTTACGCTTGGCCAAGTGCCGACCAGATAATGCGACGGCAGTCATTATCTCGCGGACGATGCGCTTATCGCCGCCGTATTGTCGATCGATGTCGATACGATTCAGGCACAGGTTAGTCTTTCGGTAGAGGAATTCTTCAGTTTACTTAATTCCTGTGGTACTACCTGGAATTTTCTACGTACTATCTCCTGTACTTCACTGTTCTCGGAACGTTGTCTCAATTCGAGTATTTATTGGATAGATCAGATTGCTGTGAAATCATTTTTATAAATCGAGTATTATTACAAAAAATCTCTATTCGGACATTATTAAAACTATTCTTTAACACTAAACCTACCTTACGCGGTCAAATGACCGTTTTTGAAATTTTAGAATTTCTTGTATACAACGTTATACTGTATCACCATGTAGCTTATTGACTTTTCCTATAATATACAGAGGCCTTCGTTCACGGCCTCAATAGCAAATTGCACGAGTCATAAATTTGGGATTTCAAAAAGGCTCTGCGAACTGAGGCCCGGTGACCGGCCGTACCACGTGCCGAACAGGCCCGAAGGAAATCTCTTTACAATAGTCATAAAACTAATAATTGCAGCCAAAACCGGCAAGGGAAAGGTCGCAATAAAATTCGTAAGAAATTTTTATTTCAATTGGCAGAAGAGCTTGGGACCGAATATCAGAAGGAGACACAGCTAAGCAAAGAATGTTCATCGAAAACAATAATAAAAGCAGCTACAGATTCTTCTGGACGGAAATCTTGTCAAATAAGATATTGTAAAAAAATGTGAAATACAAAATGCTGTAATTTGTAAAAAAAGTGCTGAAAATGCATAAAGGTAAACAAAAGTTTCTAAATAGAAAAACGGGGAGCGGGTTTTTATTGTAGCACCAGAAAAATATTTTGTTTACTGTCCAATTGACTAAAATCTCTTTCTATATTAAGATACATATGTTTTTTTGAAGCGGTCATTTGACCGCACATGGTAGGATTAGGTATACATGAAATGTCGGTAGGTTTAGTGTTAAATACTTTGTTATGACTGGAGTGCCGATTTAACGTATTCATGACGATGAATAGTAGTACATAGATGAAACGCAACATTGTAAAGATGATAAAAGACTAAATCTACCGAGCATTAAAAGTGATTGCCGCGTGTTGCTTTATAAGAATGACAAAACTGAATATACATAGTTAAACTTTGCGACAGTTTTTACTATAATGTATGCTTGAATTAATAAGTTTCATGAATCTTTCCCATAAGAGTCTTCACAATTTCAATCATTTTAATTTAAAAAAATTTGAAAGCGATCACTTTGACCAGTACGATTGGTTCAGTGTTAATGTTATTGTTACGCTAATTTTGATTTATTAAAACTGTTAAAAGAGATTGGATAAAAATCTAGTCTATTTATGATGCTGTAATGTGAGCAGAAATTTAAATCTACAATTGATCATGAAAAAGTAACAACGAAACCTCTAGAGATGCTATTTAGAAAACAGTTAGTTCAATAACGATTCAATGGATTTTTGTATAACAAAGTGTACTGTAATACTTAATACTAACTACAGTACTGGAATACTGTAGCAGATGCAAAAGATAATTTTTCTTATTTGTTTGAATAGTTCACAATTGCAATGATAAGAGTCAATTCTATAATAATACTGACAGTGGCTTGTGGGTCAAAATTACCTGTCATTCAAATGGCAAGGGTTAATGTGCTAGCCAGGGTTGCCAAGTATTCGGTTCCTGGTTTATTATTGCAGTCACAGTGTACTCACCATGCGAACGTAGAAAACACACTAATATGAATAACGAAAACAACATTTATCGAATGCAATTATAAAACATAACATAATTAAACTGTAAATATATCTTCGAATTCTCGATATCGATTCCTTCGACGGGTTACCCTCAGTGACGCAATCTAACGACTTCTTTTTATAGACATCCGATGAGTAAATTATTAATAAAAATGATTTGAATGAGAAGGGTCTGTTGGAGAGTTTGATAGATAGCGATCTCGATTAAATTACCCGAAATCGTACACAGGCTTCTTGGAATGAATAATTTATGAAGCGCAGTCTGTATCTGGCACTGAACAACGTCTGCAGAAATCGGTTCAAGGTGTTTATAATGAAACCTGCTTGTTCGCCACTTGTTCCCCTTCGGTGTCTAATCCCATTCGCGTTTATTCGGCGCGTCTACCACGACCCCAGCCTTAATTCGAAAGGCCTATTTTTAGATCTTTCGCTAAATTGCTCCTAATGAGGTCCCATCCTCCGCTCTCGGCTCTTGTCGAGAATGCACTATTGTGTTCGAACGGTCTCTCGAGCGGTGTCGGTCCTCGATCGATACAAGTTCACGATCAATTATCGGTGATCGAACCACGGTGTTTCCTCGTATCGATTTGCTGTGAAAAATGGCCGAACCGTAAGTTATCATTGACCGTCGCTCTCGCAACCTTCGGATTCCTCCTCGATGATCACTTTCCCTGCTACGAGGTTCGAGCTATCGACTCATCCAAGACGTATCGTTGCGAACTCGCAGACTTTATTCACTGTGCGAACCCAGGTATTAGGTCATTAACTATAAAATGCATAAATTTGATACTAAAATTATAATGTATGCGTTTCATAAATAATAACCTAACATGATAGCAATGATAATTTAACGCACCAAGGCACAGTGATCTGGGAATTCGCTTTCTGTGGCTTAAATTATTTTAGCGATGTTTAAAGGTCTAAGTGTTATAGTATAGTATAGTTGAATTTGTCTCGACACCAGCTAGAATATTATTCAGTCAATAATATGTATTAATAATATTTCAAACACCGAGGAGGCCAGTATTTTTTATAAAAATCTTTTTTTGCTGCTTCTTATATTTCGATATGTAGAAAACTGAATACTGACTGATTTTTGTTAGGAACATTTTGTTGCCAGATCATCGGAAATGTCTGAAAAATCGTGACTTGTTTTAGAATTTGATAAAAGCATTCAATTTGCAACAATAAGAGTCCAAAACATAAAATAACGTCCAACGTCTACTTACAAAAATAAATTTTTATATAAAAAAAGTCCTATATTAAACATTCCGAAATATTCTCTTATAAGTCTTGTTAAAGTTCAAATTGTTGAAAACCTAATATTCTTATTACATGGGTTAAACAATTATTTTGGATACGAATAATTAAAATAATTAATTTTAATTTCATAGTTTTACTTTCATAACGCTGTATTTAATCATATGGTCATGTGAGGCTATTAATATTCTGGATTTAAAGTATCAAGGTGTCGTCGGTACGTAGGAAATCAAATTTTGTTTCAATATGAAAGTTGAGAAATTGAATTTTGGACACAAATTATTATTTCCCAGACCACCGTGCAAGAGGCCTTAATTTCGATTCCCTGCGGTATTAACGGTAGTTTTCCTATTGTATCGACGAAAGCCCTGTCTGTTCGCAGAATTGACGCCCGAAGAGCAGAAGATCTTGATCGACATAAGGCGGAAGAAGACGGAGCTGCTGCTAGCGATACAAGTGAGTCAATTGCCCTATTTCACCAAACCGTTTTATCCACGACCCCGTTTCCCGGCTCGGATACGAGCTTGTCGTGAGAAAACATTTCCCGCGGTTTTATCGAGTGCTGGATGTCGATATTCCGTATTCCGTATGCATTGCTCTCTTACGAACTTTATAATCGACTTCGATAGAAATTTCCATTCGGCCCGTTGAAAACTCCTGGCGAGAACACTGTCCCCTCTTGCATCTTCTTCATCCGTTCGCTGCTCTCTGCACGACTTCTCGTCTCGATGAAATAACATTGCCACCGATTTCGAATAAACCACGTGATTCGATACAAATTCGCGAACTCGGTGCACTATTTATCACTTGTACAGAATTCTTATGCATTGGGAAAGTTGACAAAGAGTCAAACAAAAGTTTCCTGTTTTCTTCTAAATAAACTTTATAAACGAAAAATACCCATATTTCGTTAGTAATGATCAATAGCTTGTAGATTGTATGTACTTATGGGAAATCAGTAGCTTCTTTATTGCTGTTTCTTGAAATCGATTTGGTATATTTTTATTTTGCACAAAGTCTTGTTTTATTTTATAATTATTTCAAATAATTAGGCAGTTAAATTTAATGTTTGGGACCGGTTCACACCTTTTTGTCTTAAACAAGTCGTTGATGAAGATTTCATAAAATAAAGTCTTTTGGCCAATTTGAAAGAAAGAATCATTTTATCTCAAATGAATTGATGTTATTCTTATTTTCAAATAGCGGTCTGAATTAAATTATTAACACTAGATTGCCGGAAGAAGTCATTTTGACTGCTTTTCAATTTCGATTAGAAAAACAATTATGTATATGATGACACAGCTTCTTAAAATTTTGTGACTTTTTGTATAACATATACATGCGTCTATTAATAATTTTAGTTGCCTCCCCCCTCCTTCATTTCCGATATTTATATATGTGGTATACCTACATTGCCCAAAAGCAGTCATTTTGACTGCTTGGGAAATTTTAACCAGTTCGGCTCTGGATTGGAATAACAGTTGTTACGTCCTACTCCACCACGTCTCAAGTAGAATTATTACTATTATTATTAATACTACTGCATCACCATATAAATAAAAAATTTAAAACTGAGTTATTTATGGTCAGCAAAGTGGGGTCCCGAATTTTTTAGAAGAACTATATTCAGAGATAAATTCAAGCAAATCCTACGATTTATTCGTTTTGACAGCAGAACCGAAAGAAGTAGACGCCTCCAAACAAATAAATTTGCCTTGGTTTCGGAAATATGGGACAAATTCATTGAAAATAGTCAAGCTGGTATATAAATCAGAATATTGCGTCCCTATAGTATATAAAAACAAACCGAATAAAAGAGTAGCTGTTCTAAGTACTAGGCATAAGTTTGTGAAAATTGATAAAAATAATAAAAAATGTTACCGGACACTATTCAATTTTATAACAAAACAAAATTTGGAGTTGATATGACGGATCAAATGGCCAGAAAATACATAGTAAAATCTAGTTCTCGTAGATGGCTCCTCCAAATATTTTTCAATATTTTAGATATGGCTGCGATAAATGCTTGAATCCTTTACAAAGAAACGACAGGAATACAAATACAACGAAAACAGTTCTTGTTTCAATTAGCAGAACAGCTTTCCGCCGATTACACAGCTGCAAGACAGAAAAATTCATCAGAACATGAAGACTCAGAAAGATCAACTGTAACATTATCAAATACAACATATCCTAATAACGACTTTGCCACAATAATAAAACAAATAATATATGTGACAAATGTCAAAAGTATGTTTGCGGAAGATGTACACATAAAAAGATTTCCACTTTCATTTGCTTGAAATGTACAAATAATTTTTACAAATAAATTTTTTTTATTTTTAATACTTACTAATAACTTGTATGACTGTAAATAATATAAAAAATATTAAAAATTGATTTTAAACAAATTTCTTTACACATTAGTTACTCTTTCACAACGCAGTCATTTTGACTGCTTTTGGGCAATATAGGTATATACTAAGTTTCAGTCTTTCTAGTGTTAATAAATTATTATAAGAGTTCTATATCTTTCGGTACTTTTCTTCACTATTATCTATAAAAATGAAAGTTCGCCTAAACATCCGTTGAATGCAAACCGTTCTCGATAAGAACATTTCTTATTGTGCTATCGGTGATTATAACGTCGCGAAGTCAGAACAAGCCGCCAGTTTCTCAGCACGCCCTCGTTATCGTCGCAAGCGGCGAATGATCTCACTCATCAGTTTGGTCTAACGAAGTGAGTGACTCACGCTTACTAAGCCCTCGATTCGGATAGATTTCTTCTTGTATTCGTGATAAGGCGGCGATAAGCCTGTCGCCGAATATCGAAAACGACGCGGGCAATGTGCACTTCCGGTGGGAATGGCCATCCTACAGTTTTCCAGACCCTCGTGCAGGTGTCCAAAGCACGCTGGCCTTTCCGTCAGAGAGAACAGCTGGTTTTCTGTCCATGGGAATTTTTAAGAAGCAACGGATCGTATGGCAGTTTTTCTATGGGATACACCCCTACAATTCTCGAAAATGGTCACGTTGACCGTTCAATGGGAAAACGCGGATCGAGACTGGCAACTGATTATGACTCAGAGAATCGGTTGAATAGCCTAAGTTGAGTCATTAATTATTTCTGAAGGTCTTTATTGTAGTCGCGCTGAGACATCTTCTAAGGAGGACTCATCTTAATGCTGCTAGACAATAGCTATTGGAGGACGCTTTTAACATGATAATAGATACTGGATATGAAAGAAAATCTGTTTGTTGTCTGCAGTAATATCGTGACCAAACATACAGTGAAAAAAAACTGGATAACGTCCGACGTCCACTTTCTAAACACTAGGACGGCGCTGTCGAAGACCTAGAAAATTTCACAAATTAAGTATTTTATTCGATTCAATTAAAATTGCAAAGAAAAGTTATATGACATCAATTACTTCTTTAATATTCTTATCTCTTGCGAATTTGATCAAAATTAAGAAGTTGTAATGGATTAGCGTAGATAAGATAAATTTCACATTGTTCTATCACCCACATATGGGCGACGCGGTAGTCAAAGAGTTAACAACGTAATTACAATACACTTTTTCAACAGTGCAACTATGATATATTTTATAAATAATGTAAATAGAAAAAATTAACAAAACTGTGCGCTTTTTACAGTACTTTATAATACTTTTACAATTTTTGCAATACTTTTCGCGAAGTTATGTGTACGTGACTCCGGCCGTCAAAGTGTTACTCGATGAAAATGACACAATCCGGTCAGCTAGTACGTTGGGAAATGGACGATTAAATTTTGAAACTGCCGCAGAAATGACTGTTTACGAACTCATAAAGGATCTTCGTCGTCCGAGGGTTGATTTGTGGATACTGTGGATTGTGGATCAAGGCCCTAATCCACTTCGCGTACCATTAATCTTCATCGATAAAAATGGCACAACCTGTGGTCGACCAATACATTGGAGAATGGGCGATTAAACACTGGAACGGCCTCAGAAATTGCTGTTTACGGCCTCGGAGAGGAGCTCCGAGGGTGAAAGAGGGAGCAAAACAGTGAACAGCACACGCGATCTTTCCATGAACGCGGCGAAACGAACCGAAACGAGACAAGAACGCAAAACGTCTCCCGCCCAAGAAGTCACCGATCCCCCTTCCCCAACAAGCGCGCCTTTAATGACAGAGGTAATTTGTGTCGCGGCGAGGCAGCGTCGTCGTTTCAGAAGCCGGTCGCGCGTCTCCTTGTCCAGTTTATCATTCGTTTTGTCCCGTCGGTGACCATTGTGCTTTTCTCCTTTTAAATCCACTCGCGCGGAGAGAGAGGAGAGGTCCAACCTGCTGTTGTCGGGACCAGCGTGTTCTCATTCCGATCTTTCCGAGGAGATAGGGGTTCCGAAGGGAGCCCGTGACCATAACCGCAGACGAGAGTCTCGGGTAAAGACTGGTCAGGTGCTTTTTTTCCATCCCCCGGGTCCATCTATGGAAAGAGGATCTCGGCATCGAGCTTAGACCTCGCGATATCGCTTCCCAAGACCGCACCTCGCAGCCTGCGCGCTGTTGTTGCAGCTACTCGGACTCTCTTGTTCGCGAGAATCTTTCACTTTTCAGCGTTGTCCGGTTTGTCCTCGGCTTATGGGACTTTTGTTCGCTTCGAATGGAGCATCGTTGTTGCACGTTCCTCTGAAAACGATACCGGTCGATGTCTACTTTGTCCTTGTTGCTAAGGCCATCATCGGTGGACTTTGGATTTTATGCATTTATTAATGACGAGACGACGATATTTATTTAGATCTTTCGCCATTTTTGTTATAACGTATGTTTGGATTGAGAAATTTATTCGATTATTTTCTATATAAAGGTTTTAGAATTTTAGCAACGTCGAAACAAAACCGGTAATTTTTACCGACTCTGTAGGTGACGATGTTTAAAATATTGCTACATTCTCCTCAATTTAGGCAAATGATTAAAACAAGAAATACATTTTTATTTCGTTTCTGTGTT
This sequence comes from Augochlorella aurata, assembly GCA_028455555.1. Lineage (NCBI taxonomy): Eukaryota > Metazoa > Arthropoda > Insecta > Hymenoptera > Halictidae > Augochlorella > Augochlorella aurata. Next base: position 9,410,392 of record CM052161.1, on the reverse strand, counting down.
TTACAATTGAGTCAGACAATTCTCATTTTTTATAAAGCTCCGCAGTTTACTAATCAAGCAGTACATATTTCACTTTACATTTTGCTATGCTGTATAGTAATCTAGAAAGTTATCTATGTTCAATCTTTAGAGAATATATTCTCTTTGGAGAATAATTTTACAGTTCTTTTGCTCGATATGATAATTAACATTCTGACGGCAGCCATTTTCATCATTATACAATTGACGATGTTTGTGACCATATTTATTGTTTAAGTTTTCGAGACCTATTTGTTGTTCTTCGTTTAATTGCGATTTATTTAATTTAATTATAGAGAATTGGATCAAAAGAATGACGAACACTGGATCCAAAGAACAAGGCCACGATAGACTGTAAATAAAAAGAAAGATGTCAGTCTAATTCTAGCTAAACGATCTATTGATATTTTATTCTTAGCTCGTACTTAAAATAATAAAAAGATGGATGATTGCACTTTTACTAGAAAATTCAGTAGAAATACCAGCTTGGGGACACTCCGTGACCCCAGTATACCAGTTAAGGGTTAAGCAATTTCTGAGAGCATCTTTGTACGAATCCATTCATGCGCACTTCTATTTTAACTCTAAAACAAAGACATATTTTCCGAGCTATAGCATTTCTATTTCGTATGACTTCTTTGATTTTCTGCATATAGCATTGAATCGAGTTGGTCATGCAATACGTTTTTAGAAATTTGTTCAATATAGTATAGAAATAAATATATATATATATATAGTATAAAATAAATATTGTTGATCTTGCAAGCACCATAATTAGCAAGTAGTTTTATGTCCCCTGAGAAGGGAAATCCGATTGCAAAGAATCGACGATGTAAAAAGTCTTTTGAAAAATCGTGTAGCCATCTTTAGCGGCTATTCGTTCGTAAAATTTCACGAGTAATTCGCGAAGCGTTGGTAATAATGAACAGTTGAGAGACGGAGAGACACAGGTAGCAATTCTGATCGGAAAAAGACTCGGAGGCGAAGCAATGGTGTCTCGGCTTTATCTCTCACGTTGCTCTGTCGTAAAAACTGCTCACGTGGATGATAAACGGGGAACGTTTCCACGAAGGTTAGGATCTGTATAAGATACGGGTTGTCGGATCTATTTCCGTGTGAAGTTCAAAAACCCGCGAGGACAAATAAAAATGTTCGAGGTAACTTTGCTCGATGCTCGCTGCAGCTTTTTGCGAGTCGAAAGGCTTTGTTGCTTAAATAATTCCTACAGTGAAAGAAAATTGAATTTTTCGTAGATAATAGGTCGAAATGAATCGGTGTTGTAATTGCAAAGGAAACGACAGCTTATGTAATTATCAGCATAAGAGTCGGCTTAAGGATCAGGAAAAAAGGAGATAATACAAACAAATAGGAATAGATAAGATTAGTCCATCTTCTTTCAGATACTAACGGATTCAGTCACCGTTCGATCCAGTCTAGACTTTAGTAATTCGTCGAATGAGATATCGCTACGGTTATATGAATACTCGGTTCGGCTTTGCGTTGGTGGTTCTCGTGGGGTGAAAAATGAATCTGCGGGAGAGGTTGCGCAAGGACAATAGACTGGATACTAACAATAGAGCTTTTTGAAAGGAGGATACTAAATAAAAGTGCAATCCCCCCTGGTGCTCATGAATTAAAAGTGCTTCGTCGAAACAAATGGCATTTACGCAGCACCGTGGGATCGCGGACAAACGAGAAAAAATTATATCTTCCGGAACGGCATTAAAGCTAACGCTGCAGCCGTTGTGTCTCCAGGATTAAAAATTTTTATCCTACACGGACCGTTTTAGAAAATTACCAACGCAGAGTAAGGATGTCTACTGTAATCTGCAGCGGTAGCTAGGCTGTTTTAGAGATTATAAGCGGTCATTAGATGCAAGTGGTCCTTGCATTCAAATTTATGACAGAGGTAGGACAAAAGTGAAATTTTATTAAAACTTTTTAATGGGTCCTTTTAAAAACAAATACTATCCGTGTCTGGTAGATATAAAGCAGTTCAAGCAGTTCAAAATATTGTTCGAGTATTGTGCAAAAAAAATAATTTCAACAATGTTCCATTCTGCAACGGAATTTTATTTCTCTATTTTTTTATTTCCTCTTAAAAAAAAAAAGGTTTCTCCAATTTGATCAGTTTATTTCTTTAGTACCTGTCTCGCATAGCGGCCCCTCGCTCGGGTTCTTCCCGCTACCTGCGTCACTGTGCGACACGGTCCTTCTGACTTCCCTTTCTACCTTACTGTCAACCAATCCGCGTTCAAGATTTTTCTCGGAGAAAATTATAAAAAGGGCAGAAAACTTCACAAGCTTTACCTTCAGTTTTAATGTTTTCTCTTTCCTCCTTCAAAACCCATCCCCGCCCCCTCCGTGTTTGTCTTTTCTCTTCCTCGTTTCTCATGAAGTTTTTTGCAAATTTTCTTCATTAACACTTATCATCTTCACAGATTTTTACTTCAAGTCGTTAACAACATATACTTCCCTCTCCCGGTGAGCCGGTAATTTCTGGCAGGATGGGGGGACCCTACCTCCCTTCATAGAAATAAGCCTCCAATGGCAGTATCTATTCAGTAGTTGTTCATCTTTAATTAGATGGACGGCGATAGCAATCTATACTGTCATAACATAACCTTCACATAACCTTAGACCATCGAATTTAATCTATTTTTTACATGGTGCTTCAAGTTCAGCTTTCAAGGTCAAGACTCGCAACAAAATCGATCAATTACTATATTCCTGCAGTTCGGACTTTGTGATCACTGTAGTAAATATATTCTGTAAATATATTCTTTATTGAACGAAAACAGTTGTTCATCTTTAATTAGATGGACGGCGATATCTATTATGTCGACATAATCGACATAATCTATTATGTCGCTCAGCGTAATCGGCCTTACATCCCGAGAAATAATTTGATATCGCGGAGTATCGGTATCGGGTGCAAGTACTAATAGGTAACTTCACATGTAAAAGTTGCAATAAATCACGTAACATGGAAATACTATAGGTCAGAAAACATGTCTCGGATTTCGAATTAAAATAGTTCAAATACTTCAAGTGCGAAGGGTAATCATTTTAATACAAAATTTTAACTCATCCTCTAGCTTCAACTTGAAGTAGAAAGGGTTAATTGAAGATTGTATGACATGAGTGAATCAACATGAAATCCTATTTTTCTGTTAACGATATTGAGCCGTTGCATATATTAAATACAGATTTTCTTTCTTTTCAAGGAGATTAGCAACGATAAGGAAGTTCTTCAAGTTCAAAGAATCCACAGGAGGAATTATATCGCCATTCTGATCTTCGTAAAACATTCTAATGTAGGTATTTGGTTGTAGGTATTTATTAAAGTTCAGTTGTCTGTAGAGATCAGTTTCAATTTCGATAAAAGGACACTGGACATCCCGAGCCACTAATTTGCGAGCGTGAGACTGGCATGCTACGGAATCACACAAAACTAGGTACCGTTAAACGCTCCAGTGTCACGGCCGGCAGGTAATATCGCACACCTGTATTAAAGGCCGGACATTTGTCGGACGTAAAAAGCCTGAGAAACGTCCGCTTGTTTGCGGTGGTTACTTAAGGTTACGCGTTAAAGGGAAAGGATACGTTGGCGCGTCTCGGATTACTTCGCGTCTCTCTCTCTCTCTCTCTCTCCCTCCCGCTGTCGGTAACAATGGTACTTTTGCGCGTTTCCTGGCAAGGAAACCGTTACTATACGAGGGAGGAAGATACACAACAATGCGGAAAATTAACTAGACGTTAAAGTGCATCGTCAGGGAAACTCATTAAGAAGGGATACACGCCCTTCCGTCTTTAATGGGGACGTAAAGTGAACGCGAACGACCTTCGAAACCGTTCCCACGCATTTCTACGGTCCTCTCGTTAGTCTGCTCGCTCTATTCCTGGTGGTAATTGCAAGTTTCTTCGTTACCGTCGCTCTATAGCAGCACCAGATGGCACTATGGCGCGGTTCTTTAGAATTTCTTGATACAGTAATTTTTTAACTTACATTAATTGATTTGTTGTTATCGGATTGCAGGGTTTGTGTTTTTGCAACTAAACTGGCCGTGTAAAACGTAAAACAATGGAAACTTTAGAAAAATTAAAATTTGCAATTATTTTATTTTATGAAAATTCTTTTCATTGGAGATCAATCTTTAATTAACTCTTGTTTGTTTGGGCGTTAGTTCAGAAAATGTTGGTTTTTTGAGAAGATCCACGTTTTATTGAGAGTTGTTTAAAAATAGAAAACATTTAATTTACAGGAAATTGAATTTCTTTTTTAATTTTCGTATCTAATTATTTTCGATTTGAGAATAAAAGAATCTTTATAAAAGAATATTAATAAAAAGGATACGCATTGGAAGAAGTAATTGGTAATGCAGAAGGTATATACAGTTGATAATATAGAAATTCTTCTTTTCAATTTCTAATTTATAGCATAGATCTATTTGAAACGATTTATGAAGCGAAAACGAGTGAATCTAGTAATACTATTTTCAACATTATTGTCATTCTTTTTTAAATAAATTTCACTGTGATCTAGCAGCTCTCTACTTTATCTGTCGAATGAAAGTCGACGAAAGCGTCGTACGAGGGCACTGCATACTCGTTTCCAATAAAAAAACGCTTTCTAATTTATCATTACAAATGAGGCTCACTAACAACGTGCCCTTGAATAAGGTCATTGAATCCAGCCAGGTCGCCGAAAGGTCTCGTTGATTAACGAATAATTGTTTATACGCTTAACGGAACTTATCTGCGGAGTATTCCATTTGATGGGGGAAAATTGGATTATTCCTGGAATATCTTCCTTCATTTGCGCATTCACGTACACCGACATGTTGAAACTACGCATAAAAATTGTTTTGATTTCGCCAGTAACTACGCCAGCCGACTAACAGCTTACGTGTCAGAAATCAACTTTTAATGACTAACACGTTCCTTATCTGCCTTAAAAAATTCCAGGATGTTTCTTTGATAACACATTTCCGTGGTGGTTGATGATAGGGTTCCACGTTTCCAGATTCCTGATTGCTTTAGTCCTTCGCAGGGCATTGAAAGTATAATTCTCCATTATCTTTGAAAAATAATAGATAGAAGATGATAGCTTGAAATGTAGCTGGCAGTTCGTATCAAGCGACTCATATCCTGTTAGCAATCGTATCGCAGCCTTCATTAAGCATTATAGCACGTACTAAATATTACAGCATTTACTAAATATTATAGCATTCATTAAGTACTATAGCATTTAATTAAAACGAGGAATTAAAATAGCGACATGATGTCCATGAGTCCTAGGTCCTCTCGCATTTAGCTAAAAATTTATTTAATTACTGTCCCAGCTGCTCGAATTTGTTTTTAGGTGTAAACATAATTCTTTACGGACTAATAGCATAGTTTTCGACTGCCAAAAATTTTTCACAGATCATGGGCACGAACAGCTCGTGGCGCATAAAATGTCCCTGAACCCGAGCACGGCGTGGCAATTGCACGATCATGGCGCCACTTTATCGCAGGCATAGCCCACGGACTTATGGTATTTCTCCCATAGTTGCGTTAATAGATCGCCAACTATAGCGGCGGCTGATTGATGCCAATGACTCATTCCCGACCGTTGTTCGCCAGTGTCGCTAACTCTCGGGGACACTTTTCATAAAGAGCTTAATACGCTAAAGCTGTTGACCTTAGACGTTAATGGATTAGTGTCCCCTCTCGAACGAGGTAATTGATTTCGTGCGACCTAATTAAAAAGTTTGATGGATGGGTTTCTTGATATTGGCGAGGTCGAGGAGCGCGGGGTAAAGACTTTTTCACTGCGGGAAATCGCCTCTTGAATCTATAGCTTGCACCCTCTGGATCTTGAAGACGGTGGACGCGCTTGTGCTATTCATTTTTACCGTTTTGCATCTGCAGCGTTACCAAATTCATTGAATGCATGATCTTAAGACCAGTTACAAGAATTAATATTGAATTCTAACGTATATCTTTTCGAATTGCAAATGAAGATATTATGATCAACTACATTTATAAAATATTCCATTTTATAGAAATAATTTTGTATTACAATGTATAATTTTATATTTTATTATAATTTTATAACTTGCACCCTTTGGACATTGCCATTAAATTTTGCTATTAGTTGTATCTAGACAGGATTCTTCGCCTCTGTGACACTAGCAAATTCGTTGAATGCAAAATTGTAGGTGAAAATGAATTTAATTATACTGTACTAGAATAGGCTAAATTTTATTAGAAGCTGAAGGCCTTAAGAGGGTCGATGGAGTAATCTCCACAACAGCTGTCAATCCTCCGAGTATGTTCAATAAATTCCTACGATCTTGAGGACATATACATGTACAGTATAAATTATCAAACATTTCGTCTTATCTTATATTATTTTGCTCTCTCCAACTTTGATGCTTACAAAATTAGTTTTTCACTGAAACGAGACAAGGATCTGCAGTCAGATCTGCCAGTCTAGTTGCCAGACCAAGAAACAGCAAACTGATTGGACACACGATGATTATTCTTGTATATCGAGGCCGAACATTCTCAAACGATTTTCGAAAAGAAAAACAGCATAATTTCGTCAGCTTCTTGAACTTGACCCTAAACGCTGACAGCTCCCGGCTCGCATAACAGAGCTATTTTCAGTGCTGTGTAGCTCGTCCGAAGGCGAACGGTATACTTACACAACGATTCGTCCGTGGCACGCGGGTTTCGCCTTCCGTTTAATGTAATTAAACGCAGAATCGAGATGTTGTTGACTCTGGATGGCACTCGTACGAGCTCCGTTCTAACCACAACAAGGCTGCAGCCGTCAACAAACCGTCGGGGCCTCGTTCGTCTATCAGTTTCGACAGCGGGTTATCAGTGTTCGCGCGGATGTCTGTCGACGGCGCCGTTTTCGGCGTTTCTCGGTCGGAGATTCGCGTCGAATAGTCGCGGCGGGATCGGTGGTTTTCGATCGGCGGCTCGTGGAAACGGTAACATCGCGACACGGTCGGTCGTTTGGTCGGTAAACTCGTCTAGCGAATTTCCCCGGAGATTCTCGCGCTCGTCGGCCCTCTTAAATGGATTTAATCGATTTAGCAGTCTGTCGTCTGATCCACGTGGGTCCTGACCCTCGACACCCATGACGTCAACATCTCGTCGAGCCAACGGAGAACGGATCTGCTCGTGTTGCTTGTTCACCGTTATCTGGCTTTTTCGCAGAGAACGACGACGGACTCGAAAGGTGAAATCTCATCACGATAGCGTTGTTTGCTGGCTAATTAGGTACCTACCGGGAAGATCTCGCGCGGATTTTCGAAGGTTCTTGGAAAATAAGTGAATCGATTCGTCCTCTTACGGTTGATACTTCGTCAAACACCCTCTTCAAACAGAGCAGCGTCTGACGCATCATTTTTTAAATTTGAATTCGCATGTTTAAACAATTTGTCATCGTCAGTGGCAGATGGATGTTCGGAAGGCTACCAATGATTTATTTCCATCCTTTGAATTTCTTGAAATATTACTGCGCGTTTCGTTTACTAGGAACACATCATCGCTTATTTGACTGTTTAGAACAGTATTTGTCATGCTACCTGAGAGCTGATTTATGAGTTTCGATTTAATATTCTAGTTGCAGGTAGCACGATGATTTTGTAGTTATAGTAACGAGAAAACCGCATGAATTCTTCCCGGTAGTTAATATTTGGCGATCTGCGAACCTCACTCCGATAATGAATCGGAGCTATCCTTTCTCTGCAAGTAAATACGTAGCTTTGATCATTGTTAACCCTTTCGCTTCAGCGCAGAAATTGTTGCATAATCCTGAGAAAATCTGGGATACCAGCGTTTACTACTTTCGCTATGTTAACCCTCTGGTTTATTTAACCCTTTCGTAGACAATAGGGTGTACAAGTATACAATTCGACTAATTTCTTAATCGTTTCCAGGATTCTCTGTATTCTTAGACAGTTTATTTATTAAAGCTTCAAACATATTTGTACATTGTGGTTTGCCAAATAGTGATTATTGCAAATCACAGGAGCTACTTAGATATCCAGTTCGTTTCTTAATAATTCGAGTGAGTTGAAAATAATACAACACTGTCTGCGTTATTTTATGTCACGCAATTAGTTTTGCAGTTATATTGTTAATTTACATTGACCGTGTTCGTGTTCAATTCTAATAATAATTTATTATATTTTGCATAAAGATCCGCAGTCTGGTGATTGTTGTGTTCAATCTTCTTCTCACTTTTTAATTTCGCCAATTGAATGGATTTGATTTTCAGGAAATTGTCGACCAAGTTTTTCCACGAATAAATGTACTGTGTTTCAAATGTTTAAAATGAAAAAAAGATGTTTCGCATAGAGATATTTAAAATATCTCAAAATTTACGAATATATTTTAGTTTTCACTAAAATTTCAGTTGAAACATGACGAGTATACTCATCAGAAACAGCTAACTGATTTAAGTATTTTAACTTCATTTTACAAACATACAATAGAATAAAAAATATTTCAAGACTACCAATTTTGATCGGATGTTACTTTCATCGAAGTAGTTTAAGAAAGCAAAGTATATCGATTTGCAAAAGGATTAATATAAGTTGCGAAATGATAAATTTGCAGTGCACTACCTGCATTTTCGCAAGCAGCCGAAACAAACGTCGGCCCCATTGCATCGTCGTCCTGCCGATAACAATGACGTACCACATCCGACATTGTTTTTGACGTTGTTTCATATTCCGTTTTCCGTCCCCAAAATTGCTTTTAATCACAGTATTTACCCGGCGGCGCACGCGAGGCGTAGAAAGTTGGATTCTCGCGTGGGATCCGCTCGGAAAATATGAAAACCGCGGTGCGAACCGGGTCAGTGGGCCTCCGAGTTGCGAATCCCGCAATTTTCTTGGCCCGACGAACCCATCGGACGAGGAAAAATAATCTCTCAAGCGAGCGCTATCTTTCACCTAACTCGACCGAGAAGAATCCTCCGTCTCTCTTCGATCCGTGTACGAAAGTTTCGAAGACTTTCCCTTGATGTCATCCTTCCTAGATAGCTGCGTCCAACCGAGATGCACCATCATTTTTCGTCCTTTATACTGAAACTTGGTTTCGCCGCGGCCCATTACTTGGGCTCCTGCATCGAACCTATTCGTCCCGAGCTATTGGGCCACTCTCGGGATGTTGATAGAGAAATATTCTTTTTATTCTCTTATGCACAAAGTAGCAAGAAATTGTCTTAACACGTTCAGCGCCACGTCAGCCAAATATGGGTGACGCTAGTTTTTAAACAATTTTGAAAATTCATTTTCACTTTATTATATCCGAATAAACTAAATTTGACTAGGACGTTTCGGATGCGGAAGAGTTCTAATTCCATCCCCTATGATCAATTTCAACTTTATAATTTCGTTTTAATTAATTAAATTACTCTGATTTTGTGAAAATTTTTGTGGTCGATTGTGGGCGACGAACGTGTTTAGTAATTGTCGTTTCCTTTAACCCATTCACTATGAAAGACTTATATACGTATACATATATTT
>CM052161.1:9350443-9400735 GCA_028455555.1 Augochlorella aurata | reverse complement strand
GTCATAAACTTCGGTGGGTCTTTCTTACATCGTTGAAATTCCAACAAAATGTGTGATATTTTTCCAAAGAAGTGTAAGCGATTTCTAAAGTATAACAGTTCCGAAAGTAATAAATGTACTGTGGTTTTTATGCACTCCTGGCGAAATTCTGAGGGCATAAAATGAACGTAATAATAAAAGAAGCGATTCGTTTCTATTCAACATCTATTTTTGACGAACGTCTCGGAAAATGTTTATCTCGCATAAAAATCCGCGGTCTAGTAACAAGACCGGCCGGAGTTTCGGCTAAAAATCGACGATCCGGCGCATACTATTCCTAATTTCAGGAAAGTCGAAGCAGGCCACTCAGGCAACACTTGTTATCCTAACTGCGACGACGGCGATAATGCTTTAGTTGCGCGTAACGATCCGGAGTGCTGCTAATGGTCCGCGAAATCCGTTCCGCATCCCCGTCGCGTGTTAAAAACGCAGGATGCGCCGACGTGGCTCGTAAAGTGCAATGAATTTGGCCCTCTCAGTCCCAGAGCACCAGAGGACGCCATATGGCGTCCCGCGATTTACGGTTCGGCGTTGCACACGCATTTGACCGACATTTTCGCCGCGGTTTCTCTCTGTAGCGTCGCACGGGCAAGCCCCGGGAGCGGGTACACAGAGAATTATTTACACTCGAGCCAGACCTTGTCGTTCAACGGCATACAGGATCGCGAGAATGATTCTTGCTGTTTATAGTCGGCGGTGTTATACGGCCAGAAGTGGCAAGAATCATCGCTGGGTACTCTCGGTAGCTCGGTAGCTCGAGTCCAGTGACTCACGTTTGTCCATCAACGTTACCACGAAGTAGATCCTACCGGTTATTGCGGCGATACGTCACAGCTTCCCCCATGGGCGCGCTCGTCACCGTCATTCAGCAATTTATCTTCTTTTTTTTCCAGCCGAGGCGTTAATGGTCTCGACGGGAAGTGGCACGGCAACGTCGAATGCGCTCGAAACCCGACCAAACAGTCTTCGCACTGTCAGAAACGCTGCAACCCGAACCTTTCCCCTCTTCTTTAGTTCTGAGCTCCGTACGATGTCGAATAATTTCATCATGTTCTCGTTTGTAAATTTACTAGACTGTCTGGAACAGTTGTGGAATACCGCAACCGTTTTAACACATCGCACATACAATTGCGTTATAATGGATAAATGAGATGCTAATTCTAAGCTTTACTTGCCCGGTTTGAACAGTTGAGAAATGCTACAACTGTTTGCACTTACACGACACATCATTGTATCATTGACAAATGTGATGCTAATCTTAGATTTCACTAGTCTGATTAGAACAGTTGACGGATACTCTGATTGCCTTATACGCCATATATGTATATGTATAATTCGTGTCATTGATGAATGCGATTTAAGAATGAATTCTCGTACTAATTGTATTCAGTGAATGATTGTAGTCTGCAAGGTCAAAGAAGGCTATGAAGTAAACATACCATACAATAAAATAAAATAGATAGAATGAAACAAGAAAATAAAATGAAATGAAACAGAATAGAATAAAATACAATAAATTAAACTCAAATGATATACAATAATTTATATAACGAACTTAAAATTATACTATTATTAACTAGTTAATAATATTTATAATAACTAGAAGTATTTAGCATCATACATGAAAATTCTCAAAGTTTAAACATATTCTATTTATTCGAGTTTGTATTCCGCGGTCCTTTCACCTCGTTCTACGATTTTGCTGGCACATCTTGTATATTTTTCATAGAATTGCTACTAAACGGTACACCCTACAGGGACGATTCTATAGAAAAGTCAGTCTACAACGAACACGTTCTTTGTTCGAGGCACCATTTTGGAGAAAATTTCGTCGAGCACCCTCCACTACACCTAACTCTGCGGGTTAACTGCAGAATAAATATAGCTGGTGAAATCGACGGAGAATGATTCTGTTCTTTGAAAAATGGGTTGACAATGTAGGATAACGTTCTTCTATCCAAAGCCTCGCGTCGGAGCATATCAACGTTGAATGTTTGTCCAGCGAACGAGTACTTTGCTGGCTAAGGACACGGTGGTTCAATTAACAAAGATTTCCCTGCACAAACCAGAAATAAAAATCCGCAGGTATATGCCAGAACAATAAATGCTCTGTGGTATTTTCAGCGAATTCTTTGGGCCGAACAAAGAAATTCATTCCAGACAACAGAAATAGAAATGTTCGAGCGGGTCCAAGAATAAATCTGCACAGATCAACGATAAATTTGTTAAACAGCAATAAAAACACTCGTGCTCGGCCGGCCTTCAACCCTAATTTTCGGTGAACCGAAGAGGCCGCTGTTTCTCGGTTCACATTTTTCGCAGAATCTTCTGCATGATCTCGCGTCGCGCGTCGTTCGCCTGTTACGAAACGCGTTTTTGCCCGCACATGTCGGAAGCAAGAATCCGACGTGCGAAGAGCAAAGCAAATCTAGTTAGATGGAGGGGTGCAAATGAGTACGGGTGGGGACAGCCACGCATCTGCGTAACCGTCACGCGATAAACGCGTGCACGCGAGCAAGCTTAATCGTCCGGTTGCAGCTGCAGCAGGTGCAATGAGGACTCGACCTGTGTGCCTGTAAGGAGAATTTGCCGCCGCGGAATTTCGAAGGGATCGCGACGAGTATTCGAGCAAGTTCGAGCGGACGTACGCGTGCCGCGAGAGAGACAGAAGCAGAGAGAAAGAGAAGAAGCATGATCCGATCGATTCTCGATGGTCGCCGGGGAAATTCAACGAGTCGCTCGATAAACAAACGAGAACAAAGGCCAGCTTTACCCGGTCTCTGCCACTCGCCATTCTTTTGTGACACGGGATTCCGGTTCCCGACCCGTTCTCTCGATTTTTCTGAAATTTCGAATAAAATGTTTGTTTCGTTAAAGATAACGTCATAGAACTTCTAACCCCTTGCACTGTAATACCGTGGCTGACTCGTTACCATACGATCTTTTATAAATATATAATTTATAACAATTGATATAGAAGTTAATCCTCAAATAAAGAAATACGTTGTTCATTTCTTTAATTTAATATAAATAAATTATTTTTTATTTAATATAATCGATATAATTTTATCGAAATTATATTCGCGTGTTTCAACTTAAATTACTAAACTAATTTAATTAATTTAAATTAATAAATATAGTAGTAATAATGACTGAAAATCATAATTTATTATGTGAAAATGATACTTTATCCAGGCATATTATATTGATGCCAAACTCGACATCTACTTTTGCATTAACATTTACTTATTCGACGGATTTACATTATACTCATGAATAATTGGACAATCGAGCGATATCTGTGAGAAGTTTTGATTTATCTTAACTAATTAAATTGATCGAATACGATTGAATTATACGATGCTATAGGAAACTCTGAAGTAAAAGTGAGTGAACAACTTCCGACTGCGAAGTAACTCACAAATTGTAAAATCCTGGGATTACAAGGATTACACTATGCACAATTCCGTCTTGAAAGCGGCAAAATTTCGAAAGGGGGTTCAAAAGGAAGACACGTGGACTGACGGTGTTCTCGCGAATCCATGGATTTATGGCGCCAAATCGCGCATTTTGCACACTGCAACGAATTAGATCGTCGTTATTTACTAATGGAATAAGCTCGGCAGTTCCGGGCCTGTTCCCGCAGTTTGCATTGTAATTCCACTCGCGACGACGTCGTCGCCGATTTTATTCGACCCGCGCGTGTTCAATTTCCCTCTGCAGCTTTCGCGAGTACCTACTGTGATTAATTGGGAAGGCATTTAATCCCCGAGCAGCGGCAAGATATGGATGCATTTTCGTTGCTTATTGGTCGGAGGTGATTAATAAGCGTTGCCGGTGAGGATTCTGGCTGATTATACAGGCGGGTTAACAAACTGCGCCCGAGGATTCATGGATTAGCAAATCTTGGATAAATAATTGCCTTGAATATTAAGATGGATCCCGCATATCTTATCGTGGGATCTCTTTCCAATCGGAGATTTGTTTAAGCATATCTTATCTGCGAATTTCCCGCTTTCCCAAAATGCATTCATGCATTGTAATTTTGAGCTTACGATATTGGTAGGTGATTCGTTGCAATGCATTTAGCGAAACACGTAATTATTTAAATAATATAATTTTTATTAATATGATTCTCAAGTCAATATTACAAAAATCTGAAAATTTTGTGCGAAATAAATATAGATTCGCTTAATATCTCAGAACTCGCATTTAAAAAGTCATCATAAATTCAAAAATTAACTAATTACGAAGAAAACTTAATATTTACAATTATAAACATAAAATTGCGAATAAAATTTTGCTTGAAATATTTGAAGAATTTATTTGAAATATTTACTGACATAGTCTAAAGAAAAACAGTCGGGAGTCATTTTCTCACAGTCTTGACTTATTTAATAAATCTCGAATAACATTGTACTCGAAATATACGGAGAGCTTATTCGATATATTTCTCGCATACAATTTTATACGAAGAATTTATTAGCAGCACTACTCGAATAAAACTTTACTTGACTAATGCCCAAGTACAATGATTGCGAGCTTCCCTTGTTACGGTCACGATCGCAGACCTCTGTCTCGATCTGAATAATTATTTACGACCCTACCATCAGAGTTTATCGTAATATAAAACAATTTTCCAAGAGATACGGTTGCACAATCGTTTACAACGGCCGGATGGAATAACTTCGCGCGGCAACTCGAATCGAGAGGCAGATAAAGAGGTAGCCATGTTTTCGAACCGCGGCCCGTCTGTCAACGCCCTTAGCGACACTCGAGAGCGCGCTGCCAATTGATAAGCAGTCGGCGAAATTTCAGCGTCCTCTGTCCCCTCCCCCATCGTTCTCGGAAGAATTCTTTTCACGATTCGCGCGAGTATGCGACGCGATGCACGCCGTGGATGCGCCGCGATGCGCCCTCGTGCCGTTCCCAGTGTGCGATCGTATCCGAACGTGTCTTGCACCGGCTAATTTTAGTTAATCATTGTTCTTGACGTAGTTTCTCAGTCGGACGTAAACGTGTTTTCGAGGAACGCCCAGATCCACCATAAACTGCACTTTCAGTCGCACAGGAATGCTCGAAGACGTTCGACGTTAGTTCTGCGGTTTCAAGGAAGCGTTGTCACATGTCTTCGCTTTCGAGATATCGCCACTTTGGGTATTAATTTCGATTAACTTGCGTCATTCTATGAGCCTATCGAACTTGTTCCGGTGGTTTTCTTCCGATAAATACGAACATTTGCATATTGCGTTGCAATAATACACATCGCTTAATCTGTGGTATTTGTATAGAATTTGATCAGCAATGATCTTTATATAATATGTAATATGCATAACGTAAATACAAGTAACATAATCTGAATTCAATCAATACGAATACAATATATAAAGTCATAAAAATAATATAAAAAGCAGATATTTCTTCTACTGCACTTTTCCATTTTAGTTAGCACTAGAAAGGTTAACACTTTGCTCTACGATTCCTTTTATAACTACCTCGATTCATAGAACGAGACAATTTTTGTTTCTTGTATGTCTTCATTTGCTTACATTCTTGGATTTCGATAACAGAAGAGTCAAATTTTGTTTCGATTTAACAGAAATAGGTACGCTAAAATAATTTTAGACACAAAAATCGGTTTTCTAGACCATTGTGCGACGAGATGGTATGGTTACTGTTAACAAGCTATAGTTAGTCTTACCAAGCTACGGTCTGCGAAACGAGCTGAAACTTGTAATAATGAGGGCAACAACAGGGTTGCGTTCGCCGATGCATCGATTCTGCCGGGCCCCATTGGAAAACCGCGTTTCCAATTAAACATCCACTCGTGCTGGGAATTAACATCGGTTTTTTCGACAAGCGGAAAAATTTTCCCGGCGCAATTTATAGTTTTCCCTCGGCACATTGGCACATTTCGAAACGTACTTCGGTGAGCAACGAGTAGGATCAGCTTGACCCGACCACGAGAGCCAGCGCAAACGGTGTAAGGCTGATCCTCGCAACTGGGACGAGTTATAGTTCTCTTTCACGAGCAAACGCCGGGGAAAAAATGCTGGACGAAAATATTGCGTGCGGTTCGGCGGTTTTATTTCGCTCGTGGATATCACGGATCCGTGGCTTTCTCGAGCTAGTCGGCTGCAGTCGATTTTTACGGCTTCCGAGAAAATACTGCAACTTCGCTGCAGTATTAAAATCGCCCGAATCATTCCTGCCGGAGGTCGTATAACGTTGAGTTGCAACCAGTATGAATATTTGGCGCAGTTAATACGACTCGTGTCCACTTTGTCTGCCTCGGTCAGCAACAGGTTATGCAACAATATACGCATAAGTTTTCACAAATAAGTTACGCTGTGGCACCGCGCATCAGCCGACTCAACGTCGCAGAAACAAATGCTCTGTGGAAATTATTACTTACGAAATTTCTGCAGCAAAATTCCTTAATAAATTGATCGATAGCAATTTCATTCGCATGCGTAGGAGAAGCCGTGGTAGAGTCATTAGAAAGCTGATTAACACGTTTCCTATCGATGGTTATTTATAATGGTCTTTAACATCAATGATTCCCGGCGGAAGATTTTTGAGGAAATTTTATATCTACAGCAATTAACGTGAGAATCGTTTGCAACGCAATCTTGTAGTTGCTTTTTGTGTTGCTATGTAAATCAAGATTTTTAAGAACGATTTTTTAAGCTAATATATTCAACGTACTAAATTAAGATGTGAAGATGAAAAGTATTCATTATCATATGTTTTAACTCTCCGTTTTTTAATTTTATTGACGCTGGAACTACCGGGATATAAACGCGACTAATGCATATTGTTTTATGGTAACAATAAAGTCGGATTTATTTAAACTTCGAACGATTTCTATTATAGTGTTAAACAAATTGATCTCATTTTATGGAGTGTTTTACGGTCAAAGTGTTAAAGTGCTTCTGATCATTTCTTTTACAGTGACTGGAATGATAAAAATTTTTCAGTGGTAATCTATTTGATGAATATCATTTATTCAAGCATGCAATATTAATAGAAATCGTACGACGTTCGAATAGATCTAATCCTGCCATTGCTTATGAAACAATACGCATTAGTCGCGTTTAGGTCGTTCTAGTGCCAGCAAAAGAGATCTCTACATTACCCTCGGCTCCCGATCAGCGCGGTAAGAATTCAAATATTCAAACACGCTCAGTAAGTGCGCATTCAAACGAGCGGAAACTTTATTTACTTGTGCCACGTGTTTGCCGTTGAAATTTCCGATCTGCATAAACGCGTGCAATCTAGCGCAGCCAGCGCAGCGGTCCGATTTGCATCGAGTGAAACAGTAAAATCGTGGCAGGAAAAGAATCGTTGATGTTTTCTTTTTCAAAAAAGGACTACACGTCGCCGGGTTGCGTGTGGGACCACGCATGCGTGGCTGGGTCACGTGACGGTTATTGCAAGGCGCCAGCTGGGATTTCGCTCGGGCTCGTCTCGCCAGTCGCACGTCGGCTGCCTCGCGGAGCGGATGGTTCTACAGTTTTTTGTGAGAGATCAACCATCAATTGGTTCGACACACAGTATCACGTTCGTATCATTCAGCACATATCATTCTGCCGCAACGTCGCAAATATCACGGGTCGAAAGTACAGACGCGACGACACGTTCAAGTGCAATTACCATACTACTGCAAGTAGCCGTACAAAAAAGCTAGCGTAATCACTCCGTGTGACTAACGGCAACGATTATCAGAGTGAATCAGAAATACCGCGAACGCACTGCACGCCCGAATCGTAATACATTCGTCGTTGTTTCGTCTACAGATCAAAATACTCTCTGTTGCTGTGTTTACATTCGGTTCACGTGGTGCTCTCGATAGATATCGGCGGGATATCGATCGGAGGGATCGTCGTAGAGATATTGAGAGCTACTTGCCGACCAATCGGATCCTCGTGATTGAAGCGGGGTTGCTGGGAACAGATATTCGAGACAAGTTCGGCGGAACATCAGTTCGCGCGTCAATGTCACCCTCGAGACCCGAGCGTTTCGGTGTTGCGTGTTGCGTGCGGTGTCACAAAGTGAGGTTAGGGTGCTCCTGAAAGTACAGGGACGCGGGAATCGAGAGTAGCCCGGCACATAAAGTTAATAAGGAGACAGGAACGACCATGATATTCACCGGCAGATCGGTGGACGCGTTGGACGAGGTCCGAGGCGGCAATGTCCAGACAGAACATCGTCGGGACGTCAGCGCCGTCGCCATAGCCGCCGGATGGTTCTCCAGCCTGCGCAAACCCGGTAAAAGGAACAAGAAGGGCTACCAAAAGCAGGCCAAGAGCGCCTGGGACCTCAGCACGTTATCCACGGTTAGTTGAATTCTCTGTCTAACTTTCTTTGAGTCGCCGCACAGTGAAGCGCAGTGACGATGTTGTGTCAAAATCAAAGGACTTCTGCCAGAAATTACATAAAGCGATGATTCTCTTGTTTACGTTGAAGCTAAAACGTCACAGAATAAGGGAGAAATAGAGAGAATGCGGTATGAACATTTTTGAAGCTTTAGCATTTCTGTTAAACTTGAAATGTTCCAAATTTTGAGTTATCCTGTACCATGTAGAGTTTTTTTATGACACATTATTTCCTGTAGATTTTGGCACGCTGATTTCAAATCCGACCGCAAAATTTACCGACAACTTCAAAGTTTTGAAAACAAATCAGCGATTTATGGAATTATTCCAACGAGAACATCACGATTTCGTTAGTTCTTTCACTAAAATTGATTCGCGTGTCAAAATTTACGAAAAATTCTGTATGACATGTTATTAAATTTTGTTGGAATATTTCAAGTGTAATAAACATTTTCAAGGTTAAAAAATGCTGGTACGTCATTCTCTCTATTTTTTTTCTTACTCTGCACCATTTCAGCTTCCACGTAAATTGAAAAGAAATCTCTATTTTATCAAAAGTTCTTGATCTTGACACAACTTTGTTACTTCACCTCACTGGGCGCCGTTCGGCAAACTCGTTTCTGCTTCGCACGTTATCAGCGAACAATCTTTTGTTTAGGATGTTATTTTCATACTACCGAGGGAGGTTCCCCAGGTGTAAAATTTGTGTTGAAATACTAACGATTAGAAGTTATGGTATCCAATCTTTTATTAACTAATATCCACCAGACTAGCTCCGCAAATGGCTTTAAGAAGTTCGAATAGTGTTTGTATATGGTACTATTGGGAATTGTACCATTAAACAAAACACCGTGGAATACTTTTCAATATAATTATGACTTTATTTTAAGAACGAAGAAGGCACGTCTTTGCTGTACGACTGGTACATGCAGCAGAGCGATGAGAGAAAGCGAACCTCATCATGCGTCCACAGATATCGGTCCCAATATAAAAATTCGGATAAAAATACCAATTGAGAACTTTGTAGTTACTTTGTAGTTACTTTGTAGTAACTTTGTAGTAACGTTATCTTAAGAGTGAAAGTAGAAGATTTAGGTAGAAATTTGAAAAATGTAGAGTGATCCTATTCATTTAGCTTTCCTACATCAGATAGAAATCCCTTACATGCATTTTAGTATGTACATGTATCAGGTGACTGTATAGTATAATGTATATACAATATACATAACAATGTACAATGAAAATGTATGAGTAAGAAAATAAATATATCCTTGTTCATACGTACATTCATACCTTTATATATGTATAATAATCAAACTTTGGCAATTCGAACATCGGTAGTGACAAATTAACAAACGGATCGGATTAACAAAATTAATTAAATTAACAAATTAATACGCTCATTGTGCCACAAACTGTTCGGAACGCGTGAAAATCGTATAGATTTTTTTGCAACAGTGTAAATTCAAAGAGAAGCATGAATGAATAGTAGTGGAGAACAGTTGGGAGTTTTGAAACAAAGTTAAATCTCACGTTTTTGATCTATCGAATAGGATGAAACGGGGTTTGCATTCTAGACATCTCTGCAATAATGCATATATTCAAGGAAAGCTATGAATTAATAATACAGAAGAAGAATAGTTTAGGTGTTTTGAAACGAAGTGAATTTTACGTTTCTGATTTATTAAACAGGGTTCTGCGGGCTATATTTTTTTCCTGTGATGATTTGAGTTCGAAGCGAACCATGAATTAATAATACAAAGAAACAGTTGGAAGTTTCGAAACGAAGTCAATCTCGCGTATTTGATTTATTGAATAAGCTAAAACATGTTCTATCGAAAAAGATCCAGCCGATAACTTTGTCAGGCGTATCGACTGAATTCGAGAGCGTGTAGGTTGAATATAGTAATGAACTAACGAATCCAATAATAGACGCAGCGCAGTGCGCTAGTTTCCCATGCACGGATAATAAATTCATAGGATATGTTCCAACTCCGCTTTTTTGTCCGACTGTAGCATATCCGAGTGTTAGCCTGTTTTTCTCAGCGATCTCATATTCTCTTTTATCCCGTCCACGGTGTTTGGACTTAGCGCCATTACTGCAACGGAATTTCCTGCGTTCTACCGTCGTTCCTACTGCATAGACAATAACATAGACTGATTGCAAACGGAGTTGCTAGGTCCCGTTGTATCGGAGTAATCGATCTTAAATCGTTCATTACTGACTGTTGTCTATTGTGTCAACACCTGATCAGAATTGTGCAAACAGAACGCAAACAGCCGCGACTCGAACATATAATGTTCCGACGCGGAGTTCAATTACCACATCCCCGAATGCCGGGCGACTGTTTTTCTCGCGCGATCCGCGCCTGTGATAATCGACCGCTAAGAACTCGTTGCTGCTATTTTTGTCGGCCTAATGCTTTACCATCGCTTGTCTAGATGTTACGCATACCGAAACGCAATATCGTGACGCGACTTTCCCGCTGCGTTTCGCGTTTCCTTTCGCCGTTTTGTGTCGAGATTTTCGTCGATATTTGCAGCAACTTTTCTTTTTGTTTATTTATTGTCGCATCTGTTTAATAAAAATTATGTTAGGTTCTTTAATTAATTAGGCTGGGTCAGGTTCTTTATGTTACTATACATATAATTTCGATAAGCAATTTGGTTTCCTCACCCGGTATTTTTATCTTCTTCTTGATATTGTTGTACGAATCTCTTAGTATGCCATTCTCCATAAAGTAGAGTAATTTCGACAATATTTTATAATAATATAGTAATAACTAGATTGCGGATCAATTTCAAGAAATGGGAGTTGATTAAAGATACGTCTCTTCTCTTGACAGTCGTAATTATTTAAAAATAACATACCTGTGTCATATTATTCTTCTTATGTTCCTCGTGTTTTGTATTTCAAGTCATCATTTTCCTCATAAATGCATAAAATCTGCAGTTTAGTCGTAACAAATTTTCTGAAGGCCAAGGAAAAATATCTCCGAGAAATTACTGAAAAATTGAAATATGTGGTAGCGAAATTTTGTCGAATATCGGCAATTGAATAGAACCGATTCGAAAACGTTGGGGACAAGAGTAACGAAGGCTCGCGTTAGAACAAAAGTCAGTGACCGCGTTGGACACAATGGAGAGCACGCTTCGATTGTGTGATTATTAATCTACAGCAGCTTCCGGCGATCGTAGTTGCGGACCGGCACCGTTCGGGCGCGATCGCGACGATCGGTTATTGAAAAGGAGCCAACGGGCGATTCGTAAATAAATCGGCGACCGTATTAAACGGCAGGGGAACGGTGTAAAATAGGGGATCACGGTGTGGCGCTCCAAAGTTGGCCGGCCGGCCAAATTTATTTCTAGGTAGTTAGCACGGCCGGAGCCCGCCCGGAAACTTGTTTTCATTCCGTAATTTTATTTCATTTAATTAGCAGTATATAGGGCTTCCGGTCGCGAGCTGTGGATATACGAGAATTTACAGAAATGGAGGACGCAGCTCTATAAATACTGCCGTTCAAAAGTTTGTCGCTACACTTCGTAAAAAGTCGTAAAAAGTCTACGATGGAGACACCATAATTTCGCTTCATCATCGTTACTCTCCTAGATTTTTACGTTAGGGTAGTGAACTGTGCTTTCGGTTTGTTTTCGGGTATAATTAATTGTTTATTTATCAAATAAGACATAGTAAATTTTTGTATTCAACAGTAAAGGAAATTAAAGAATACGAAAATTTCATATCTTTTATTCGATAAATATAATTTTGTATTCTTTTGTTCTGTTTATTTTCGAAGGAAATGAAAACAAACGAAACGTAGAGCAGTTGGTTACCTCGCACCAACCGGCTCTGCTAGCCTACAGTACTTGGGAGCCTGCCATAATTAACGTGGAATGTCCGTTTCAGAAACGGCTAATCAGAAGAATAAAATGAAACGAAACGTCTTCTGACATTTGGCTCTCTCCACCGAAAAGGTGAACAGAACAATAACATATTTCGCATAATACCGCGGCCTGTTCTCACAATGACTGTTACGTCTACGGTCTAACGAACCCCGTAAATGCAGAAAAGATTTCCCCAAATAACACGACCGCGGATGTCTTCCGTCATTTTGAAAGAAGGTATTCACCGGAGAGCTGAATGGATTAACCCGAGTGGAATACACGAATATCATTCACGCAGCTATCGCTTTGAATGGCGTCCAGACAGTTTTCTCGTGCTCCGACACGTAAAATACCATCTCGCGACGTCGCGAATTCTGAAGTTACGCGAACGAAGACTCGTGCGCAGAGGGGATCAAAAACGTTTCGCCGGTGCGACGAAATTGGCTAAAATCCCTCCTCGCTTCTCAGAACCGTAGTCTCTCGCTACCCTTTTTGTCTCACTTAGATCCGCTCGCACAAATTCACGGAGCGTAGTTAAACACTCGGGTTGAAAATCGTGTGAAAGTAAAGTACATGTTACCACTGCGCGAAGAGACTATGCTTCGAAGCATTTTTTCGCAGCCTTTATGGGTCATGACCTCCTTGTACAGCAGCCTAGCAGCTTCAGATTCCAACTCCCACGCTCGAATATGATGACTCGACGGGAATTAGCTCTGATTTTATACGTTCATGGTCGACCTTGCCAGTAATGTTGTCTCTTTGCCATAATTTGATAATTTTATAAAATCGGTGGTTGTAAAAGAACTTCCTAGTCGACGTTGCCAATAATATTGTCATTGATGATTTTATGCCCTCTAACATATAAAAAAGATTCGACTCACTTTATCCAATTTTTAAAAAGGTTATTGCATTTTGGAGAGTGTTCGTATACTTTTTGTCAGATATTGTATTAGGAAGAATCTTCGAAAAGATTGTTGATATATAACGTGTTGGGCCATCGATAATCAAATTCTTGAAATACAGAAAAATTGTGCAAATCGTTTAATAAGCTTTGGAAAGCTGATTTGCATAAACGTCCGAAAGGAATCGTATTATTCGAAATTAAATGGGAATTCGGTGTCGTCCCTGATGGACGATTTCCAAACAACATGGCTACGAGACTGCCGCGCATGCCGGATCATTAACATTTCGTCGTTTATGAGCACACTGACAAAATCATTTAATCTTTAATCGCATCTTCGGAGCGAGTTAGTGGACCAAAGTCCTTTTAACGCGAACGATTTACCGTTTCCTTGTGATCGAACCGTGCCTCCGTGCACGCCAAGGGATCGTGCCAGTACTTACTTTATAGTGTATTACCGGCATGCCATTGTGGCTGGAGGCTATCAATTTTTACGACAGCGCGGTGGCGTGTTTGTGGGACACGCGCCTCAGAAATCCGCTCTTTGGCCGACCTTGCTGGAAATGCCGCAGTGAAGACCTTAACTGCGTGTCCGCCGCTCGGGAGCTTCCGCGTTTGTAATTGATCGATCTTAGATTGACACGAGAATGGCCAAGTTTCTGCTCATTGTCAATATCAAACCAACGATCCAGCGACCGTTATGGCAGAGCAACTGGTTTGACTTTTGATGCCCATTGGTGCGGAATCGGCTAGTTAGCTAGCTGGGATATCACGTTTGCGATTGGTAGCTGTCTATTACCGCGTCGATTGTGATACTGTCAATAGCCACGCCCTCTCGTTTGACTTCTCAACTTTCGTAAACGTAAATCGATGATACCATTACGTTTGTTTAAATTGACATCTTAATTGAAAGCAGCCTTCGGGAATTTGTTTGAAGTAAGGCATTGAGTATTACGATTTCTAAGTTGGTACAAATTTCGAAGAGTGTACTGAAATAATTTAATGCAGCAATCATAATTTTCCAAAAAGTTATGGTGCAGGCACGCTGAAATTTTCCAAACGTATTTAAGCATAATCGAAGCAACAGCATAAATTTTGACAAGCCGTTCTATTAGAAGTCGTAAAAATGATTAACAAATGAAGCAAATCATAACTCGAGAGACTTGCGGAGAGATAGATAATGAGGCAAAGGCATGCAAATTCTCGCACCAGGATTCAACCACATAGCTACTGCAAGGTCTGCGGAGACCAGGGAATGTCGTCCATTGTTTACCAAGAATTTCCACCGCATGGAATCCGGTACGCCCACGCGTGCCGATTTTCGAAGCAAAAGATCACGCGCGAGAAATTCCCTCGTCTTTCTTTCGTCGACGTATCGACATTAAACGGCAGGGTTGCGTAACATAATCCGCGTTACGTTGTAGGGTACACCTTTCACGATAAAAGTAAATACCTATTATGGAACGCTTTTCAGGGGATATAAGATCATCATTGATTTTATTACGGCTTAAATGCATCCCTGTAGAATATTTACTCCATTGTTTGATAGATTAAAGAACAAAATTTAATAAAATTTTTTATTAAAAACAAAACAAAATGAAGGAATAAACAAAGTTAATGTCTTATTTGATAAATCTTTTTACTCAAGAATGAACAAAATAAGAGAATACTTTAGAAAAGAATAGAAAAATTTAATATGTCTTATTTAATAAATCTTTTCGCTCAAAAATAAACAAGATAAAAGAATAATATGTATTATATATTAGTAATAGCACAGCAATTGGTCACCTCGCTCTAACCGACTCTACTACCCTAGGTACGTAAAAAAATTGCACTTGATGCGCTACGTCTTGCAATTGATGCAAGGCATTTTTTGTGTCGCATAAAAATCCGTAGTCTACTTATTAGTGTCCGTATTTTTGGGTTAATGGATCGCGGACGACCGGACAGAAGCGAATAGATGACGCTAGGTTTGAAAGGAGGGTTTCTCTCGCTCTGGGATTTTGTCCCTGTTCACCTTGTTGACGAATCGATGGAACACCGTCGCGTTTATCCCTGATGCGTGATGTCCAATTCTCCTCGGCAACCTCGCAAATCGCCCGACAGGAAAAGTGTGTCGATCGGTTCCCGAGTCTAGCCGGACGTACCGCACGTATCGACGCTTTTACATAAATTACGTTTCCGGACGAATCGCGGCGAGACTAGGCTGAATACAAACGCTTCTGTATACTCATCTTCCCGGAATATTAAATGCCGCGGCGAAAGTTGCGCTCGCTAGCGCCTTGCGAATTTCTAGCTGCTTCTTCCACTACAGCCCACGAAATTTCTATAAAGCCATCTACATTTTGGTCTATTTTTAAAAAATATAGAGAAATTTGTTACTTTTCAAATATCTATAACATTGTATACTGACTACTAAGTAGAGATACATACGTCACCCACTCACAAATGTTTACGTCTTGAACCTTTTTACATTTTCGTCGAAGGCCGCGGAACGGCAGTGCGAAATTTCTATAAAGCCACTTAGTTTGTGCTTAAATTTTATGTGGATAACACGTGAGTCTCAGCTAAAGAACTTTAATTGTGATTAATATGTGCGTATTTATACTAAAATTGATTTTTAAATTCATCAAAATTGTATATGTATTATATTTGTATTTATTTTTATTAGAATGCCACGAGGCAAGCTGTTGACCAGCGAAGAGAAGGCATCCATTGATGCTTATAAAGATATAGGATGTTCTAATCAATCAATTGCGAAAAAAATTAATAGTTCACGTACTTTAATAGATAATTATATAAATTTGGGCGAAGAATACGGTAAGAAACACCCTACAGGTGAAAATAAAAAATTGACAAGAATACAATATTCGTTATTCATGAGGCTGGCAGCAAGGGAAACAAAAAGTGCAGCACAACTTCGAATTGAACAACAACTACCAATAACAACGAGGCGTGTGCAGCAAATTTTAAAAAGTTCAGGGCGATTTAAATATAATATATTTCGACGTTATTCGAAAAAATGGCAATTATACTAGGTATTAATTTCGAAATATATGTAGAAGAAATTTTTGTTAATATTGATGTTATCTACTTAAAGAACGTTTGCTTTATGGAAATTTCGCAGTTCGATTTTTGTTAAACTATAAAATTTTACGTTCTTTTTATAAATAAACAATATATCTATGACTGCAAACATGTATATGGTTTCTTTTATTAATCCAAAAATGCTATGATGCATCAGCTTCTCATTACTATGACATAATTATAAGATTTCACCAAAAAATCACGTGGCTTTATGGAAATTTCGGGCACTTTCTCCTTCGAACCAGATTCTTCGTTGTTCTGCAATCTCGAATAATTAACGAATAAAATAACGATCAATTTCGTTAGACTTCGAACATCATTTAAATTCTGTGAACAAGATCTTTATGTTCTAAATGAAGATTGCCTGCATCTGTAATAGTTATGAATGCAATTTGTACTCGAACTTGAAGCCATAAGTGTTTTGTGACTGGCTAAAATCATTTGCAACCTAATCGTAGCTGCGGTGAAACAAAACAAAATGATAATAATAATAATAATATTGTACTATTTGAATTGAAAATCTTGTTAGAATTATCATTTTAAGCATTTCGTGTAGTTAAATAAACTACACGTCACATTTCCATACCATATTGACGTCATAAGTTGTGAACCAGAAAGCATCGGAACGTTCGTAGGTATTTCAGTTATTTTAGTCCGATAAGGAACCAATACTGTTCACCAATCGAAATTCCTTGACGTATACGCCTTCACGCGTATTAATTAGGCTCATTATTTACAAAACATATATTGACATAATATTAGCAGATAATTATCAGTCAAATATTCCGCTCGTTACGAGAACGTACGTTCCATCGAAGCAATCATAGACTGAAAATCTGGGACTCTCTAACAATTTTCCAGCAATTAGTCCTCAGACGCAATCAATTAGCCGTGACCCTTATTTCATTCATCGACTGACGCAATGAAACTCAGTCCAAGAGATTTCTTCGATGCCAGAGTTGAGCAAAAAGTAATCTAATTAATGATCAATGACTACACTAATGTGAGATTCCGTTCACATTCCGTTTGGACCAATTATCCCGTTTCAATACTGATTAATGATCACAGATTACCAAATGTAATCATGATTACCGATTTATTCTAGCATGGTGATTACCATGATTATTTTTTATAATCAATTAGATAAGTAATCAAGAAGCAATTGATCACTGATACATAGAGTAGTGCCCGATATCAACCCCTTTTGTCGCACGCTAATCCCCTCGGAACAATGGGGCAGTTCTCAACAGATTCGCATTGCTCGTGGAACAAGATAATCTGTGTAGACCGAGCGACTTGCTAATGAATAGCTACATCAGTGACGTCACTGTCACTGTCGTAAACGTGTCAGAACCAGTGGCGAGCAACAGAGAGTATCTTATCAACGTATCGCCCCACCTGACATTCGCGACGTCGACGTATCGAATTGACTTGTTGTTTACCAGCTCGGCCTTAATCGGCCGTTTGACGTCAACGATTGTTCGTTACGGACGGATGATACCGTTGGTCCAGTCGTCGACGGTTACGTAAGCTTAGGCTACCGACGAGCCGGGGTCATTGTCGTGTCGACCGACCGGTTGAACATCAAAAGCAATTAGCTGTCCGCACGAAACGTCAACGTTTTTATCGTACCGAGTCACCGAGACGCTCGGAAACTTCGAACCGCGGTGGAAACAATTTGCGTGGGCGTCGAGTGGATCCAGGATTCTGTGAAGAGGCGGCATGCCGACGTAAAGTTGTCTATATTTCGTGCTTTGATCGATAGTAGTGCATAGAGAGGATAGCGGAAAGGTGTCAGAGTTTCAGCGAGAAATTGACGAGTTGCACGTGCGAGGCTTATGTATAGGATGGCCACTGAACGACTGAATGATGTAGAACAAGAATAACTTCAACAAAGACATGCGTTTTGAATTTTTCTTGTAAAATTTATTTACAATTTACTACAATATTTATTTAATTTATATATTTTATTTACAATATACAATTATTGTATTGTGGTGACTACTCCCGCTACTCGCCAGCAGATGGATTCCTTTCTTGGAAGTTACCTGACATGTTCCGATTTGTATATATACAGTCTCGAATCGTTCCGCTGACATCCCCGCGTCTAGGGCAGGGCCCGCTAGTTAGCCTTACCAAGGAGTCCTCTTAGTGGGCCTATGACGAAACACGCTCCCTTCCTTTTCTTACTTTCTTTTCTGCCTCCCCACTCCTTCCGACTTCACATAAACGAAAAACTTGACCTCCACAATATATCAAAATATTATTAACATATATTTTTCAGTATTACAGTGGTGTGAATAATTATAGATTTGAGGCGACTTTTAAATTGTTAGCGATATTTAAACAAAAGCTTAAAAAATCGTTATAACTTTTTATGTTAGAAGTAATAGAACATAGAAATATGCAAATATAGCCTTCTCTTTTGGTTTCTGTTTAAATATCGGTAAAGTTTGACATCCATTGGTCGATTACTTTTTGAGTTTGCTCTTTTCAGCCACGCACATAACGGATTGCAAACCTGTTATTTTTTAAAAAACAAATATAAAAATTTCAGGGTTTATTTTTAAAATATAGTGCTTCTAATTTTTTTTTTGACCTGTCACGCGAGAATCGATTATAACAAAACCCTGACCATCTTGCTGCCCGATTGCACATCGAAACGAGAATTCTTGGACAGAGAGGCCGTTTGGCAGCGAGCGTAGGCAGGAAGCAGTCTGACCGCTTCGGGGGCGGCAAGTTTTCGGGGTTTGACCTGGAAGGCTTTATTGCTCGCGACTGTGCGGGTTGCAAACGCGAACGGCCGGCAAAAGAGAGGAGTTAGAGAGGAAGGGAGGAAAATGAGGAGAAGAGAGAAACAAAGGAGGCAGGTTTTATTTCAAGCGATACCCCGTTTCGTCCCATCATCATTCGGCTTTGCCGTTGCATCTGGGTTATTCCCTTTTCGCGAGGGGGAAAAAAGAATATCGCTGGCTCTCGGCCAGCGTCGCGACGACCACCGCCGTCCGGGAATGGGATAAGTAATTAGATCAATTTGAGAGACGAGGGCGCGACGGATAGGGAGATCGAAGCGCAAGGAAGACTGTGGGGACCGTCTGCAACCGTGTCATGGAGTTAACTGACGGTGGGCAGGGCTTCGCGGTGATGGGAGGGCGGTAGAGAACGGTAGCAAAGAGGAAAGGGTTGCCGCGGACCAATCGGGGAATCGCATAGTGCGTTTGCCGCGCTATAGTTCCTCGGCTGGACCAGACAACGATGCAGTAGATAGGTAATCGTAGGATGGTTGGCCAAGGATAGGTTTAATCCTTGGCTACTAGGTTTAATGAATTGTACGAAATGTGAGCTTTCATATTTTTAATTCTGAAACAGTACCTTGGTTCCTCGAATTATAAAACGTTGCACTTGGTGCCTTCTAACAATATCATATTTAATTGCATGTCAACATTCCAGTGAGTTGAAATCATAGTCACATTTTCCTCATTGTGAAAAGTAAAGGGTGTTATTTTTTAATAACATGTGCATTGTTTACTGAACGAATTTACTGTTGACGTAATTTAGAGTTATTCACCCATTCATTCGAAATATTATTAATGTGTTCGAAGAATGTATTCGAAATAGTACTCGAATTAGATTTTATTCGAGACATTATTCAAATAAAATTTCATTCGAATAATTTATTCGAAATATTATTCGAATGATCTATCGAATAACGTTTCGATGTAACATTTTATGCGATTAATGAATCGGCGCGATAAATCACAACTCTGATCTGATAATGAATCAGCAGGAAGATCTTCAACATCATCTCGAATAAGTGCCCGGAGGTTTAAATTCTCCAAATCATTCCGATCCCAACGATGTCTGCATTAAGTGCATCAAAAACCGTGCAGCACCTTTCTGTTCCCTATAGTCGTCGCTTTCACCGTTCGCGTTCTGTTGTTCACTTCATCGTCTACTGGCCAACGTTCGCCGAGTGCATCCTAGACCCACCTACGCCGTCGCACGGCCAGACAATGCACGGCTAATCGCGTCGCGACTGAGATACTCCAATTAGCATAACTTTCGGCCAGGCAAACAGTACGGAGGAAGAGAGAGGGAGAGAGAAAGAGAGAAATAGAAGGGCGCCGTCTCGCCGGGATAATACCGTCGCCAGAAGACACGTGGGCTGCTTGACCAAGGGAAAATCGTATTTATATCGAGAGAGGTGGGTGCGCTTACCCGTAGATGTGTTTACCCGAGCGGAACACGTGTCACTGGCCACTGCTAAACTCGGCATTGTGTGTTTACACTGGAGACGGTATCGATCTATTCGCGCTTGGCATGCACGCCGCGTATCGGCGGCCATTTGTCCAAGAACGGGTACGCGACGACGGAAATCGAGGGTGTAACCGAACGACACTGAGAATTCTACGGCTCGTTCCATATGCTGTACTGCGTCGACTTGTTCATTTTAAAAACTGCGATCTCACTTTCTTTATTTTTCAACTTTTCTATTCGAACGTTCTCTGATAGTTAACATTTGGAAGTTTCGACGGTGTTCAATCAGAATTTCGCATTTTACCAGTTGTTTCGAATAAATATTTATCTAAGATAATTATGCGAGCGAATACTGTTTAGTCGAATATTTTATTCGAATAACAATCATACATTATTCGTCGTAATAATTCTTTTTTGATTCATATAATTCTTTATCTATTCAAATTATTTCTTATTTATTCGAATAACTTTTTATTCGTTATTCTTTATTCCAGTTTTTACGATGTCTGATCCTCGTCAGAATCGTTCCTGAATGTTTCAGAGTAGCATTCTCTATGCACCTTTGTCCAGGGAATTAGCTAAGTGCATGTGCACTGGGTGAAGTTTGAAATTCAATTGAGAAGGTGGACCGGAGCGAAACAATTTTATTCCACTCTTTTCACTTGTTTTCACAAAATTTGCTAAGTATGCGTACACTCGACAAATTTCCAAATTGGTCGTACTCTAAAATGATACTCTTCAATCAATAAAATTTTGCCGCTCGGTCCCGAAATATTTTTTCACGCAGTACCATCCCATTTCATCTCGTACCTCGATCCTCGATACTCTCTGTATAATGAGTCGATATCAAATACGATACTGCTCCGATAACGTAGCATCGGTGCATCGAGACTCGATGCGTATCAGTAGACTGTGGATTTAATGCATTTGTGACAAGGACGAATGGACGCAGTGTAAAATAAAAGAAGAATTCAGAGAATTTTTAAACGCTGATTTTATGCATTTATGGCAAAAAAACGGGTGAACGAAACACAGAGCAGTGAAGAGCATAAGAAGAATTCAAAAATACTAAATCGTAAGTTGTTAGAAGAGTAATATACATTTTTATTTAGCTTCTGTTTTATATAATCGATGAGGGATATTTTTATTTTGCATATGCATAGTTGTGAATAAGAAAAGAATAGCGCAACTGTTGTGATTTGACAGTCGACGCGCCAATGATCGAATTATATACTTACTCAATTGTGATTTCCATCGTTCCAATCATAGAGCATAATGCCATTCACCAACACCGGGATCCAAAAGCAAAAAAAGTGACTCCTAACGCAATGTTTACACAAGGCTTACGCAATGTTTACGCGGGGATATCGATAGCCGAATTAGCGTGGACCTCGTTCGCCGTTCGTAAGAGCGAGACCACCGCGTGGGTGTCGCCGATGCTGATGTTCCCGGTTGTCCAGCAAGGCCGAGGACGCGCGGCCGCGTAATTGGCAGCCCGCCAGCCGTCTTAACGCCAGCGAAGATTCTTTTATTAAAAGGAGAGAAGGCCTGGCCGTGCTCCAGAAATTATGAATCGGTGAAAGAGAAGGAGACGCGGCGGACCTAACCCGGCGCATCGATGATGTACCGGCGAGGCGCAGCCTCGGTGCCTGCGGAAGCTTCTTCGAGCTGTCCGGACGATGACTCGGACCTTTAAAGGCTTCCTTTTAATGGAACGAAAACCGTCGCATTACGGTTCCTTGACCTCGCTGCCGCAGTTCTTCGTTGAGGTTCGGGGGTTCGAGGAAACTCTGCTTTTGTTATTCTGGCGAGATGCTACAGAAAGACGCTGGAGACGGTCTACAGAGTCTACTTTGCCAGATTCTGCTCTGGAGGACCTGTACTCTTCGCTTCATAGGAGTCTGCAACTTTCGGTTTCGCGGCTTTGGTTCTGGGAGGACTATTGCGGCTTTGGAAGATTTCTACAGCCTTGCAAGCGAAAGACGTCTTCTGACTTCGGATGATTCTATGAACTCGATAAAACTTGGAAACGAACGATGTATTATAGATGCAGATAATTCTACAGTTCCGATGTCTCGTGGTCGTGGTCTCGTAGTCGTGGAAAATGGTTTCAAATTTTTTGGATTTTATTGCATCTTTTATTTACGCATCTTTGCAAGTGTCTGGAATTGCAGAGCGTCGGAGGATCGTACGAAGTATTTCTATTGGATTTCTATTGGTTTCGTTTACGAATAGAGGAGGCAGTAAGCACTTTCATTACGGTTCGTAAGATTCCTGAGCTGCAATCCTAAAACGATTGACGATTTCTTAAATTTCGTAGACTTTAGATCGGTAGAATATTGAAATTTGATCGTCGCAAGATTTTACATATAATTTTCCGCCGAATTCTGTCAAATCAGCTCGGAAATGTTCGACAATTATAATTCCGCAAGATCGACGATTTTCTCTCGCAGGATCGGCAATTTTATCTCGCAGATTATGCAATTTCAGCAACGTAACTCTCGTTACCCAGTAAAAATCGATTTCTCACTCGGAGTCGCGCAGACAATCGTCGGCGCAGACATTTTTTCGAATGATTCGAAGGGTGCTTCCAGGGAAAATGAGCGCATTGGGACCATACTAAAACGAGAACAATTCGCACGAAACAAAGAGTTATCAGTAATCAATAATTTCGTCTATACCAGGCGATCAGAAAGTTTCGAATCGACCCATTTAGAGCAGCCCATTGTACGTCGAACACCCAATCAACAAAGAATCCCCATTAACCGATATTTCTCTGGAGCCCACTCGAATCAGTGAATCAATCATCGTCGAGGGTAATTATCGAGAGATCTAATTGCATAAAGAGTCGGCCAATGGCGGCCTCCCTCCCGTCGCCGATTCTTTATCTCGTGGAGGGGTTATGCAATTAGCTTCCAGCGTTGGTATAATAATCGTGGCGCGGTAGGAGTCGCTATGACATTCTAATTCTATACGATTTTCAACGTCAAGCCAGAATTTCGTGAACGCAGCTGCATTTTAATGAGTCTACGTGCAAAGAATGTGGTTTTATGTAACCACTAACATTTCTCGAACGTCATCGTTCTTGCGGAGATTTCAAAAATACATTGTCGCTTTTAATATTGTAATCCAATCGTTTCTCTATGCAGAATTTCTTTTAGCATTTATCGGACTGGACGTGCATTTTTAGACGCAGCGTTGCACTTTTGGAATAATTGAGTGACTAGGACCTTTCTGGATTATGCAGTCATCCTTTCTAGAGAATTTCCTATTTTTAACAAGGGGAAATAAATCATTCCATAGTTAATGTAGCATTCCAGCGCAAGTTTCATTCTTATTGTTCTCTTGATGATACGAAGCACATTTTCCTCATATTTTTCTGCTTACAACCAATGTTTCCAAAAATTATTTTCTTCGCACTCGTCTGTAGAAAATCTATATGAATTATTCGAATTTTCAACGGTACTTGACATTTTCAGATTTCACAATATTCAGGGCGAAAATGAGGAAACTAAAATAACTGGTCTGAAATTTTGGCATACCTTCTAGTCTGCAAAACTACGATGGAGAGGAATTGCTATGTGGATCAGAGGTGTTCCAGCTATATTCGTGCATGCAACTATTAGATTTCGCAGAGTCCAGGTTGAAAATAAGGAAACTAAATTAGTTGGCGACCAGAATTTCGGGATCCCGAAATTGCTCTGCAGAAGTATGATGTAGAGGATATTGCTACGTAGATGAAAGGTGTTACGACTTATGCATACAATATCTAACTTTGACGAAGTCCAGGTCGGAAATGAGGAAACTAAATTGACTGTGGGTTAAAATTTGGGGATCCTGAAATTCTTTTGCAGAATTATGATGTAGATGGTTGATGCAAGGTGTACCAACTTATGCATAGAATTTTTAAATTTGACGAAGTCCAGGTCGGAAATAAGGAAACTGAATCGACTGGGGGTTAAAATTTCGGTGGGCCAGAATTCCTCTGCAGAACTACGATTGTAGACGAATCGGTGTATGAGATGAAAGGTGACTGTGAGTTCGTATAGCGGAGATTCCGGCGTATCTCGCGATAAACGGAGTCGATTTACGAGTTCCCGGTATCGACCGAGAAATAATCCTCCCGGGAACCGTGAACCATAGTCGTCTATAGTCTGCGAGGTTCATCGATGGGGACAGGGTACGTGGAATCGACCTATCCCAGACGCTTCGGAGCAGCTGTGTGTACTCTCTCCGGCAAATACATACATCCTTTTCCCGGGGAACACGGACGCGGGTGTATACTTTGCATACGGCAACACGCGAGAGTTTCGTGCGTGTCGTCCTCGACTCGCACAATAATGCTCTTCAGCCTGATCGAGGTGGATCGAGGTAGCGACGCGCAGAGACCGTTCGCAGAACGTTTCGGAATATTTCGCGACAGCTGCGACGAATGTGCGTCCATGGTCGTTCGTCTACTAGAGCTGGTCCTGGAATTCCGGTCTGCGAGACCAGGCGCCGCTTGCGAAACTATGGCGCCTGGCTGCGATCCTGCCAACGACCATAATCGCCAGGTACGGAGTTTTGTTGTCTCTATAGGGTGTTTCCTTTCCTTTGTCTATAAAATATATAACTAAAAATGTGACTATTTTTGTAATAATATTTTTATAGCGTGATAATATTGTTATAATACAATAACATTGTTATCATGTAATAATATTGTCATAATATAAATAGTAAGTTGAGAAAAATGATAATATAAACAAACAAAGAGTGTTTATATATTCTACCACAGATATGCCGCAGAGTATTATTGAAAATGGCTGCTCGCGATTTATGTCATCTGAGTTAATGTTAAACTTCCAAGGTTTAGAAGATGATGATCGTATCAGTAATTTATCAGCGATAGTACCTACCCCTAGTACCCAGAGTATACGCAAAATTGCCGAAAGAGCAAGGAGGAGAGAGAAGAAAGACGTGTATATAAAGGAGGTTTGTTAAAAGCAGACACGAGTCGATCCGAGCTGTAAAATCAAACAACCAGGTGCAACTCTCGGCGGGAGCACGGTTTAATCGTTCCCGGAACCATTTGTTTATTCACACTCGAACGGGAACGCGTTGGCCATGATCGCGCCGATAAAAGCAATCGCGTGTCGCCTCTTCCGTTTCCCGGTTCGCCGTAAAATCCGCCTCGACACCTATCCGATTCGACGTTTCATCGATTCGGAGGAAGAGTGAAACGATATCGCGAGCACTCTCGACGGAGCATGGTATGTTACGTGTAATGATCGCACAGTGTATAGTATAGTAAACGAAGTATTAAATTAACTTTATAAATAATAGAAACATCGCAGAAACAGAATTCCAATTTCCCCTTCGTTAAAGTCTAGAAAAACGTACTTACACCTCGGAAAATATGTTACGAAAATTGATAAATAAAATTATAAATGATCTTGATCGGACTTGGTGATATTTCTGTAAAAAAGAGGTCCACTGCTCGAATGTCAAAACGTGTTCAAGAATTTGGAAGGAGGCCGCACGGGTCAGGGCAGACCCGGTCATTGACGGACGAGGAAACGCGCGAAGCATGCGTTCGCAGAGGTTTAAATATAAAAGCCACGCGCGCGAGTTTCATTGATGCGTTCCGGGCAGCTCGTAAACGAAAAACACCGGCGCGGAAGAGATCGGAGTTCGTTCATTGCCTGTCGATGAATCATTCGCTCAAATAGTCCGGTGCGAATTCCAACGGCAAGAGATCGCACGTCTCTGACGCACCTCTCGCGCGTACCTGCCTACCTACACGCACGCTTATTTTTAATCGGGGAGGTCACGATTGCGCGTTCCTTGCTTCTTCTGCGAGTGTTTGCCTCGGAAATACCAAAAACTCTGCCGACTCCAGTAAACGCTCTGGTGGTCGTTCAACTTTCGGACTTCGTCCGATCGTTGCAATATTCTGCAAATGTTCGAGACTCGTTCGATAATAATTGACCTGTCGGATACTTCAGCATTATTTTCATACTTTTTGGCTTTTATTTATAAATATATCTGACATTCTTATCGTTGTTATGCAGAGGCTGATGTACAATAGAACATTTGATTAGACAAACATGTTTTAGAAGGACCAAACTAATATAAAAAAAATCAAAAACTCAGTACAAATTTGCGAAAAGTTTTTTTGTTCCTTTATACATTACGGTATGAGTTAGAAGGATAATAAGAAATAGCTCATTGTTTTAGTATTTATCTACACCTTCGTTGACGACTTAAAAATTTCGTAGGGTCACGGGCAACTCCACAGGGTGGTCCTAGGGTTAAAAAATAGCTATTAGAAGGCTGATACCATTAGAATATCGGGAGATTTAAATTTGTTTTTTATAAACTTTGTAATAATTACATTTTATTACAAAGAAGATATATTTGACGTGTTTCCTTTATGAGAGCCCTCGACGGACTGACTCGATTCAACTCGGTTAAACAATACGTCGATCGGAGATGACGAAACACATAACCGCATGCCTTCGCGGTTAAATCATATCTGTGGTAAATAAACACGTATTCGCCAGATCGACTTCTGTGTTCGACCTGTCCGTTGGAATTCAACAGATACACGGAGTCACCATTAGCTATCAATTCTACTTTCCCAAAACCCGATGAAACCGAAAGAGCTCTTTTCGGGCTTATTCGCCGGAAAACCGTTTGATTTCGTCCAGGGCGGCGGCGCGCAAAGTTAGTTTGCCGGCTAGATGAAACGCTGGAGGCTCGTGACCTGAGCGAAAGGAAGAGGAGAGAAAGAGGCTGAGGAGGAGATGGAGGAGTTGATGCAGGAGCGAGAGGGAGAGAGACGTTCGCGTCCTCCGTCGCTCCTCCTGCTCGGTCGGCGGCCTTGAGAGGTCACTTTACCGGGACCGTTCGCTGAATACCTAGCGAAGAAAGGAACTGGAACGTGCAGGAGGCGGTTTGGGGGGCGGGAGGGGGAGGCAGGGGGCCATGGGGCAGGCCAGGCGGAGGGGACCAAGCCGGTACTCCGCTCGGCCATTATAATAACGTCCACTTCGCGAAACGAGCCGTCATTTTCTCGGTAGAACGCTGTCGTACTTCTCCCTCGCTCTCGTCCCCCCATAGTTTCTTCGGCTTTTTTCGAAATCCCCCATCGCGAAGGCAGTCGCCGCATTTTTAGTAACTCGTTTATGGCATCGAACGCGAACCTAACGACCGTGCGACTCGTTTACGTCGGGACTCGCCGCGCTTATTCCCGACCGGCCGAATTTCGATCCTCCGCGCTCGACGACGCATACTGTCGTCTTTAGTTCGAACGTCTTATCTACTAATTTGTCACTTAACAGGATATTTGAAAGTATTTGTAACATCCCGAGCCATTTATCTTTCGACCCTCGGACGGCGGACCGTTTTCGCAACTGTCTATCGACAATGTTTATAAGCTGCGGATTTTATGCATTTATGACCGAATAGGTCGAATGCAAGATTGTGAAGGCATTAACAGTCTTCCAGCAGTGCCGAGTCATTTCTGACAAAATCAAACAAAACTTTTTATCTCTTGTTTCATAATGTATGATGGGGTATACTAATTTACCTTGTGTCTAATGTGACTCAGCACCGCTTTCCGACTGTTAAAAAATTTGAGAATATTCTCACATTATCTTCATTTCGCTGTGATAATTAAAAGAGGAAATACATTATCATCTAACTTATATTTCTTACAATTAACGTAGACAATTTTTATTTTGCATGAAGATCCGTATTCTATTTATAACAATTCTGGGGCTTTGTTCAACAATTTTTCGAAATTTCGTACTTTATGTACCAAAGGGTTCACACCTGTTAATAAATAAATAAATCGAACGTGCCATTCGTTTGTGCGGGTCTCGTTACTTGCACCATGCCGGCCTGCAACCTCGTGGCGTGATTCTGAGTAATAAAGTAGCAAGGTATCCACCGAGATGAATGACGCCGCAGGAATTCGGGATAAATCTTGTTTTTATTGTTTCCCGCGATTAACGAGGCTGCACGATATTTTTGCTAGTTAATTGAAGCATCCTTGACTCGGCACAGGGGCGTCTTCGCGTCCGGTAAGTCGAAAATCGAGACACGTCGCGTGTGTCTAAAGAAAAATTCGCGAGATCGTGATAGGTTCGGGTCTTGCAGACCTTGTCCCACATTCTTGGCGCCTCGGTTCATCAAGAGATACTAAACGCCGCTTTAAAAGCGAGTTTTTCAAACACGGCATCCTTGTTAGCCAGCCATGCTAATGCAGTAGAACCTCTGGTGTCTGAATTTTCCATTATTCATGCACGTTTCACAGGTCAGACTTGGGATATTTACTTGCAACATTATTTATTGTACAATTCGGTGAATATTCGAGCCTCTAGAGAACAAATGTCGACATATTAACTGCGTCATGACCGAAATGAGTAATTCGGGGGAAATTTCGAACTACTATCTCATGTGTTGATATTTACCTGCGGAGAATGAAATGAGTCATTCATATTCTACGCATCTTTAAAATCGGTCGCTGAATTCACTGGTTCGGTATTTCCGTTTCAGTATTTCTGATTCAGTATTCTCGAATTCATAAGGACCTATTAGAAATTATTAATTGAATAGAATTTCCTTCTTCGTGTGTAACGACTAATTTTTTATTGGATTTGAAAATTCATTTTTCACAATACAAATTTTACTAAAAGTTTACAATGCGAAATAGTTAAAATACCATCAACTATGATAAATTTTAACTTCCTATATCAGTTTTATTAATTAAATTACTCTGATTTCATGGGAATTTTAGGGGTTGAGTTAAAAGATATCGAGTTTAAATACCATTGACTATGATAAATTTTAATTTTCTAGCTTCATTAAACAAATTGTTCTGATTTTGTAGGAATTTTGAGAGTTAACTGTCTGTATCGAACATGTTCTTCTGATATCTATATTGATTTGTGTTTCGCTTACCCAATTTTGCTGTAAATGAATAAAGTCCACAATCTACTTACAAATAATCGAGCAATAATTGTGCCATGGAGCAGAATCGACTGTGTGGGTCGTCGCTGTTGACGAAGAGTTCACGGAAATTAGCCTGGCTCACGAAATTCTAGGGTTTCTTAGAAAACGGTTCCGATGGACAATTCCACGGGGAAAGTCGACGCCGATTTAACGCGTGGCTTCCGAGGAGATGCCTGTGGTTATGCCAGCACATGGCCGCTGTCTGGTATTTCTATCACGTGGCAAAAAGCCGTTGGTCAGATGCAAATCTGAGCCTTGTTCCGTTTCCGACCCTGGATCTTTATCTGATCAGTCCGCAGAAACTAGTCAGGGACCTGTACTCTAATTGTTTCCTGTTCGTCGAACCGAGGAAGTGATATTTTTTAACGAACAATCGCGCAGATAAAGAAACGATACATTCAATGAGATAAACCGTTGAGCGACAGTCTGGATCTTTCGTTCGGTCGACTGCTTTGGCTAGTAGCGAGATAGTCGAGCAGTTAGGCGACTTTTCTTCTCTAAAGTCGTATAAGGTGAACGTAAACACGCAGTTTCAAGCTACATGTGCAATCACGCATAAATTCCTGATAGTAAGTTGGACAGCAAACTGGAATGAACAGTTTATTTTTGGTAGTATTAAGCTGGTGCGTACGAAATGTCGGATTTTGAAATGAACAGTAAAAGTTTCGTGTCTTTTTAATCAAAATATGGAAATATTTACAATACGGAAATTGCGACAAATAACAATACATATATTTTAAAGATACATTTTAATAAATAGACTGCGGGTTTTATGCAAAATATAAGTTTTTCTTCGGCTTTCTCTTGTATTTTATTTTATTTATATTTCACTCACTTATCATCACTACTCTTGTTCCTTCCACGTTCTTGTAACATCTTTATAATCATATTCGTGTGATTTGCTATTACGTTGCCTATGCTGCAGAGGATCATCCGGTATATGTATACATTAGTAAATAAGCATATAATAATAATTACTATTATTATGCAAGACGACAGTCGCAGTCGCGTCTTACAAAACTGATTGCCCTCTTCGTGGAAGATGATGATCACGCGTGTTCAGAGTCCGCGCGCGTAGGTCTCGGATCCCGAGCCGGCGCTCATCTTTTTGCATAGCAAATCGAGTGTCCAAGGCCGGCGCAAGGCCACGGGAAAAGAAATAGCCGTTTGCTTTAGCTTTCCACCAGCAGCAGATGCGAAGGCGTTATACTCCGCGTGCGTGTTTCAGACACGCGATGTAGGTCGGCCGAGAGAAAAAGAAATGGGACGAAAGCTCTCTGCGCTGCTCTGCACTCCTCGGGTCCGCTCGGTTACGCGGGAACACGCTCCCGGCGACAGACGGAATTGCTTTTTTCAAACGGCCCAGGTTTTTTCCCGGCCCGAAACATTTTGCTGAATGAAATCGACGGTGTCACGGCTGTGCCGGTCGGTGACGCACACGATCACTGCGAGCAAACACTCGAACGTCATGCAGGCTTCGGCTCTGACCGTTTGTTCTTCCGAGAAGCGGAAAAACTGCGGAACAGGATCCCGTGGAAAGGAAAACCTGAAAAGTGAAACTCTCCCGGTGCACGTTTAGAGACACACGCTATGACGGTGCTCGGTGTCTCAGAACTTCGAACTTCGTAGTATCGGTTTTCTATACACTCCGCAATTTTTCTGTCGGCTCTGCAATTTCTCTGCAGACCTCTGTAGTTTATCTTTGCTTCATACAGTGTTCTCGTAGGCATATGATTTTTTTCAAGTCTGTACGATTTCTGAAAGTCACAAGAATTTCACGAATATCGAAATTTTCCCTCAAGCTTTACCCTTTTTAGTGTTAAAACGAAAAAGTAAAACGTAGGATGGACATTCTGTTGGCTCTCTTCCAAAATTGTTTCTAAGCTGTTTTTAATAAATTCTAATAAATTGTTTTTAAAGTTCGCTTATCTTAATTTTTTTTTTGAACTACATGTATAGAAAGATGTTTCAAACGAAAGTTGTGTGGTACAATGTGCAGCGTACATTGTAAAATAATGATATATAAATCAAGTTTTTCCTAAACACCACAAACTGAACAATGTGGTTCTCGCTTGCAGCACGAGCGAGCCAAACATTGAAAGGGTGGAAATTGTCCGAAATGGTCGGTAGCACAGTTGGTCTTCCCCGAGACGTCCGCTTCATTCGTCAGCACGAAATAAAAGCCCGAAAGCGCACGCTTTCGCAGACTAGTGAAGTCTATCGGGGACAAGATACCGTAGAACGTAATCTCCATAGCGGCCGAACATCTCTCGTTAATGGATGAAGCCAGGAATACAAAGGGACCAACCGGGAAAGAGGGTGGTCTCTCTTCCCTGATGAACTTTCAGCCCGGTTCCGTGTCCCGCGAACTGTGTCAAGTCAGGTAGCCTCTCTGCGAGTCACAGAACCGGCAGACTGGTCTCGTAGGGTCGAAAATAAACGCGATGTGCCGCCTATTATTGGATAGAAAAGAAGGCCATGCACGGAGACAGGGGACGCGTAGATCTTGTCCGAGGTGAGAACACGTTGCCAGGTCTTCTCTGTGTGTGCCGGTCCGTGGCCTCCGATATTTCCCCGCAAATATCGTATAAATATTAATATCGATCCTCGCCGAACGAACGTGCCTCGCCTGCCAAGAATAGTCGAATCGGACGAATTAACATAATAATGGGATTCGTTATTAGCCGGGGGTCAAACAGCAGCCAACTTGCTTGCTAGCCCACTCCGGCTGATGGCTGCTGCTTCAGAACTTCCCATAACCCGGAACTTCGAGCCGAAGTTGAAGAGTCTTTAGGAAAATTGCTGAATATTGCACGCATCCAGAGACGCCGTTCCTTATTGTTCCGATGAATTGGATGGACAAGCTTCTCCTGCTTAATTTTATCCCGGCTTTCTACTATAGGTTCTAATATAGGTTTTACTCGTACTGCAATTTTTCTTGCGATCCCTACAATTTTTAAAATTCTCCTGCAATGTTTCTTACGTTACCAGCAGTTCTTTTTTTATTTGCAACTTTTCTTGCATTTCTAACAATTTTTTTTAGATAGTTTATAATCTTTCACGCGAATCCCACCATTTTTTGGAACAGAATGCTACAATTTCTAGTAGGTTCTCAAAGTTTTTCTACAAAGCTCACAACCTCCTCGCCAACGTCCTTTCCGAGCTCTTCCACACCCGTAATACTAAACAGTGACGCTTAGCAATGAACGCGTAAATTAAGATGACAAAGGTCCGTCGAGAATTTCGTATTCAAATACGGAACGAAATTCCTGTTCGTACCTTAATAGCTCCTACATGAAAGGGTTGATTATACAAGACAGAAAACGTATGCTTGTCCTTGTCCCCGGTCGTTTCGACGGAAGAGCAGCATCCGTTTGGTCGTCGTGATGGCAAACGGACCACGAACAGTAGAATTTCCATAAGCATCCGGCAGCCTAATTATTAGCCCTTTAATCTTCTGGTCGATGGGTGTCCAAACAGAATAAAGTGGTTTTTGTTCGGCAGGGGAGCGCCACGAGCCTATCCAATTAGACCCGAGGTTGACCCAAAAATGAATATTCAGCCATCGCCGGTATAAAATGTCAACGGCGGTCATTTAAATACAGTATACTTTCGAAAGTTTATCCAGTTGGACTCGGAGTGTCGACCCCGCGATGAATATTCAGCGATGCCCGGCATAAAATAACAATACTGGCTATAACAAAACGGCGTAGAACGCGTTCAAGTATCGTTCGCTATAGAGGAATGATTCTTGGCAAGAATCGGTCGTGCTGCAGACCGTATGTAACAGCTCCCATTGTGTACACCGAGTCATTAATCCTTTCCTGCTGATGTTGTTTGCGCGACGTCTCTGACGATCTTCTGTTTCTTCCTATGCAAATCACGAGTAATCTGCGAATTTTATGCGATTATGACAAAAATGATTAGTTGATCAGATGTCAAATAGCAAAAACATTATTTTATTACCGTCAATCGATTAAATTGATTAAAAAATGGAGATAAATGTCTACGTAGTTTCTGCATCTTGTAACCGAAGAAGACAATTTTTATTTTGCATAGAGATAGCGGTCTATTTATTTTTATTTTACAATTTCCAGCTTGCTATAATTGTAAATCAGCTCTTATATGTTGGGATTTACGTGACGCAAGAAGGTCAATGGCGTGATAAATCCGACAAACATTGACTTTGCAGTTTCAGTTCCATTAAGGTAGGCCGCTTCGGTTTTGTAAATATTTATAAGTCGAAAAATATACCGAGAAAACGCGACAAATATTATCGAGTCTCTCGAACATTGTTTTGCTGTCGACGAAGAATTAAATATTCATTGTGCGAGAAACTTTGGGAAAACATGACGCGTTCCGTAGAAATGTGTTCCTTAAAAATAGACTTTTCTGTTAGATATTCGCAGGTTAAAAAGTCTACAAACGAAATTGCACAGTACAGTGAACGACACGGATTAAATTGATGGAATCTCAAAATAAACGAAAGCGTATTCGATAAATCCGACACTGTACTCGATACGGGCGCGTACCAGGTCGCGGGAATTTCCGATCGCACGTACGGCTAATTGACAATCAAGAATCAACGTCCCCGTTAACAGATACGAGGTGCGACGATCGATGCGAGCTCAAGTTTTTTCTGTATTTTTTTTTTGCGCGACTGGAGAATTCTGCACGGGGAAAGAGAGGAAGCGCGAGTGAGAGTGGTGGATATATTTTGCAGGCCCTTCGGTTTTAATTAATTTCCCCTATTGTCCCCGTCGTGGGATTAATTATCTCCCGTCGGCGAGGTCCAATGGCAGATATGCTCATCCCATTCCCTCGGTGTAACAGCCTGTTGTGCCTGCTATGCGGCTGTGTCGCCGCGGATGTTACGTGTGCGGTACTTTTCACGTACCGGGTGGCTCGATTGTAACCAATATTCAAATACGATAAATTCTCTTTCGACGGAAAATGTAATTTACATTCGATGTAATATGCCATTTCGTTTGATAGCAGTTCTATAAAAAATACGTTGATCATGATTTCATGAGAAAAATCCGTAGTTTAAAAATGTAAAACAGTAAAGACATTTAAAGAATTTACAAACATTGTTATGTTCCTAGTAACCCGTTGAAATTATTAACAAGAAAAGCGAAAGTGTTTGTAGCTGCTAAAAATCCACATTCTATCGATAAGTTTTATTAGGCTTTGATAGATTTTGCAGAAACTGAGT
Organism: Augochlorella aurata; assembly: GCA_028455555.1. Taxonomy (NCBI): domain Eukaryota; kingdom Metazoa; phylum Arthropoda; class Insecta; order Hymenoptera; family Halictidae; genus Augochlorella; species Augochlorella aurata. Next base: position 9,365,976 of record CM052161.1, on the reverse strand, counting down.
GAACATTGACGAGTCTCATGATGCTTTTGTAAATCTCGAAGAACTTTTGCAATCTTCTAGAATTTCGACGAGCTCTACGAAGCTTTAGTAAACTTTGCAGAACTTTAGAATACATGTCATCAGCTTTGGTGAACATTGCAGAACCTTGAAAAGATTTCGAAAGCTTCGGTAAACCTTGCAGAACATTAAAAAAGCTTTATAAATTTTTGACGATCCTTGCCAAACCTAGCCCTTACTTCGGCGAATCTTCTAAGACCCAAGATAGACATTTTCGAACCATCATTTTCATAAATTTTTGGTAAATTTTTTGTAAAAAGTTTTGAAGACCTCTCAAGATCCCTGACGAACTTGATAGAACTGTGACAAACTTTATAAAGCATGCAACTCTCTCACAAAATTTCATAAAATTTAAGTAGCACTGCCACATACAATTCGGTTAAAAAGTAGCAATCCAAAGATCTAATCCAAGTTGAAACTACCCAGTTGTACAAAATGGAGACTGCATGACCGACTGTTTCCCTTTATTGCAGTCGTCGTAAGTTTCAAGTGCTTCGAACTGCTATAATTTTGGACGATCGTAAGGTATCCGAGTTTTTCGATTATGATACCTGGTGCCGGGTGGCTGCCGGGTACTCGAGCATGAGAGTACGGTACGCTTGCAGTGTAAGGAATCACGGCGAAAGGGGGAGCAGAAATGTCGGGCCGCCGCATTCCACGGACTTTTAACGACTGTAACCCTCATTTCCTTCGACATCGAGCCGTTAACTATGCTCGCGGACACCGGCTGAAAGACGCGCGGCAACTTTCAACCGGCTACCTTTGTGCTTAGCCCCGTTCCCTCGAGAATACAGCCCCTACCTCGCTCTTTCTCTCTCCTGTTCTCTCTCTCCGTTCTCTTTCTCTCTCTCTCTCTCTGTCCCCACCTCTCTTCGTTACTTCGCCTCGCGGTGAGATTCTTTTAATTATCGCGATATCCTGTTCCCGCGGTCGATCCCCAACCCGATATCGTGTTCAGGATTGTTAGAATTTCCGCGACTCGATATCCCAGGCGATCTACATCGGGTGATGCGATCGGCATCCCGGAACACTGTCTGCATAATAATCTCACGAAGAGATACCGTGATGCTTGTTATAATTATAATTAGCCCACGGATTTTACGCAGTTTTGACAAGAATGGCTCGGCGAAATTCAAAACGGGAAGAAACTTAAGCAAGGTCCCAGAAGATCTTGCTAGTTTCATGCCTTGAACGTGGTTAAGAGACGAAGCGATTTCATATTCTGGGTACCAATTGTTGTAACCAAAATTATTATTATTATTTATTGTGTACGGATATAAGAAAACCTATTAGTCTTTTAACCCATTTTTAACCCTTAAGGTACCACTAAAAATTGTCATCACGTTTCAAAATAATTATAATAACATAATTTTACAAAATTATATATTTAAAATTAAATAACATAATTTTAGTATCAGCAAATATATCTATTTTAAAAACTGTTAAAAACATAACCGCTGAATGAGTCAGAAAACTCAATTTCATACGTATAAAGTGTCCTAGGTTGTATAAAATGGGAATGAATGCGAATTAAAATGGCTCCGACTGTAAAGGGTTAATACAGGTACAAATTAAGTTGTGTTAGATCGATGTGAGTGTTAGATCGCTCTTCTTTGTTAGTGGATACCTTCGTTGCGTCTTGGATTTCCACGCGTGCCATGTGCCATCTTTTCTCTTGCACATTCTATTTATGTAGTTCAATTCACATCATTTGCATTAGTTAGTTCCGTTAAATACAGTTCTGCATGCGTTTAAAGTACTGCCCCTTTCTGGGAAGATGGCACAGAAAAAATTGTAGGACCGATTCCCACCAACTCGCCCATGTTAACGCCCTCGCAGAAGTAGGGTAAATATGTTTGCTTATTGGCAGAGATGATCCCTTCCTATTAACCGCAAATTCCAGGAAACGAGGGACTCGAGCCTGGCCAGTTGTAAACAAACACCGCCGCCTGATTCCGGCACCGTCTCGCTCCTCTATGGTCTCCTCCTAGCCTCTTCCATGTTGTTTTCATTCCAGACTTCTGATTATTATTGACTATGTTACGCGCTGAACGAGACATGTGTTTAGGGGTTTCGGGAGTTTATACATGTAGACAAGTGGAGACTACGGGCGTGCAGGTCTGACCACGCTAATTTCTGTCAAGTAGAGATACATTGCATGGAAGAAAATAGGAACGAACGGATGAAATAAACGAAGTGCTGCACGCAGAGCAGTTTCATACGACAGTAAGTGTTGTAAAATGAAATTCCAATTTGCAGAGAAACGTGTATTATCGGGCTCGCTCCTCCAAGATTGCAATTTCTTTAATCCTCTTTAGTTGCTCGCTCAGCACAACCGGGAACAAATTTTTCCGGTAAACAGCGCCGTAAAATCAATTCATATCGTCCATAGTTTTTAAAAACGCGTCAAACAAAATGGCGCAAAGAGGATCCATTAGCGAGCGGAATCAAATTTGTAATCCACTTAGAAGCCACCGTGGAGAGCGGAGGGAACGACTGCGGCGTGTTCGAGCGAAGTTGAAGATTGCAAAAGGACGTGAAATCGCGACGCAATAATGGAGCAGGTAGCAGCGTCAGGTGTAGACCGCAAGCTTCATCACGGCGTTTCAGCGGATGATTACGCGGAGAGGACGTGGATAACAATTTTCGTAAATCGCGGCCCGTAGGAAGCCTTTGCAGAAAATACGACGGGATGAAGGAAACTTGATTGGCCGGTGGGAAAAGCGGAGATGGTTATGGCGGCGCCGCGAGTAGTATAACCGGTAGCTGCATGCAAGTAGGGACTTCTCGTAATTGAGGGAAGAGGGATCTAGTCGCGATCGAGGGATCCAGGAACGCGGAAGCTTCATGCTCGCGTGCTTTGGACCGGTATCTTGGTTTTCACTTTAGATGGCTCAACTAGCCTAACCAACGGGTCGGGCATCGATGGCGACGTGTGGCTAATCGGCTGGCGATGTCTTTCTCCGCTTCGCCTTCCAGCTTCTGAAGGTTCGTTCACTCGAGCTACATTCGGGTGTGCGTGTTTCGGGAACTTGCAAAATGGAAATCACTGTTGCCACTTCGCTCCGACACGGCTCGCGATGCAACGCTTCGTAATTTCGAAAGAGGATTCGTCCTTAAGTTTATATTCTTCAAGGTGAACATTCCTGTTCCGCTTCGTGAAGAGACTCGCAGTCCAGCGGTTTCCACTTGCACGAAATAACGGAGAAACGAAAGGACTATTTTTATCAGTACTGTGATTAGAATTGAAATCGTGGGAGAGCGCTGGAGTCTTGCAAGGGAGGACATGGAAGAAGTTCCGAGCTATTTCTATTTTCGCCCATGATTCGTTTCTTCAGGGTGAAAACACTCCTTATGTATGTAGATAGATGGTTCCTTATTTATCTACGTATACATATATCTTTAAAACAGCAATAGTTATAAGGAAATACTTAGAATATGAATGCAATAATTATTTGTTCTTTTTAAGGAGATGTTATTAAAACGATAAAAATTATTCGTTTAAATAACAATATCTGCGTTATTATATATTATATAATAATGTCGAATCTCCTTAAAAAGTATAAAAGTATACCTACTGTATTTAAGGTGGCCAAACAACTTCCATTGTTAGATGTGTAAGGAACTCAATTTGGATAATGGTTCTCCTTAATTAACTAAGTACCGTTCACTATTTCCTCATAGTACATTTGTTCCACAGTTTTGCCAGCTTACCAACCTTAAAGTAACCGTTTCTGTGAAATAGTTAATTTAATTTTACCGCGTACGAGTTGATAAACAGACGTGCGACGGTGGGAAGGCAGTGCGACACAGAAGGCAAAGACACTGACAAACGCGAACGTGGCGCTTGGTGGTCTTGCCAATTCGTCGGGTATTCTCGTAGAATGTCACAAGGTGGCTGCCTCGAGTAAAACAGTCTCCGAGAACAATTCTAGTTGCCGTCGATCATGATTCACGGCGCGCACTTCTCAGCAACCTAATTCTAGTATGGTGCCGCGTTCTTTTTCGGCGAATGTATAGAATCAGACTATCTCTCGTGTTCGCACCTCGAGCACCGGTTTCCACCGGAGAAAATTTACTGTCATCTTGTGCATGTATCTTTAGCTGACTTATGTAACGCGGTCTAAATAGGCGGTTAAAGTCGTCGCGGCTCGAGAAGACCGTCCTTTTTCAGAGGCTTCGAGCGCGTGCTCTGGATCCGAGTCAACTGGAAAGAGGGTAACAAGTGGACGCATAGCGCAGAGAGATTCCTCGGGGACCTCTCTGCGAGGATATTTATAGTTCGGAGACTTAAGTAAGGGTAAACGGTGTTATTATTGGTCACCGGGATGCTGTCACTAGAGTTTCCGCAGCGTTCATTGGGATTGGTGCACTGCTTTACTTCGAGTTCGCTGATTCGCGATCCTTGACGAGTCTTGACAGGATCCTTAACAACCTTTGGTAGTCCTTTAGGGACTTCAATAATATTTGGACAGATTTTTTGAACCTTCCATAACCTGGGTGAACTATAGATCCTTTGGTAAACTTTACAAGATTTTCCGTAGACATTCCAAACGGCTGGGTAGACTTTGTAGAATGTCTTTGGAAAACCTTGCAAAAACCGAGCCTTGGTTTTTTAGTGAACATTGTAAGAACCTTACCAAAACTCTATCTAAAACTCTGATAAATGTGATAAAACTTTGGAAAACCTTGCACGAGCATTGGTACACCCCCAACATTCTTAGTAGTTCTCGTCCAGCCTTGTCAAGACTCGAAGCCTTAATAAATGCTGTCAGAACTTTGGTAGACCTTTTAGGAGCCTTGGCAAACCCTGTAAACCCTTGTCAAGTTCTTGAAAGCTGTCGCAGACCCAAAGATCTTTGGTAAATTTTTTATAATAACTTCAGTAGACATTTCATGAGTTTTGGAAAAGTTCGTAGAACGTTTATAGCTTTGGTAGACCTTGGAAGAATATTAGTAGTCCTTCCAAAGCTTCGCTAAGCTTTGCAACAGCTTCGATAGGCCAATATAAACATTGCAACATGTTTCTAAACATAGACTTTCAACAAACCATGAGAAACTTCAACCACTCTCCCCGAACATTTTAGAAACTTTGGAAAACCCTGGAGATCACTGGCAAGCCTCGAAGAATACCTGAAAGACTACGCAGAGTGTCAACTTGTCCTGCACAATGATCAGAGCTTCTAAACCGTTCTTGAAAGAGCTCCCAAAGCACTTGACTAAACATGTCAAGGTACCACGATTGTTAACCGTGTCCTCTTCTCATCAAGAAGACGCAAGGCTCTTTCGAACACGACGTCTACCCCCATTCGTCACCGGCAGTTGCGATCCAGGTCGCGCGTGAAATTCGATTGATCCGCTGTCTCTAGTTTCCGTCTCGAAGGCGGACGCAAAATAGTCGCCGGCGAATCGATGCGACGATGACGACGCGGCTCGATAGATCGGCCTCTCGCGCGATGTCCCGGGAAACGATCTCATTCCCCGTTCCAACGGGATGCTAGTGGTCCCATTGTCTGCCGCAGGGCAACAACAGCGTCGAAACCGTGCAAGAAAAAGTCGCGGAACTCGCGATGCGTATTCCCCGAGGCTCGTAGCTCGCGACCCGAGGCTCGTTCCTGCGATTGCAGCGTATTACAATATGTAAGAGGGCCTGGCATTGTTTCCCCGACCAGAAGTATCCGGGAAAACGTGGAAAAGGATCCGAGCCTCCCTCCTCGTTCCACTGTTCCTGTTCTCGCCCCCGGTAAATCCGCTCTACTGGCCCCGCGGAACATCTCGAGGATCTTTAACCTTTATTTCTTACTCTTGCCTGGATTTCGAGGCTCGTTGCCCGCTCGCTGGCACTGCATTCCTTAACCTATTTGCTAGCAGACGGTCTCCTACGCTCGTGATTAAAATCAGCGAATCGGCAAAACAGCTGAAGAATTCGAGACGTAATTTATGTCACGAAATTAAAGAGAAACCGCAACGCATCGAACACGAAATCGTCAAACTTTGAAATTCTATAACATCGCGCGAAGAAATATTACAGGGTTTAACCTGAGCTCGTTTTAAAGAGCCATGTGTCTAAATTCGTGTTCTAAGCAGGCAGAATATTTGCAGATTTGTACTCGAAGTTGCAGCAGTTCAAAGATCAACGATTTAGGCTATTTAACTTGCCTTTTAACCCTCTTGAACTATAGTAATGTGTCACACACGGGATGAAAATTTCATACGTAATCTGCTAAATAAGCGTATTATTAATTTCTCTTAAATTGAAACATTTGATTTTTCTGAAGAAATTCAGGAATCATGAATTGCTCTTTCTATTAGGGAAATTACTATGATCGAAGAAGTGCTAATGAACGTTCGAGAATCGTTCGAATGTTACCAAAAAATTATTGTTATTACGTTAAGTAGTTTGTAGTATTTTTGTTTACACCTTCTGTATATACTGTAAGTATTAAGTGAATATAAATGTTTTAAAAGCAAAAAGGAAATGGTTAAAAGGGCTAGATTTGCGATATCTTATGGGGGAACTGTGGATTACGAAGGATAACAATATTTTGTCGACGAACTCGACGGCGTCATATGAGCAGGTGGATGCGGGAAATTTCCAACGTCGCGCTATCGTTGCTTTTTGTACGAAAATGAAAGTAGCCGTCTGCGACGAGCAGATGAGATAAACTATGGGGCGGACATTCCGAGAGCGACGCGCACAGGATGCGATAAAGAATGAGGCGTTTCCTTTTCGCGGAGATTGCAGAATCGCGATCATTTCCAGGAGCGTCGCTTCAACCGCAGTTTGTAATTATGCGTCATTTTAATTGTCCGCGTAAGGAAAATAGACTCCTCTCGATTAACACTGAAAAACTGGAATATCAATTCCAGATTCTAGAAACATTCATCGTGATGAAAAGACTACGGATTATCCTAGCATTTGCTGGAATTATATTATAAATTATATTCTCAAATTTTTAGGACCCAGTAGTATTGCTAGTTTTTGAGTGCCAGTTGTTTGAAAATTGTAAGACACCTGCTTCGCGTAAAAAGTGTGACAGCGGAGGGTTAAATGAAAGTAAAAATTTTAATCGACCGATGTCCAACACAAAAAAGTCAAATATAACTTCTGATGCTCCAGGTAGAATCTATTGTTCGTCTAATTGTTCGTATTTACCGATTATGGAGTTACCGGGACAAACGAGATTTTGTTTTCGCTAATTACATAAGCGTTCAAAACAAATGAAATAAAGAAGATAAATAAAAAAAACAAAATAAATGTCTGATGAAGAAAAGAAAGTTATTTATGACTCGACCTAATATTCAGAATAATCTGATGTGATCATAAAATGACAAATCTGAAATCAGTTATGTGACCAGAACCAGCAGATTTAGTGTTAAAGAAACTGTTATAATTTTCTGGGAATTGTTTAAACTGATACCCGGCAGTAAAGTATTAATCAGATTTCCAGGTATAACCGCAATCTATCTTCCCGTTTTCCTGATACGCTTTTTTTATCCTCGTTCCGTCGATCCGAATTTTTCCGGGACCGATACGATCAACGGTCGACCGTTCTTCTTAGCATTCGTTATTAGATTGGATAATTCAGGACGAACGCGGTTTTTTTCCCTCCCCGGTACTTCGTTTCGCGGCAACAAAAGACGCGGTGGTTTCCGCTTCCGAACGATTAATCTCGGGCAGTGATTAAAAGGCTCGCCCGCCATGTGGGTCAAGTGATCACGCTCGACGATCGATCTCGTCGACGGAAAATTCCGAAATTTCGATCGAGGAATCTTTGCTTTATTTCCACACCGTGGCTTCGCGCAATAAGATCGAGGGTCGACGAGCCCGGCTCGGAAAGTTGGAAACTAGTCGACCGTTCCGCGTTTCGGCTTTCCGATTCGTTTATTTGTTCTTCGTCTTTTCTCGTTGATTTCTTAATGCGCGGTCTATATCGCGCGCTCGTTGTTAGTCGAGCGAACTGGAAACACAAGCAGCAATAAGGTCGTCGAGTTTCCAAAGATCATTGAAAGATATGCAAGGAAAGTTTGAAAAGAATTTGATTTAAGGCACGTTCAATATAAAATCGTGGCGGCTGTAGTACCATTTCAAATCGTTATTTTATTCGTTATTTGTTCAAATTCGTGAAAGAATAAATCTGTGACGGATAAACGCGTTTCGAACTTCGGCTAAAATAATTCGTCTTTATTATCAGGTCATTAAGCAACATCTCATTTTTATTAATTATTTTCTGAATATTTAAACATGCGAAAAAATGCTTCCTTTTCTTCTGATATCGATCAAGAAATGAGCAACAGAAGTGCGACGAAGTTTAGACCGTCCCCGTACCCATTAGAAAATTATTTCACTCGCAGTGAACAAATTCCATGACGAATTTGAATTTCGATTGAAAGTCAAATTTCGTGGCCCAGATATGGAAATAGACAGCGCTATTTTCCGATCGACCGTTACGCAACTGGTTATCGTGAAAGCGATGATAACGCTTGTGTTCAAATGGTTGAGCCCTGTCGGTCGCGTGTGATTCATCGTTTCGCGATGCCACTCTTGCGCTAGGTGACTTGAAATGCAAATTACCGCCACGTGTTTTCCCATCGGCCGATCGGAACGGCCGAAGATGAATCGTCGATGCATTGGAAATCAACGGGAGCCGATTGTCGAAGACGAAACAAGTGCGAACAATAACCATCGATTTTGACCTGACCTCTTCGACTTCGTCTGTGAAGACGAAGCATTCGTTCAAATTTTAAGGCATTGACAAGTTGAAACGGAAATGAGTCGACTAAAGTCGAAGTTGAAAGTGCGATTAAACCGTTTACTGAGAAACTTCGTGGAAATGCATGCGAGCAGAGCGAATTGTCTGCGTCACTCTTTCATTAATGAACATTATCGTAGAGCGATGTTAATTATGATCATTAGATCGCGGATTTTGTACATTTATCAGCAAAATGGGTAGGTAAAATGTAATAACAGCAGAAGAATTTAAAGACTAAGAATATCGATATACAGGTAGCCCTCCTACAACACGGCATCTTATAACACGGTTTCGCTACAACACGATTTGTATATTGCGGGAACCTTCCTACAACACGGAATCCTTTAACACGTATTTCGCTCTAGCACAATAAGAAAATTGCAAAAACCCTCGTACAGCGCTGTACTGCTACAGCCGCGGCGAGGCTTGCCGTCTTAGAGATACAATGTTGCCACTGAGATGTTTACATTTCTTCTAGCTCAGTGAGTGAAACAAAAGTGTCTCACGCTGCTGGTCGGCAGCCTGCGTCGAGCCACGGTGCGTTATAGAATAACTTTTTCGTCTTTATTAAATTAGAGTTACGTGAAATTAAAATAATATCTTTTGTTTTTCTTTCTTTGTTTTGTATTGTATATATATTTATATTTTTAATAAAAATTAAGTTGTTTATGTAGAATTAAAAAGAAATATTTGTTTTTAATAAGTTTTCGGAACGTAACCCCCTTTTTGTACTGGCTCTGGGTCTCGTGCAACACGGTTTCACACAACACGGCATTTTCTAGGAACCTATCCACCGTGTTATAGAAGGGTTACCTGTATTTCTTGGAGCTCGATGATGTCATTGCAGAATCATTAATGATATCCTAGAATTCTTACAATTGATGCAGAAAATTGTAATTTCGCATTAAGTGATCACCTGTAATCTAGTATAATTAGGTACTAGACTGCGGATTTCTGAGCGAAGTAAATCTTGTCCGTATTAATTGCAAGATATATCAGCTACATAAAAATTTACGTCACTTTGAAAATTCTTAAAATTCTTCAAACGTTTTTACTGTTTCGCATTTGATCTATGAATATTCACTTTGGAGAAGCATTTAGCTTATCTCGACATTAAAAATTAAAAATTAACTGTAGCTATTTTAAATCGCCGATTTCGTCAACTTTTCCTGAACATATTATCCTCATTGCTCGCATAATTTATTAATGAACTCCCTGAACATTATGATGCGCGTTACGGCTTCGAAAACAACGTGTAATCATTACGCTGCGAATCTTTATGCACTCACGACACGTGCAGATTTTTAAAATGCAAGAAGACCTTGTTTACTTTTTACAATAATTAAACCGTTAGTTCACTAAGAAGACTTTCCTTTAGCTCTAATTTTTTTTAAATGACGTATGGCCATGACAAATTGCATAAAGATCCCCAGTAATCTTATTAATTTATCCGTAGTCGCAAAAACAATGTGTTCGTGGACGTCGTATACGCGACAGTGGCCATGAACATATTAAACAATACATGCTTTCAGCGCGCTGAGAGAACTGAATAAGTAAACGCAAAGTATGAAGCATGCCAGCGCCATTTCAATTTCCACTTCCGGTGCGAGGACTGAAAATGCCGCGTGACATTGTCACCAGTCGAATTAATTCTTCAAGGGGATCGTATAAGGACATCCGATGGTATTTTCTGCCGATGATGACATACGCGTCGATTAGCATTGCAGAATGTGTGACACATTGTATGGTCGCGAATCACATTGCTCGTGTTTGATATCTGTCGACGAGACAGACTGTGGTCCAATCGCGACTGGTGCTCGACTCTCCCCCCTCAATAATCTTTCCCCTCGTATCTGACACGAAACATCTCGTGCAAATCCCGTGGTTTTCCACGAGCTTCGAACTATCTTTTATTACTGGTCGAATGGGGATGAAATATTTGCGGACATATGTGCTGTTTGGTATATCACTGAATCCTTGCGTATTCATGGCAGTTGCAATTGTGGAAGATATAAGAATGCGAGAATATAATCAGTGAATGAAATCACGCATTTTATTATCTCAAATTTTATTATAAAACTCGCTGTAAATAAATTTGTATAATTATACGCATTTAATTTTACCGTGCTATTTAAAATTAATTTAAGTCTATTAAAAGTAAAAAAGTGTAAAATTCTTATTTAAAATTTAATCGAAAGATCATTATAATTTAAATTTATATTCTAATAGTCTCTCAAAGATTAATAAATGAAATTTGATTTTACAATCACTGAATAAAACTTTATCCAGATAGAAATTTATTCGAGTAAGATTTTGTTCGAATAAAAATTTAATCGTAAAGGAATTATCGTAGATAAACATTTATTCGAATAGTGCCCAACTCTGGGACTGTTATACGTAATTATTAAATCATGCACGCTTAACTTATCTTAATCGTCCGTCGAAGTTAAAAAAAAAAGAACCCGTCAGTGCATCGCATGCACTCGGTGCAACGAACGTCGGAAGGACGGTAACTCCGAGAAAATATTTGCATGAAAATAGCAATGAACTTGTAGCCTAACGAGCCTATTATAGAATTCGAATACACTGAACGCCCAAGGCCTGTTACAGCAACTCGAAGACAAGAGTGGACGCATGGATCAACAGCAATTAATTTCGTTTAAGCCGACCGGAAATGAATTCGACCGTGAACGGTCGCGGCACGCGATCCTCGACTAAATTGTCCAATGAATGGATCTGATCGGTGCTGTGCTCCTGGAATTGTACGGAGAGAACAGCCCCGCTGGAAATATACATGCCCGCCGAAAGAGGCAACGAGGTAAGAGCGTATTGTTCCCGATTCGCTCGAGAGGATCAATTTCTTGGTTAAGGGGTCACTGTATCGACGACTAATAAAAGTGTCTCCGGGCTCTTCTGTGCCCTGTATAAAAATAAAGCTCACCCTCGAGTGTCGGTAAATAGCGCGTGTATACCGTTTAAGCGAATTAACTCCCGGCACACGCGATTTGTTCCGCGCTCATCTCGTTCCGATTACCCGCGGCAGCTTGACTAATCGCCGACCTGCTCGATCGACCAAAAATCGAATCTCTATCGCCGATTTCGAAACCACCGAAATCGTTCGCCAATTTTCTCCCAACCCACAGTCTCGGCGGATCCCGTAAGTGGACCGTGAATTTGATTTCAAGCATTTAATAACGTCGATATATTATTTCCAATCTAGTAAAATTGTTTAAGAAGCAATGACATTTCTAAGCGACTCGTGACCTTTTGCTACGGTTGCAGACAATTTTCATTTTACGCGAAGATTCGCAATCTAATAATAAAAGTAGTGAAAAATACGGAATAAATTCAGTCTTCTCGTTCCTATAAAGAAGCACGCGCCATTTAGAGCTTGCTAGGTTTAGCGTTATAATTGCAGTTTCCTGGAACGTGCTGTAACTGCGCGAACGTTCAGGTCAGGAAACGGTGGTTGTTTTTGGTTAAAATTGAGCGGGGATTAAAAAAAGGTAAGCAGCATATAGTTAGGGTGCGCCGTTTAGGAGCTGCTCGCCACATTCCCAGGACGAAAGAACCTGACCTCCATCCACTTCATTGATTCCAAACAAACGGAAGCAAGATTCGGGGTCTGCACACGACTTCCCAGACCAAAACCACCGAGCCACCGATCCGCAAAACCGCAAAACAAAAAGACACACACACATACATACATACATACGTGCATCTATCGACCGGACCAAGATTAGCCCGTTGCACCCCGACGGTATCGCTGCAGCACGGTCGACTAGTTTCCATGGTTAACTCTTTAACTAGCCTGTCAGCATCGGGGCTGATGCGTTGTTTTATTCGAGCCTAAAATCTCGAATTCGTGATAAAACGCACGGAGACAGCGCTAGTTCGCGGCTCGCTGATCATTATGCCGGCGGCGAACGGATAGGTCGTGTAGCGTTTCCGAATGCAAACAATTATCGCTGCGTGACTTCGGTTCCTGCATCGACGAGCAGCCTGCACCGCATAATACGCTGCAAGGGGAATTCATTTTGTTTTTATGCGTGCGATTTCCTGCGGGCTTCTTCGCGAGGGAGGCGCAGCCTTTTTTGTCAGATTCGATATTTTTTTTATCGCGTAAGAGAATTTGACACACTGTCCGACGAGTTTATAGAGTAGAAGTGATCTGGTCATCGTTAAACATGAACAGTCAGATTTAAGAATATTTGATATTTTAACCCCTTGCACTACGATTTCTTTCACGTTGTGTTGATTAGCACTTATTCGTCCTTAATAATTTTCCTAATAGGACCAGGCAATTTTTGTTTCTTCTATCGTCTTTATCTAATTTCGTTTCTAGACTTCGATAACAGAAGAATGCAATTTTGCTTCGACTTAAAAGGAATTAATAACCCTCATAAAAAAATATCCTCATAAAATTTGTTAACTTCGTTTATTTATCATCAGAAATGAAGGATATTTTTCAGTTGCCTTTTCTTCCGAATATTTCTTTCAGTTCAGTGCGGAGATGCTACTTACCAATCCATAATATTTTCCAGTCGCGTCGATTCCACATCATTCTATTCTAAACACGCGTGTACCAAGATGTAACACGAGACAAACAAAATGGACGTGACGAAATGTTCACAATTCTCTATTCGCGTCGATTGTAACCAAAACTCTTTTCACGTCAATTTGGTTCGCCTTTCGTTACGATTATTTGTCTGATATTTGACTATGTGTTTGACTATCCTAATAGTTAATCATTAACCAGGTTACTTTTTCTCCAACTCTTATTATTTCAAATTGCATCGTAAATGCATAAAATCCACGTAATCCAATAATAACGAAACGAATTGGCGATGAATAATTGCTGAAAAGACAGGAACTTAATTGGGGGAAATACAGACTTTAAAACCAAGCAAAGAAGTTTTGCTCACTGTAGCTGTAGAACAAACAATGAGGCGACGGGTTAAGGAGCCGAAAAAGATAATCTACTCACCGGAGCTACGAAATAAATGATAAGGCAAAGGGCCCGGGGAGGGGGGAGTTATTTCGACGGCGAATTTGACCGGTGGCAGCGGTCGTAGACCGGAAGTGGTCTCTCGTTGTCTTCGACGGAGCTCGTTAACGGGCACGATACCGTGCCGCGGACAATAAGTCGACCGTCTGTGGTGCTCGGCCGGCATTGTTTCTGTTGTGCAGCCGCGTACCTTTTGTCCTGTCCACGGCATGTATCCGGTCCCGTGGTCGTCGACGCGTGAGAAAACGGCGCCGAGACGCGTCTGTGTTGTTCCGTTCCTGTTCCGTCGCGCGGCACGCGAAAACGGGCGGCCCCGTCCTCGTCTGGCTACGATCGATCTGCCCCTTCCGATTCGACCTTGAGACCGACGTCGTTCCCAAGGGCACATCGCCGTCTCTCAATGAACGAGCCATCGATGGCCGCACGCCCGAGAGGATTCCGCAACAAGGAAAACCGTTTCAACGGCCAGCCGATTCCCGGTCGCACCCTGGGGGACGTTTTACTTTGCCGCGAATTTTAGTGGCGAAGCTCCATGACACCGTCGAGACCTCTTCCTCCTCTTTTCTCTTTTTTTTTTTTATTGAACTACCAGTGCCGAAGACGAGTATATACGTCGGTTCTTTCGAGACTTTTAGAACGGTTTTATTACTGTGAGTAGAACATGGTACTGTGACGGTGCCATTGTGAAGAGGAACTTCTTGGTTTTGGTTCCGATGGATTCGCGAAGAGGACGAGGTAATGCGTTGTCGTTTGTACGTTTTTGTGATTCGAAGCAATAGTCAAGTGAAATGATATTTTCGTAGATGTGAAATGGTTTTTAAACCTTGCGTGATGGAGAGCACCAGAGTTCGGCAAAATTTTATTCGAATGACGGATAAGTGATAAAGACTGACGAATCAAATTTTGTTCGATAAGGCCGAATAAACGTGCAATCGAATAAAACTGAACAATCGATTTAAATAAAAATGATAAAAGTGTTTCGGATAATTAGTTTAGATGAATATTTTATTCGAAACAATTCGAATAACGCCATACTCTGGTGGAGACGAGTTTCTACATTGAATTTTTAGAATTTTTGTTCTTAATCATTTCAATCGTAGGAATATGGTAGTGTCTGCAAATTCTTTAAATGTCTTTGTTGTTTTCAATTTGAACTTCTCATTTTCTTTTCCCCACAAATTCATAAGGTCTGCAGTCCACTCATAACCAAGAGACAGGAATTCCTTCGAAAACATCAGTTCTGCAGGACGTATAATTAATTACGTCATTACTGTTTTATCTCTCCTGTCCCGGATTTCCAGCAGAAAAATGTTTTCAAAAGATCTCGTCTGTACGAAGCAAGGAGTGGTAAACGTAACAATCTCTCGACATTGTTAGTATCCTAAAGCAACTAGATAATGGCGTCCAGGACTGTCGAGCATCGCGTATAGAAATAAAGAACAAATTATTTCACCGTCTCCCATTAACAGGTTAAAGGATAACGAGCCCTTTACTCGGTTCAGACGAAACACCACTTTTTTCTACTCTTTTATATATTCCTTTTTTCCAAAGTAACGTTATTCGCGCTAACGAAGTCCGCGGAGCGGAACGCTCGCAGCCTACTTCCGGCAACGAGAAAAATTTTCATCGCGGCTGAGATGACTTCTCTCTGCTCTCTTTCTATCTTCATCTCTCGCCCTCTCTGCTCTCTCTCTCTCTCTCTCTCTGCTTTTTTT
>CM052161.1:9254725-9350343 GCA_028455555.1 Augochlorella aurata | reverse complement strand
TGAAATTAGATAATGATCCGAGCGCACAGTAGCTCGTCTCGCCACGGTGATTAACTTTATTGACTGCTGGATTAATTATTGCTCTCTCAACCACGCTGCAAATGAACGAACCAAAAAACTGTTAAACGTTCTAATAGTATGATGTAATTCATCGACGTCTTTCAGAAATAGTTGCATAAGCGGTCTCTACTTCTTCTTGGTTCGCTCTTCAAATTAACGAATTATGTTTCATTCATGATGTCATGTTTTGCCCTTAGAATTTTCGCCGTGAGAAATGTATGATCGTTAAACAAAGATTGCCATTACAATTAAGCTGCAGATGTTCGTGCATCATGTAACTCTGAATCAATAGAATAATTAAAAGAACGTAAGAATCTTCGTACGTTATTCAGTAATTGTTAAAGTGATTAGAGAAACGCATTTTTCATTGACAATTGACACAGACAATTTCGTTTCCGTCTGTAGTCTAATTGAAAGATCTACTGCAGATCTTCGTGCAGTTTATACTGTGCAGAAAATTGGAAAGTACAAAGAAGCTCGATGCATCGACAAGAATAGGATTCCGGAGTCATTTTCACCGTAAAGATTCTTCAATTTAGCAAAGAATTTTAATATTTACGAATCAAGGTGGAAGAACGGAAATTCGCATAAAAATTGTCACTTTAGTTAGAACTATTTAGAGGGTGCTAATTTAGAACTATTTAGAGGCTGGTAAAGTGCTTAGCAAACGAGGCACGCCGTAAACCAGTTTGTAAAGAACGTATTTTTAAAAAGCTCTCGGTTCTAGCACACTTTTCTAGCACAGAGAATCTTACCTGAAATTACCACATGTTAAATTAACGGTGTTAAATCAAAACCGGGTAAAAAATACCGCGTAAAAAATACAATTTAAAAACAGAATTGATTGTGTTTCCTTTTCTAATAATTTTGAGAAATGCGTAAAATCACATAACAGCTTCAATGCGATCCTGCATGAAGTAGAGTACATATCGACGAATATAGCATTCGGGAAATCAAGGTTATTACAAGGAAACGAGTGGAAACAGCGCACCCTCCGATTTCGTAGAATCGTTTCCCGCAGCAACAACCACTAATTTCGAGAACGAAGGTGGTGGTTACAGGTGAAGCACCCCGTAGAAAACCCTCGAGTTGCCGAGGACCGTTATTTTTCTGCGTTTCGCCGTCTATGCAGAGGCATAAACGCAGAAACATCCTTAGCCCAGAAATAATGCCGGCTATTAGCCGGGGCGTCGCAGAGAATTTCATTCGCGGGGAAAAGGCGTAGCCGGAGAGGGCGGCAGGTTTTTCTGCGTTCCCTCTGCGCAGCCTATCGGTCCTCCCGATCAGCCTGTGCAGGGAAAAGGGAAAAAGGGCCACACCTAGCCCTAGCCAGACGCGCAACCGGCGACTTAACGACCGGGAGCACCCCACCTCTCGTCTACACGTGGAATGTTTTCGCGTTTAGGCCCTGGATACGCGGCTCTGTCTGTTGCTCGCCCCTTTTGTTCCCGTAATCCCCCGGGCCGACGAGACGCCGCAGATGAAATCTCCTTTTGTCAAGGAGATCGGTCTCCTTTTCAAGGAAATAATACAAATTTGATGACGCGCAAGTGCACCAAGCTCTTTCGGGCCTCTCGTTTTTTATTCAACGTGTTCTATTGTACGCCGATGCGTCAGGAAGCGTGCATTATAAATGCTGCGGGGGCGATACTCTGCCGTCGAACGATATGGATAACAGTCGTTTAACTGTAGAATGGCTCGACATGTCTGTCGATTTCATTCTACCTCGTGCGATGCAGTTTATCGAAAACGCCGAGTGTTTCGGGATTTATTTAGATTCCATTTTCCTTTTTGTATTTGTTTTACTCGAGGAAGCATTAACGTCACGGCCGTCGCATTTAACCAGTTCAAGTTACTGTAATTATACTGTGTATGTTTGATTTTCGTTCCATTTTGTTTAAATGCAACACTTTTAGAATATCGAAGCGTATGTCGTCCTTAACGAGTTAGTTAGATGTTTTTGACAAGTGTACTCGTCATGAATAAATGACAACATTTTACTCGTACACTCGTCAAAAACAGCTAACTGGATAATTTACGTAATATTTACAGAAGTTGATACGAGGTTCACTAAAGGTACTGGTACAACGGTGTTTGCGTTGGTATAACATAACAAATACGAGTTTAGTATTAGCTTGTATGTATTTATACAAAAATATTTGAAAAAAATTGCTGCGATAATAAGGTATTACTGTGAAAATGTGAGAATTTTCACTTTCTTTTAATAAGAAATTTATTTTATAAAATTTACATTCCTTTCTACTTTCATTGAGGATTAATTGATTTCTTGTATAGAATATGATTTTTGTTAGTCATGCGCTTTGATAGCCGCGATGTATCAGAATTTACTGCACACAATTTAGCAGAAAAAGTGATGGCAATCGTGGCGAATGAATTGTTTTTCTTTTTTTTGTAACCACCCCTTAGTCAAGGTAGGGAGATGAAACTTGGCACGTATTTGTTGTCTCTTTGAGAGCTAGCCAACGTTGCATCGACAATTTAATCTAGTTCGAGGACACCTTTGACGTTTCCTGAAAAGTATCAGAAAAGTTCTAGGTCAACAGAATACTTAGACAACGCTAAAGCCAATTTTCCGATGATAATGAACCTGTAAATAATGACTAAAAGGTGGAACATATTTTGGCACTTGCAATATTTTCAAAGAAACCGTAGAAGAGTGTAAAAGAAGTGCTAAAGAAACTTGAGAAATATCTGAATTAATTAAACGTTTCGTGGGAGTTTCATAGATCGCGCTGCATAAAGTGAAACTTTACCAAATGATTTTTGTATCTTTCAGTCAAGTAACATGGCGAATTTCAGTTGTTTGCGTTACAATCGCCATTCTTTTTGGAGAAATTCCGAACGAGAGTGGTTCGATGGCGCCGGTGTTCATCAGTATTGCAGAGATTTCGATAATTGAAGCGTCCGCTAGCGCCGAAACGTGTTTAATGGATTGGAAATGATCGTTTAATTCCATTGTTTTATTTTCTCTATGCGGAGATACGTTCTATGCAATCTGAATAATTTATTGCGGCCGGGCACAATGCGGCGTGCATGTGATCGCCGTTATAGTCTACAACCGTTTACGTATTCCTTTGAATGTACATCACCTGCACTATTTAACCCTTTCAGGTATAATAACGAAGCGGACCCGCGCTGAAAATTTCATACACGATTTACTTCATATTAATAATAAAACGCACAGACGAAATGTAAAATAGTGAAGAAATTAAAAGCAACTAAAAATGTCGATATGTTAATTATGACTTATTAAAATTATTTAAGAGAGGAATAAGATTGCATCTGCTCCTACGTCTTGCAATTTATTTAATGAATGGTTTATATCATTTATTGTTTCCGTATATCGTATTAAATATATTTATTATAGTCCATAATTCCGTCAAAGATCAGTGATCGAGTTAATAAATACATCAATAATAATTTTCTGTTATGAATTCTAAATAGCATCGTTGCACAGTATCGTCAAGCATTTGGCGCGTCATGGAGAAGAGTTTCCAACTGTGCGAGAATAACGTGCGCGTATACTTTACGAAATTCACGCAGTTTTTAATTAAGCCCTTCTCGGTAAACACGAGACGCGTGTATAATCCTGTCCAAACGATAAGGCCAACAATTCCGGGACGATCGAGCACACACGGGAACCCTTATCAACCCCTCCGAGAGGGTCAAAGCCTAACACAAACTTAGGGTAATCGGGGGTGCCTTTTCCGGCTGCGAACGGCCGAAGGGTTGCTTTCACGAGGCCGGGGCTAAAATTAAACAGTTCCTGTTTATTTGGATACGCAGGCTTTTCTCTAAATAACGAAATTTATCGCCGAGAACAAACTGTCCTAACTAAAATACAAGAGGGTGAAGTCTTTTAGAGAAAAGTATTACGAGGCTGTTAATATTCATCCTGTACGCAATTATTCTACTGCGCAGCTCTGTGCAAGTATCCATTTCTACTTTTACATTCACTGAAATTAGCTTGTAGATGGTCAGCAAAATTCCTCATATAAGTCAATAGTTTTGTTCTAAAAATTATTATATGTACTTGTGAGGTACAGTAAATTCTTTCCAATTGTTCTACAACTCGTAAACAAAAATGAACAATTTGGGAAGAGGAGATACGATTATTCGAGCCTTGCGCCTTGTTTTTATAATTGTTGACAGTCGACAACTGTAACAACTCATCTCCCCAAATTGTTAATTTTTGTTTATAAGTTGGAGGACAATGGGGGAGAATTTACCGTATTACCAATATATTGGCTTCAAGGCATTCTAAAGGTTAAAATAAAGAGGAAATTCTTTAACTCGAAGCGAAAATAATATCAAAGTATTGTTAATACTTCGTGTACACGTTTCTTTATATTTTAACCCCTCGAGAACGTTACTGATGTTTCCATATTCTGTTGGTAAGTTGGACATTTCGATATTTATCATAGCTATCTTCAAGTTCTTCAAACCAAGCTAATAGTTTAACCCTGTGTAATAAATTTTTAAATTTATATATACTATGTCAGAGTTAGTACAGCGTACCAATGTCGTTTCCGAAGGGTTAAATTGTGTTAGAGAATCTGAAGGGTTGAGATGAAGGGTTAAATCTACGTTCCGTAGAAATAGTTGTGTAAAGCATCCTAAGGTAATACCTTAGGAATTTTTATTTTACTCTTTGAATCAGAAAATTAAATTCCATATCACCCTGAGAACAAGAACAAAAGTTATTACAAAAAATGAATAGAGAGAATTTCCAACAGTAGAGTGTATCAAAAAGCGTACGAATGTTTATTGTTTCCTTTTTCTTAAAATGATTGGAAGATGAATTGTTGGTTGAAGAATAATTGGTTATCTTCCGCAGCTCATTTTGCAATACAGAATCCAAATGGTTTTTCGAAAGTAAAACAACGAGGGTGTTGTTTTATTTCAAGCGCGCCGCACCCTTAGGGAAAAGGAATTTTCATTGAATTCTGGAATGCGTGGGGGAACCCATAAAAATTTCTATTTGCGCGTGGACGTGTCGGGATCGATTTTCGATAACCGGTCGACGATTTTCAGTAATCCTTTCGTATATTTAGCTCGCCCCTTCGGCAGAAAAATAAAAATAGAAGGAGTTCCTCTTTATCGTCGAACGAGCCACCGATCGGGGCACCTGGATAACAAATGGAGCGTCGTAACGCGGTTGTTGTACCCCAGGACACGGCGTGTCTACCGTCCCTCGTCTTGATATTATCGAGTGCTTGCACCCCTTCTTTTCTCCTCTGCACCCTTTCTTCCCCCGTTACCACCCTTGAGAGCGAACTGTACACAACCTTCTTCCTGTCGTTCACCTTTCGCGCCGTTATCCTCTTACCGGATAAGAATATCCACCCCTGGCGTCTAATTAATCGGCTTAGACTAATGTTTACTTGTTCCATGTCGTACAAGCCTCTCCAAAATTGATGGGCTGCAGCTGCGAGTAGTAGATTTTGGTCGAAGCACGATGCGACTGCCATTAACGGAATTGCATTTTTAAAAACGTTGTCAATAGGGGGTATCGATAGCAACTTTTGTCCATACAGTTATAGTGAGATTTGTCTCTAAAAACGTTTCGCACCAAATCGAGGACCACCAGGGTCTATTCCAATTGGTCACAGGAAATAATGCTGCGAATAGTAATGGAAGAACAGGATTTATTCCACGAAATATTCACATAATTATTTGAAACAATTATTTCTTGAAATAATTATGAGGTTGAATTTAATGTCTGGAACTGTTTTACACCTTTTTGCTTTAAAACAATTTGCTGTGGAGATCTCCTAAAATAAAATCTTTTCGTTCATTACTATTTTCAGTATTATTTCTTTCGGACAATAAAAATAATTAATTCCAATCAGGTATGAAAATAAAAACACGTAACTTGAAACAATATTTCAAACAATATCATTTGAAATGCTCCCAGGCCTGCATGCGCGTTTCCACATGAATAAAATAAAGTAAAATCGTGGAAACGAAGGATAAACTTTTGGATATTGATGCAGAATGGTCGCTGAAGGTCCGACGGCGAGGGATTTAGTATAATAATTTTCCGCGTCTATTTCCACGGCGGACGTATCCCGGTCGAACGACAAAAGGCACGAGGAGGAATTATAGAAACGGAGAGTATGGTTGGTGCCGTTCCCGTCTATGGCGCACTCCTCTTTTCCCATCGTTTTTCCCCGGCGGCCAGCCGTCCGGCGCGGCGCGCAGTTCTCTCTTCGATAAATATTTTACGGTCGCGTGTTCGCGTCATTTCCCATCGCGAAGATCACGTCGGGATGTCGCGGGAAATGGGCGCGCCGTTTGCACGCGACCATCGATTTTTTCCTCGTTCCGTGCAGCCGTGTAGTCCGTGTGTCTGTGTAGTTCTCGTCGAAAGTCGACGATCAACTTCCCCGTTTCATTGCTCAATCCTCGTCCAGACAGTCGTTGCATCGGGCAAAAAATAAAACAGGGAAAATCGGAAATAGAGAGCGACGGGAGGGCGGAGAGAAAGAGGACAGGGTTGACGCGTTCGTGGCTTTGCGCGGTCTCGTGTTTCCGTTTCGAATTACTCGAACCCTTCGATGGGGAATTTTACAGAGACGACCGCCATTCCACCGATAACGACTATCACTGTCATTTTGAAATTGCTGAAAACGCGTTTCTGCCATATATTATGTTAACGCTCGGTAAGGATGCGAGCTGCGCGACATTTTATTTTTATCGTTTTATGCTTTGCGCGAAGACAACTTGTCTTACCAGCAAGGTTTACCAGATGTTCAATTATAGAAAAATTAACGATTAGAAGTCGTAGTGTATCTCACATCTTTAGCGCGACTCTCTGCGAAGAGTAATCGCAAAATAAAACTAAAATATTTCCGGTTTTATTTAATATATTTACATAAATGTGGACACTATTCCGTCTGTAATAGAACAAATAAATAAAGTAATGCTAATATTAAATAGAAATTGAAACATATGCTGTATAAATTACATGATCAAGGTTCCTAATTTTGATCGAAGCAATTAAAATTGTTTGCGCAATAAAATTGTTTATGCAATTAAACTTGTTACAATTGTTTAACCAATTCAAAACGTTATATTTGTTTTCCGTTTGAAATACCATCCCTGGGTCGTTCGGTGTTTGAATGACTATTTCTCTTGTACGTTTTATTCAGCTCTGGTCACAGCTGAGTCTTTGAAAGTTCCAGTGACGTAAAGGAAGAGGTTGGTTATCCGGGTGTCCCGAGGCTCGCCGACGTAAATTTTCCGCTTCCTTTCGCCCAGGCTCGCCCTAAAACTGTTTATCGCGGCCCTCTCCTAAGGAAGCACGGTTTATTTTTAACCGGATACATTCACGATGCGTTACACGCCCCGTCCGCTTTTGTCGTGAAACACTTGTCGATAGGGACACGACGCAAGTGTCGTGCCGTATTGTCGCAACGGAAATCCGAGAAAGTTCGTTCCACTCAAATTCGTTAAATCTTCTATTCTTGAAAGAAAGTTCTTTGTTCTCTTAACCTTTTGAACACTGGACGCTCGTAACGATCTTTAGACAGTTTAAAGCGGTGGTATAGAGTGGAACCTATAAGGCATTGAAGTAAAGTCAGTAGAATGTGAAATCAATGAGATATAAAATCAATAGAACATACATACAGTTAGTAGAACGTGGAAGCAATAAAATATAGAATCAGTGGAATATAAAGTCGGTAGAATATCGGATCAATAGACTATATATAGTATCAATGAGATGTAGATTCCACAGAATATAGAGTCGATAGAATACATAGTATATTTTAAAGTCAATAAGATCTAAAACTAATCCAGTTGATGGAAAACAAAATTCATGAAATATGCACTCTATAAATAATACGAAACAGAATAAATGCAATGTAGAATATACAATTAATGGAAATAGAATTTGCGATGCAAGTCAATAGAGTTACTATAATATAGAAAACGGAATCAACGAAGCAGACTACCGAATTGTTAAAAAGTAGAACGTAGAATTTGTAGTTTGATTTCGGTGAAAAATTTGAGTCCAAAGAGCAAGGTGCTCGGCATCCGGGCGTTGATCAAAAAGCGCCGAAGGTTGCGGAGGCAGGTGACTCGCCTTGGAATAGTTAAATATAATTGCATAAGACAGGCAGAAAACAAAAGAAACGATTTATGGATGGTCGCGAGGCTCAAAGGGGAAAAAGGCACCGGCCTCGGTCGGAATGACGATCCGCGATGTTATGCAAAGGACAAAGAGAAAGAGACGGTGACGGAAAGAGCGTGGGCCAGGGTGGGGGGACAGAGATCGTGGAAACGAGTCGCTGGAAGACCCTGAAGAGCAAACGGCAGGTGCTTCGCCGGGCACGATTATTTGCCCGGCAATCTTCAGAGATCTTCGACCTCCGTCGCCATCCAATCTGATCGTGCACGATTTTCGGGGAAACAGAGCGGAAGCCATCGCGACGATTCCATGGAAATTCCAATGGCGAGCATACACAATTATCGATACGCTACGGATTTTTCACGCTTTCGCAGATTTATTCAGATTTTATGTCAGTCTCGATGCTCGTTATTAAACTGCGGATTTTATGCATTTATGCTAAAATTGTCGAGGTGAAATACCAAACAAGGAGGACGTTAGAAGCACTGAAGAATGTTCATACGTTTTCCTTAATTTATTGAAATTTTTGAAAGTAGAAATACATGTTTATTTAACTTGGATTTCTTGCAGACGATTATAAAATGTTTATACAGCAGAAAGATCCGCAGTCTACACATTATTCTTCTACCTTATCATTTTCCTAGAATTTGTTCTTTACATGGATTCATAAATTACAAATTGATGCACGTTGATATAAAAAAATCATAGCACATAGCATAATAATCAGGAATAACTCTTTGCACTTGCAGAATGTTCTAGAATCACCTATCAAAAATTTCGTAAACTCCAAAAATATTACTAATTTTGTAATTGCCATAATTATCAAAAGTTTCAGGTCCGAGTGCAAAGGGTTGTTTTGTAAACGAGGTGTGCTGTTTTTAACGAAACATTTTGGCAATGAAGATAGACAACGAGAAAGCGGCGAACCCTGTGAATGCGTATAAAATTCGGAGTTCGTTGGAACGGTGAAAACAGAAGGAATTTTTCATAATTGCGCGTGTACAAAAGCTGAAGGACGATTTCGCAAGTCCCAGCAAGTTCTGCAAACAGTGAAATTGCGTTACGCGAGCGCCACAAATTTCATTTACACTGCAACAGTGGACGTAACAAACGGCGGCTCGGTTTTCAGGGCATCGTAGAACTTTCTCTGAACGTGATCATAAATACAAAAAACTTTCAGTGGCTGGCAACACTTAGCGTGTTAGCAGTAACACGGAGGAATCGGTGCGTTGCTGATATTTATGTTTTTCCGTTCAAAAGACGTTGACAACCCCTACCCTATAATATCGATTTAAGAGAATCTTCTAGTGTACATTTTTTTGCGGAGAAACTGTAGCACCTTTTGCAATAATCTTTGCGAGGTTTTAATATATTCGAGAATTGTTTGAGTTGAAAGTTGGTGATATTGGCTATTTTGAAATTTAAATTAAATACTGTCTTTCGGTTATCGATATCGATTTATTCTTCAAGGACAAATGTAGGTTGACAGCGAACGTAAACTTATTCATTAAAATAAATATTCTTTAATTTGTCATAAAATCATTCGAGCAGACAAAAGTTGCGTCACGATGTAATAATTAAGAGGATTTATTCGGAATTCGACTTCAGAAGACTTCCCCGTTTCTCCGTCGTCTTCCGCGACAGCGGACTAAAGCAGAACCAAAATGGCGGCGTTTCTCAGTTCGGTGATTGTTATATTAAAATAATCGCGAATCGAAAGTCGTGGAAATATATAATTCCTAGTGCAAGCGAGGATAAGCAATTAATTTGATAGTTCCTGGAAATCGGGTTAACAATTGCCCGCGGAACAATCGAGATCGATGAATATTCGCGGAGTCGCTCGCGTCTCCGCGGGAAAGAAAGCCGAACATTAATTAGGCCGGATATCCTTTTGTCAGTAATTAAGCGGGACTTGCTCCTGAACAAACGAAGACTTTGTTCCGCCGCTAATCCTATCTTTCTCTCTCTCTTCCCTTTGAAATCCTGGATTTCAAAAAGTTCCTGGCTTTAGATGGAGCAAAGGGAATGCAAATTTTCTTGGACACCGCACTACTTTTTGAGACTCCCTACCTGCGCAGACTAAAAAACTGCGGGTAGAGACAGGTGGCCGGAGCATGAATCCTTTTCTGAAGAAGTTCTGCAGCCTTTCATTGAATCTTCCAGCGGTAGAGAAGTTTTTGCGAAATTCAAACAAAAGAGTGTAGATGGAGTACAGTGACATAACTAACGTTATTATAGCTGAAAAATACTATTACCTTATTACTGACATCTAAACGAAAACTTACCAAAATATCATGTTTGTATATTTTTATTAATATATAAAATGAAAGACAATTTTTTAATGTTTGGAATGAATATTATTTAACGATATATTCTACAGCCTCCAGTAATTTTTCTAGTAGCTTTGAAGACTTATGCTCGTTGAGGACCTGTTTCTTTTATTGGCAAACTACGAAAATACGGAATTAAGTACTCTTTTAACATCCCTACAAAACGTAGATTATTTTTCAAGAAACGAAATTATTTTCCTAACATTCCAATAAAAGAAACCGTCTTCGGTATACTGAGCAGCGTCAATACTTACAATACAACCGGCTGTGGAACTTTGCGTAGTCTTGTCCAGGCTCCCAGTTGGAGTGTCCAACTCCGATCGGAAAAAGCAGGATTACGAGTATTTCTTTTTACCGCAAAACGTTCCCATTGCCGGTAATTCCGTTTTAACGGACCAGCGCACATCTCCGCCGGAACAAAAGAGAGAACCGCACGGAAACACAGGTTTGTTGACTCGTGCATAGGAAGCAGGGCTTAAAAATAATAAGGGGTTTCCGAGGTGAACGCCAGGCGAAACCAGGCACGGTCCACTGCTCGGCTTTTCGGTTGCGCCCGGTTAGGCGAGACCAAGTTTTCCCGTGGCCGTGTCGCAATTAAAGAGGCCGTGTTTTCCCGGAAGTGTCTGATCCCGGATTAAGGTCGAAGGCGGCGGATGCCGGGTCAAAACACAACAGTGGGACACAGACTTCGCTCTGCCAGTCGAGCGTCGTACGCGACGCCGCGGAGAGTAACTCGGAGATCTCTGTTCCCGAATTTGGCAAAATAATAAGCGTACAGTGCTTCGCTGACCAAGGGACTCCATTTTTATCTTCATGGAGTGAACATGAAATTCGGGGTTCAGGTAGAGTATGAAAAGAGTTCGGTAATTTTCAGGTTACTATGAAATATTATTACGTGATCGTTCTTCTGTTACAAACACGACTTTTACGTTCTGTAACACTGGGGTTGCCGAGCCCTAAACGCGACTAATGTATACGATTGCTTTATAATAGTGACATTTCCAACCGTCTGAGGTTAACCCATTTGCATCATCGGTCTACTTCGGCCGCCGTGCTTAAAAATCCGAATCGAAGAACGGTCGACTGACGTCGACGTTGAAAAAATGTATGGTTTTTATCAAAAATACAGTGCCTAAAACGACTAATACACAATATTATACCTCAAATATCTCATTTTATTTTTGTTACCAACAAAGGAAAAAGAAATATTTTTTTTATATATGCTCGGTGATAGTAGACAGTCGTGGCTCGCGGAATATTCCGCGCTTGGTGATAGTAGGCAGTCGTAGCTCGCGGAATATTCCGCGCTTGGATGCAAATGGGTTAACTAACACAAATTATTATACAAATGTGAAAGTATGTACCTACAGAATGCTGTAATGATACACGACTTAATTGCATACTGATTGGGTGGTACGCTGAGAGAGAAAGTTGAGGACCACTGATATAGAGCATTTCGCAGTGAAAGGGTTGTGATATGATTCGCAATAAGCTCAAGTAAAATAATGGAAACAGTCGTAGTTTTATGTACCTATAAATGATCTCTCGAACTCAACGATGACAGATCGCAAGCTTCTGTCAGTGGTTGTAGAGTGTAAGGACGCAACAAATTGCTATCGGCTTCGATGACGAGCTATCGTTGGCACTATCGCGTGCATCGAAACCTCGACAGCAGGAAACGCCCGAGCGTTTGGCAGCGTTCGATAAAGGCTGCGTGGGAGGGCTGTCGGTGTGACACTCGCGGCGCTTCCCTCTCGACAGCAACCCCTGAAAGGTAGTCGGCTTATCTAGATCGCGAGTGGGCGGAGGGTGCGCGCCAGGTGAAGGACTTCCTTTAAACGCGGCTGGGAATTAAGGGGTAGATCCATCGACGAGAAAAACAGGGAGCAAATAATACTGCAGGGAGATTCGGGATTGAACGATCTTCGAGCACCGTCCTCTAATTCCTCGTGGCAGCCTCGGTTTTGATTTACGCCGAGAGATTACTCGGTCGCGGCAGTCTCCTCAAATATTACTCGGTCGTTTCCACTAATAGCCTAAGCTTTTGTTATCTTTTTCGAAGAACGCCGAGCTGCGATTGCGTCGGACTCCTTATTTAGCTTTTTCGTTCGATAAGAAAGAACTTCGAAGGTGTTGTTCTCCATATAACGTTGTTCAATTCATTGAAAAATGCAGTAGCGAAAGTTCTCGTCCGCGAAGGGTTAATACGAAATTTTCTGTACAAAGCAGCGATCGTAGCCAAGCTCGAGCAAACAATCTCTGCTTCGGAACTTACGAGTTCCGTCGCTGTGGTAAGCCTCATTAAAAAGTTAGCCGAGATTAGCCGGAAAGTTCCCTCCATCCTCTAAATAAAAAAGCAACCGAAGCTGGGGACCTAGAAGCTCGGAAGTTGGCTAGCTGGATTCATCTAGGAAGAAGTTAAAAGGTCGGAATCTAGGAACTGAAAGGTGCGGGAAGTCGGTAGACCATTAGATTTCGAAAACTGTAGCCTGAAAATAAAGAAGAGAAGCTAACTCCTGATCTCCGGGAGAGAGTAGAGCAATAGACTCTCCGAAATCCCGGCGATCCCCGTCGGAATTGCTTCGGCACCCTATTTCCAAGGCCTCCGAGCACGATCCAGGGTCCCGGTGCTGGTCGGCATCCCCTAAGATTGGCGACGCGTGAGAAACGCGAGAGGAAGCCGTTCTGGTGCCGCTTCTCTGACGCCTCTGTTTCTTTTGCAGCAACTGAAAGATGAGCTGGGCGAGGTGGTGGCCGAGATGGAGGCGATGGAGGGCGGAGGTCTTGCCGCCGACGAGTCCAAGCCGTCGAACAAGGCGAAGCAGACGTCGATCGGCCGCAAGAAGTTCAACATGGACCCAAAGAAGGGCATCGAGTACCTGATCGAGCACAACCTACTGGCGCCGACCCCGGAGGACGTCGCGCAGTTTCTCTACAAGGGCGAGGGCCTGAACAAGACCGCGATCGGCGACTACCTCGGCGAGAGGCACGACTTCAACGAGAGGGTCCTCAGAGCGTTCGTCGAGCTACACGACTTCACGGACCTGATCCTGGTACAGGCGCTCAGACAGTTCCTCTGGTCGTTCAGGCTGCCCGGCGAGGCACAGAAGATCGACAGGATGATGGAATGCTTCGCCCAGAGGTACTGCCAGTTGAACCCGAACATCTTCACCAACACGGACACCTGTTACGTCCTCAGCTTCGCCATCATCATGCTGAACACGTCGCTGCACAACCCCAGCGTCAAGGACAAGCCCAGCGTCGAACAGTTCATCTCCATGAACAGGGGCATCAACAACGGCGGCGACCTGCCTCGCGAGCTCCTCGTGGTGAGTACTCTTTCTCTCTTTGCCCAATCCTTTCAACTAGAAGATCATTGAATTGAGGATATTTGTACTCATTGACAACTAAGGAGATAACTAGACTGGAGATCCTCGTTCTCAATAACAATCTTTGAAGTAGAATATTTATAGATTGTGCATGTTTTTGCTTAATGGCGATCTTTGAACTGGAATGTTAGTAGACTGTGGATCCTTATGCTCGAAGATAATCTTTCAACTAGGAAATTACTAAATTGCGGATCTTTGTTCAAAACCAAAACAATTTCAAACAAATTAAGTAAATTAAGTTTACTTAAATCGAGCTATACAGGGACCCCAAAAAATGCCTAACAATCCGGAAATCGAGGGTACCTGAGATCATTTGAAGCAACTTTTTCCTTAGCGAAAATGCAATCCGCGGCTTTGTTTACGAGTTATTAACGAAAAAAAAACTGACCAATGAGAGGTGGGATCAACTAGCGCCAGGCGGCCCAGCCAATCGACGGAACTGGGCTTCGTCTGCTCGTTGGCTCGCGCCAGCCGAGCTCGCCTCTCATTGGTCACATCTTTTCGTTAATAATTCCTAAACCGAGCCGCGGATTGTATTCTCGCTAAGGAAAAAGTTGCTTAAAATAACATGAGTAATCCCGCATTTCCCGATTACGAGTAACTTTTGGGACGCTCTGTAGAATATAGGAAACATTTTTTTAGGTAAATTCTGTTAGATATAACTTAAGTATAAATGTATTTCTTTCCTTAATAATCAGTTGAGCAGAATGTAGGACGATTCATAAACTTTCCGAATGTCTTTGCAGCTTGACATTTTCTCTGATCACTTTTATCATAAATGCACAAAATCTACAGTCTAGTAGCTTCAACTTTCAGCGACAATATCGCCAAAATGAATACATGCAGCGTTCTTTCCTGCAGCCAAGGATGTATGTATGAAATCCATAGTGCAATAATGTAGACAGAAATCTACTTTCTGGATCCCCCCGGCTCTCTCGCGGAGAAAGAAACCAGCTGACGCAACGTCTATTTTATTGGGTCTAAAAGTGAGGCAACCTGGAAAATCGGGAACGGTAATGGATACTGTATATTACGTCTTCGAGTATGAAATCTCGCGCCGATCGAAATACGATTACGTTGATCAGAAACGAGATCGTGGAAGCCGAACAAAGTCGCACTTGAAACAGCTGAACCGGCGGAACGGTTTCGCCGGGCGAGCAACGGTAATGATTAGGTGGCACGCCGGAAACACCTACGTTGAAACGGATTCGTAACAGTAAATCGACGGTGATACTCATTGAGCACACGGTTCCCAACGTAATTGCACGCTCCGCGATATACGGTAAGGTTTCAATTTGTCGCTTTTCTAAAGCGTAACCGCAGCACTGTGCACTGCGCACCCCGCAGCCGGCCGCTCTGTTATTACGGCATGGTGTTTGAACATCAGGTGCGACCGCCCACCGCAAGATGGAAATGATACGTTCACACGATTGATTGCAGCTCGTTGCATTAATGAGCGAACGGCTCGTGCAATACTGCCGACGAATTCTATGAATGCGACTGTTCTATTGGTCGCGGGCCAATATTAGGCATAGTAGATGATTGATAGCTACAGGTAGGGCGCGGATGACGCTTCACCTCTGTGGGGATTGATGGTGCGTTTTTTACGATTGAGGTTCACGATTGAGCTTCGAGCGTCGACGATTGACGATCAATGTTTGCAGATCGGTGTTTGAAGTTCGACGGTTGGAAGTCGATATTTTGGAAATCGGTATTGGAAATCGGTATTCGGCGACCGATTGTTGGAAATTAATGTTTGAAGTTTGATGAATGGGGACGGATGACTGGATATTGGTGATTGGAAATGTTTCATTGAAGATCGACTATTGCGGATTGACGAATGGAGATCGATGTTTGGAAATCGATGTTTGGAGAGTGATGATTAAGAACCAATGTTCGGAAGCTGACGAATGGGGACAAATGATTGAGAATCTACGATCGAAATCGATATTTGAGAATTGATGAATGGAAGTCGATGATTGGAGATTAATGACTGGAATTCGATGATTGAGGATCGATGTATGAGGATATATGTGTGAGCACCAATATTTAAGAATTGATTAATGAAAGTCGACAATTGGAGGTCAATGATTGAAATCCATGATTGAGGCGACGATTAGAAATTGGTGAACGTGTATCCATGATTGAGAATCGATGATTAGAAGTTGGTGATCGAGCATTGATAATTGAGGATCTACTGATTAACTCATTGACCAAGTAATTATTAAATAAGTCGAGTCAATGATTAAGAATCAATGATTGAGGATCAATGCTTAAGGAACAATGTTTAAGGATCAGTGATCAAGGGTAAATGATCGAGGTTTAAGAAGATTTAAAGCAAAGAACAAACCTTTCCCGAGAACCTCGGACGCCGTCGATCTCGTTCGCGGGTCGTTCGAGTGGTCCCTAATAAACAGCATAAATAACACAATGGCCGCGCAGCAACAACGGACGCGCGTCATCGAGCTTGCACGCGAAAGGTCGGCAAAGTGGCGTGCTAACATCCGCGAGCCTCGTGGCCAGGATATAAGGCAATTGTCGCGCTTTAGAAGTCGCTTGCAGCTATTAGACGAGAGCGCGGTGCTAACGGGGAAGTCCGTTGCATTGATGCGTTAATGATAGATTTATGCAAAGCGGTACTGGCACGTTGACGATCACCTAGAGTCTAGGTCCTAGGCACACGACAGATTTATCTTGATACTCTCTGGAATTATCCTCCAGCGGAAAAGAATTATCAATTGCTTCGAATGTCGATTAACCCTCTGACGGGTTTGAGCATCTACAGGCTGTCCCAAAAGTCACTCGTAATTGGGAAACGAGCGCAGATGCAATCCAATGAAGTAATAAGTGGAACGGGGCTTCGTCCATTCGTTGACTCTGCCGCCACGCGCCAGCCGAGCTTGCCTCTCATTGATCAGTGTTTTTCGTTAATAACTCGTCAACGGTGCGTCGGAGAAAATTTTGATAAAGACACCCTGTATACTTCAAAAATTAAGCATATGCACCCTGAAACGAGCAATTTTTACGAAGATTCTTTCGTAGTCCATAGTATGGCCGGTGAAGTGCTGTGCGCTGTGTGTATGAAATCCTGCAGTAGCGAACGAGTTAAGGGGGTCGCGGAATATTGGATGTTTTTCGAAGACAGAATGTTTCCTTTCAGAGTCTCTACGAGAGCATAAAGACAGAGCCGTTCAAGATACCGGAGGACGATGGGAACGACTTGATGCATACGTTCTTCAACCCGGACAAGGAGGGCTGGCTCTGCAAGCAAGGTAACGGTTCGCAGGGAATCCAACTGCGCGTGTCCCCAGGTATCTCTCGACCCTGTGTGATCGGAGACACGGAACCTCTTTTGTGTGGCTGCGGAAAGAATGTCGGTGGGGCGCGGCTGATCGTAGAATGTCGCGGGCCGCGCCGTCTTGCCTGAGAAATTCTCGCGGTCCGAATGAATGGTGACAATAACCCTTTACAGCAGAGACCAGTCCTTCCGCGAAATTTCCACTTTCCTTACATTTATCGAATCGTACGAAGAGCGTAACACGTTGTTAACCTTTGGACGACGGCCATGTTCGAGCATTTACGGCAGACACGACTAGATCCATTCAAATCCTTGCGATTAATTTTCATTTGTACATTATTAAAACCTTTTTGTTTGAGACCAAAGTTAATCCTTTTATTGGTTTCAACGTTAATAGCTAATAATTACATACGAC
Organism: Augochlorella aurata; assembly: GCA_028455555.1. Taxonomy (NCBI): domain Eukaryota; kingdom Metazoa; phylum Arthropoda; class Insecta; order Hymenoptera; family Halictidae; genus Augochlorella; species Augochlorella aurata. Next base: position 9,332,696 of record CM052161.1, on the reverse strand, counting down.
TGCCACAAAATTAGTATTTGGAACGTTTGTAGCTCTGGATCCAAGTGGACCCGGCGCCCGCCATTCGAGGGTTGGCTAGTATCTCGCTAAAAGGCTACGATCGTCCAGGCGCGAACGCTGTTTGTGTTCCAGGGGTGACTATAGTTACTCCTTTCCTTGGTGTGATCGCATCCATTCACCCACTTCTTTCATCTAATAATACCAATGAACAGTTTCGCCGGACGACCGTGAGCACTGTAATTCACTTTTCATTTGTTTCATTTCCTGATCGAGCCACCCCCTCGTTCTCGGGCGCTCCCTTTTCTCCCCATAAAGCTCTTCGCACGATCCATCATGTTCGAGGAGGCAGTCTACCACCCACGGAGCGTCAAGCGATACGCATCGCTTCCGTGACATGCGGGTAGTAGCAGGATGCAGATACACACTAGATGTACCGCGATCCCGACGCTTCTCGATCGATCGGAGTAAATCAATTCAGGGATGTGGAAGGGGCCGTCGTTCGATTCGACGCTTGAAAATGTGTCGCGGCTGTGAAGGGTTGTCAGCGTGGCGAAATTTTAAATCGCGGTAATTCGTTGCGCGTACGTTTCTCTTTTAGAGATGATGATTTTCAAAGCTGCTTGTCTTGGATCAAAATTGATATATTGAGCAACTAGGAATTTGAATTCAGGTGTAATCTTGGCGAGTAATGCGACACAATGTTCGACGAATTCCAGTTGAGGCTAGTGTACTGACGAGAAGCGAAACGATCTATAATGCATTTAAAATTCCGCCGCGAAGGTGCGAGCGAGAGCGTCCTGGAACAGTGTCTCCCAAACTCTCGGCCTTTTCTCGAGCGCTACGGATTGCTCGAATGTTTTCAACGATATTCGGAAGCATTCCGAGGATACTGCCAGTAGTTCTAGATATGGGGTTCCCAGGTATTTCGGCTCGACTTGGCCTTGGTGAATCATCGCCGCCGGAAGATACCTGGCAAGCTAGCAGATAGAGATGTGGGAAGATAGAAGCCTCGGAAGCTAGAAAACTAGGGAGCTGAAGGCTTAGGGAAATCGATGTCTAGGCGACTAAAGAACTGGGAAACTTGAGACATAGAAAACTAGTCCGCAGAGTCGGAAGCTTAGAAAACTAAAAAGTGGCTTAGGAAATTCGAGGGCTAGAATGCCAGAAATCTAGATTGCTAAAGGAAACTACAGATTTAGAAACTGGAGGCCTAGATAGCTATTATAGAGACCTAGAAACTTAGGGAACTAGGGGTCTTGGGAAGCTATACTAATCGTGACGCGGAGACCGTTTGGGAGCTGCGGTTCCCGTGATAGTGTGACAACCCAACGAGAAGACGATCGTTAGAAGTCTGTGTACCAACATATTCTTATATCGGATCGCTTTGTCCCTCTGCTGCCCTGACGGAGACAGCAGGTAAATAATGCATCTGTGATCGGTGCATCGATCCTCAGCTACATATGGTCGACTCGCTGTTGCAGGCGGACGTTACAAGAGCTGGAAGAGACGATGGTTCATACTGAACGACAACTGTCTGTACTACTTCGAGTACACCACGGACAAGGAGCCACGGGGCATCATACCGTTGGAAAACATTCAGGTGCGAGAGGTGCAGGATCGGCACAAGCCGCACTGCTTCGAGTTGTACGCCGCCGGGTCCGAGTTCATCAAGGCGTGCAAAACCGACAGCGAGGGGAAAGTCGTTGAAGGTACGACAGAAATATACGTAGCAATTACTGATGACGAGTTTAATGGATTACCTAAGGGTTAACCTTTGGACGGCGAATATTTTTTAGCATCTATGTCAGCCACGGCTAGATCCATTCATATCTTTACGATTCATTTTCATTTCTATATTATTAAAATCTCTTTGTTCGGACTAATGTTAATCCTTTCTTTAGTTGGAAATTAAAATTTAGATGGAATGCTTGTAACTCTGGGTACAATTTGACCCGGCGCCCGCTGTCCGAGGGTTAAACATCCTTGTCTTGAAGATTCGAAATGAAACGTGTTTAAATCTGCTGAAACGAAGGCAGGCCTGCCTCTCTGTAGATTCTTCGCTTCGAGTTGCGCGAGCTCTCGATCAAATTTAGCCGGCGGTTCCCACGTGCAAATCCTCGCCACAATTTGCGATTCAATTCCCGGCGGTTAAAAAGCGGAGAACATTGTGGCCGGAGCGGAACGTTGGGAACAAAAGCATCTCTTTCTCACGTCGCGCGATCGAGTCACGTGTGCGTGCCGCTCTGCCATTTAACGCGGCGCTCTTTTTTTCTACCTTTTTTCGCGTCGCGCCAGTAATTACAGCAGAACCACGCCGTTAACCGTTACTTCTCGTTTATTGCAGGTAAGCACACTGTGTACAGAATGTCTGCGGCCACGGACGAGGAGAAAGAAGAATGGATCAAGTGCGTGCGGTAAGTCGTCGCTGCGTTCGGCGGCTTGCGAATAATTAAGGCAGCAAGGAGGGGGGAAAGCACGAGGCCGTGGCGCGGTCTTCTAGCCGCGTTTTCACGCTGCCGTTGAACCTTTTAATAAAAAAAAAAAAAGTGAGGTAGGAGGTTCCGTATATGCGTGCGGAGATTCCTGCGAAACCGTCGGTGCAATTATCTTCTGCCTTTGTCTGGGGAATTTTAAGCGTATTCGAAACTCGTCAGCCCGTTTCGAGCGGAATGCTACGGTAACTTTTTATTAAAAAATCGCGTGGAAGTTACTGACTTTTTGACGGAGCACAATTACCACCTGCAGAAACTAGTAACTTCGAGTCTGGTTGCAAATGATTTCAATCAACCTCATTTTAGTGCTCAACCCCACTGTTGTCTGTTTTTACAAATTAGTAGTTGATCCTTTCGCATTTTTTGTATTAACCGTTTTCGAATTCCTGACTCTTTTAACAAATTCTTTAAAAACTATTTATATATATTAGTTTTTGGTAGAACAGAATTTCCATCTTCAGTAAACTCTCGGTGCAAACAGTTCCTATTAGTCTTACTTTAACTTTGCACCCTTATATGTGTACCCTTAGTCGCAGATTGTACAATCATTTCAAACTGTCGGGATTTTTTAAATTGTCTATTTTAAAAGTATAGACATTTTTGTAATTAATATTATAAAATCAAGTCCAGTCGCTTCAACCCCAGAGTGCCCATCTGATGGTTGATTACTCCAGTTCTTAGATGCTATCATTACAGGGGCATCCTTCAATTGTATTAGTGCCCAAAAATGGTATAAGTACTTTTTCAACAGAAACGCACCGTCGCGCATCTGATTGCCGTTTAACAGGCGGCTACCCCATAATTTTGTCTAGACTAGTCATTTTAAAGGCAGCAACCCCAAGGTCATCCTGGATAAGGGCTAAATTTTAAGACTAGATTAAGTATTATATATTTCCTTCTAAATTCCAGCCAATTCTCATTCCATGTAATTCATTAATTTCAGGCAAAGCATATCGCACAATCCGTTCTACGACATGTTGGCAGCGCGGAAGAAGAAGGCGCAGAAGACGAACGTACACTCGAAGAGCTAAGTGCCGCATTGGACACAGCTTCGTGAGAAGCTTGGCGAGACACAAGACTGTCTATTCACGAGCCTGCGTGATCGGCACAGGATCGTGGAAGTACAATCAAACGTGGACAAAGGAGGTCCATCGAGGAAGAAGCGCGCGCCGAGGATTTCGCGAATGGGGAAGGACACGTTCAAGGTCGCCGGCGAAGTATCATCCTCAGCGAGTCCGAGGACGATCTCGAAAAAAGGGCGATGCTGTTTAACTGAGAGTCGTATGCCGTTGCGTTTTCAAATAGGAACGAGCTGCGCTTTAGGGGCCTAGTGTATTATTTAAACGAATCCGGAGCTAGACTCGAACAGGACGTCTCCAAAGGAGACGACGAAAGGATTAGGTTATTGTACATGTTCGAGGACAGGTCCGCAGCTCCGGTCGTCGCGGATGCTTGTCGGGTAGAGGGCCCATAGGAGACATTCGGGATTTTTCATTTTCGTAGAAACTGTTCTCGCACCGTTGTTCTCCCTTAGAGCCAGAGCTAAAAGCCCTTAGACAAGTCTGACGCGCATCGAATCGAGAGAAACTAAGGCTCTTATTGCTTACCTGGGTATTCGAGTACTTGGATTTTCATTATTGTAATATGGATTCTATGCTTTTCATATCTAGCTCACAAAGATTTTCCAGAATAAAAATACATTTCTATCTGACTCTTGCTTCTTTAAGTTGCTTCTACTGAAGATGAATTTGAGTACTCGTGTGTCCGAAATTGAATTAGAGCTAGTATCTAAAATTGAATAAAACAAATTGTACTACTCTAAATTGAATAAGAGCCTTAAGAGTAACAATGGAAACGGGGTAAAACCGTCCCCATTTTCGGGCAGCTTTATCAAATCGGTCAGAGACGTGAAATATGTATTTTGTACCGTTTCGCAAGCTTTTTGCGATAAAAAAGGGGCAGGAAATTAGTATGGAAAAAGAGTTGCGGCTAACTGGGAGCGTTGCTTCTTAGGACATCAGTTTCTGTCTGTTATTGTTAACGAAGAGTTTGTTAATTCATATCCAAAAATTGAGACCCGTCTACAGAGTTAATAGGTTCAGTTGTTAACACTTTATCTATCGAATTCAAAAGAAGCTTAACAATTTTCACAAGTCCTAGAAGTAATTATTGGGCTACGTTACTCGAGAAAACTTATTGCTTTTATTAAGAAGCCCATAATTGTTATTCTTCACAAACCTATGAAGAAGTCGATGGTAGGTAAACTATTAACTATATCCAGACGGGTAAAAATAATTAGTCCCAGATTTCTCGTTTTTTCAATCACTGAATTCGTTGTTGCTGCCATCGAATGATATGTCCTTTGAGAGATGACTGTTAGCCAACGTTATAAGCGCGAGATGCGAATCGGTGAGAATGTGACAGTCGTGTATTTATTTAAGAACGAGAATGGAGCGTGTGTAGATAAGACTAGGTAATATGTTTCCTTGATATGCCAGAAATTCTCTTGGACTGTACATTATTGTATGGTTCGTAGGTATGGCATAATTAGCCAATTATGCGACTGTAGGCTAGAAACGACATCGTTTTCCTTTCGTTTGGATATACATATATTTATATATATAGATATAAACATATACATATATATATAAATATACATATTGCGGCGCGGGGCACGTAGCTTCGGGCATTATACATACATATTATACATACTGCAATATAATTAGTTTCGATAGGGCAGGCAAATAAAAAAGCAAGTAACAGAATAGTAATTTCATGAGATCCGATCACGAGCCTGCGTTCCTGGAACAGCATAAGCAAGTTTTAACAGTACAGACTTTTTCATGTAATGTGCAAGTCGAAAGTATGGGACCCATTAGTGTTTCTGTACGTAACAGAGATGTTAGCAGTAATGCGAAATTAAATGCAACGTAATTTATTTATAAATGCATTGAATGTAACTATTTAATAGTCGTATTGTAATAGCTGCATATTGCCATATCGGATTTCCTATTGTCGCTCAATATTTCTCTTGCTGCTAGGGTACAATTTTTTCCTTACAATCTTCCTCTTTTATAAACACTTATACAATCTTCATGAATTAGCATTTTTCATCGACTGTATCTCTTAGCCCATACTTTCGACCAACGGTAAGTGCTACTGGATAATAATCCAGTTATTCCAGGCAAAGAAACTCGCATGAATATACGGAGCATGTTAAAATGATGTCAACCTTTGAAATGAGAAAAAAAACAATTATTTAACATATTCGGAAATACTGCTTTTTTAATATTTAAGTGTCAACATAATTTTGACATTCTCCGTATTTCTAAGTTACTTTCGTCTCTGTTCGTCGGTAAATCATAGACGGAAAATAGATATGACGAAACTGCAGACTTTTGAGACAGTTTTTTTAATTCAATTTGATAATGGTCTCTTTGGATAATAGCAACCTTTTTATAATTCAAAGTATATTCATTATTACTAGTCAGAAATGGTATTCGTAAAACTGTTTTCTATCACAAACGTGTCTCAGATTAGTCGATCGGTGTACCAGAAGTTTTCAATATTCCTTTATACCGTGTAGCGCATCATTATACTCGCAATAGTTTCCTCATTTGTAGAATAAGCAGAATTTACAGATCCGTCTTCGGATTAAGAACTTTTTAAACGTAGATACCTTCCAGTTTCACAGTTACCTTGGATCTTAGCAAGCTTAAAATCAATCGGGTTACGTACAGTGACTCTCAATGGTTCTTGTTAGTATAATAATGCCCTTCCCAGCAAAAAATTTACACCCTAGAAATTACTAGCACAACGAATGTGCAAATAATCAAGCCATATAAATCATGCTGGACTGTACTTTATTTGTACTTATTTATTTTCTCGATTGCCTATAAGTTTTTACTTTTGTAATTATAGAAACTTGTATATTAATTCCAGTTCCAACAAGCAAACTTGAATTAATTTACTAGTGATACTGTTCTTATTCGATAATGCAAATAAAATGCAATCAAGAAGCATTTATATGAATTGATCGAATTGTATACGTCCACTAGTGTTGATAACAGCAAGAATCATTGAGAAATACTGTATAATGAGGGGCAGAAGTGTTTGTACACTGTCAAGACATAGTAATCTCCTCTACAAATAGATTACGATATAAAATAAAAACTTTTGTCCCTCGCTCTACACCGATGCATAAACAAATGATAGAAAAACCAAGAACGAACAAAAGAAAAAGATGCGGGTGCCTTTGAGACCTTGTTCAAGCTAGTCGTAACAGCGGATCCGTCTTGTGTGCATGTGAGGTAACAAAAAAGTATCAACGGTTTTAGGTTCTTTTTGCTGTGTACGTACAAGGAAAAATGTCGGACATCGAAAACGCCTTATTACGATACATTACAATAACGAAACGCAGAAATAATTATATAGGGCAAAGGATAAAAAAATAGGGCATAAGATTTTTTAAGGTCACGCTGTATTTATGGGTAGAGAGTCGAGAACGATAAAAAGAACGGTGGATTTTTCTATATTCGTAAATAGTTTCTCGTGTTTGACAGACAATTGTTTCGTGGCCATCGACCCGTCCTTGGATCAACTTTGTACAGAATCGTTTCTCTCTCGTTTTTCTACTGCCTGCAAAGATCGATTTAACCGTTCAAGGTGTAACCATGGTCATTGTTTGTCCGTTAATATTAATATTTATCTGTGGACAGTTTCCTTGCTTCCACACCTGCTGCACCGGCAGCGACGAATTGAGACATAAAAATGGGGAAAAAACTACTGGTCCATGAATCGTTAGGAGTTGTGTAAAGTTAGGTTTTAGATGATACACTCCGTTAATTCGTTAACGTCCCACGTGTCATGTTCCCTTGGAATATTGTTTGTCAGTTGATGTAATATAATTTATATTCTATTTAGGAAGACTGGTTTGAGTGTCTTTACTAATACATGGAGCTTTGATAGTCATGAAGCATGAGACAACGAAATACATATTAACATTAATTAATCAACAGCCTGGTACAAAAAATAATGCGGAACTTTATGGGTGATGATTAACACAGAAACATGTGCAGAGTATTTTTAATTTTACTATTCTGGGCAAACATTTGAATGGGCGTGAGATGACTATCATAGAGTTTGGGTGTTAGTAAGACACTTAATTCAGTCTGAGAATTGTATAAAGAATTGTACTTTATAACAGAAAATTTGTACATTTCGTTGTATATTATTTTCACTCGATAACTGTTATGTATTCATAATGATCTATATCTACGACCTTACATGTATTAATTTAAACACAATAAATATTTCCATTTCGTAAGAAACATACAAGAAAATGAATGCCATTAAAAAGATTTCTTCTTTCATCCTTTCCAACTTAGATCTGAAATAGTAAGTGAATAGGTTTTAGATATATAATGTTATAAAGTACAAAAATAAAAGTTTTACACCAATCATTAGTTTAAAATTATATGTGAAATCTTCCAAAGATTTATCTAGGTTCCTTAGTGGCATATCCTTATGAAATTTTCGTTTTACTACGTTTTAAATCTCGTACAGTAATCTCTCAATTCAAGAACCATATTTGGGAAATGAAAAAATGTACCGAATTGCTGTAGTCTGATTGGCTGAAGATTTACAACTGAACTGTACTGTCCTCATAGACAATGATAAAGAGAGAAAATAGTGAGTAAGCACGACAATACACTGCTTCCTTTGAGGTTCGCCCCCCCCCCCCTCTTGTATTACCACCCTCCTTTGAAGTTTTGGGGCAGTTTTAAGGTAATTTTGAGGCAAATTTAGGGCGGATTTAAGACAGTTTCAGGATAGTTTCAGCGTACTTTTAGCGTAGTTTTAGGATAGCTTTAGGGCAGCTTTGGGGTAGTTACAGGCTAGTTTTGAAACTGTTCAATTTTAAAACTGCCCTAAATATATCATAAATATGATCTTAACATGACCTAAAAGTGTCCTAAAACGGCCCCAAAACTGCTTTAAAACTACCCTGAAAATGCTCCAAAACTATCCCAAAAGTACCTCAAAATTGCACTAAAACAATCCTAAAGACTACATAAAACTACCCCGAAAGTATCCCAAAACTGCTCTAAAACTAACCTACAACTACCCGAAAAGTGGGAGGAACCATCCCCAAAGGGGGGAGCTAATACAAAAGTGAGAGGAGCCATCTGTAAAGGAAGAGGTACTAATACAAAAATATGTGGAATGTTGTTCCTTTCCGTGAAGGTATTTATTCATTATATAATATATATACTATTGTCTACAAACACATACACTCATTGAGCATCGTTCGCAAATACGAGGCAAAAAGTACAAGTTGAATATCGCGCCGCGCGTTTCAGATGGATGCCCGAAAAGAGTGAGACCGCAAACATGGTAAAGGGAGACAAGCTACATTGGTTGTCGGTGGACTGGTTTCGGTTTTGTTGTGCTGATGTGCTCTCTTGCTCACTTGCTACTTCCTTTCTTTGTCTAAAACTGTGAGGGCAGCACTGCTTTGCTTGGCAGCGTCAACCAATCAGAGAAAGGCAGTTTCTGTATGATACCTCAAATTTTTGAGTCCATTATCATCGGTACCTCGTGATTTTTCATACATTGCTACAATTATACTTGTATTTCAATTATAATAAACATAATGAATTCGCTACGATTTGTTTCTCGGCGAAACATTCATCAGTTTCGTCAATTTCATAAATGGTAGGGGTTGTCGTCTTTTCAATGCATGATGTATTTAAATCAAAGATGATTGCATAACCTCACTTTTGAATACGTTTTCTAAGGTTCAACAGTTATCTTTGTTTATACGTTTATTTTAGCATTGTTCAACAAGCTGAAGCAGCTCCTGCTGGTAGTGCTGTGAGTGCCAGCGAGCCAGCAGTCTCTCCTTCAGTTGCACCTGTCAATGAACCAGAAGTTAATCCTAAAGTTGATCAAATTGCAAATCAAATTGTTGCTTTGAATTTGATAGAGGTAGCACAATTAAGCGAGTTGCTGAAAAAACGATTAAACTTACCAGATGCACCTGTGATGCCAATGGGTGGTTTTGTCGCTGCAGCTCCTGCTGAGGTATTGGATAAATATACAGAACATTTGAATAATAATTGCGTAACAACTTTATTGTGCAAGGAAACACAGTTGTACATTTTTACATAATTTTAGGAAGAAGCAGAACCACAAGTAGTACAAACATCATTTACAGTTAAGCTAACATCCTTCGATGAAACGAAGAAGATAGCTTTAATAAAGGAAATCAAGAATATATTACCAAATTGCAATCTTGTGCAGGTAACGCAATTATTGTATTTATAAAACCATTTCAAGAAATTATTCATTATTTTATTTCAACAGGCTAAGAAATTCGTCGATAGTATCCCCGCAGTACTACAAGCTAACATTATGAAGGATGAAGCAGAGAAATTGAAAGCCACCATTACAAGTGCAGGTGGTGTTGTGTCAATCGAGTAATTGTTGAACATTAGCTTATGTAAATAATCTAAAGCATTCAGGAGATCACTTAAGAGGTCTGATAGTTTTACATAATATCCTCGAAATTGATTAATATTACAATGGTCTTCTGGTTTCATAATATTCTAGATAAATATTGTTTACATTATTGCGCATTTCATAAGTGAAACCATTTTTATACACACTTTATCTTAAGTGAATCGATTCTGGCACTATCCGCTGCATTGAAAATATACACATAATTCAGTTAATTGTTATATATTTGTACATAAAATATCATGAAATTGTATTAAGCCAAAAAGTAATAAAGTGATATCCCAAAACTATTCAAATGTTTTTCTACTACTTGGATCTAAATTTAATTTAAATCCAATTAGTAAAAGTACTAATTCAAGGTAACGAAGAACCAAATATTAAGAAACGGCGCAGATCGTACAGAACTGAATCTGCGTCGAATGTTCTTAATTCCACTGATTACAAGATCTCGGTGCTACTGTGCCTTAGCAATAAATTCATCAGCCATCTAATTGTTTATTCACATATTCTTATTTAAAGACAGGTGGCTTGATAAGACTATATGCTAAACGACGCGTTTCAAGCTGATCGACGAATTTAACAACTGGCGCTGCGATAACAGTCGTATCGATAAAATAAGGGCCGTAGCAATTACATCTAGAATTTTCATCTGTGTCCGAATAGCTTTTCCGGGCATTATCAAACCCCGAAAAAAATTCGACAACGAGTATAGAAATTGTGATTCCAAATGCATTTGGTTACAGTTCTATTTCAGTTGAAGAAGGGGGAAAGCCATAAGAAATTTTTTTGTTTCATCAAGCGGCCGCTGAAACAGGGATGAACATGCGACGGCACTGCGCCACGACGACTACTGCCACGATGGCCGAGGAGACTGACACAAACGATAAAGCGACGATGGAAAGTATAGCGCAAAATATACTTGAGGTTCGTGACAGTCGTGATCAAGACAGTGCTCGATAACGTAATAGTGCTTTTCGAAGTGCCGAGAGAAATAGTTGTTGAAGTGACTATATGATCCAAGTCACATTTTCTGTGATTTTGACAGATCAGTGCCGGAGGTGGGTCCGCGTCGAACGAAGTCGCTGCGCTGGAGTTTCAGGCCTCACAGGTGATATCGAGGCTCGAGGAAGCTGTCGTCAAGGCAGCTGACGGCGGTGGGACCACTTGGAACAACCCCTCAGGTTTTCTCTCGCAGTCGAAAAACCCGGATGAAATATTAACTTTGATTCAGGTAAATACAACGCTAGCAGAAGCCATTACTTTATGCTCATTGGTCGATTCCATTAGACTCACTCATTGGTTGGCTCTCATGTTCATCAATTTCGGCGAGCGGCCATCACGTGGTCTCACGAGTTGGTTGATTGCCACTGGGGTGTCCTAGCGGCGCCAAGTTTCAAATATCTGAAAAATTCTGGCTCATTCAATCACTCACCATCAACACGTTCGGTTATTCCAACAATGTTTACTATGTTACTAAGACAAATTTGAAATAGTATGAAGGTTCAAATGGTTGGTGTTTGGAGTCCAACTGAGAGGTCCTAGACTGGGGTGTCAGTTTACCTACTTCTGTTCAAAATTCTAATACATTGCAACGTGGTATTGCATATGCTTGTTAACCTTGGATAATTACTATATTACTAATTATATATTATTATCTGCTACAGAGAACTGATAATAAGCAAAGAACTTATTTCCATAATAATTATCGTCTAACAAGTCAGCAAGTGCTGAGCTTATGCATAATAGATATAGTTGTACATTGTACACATTTTTTGTACCACATGATGGCCTATGCAATATTTCTCTTTCTTAAGTGCAATAGTGTACATCCTCTGCAATATTTATTGGAGACTGATGATTATAGCAAATCAACTCCTGCTTCTCTTGTTATCACTAGATTAACGTAAATTTGATATTGATCGTATCGTGATGATGTGTATATACTATGTGTATAGTGAGGATGTGTAATACTCGTATAGTCAATAACATGTAATTAAACATTTTCTTTTTTGGTATCAATGATTAATAATTTGCAGGATTTGGTAATCCACGAAGATGGTCCACAATCAGCAGAAGACGGTTCAACGGAAATATCAGCGAGTCAAGTCACCACCCTGCCAACGTTATCAGAATCGGCGAAATTAGCATTAATAACGTACACCGTATCTGCTTATGCCCTTGCACTTCCGAAATCTCATGCTCAGAAGCTAGCTGGTCGTTTGGCTGCTGACACAACCCGATGGCTAAGTCACATCTTTCGCTTCGTCGACTGTGCCTCCTCGTTCCACGAGGACCACCTCGAAGGCTTGATCAGGGTCACTAGGCTAGCCTTGCACCGGAAATACTCCCGTTACATGGATGAGGGCTTCACTGCCCTCACAGCTTCGCCGCCATTAATTTATAGTTCGGTGGCCGCGCCTTTAGGCGTGGTTCAACATCTATGCAAACAGGTACTACACTTTCTGTATCTGATTAATGGCTGAGGAATGCATTGGGATTACTGGTTTTAAAAACATGTATGTTGCAGCTTTCTTTGCCACTTCACTGTGTAAGACCCATCCCCCATAACACGATGTTTGGATCAAGGTACAGTATGGACGTGTCAGCTTTGGAACGACGATTAGCTGAAGACACGCAATCAAATAGTGTGACGCCGCTTCTCGTGCTAGCTGAGGCCGGATCTGTGCTAACTGGGCACTGCGATAACATCGCCAGGCTGCGTGCTATTTGTGATAAGTACAATGTCTGGCTCCATCTCAGGGGACACTCGTTGGCCGCGTTAGCTTTAAACAATTCAGCGAAAGATCTGGTACGATTTTGTTATCCCTCTGATAATGCATTTTACAACATTGACTACATGGAAGAAAATATTTTTCAGCCCTCAAAGATAGCAGACAGTATCACGTTACCCTTGGGCATTTGGCTCGGTATACCATCTTTGCCAGTAGTTGTATCCTTTTAATCAAAAGTATGACAAAGTCGATAGAAACGTTTGAAGTCAAGAAAATGATCCTTAATCCGCATATACAGACGTTGTACAGATTAACAGACACAAAAGGTGGTCGACCGACACCAAGGGACACAACATTATCTCTGGTGTCGGGTTTAATGGCGGATTCTTTATCAAGACGTCTGCCAACTTTGCCTCTGTGGGCTGCGTTACAAGCATTAGGTCGGGATGGTGTATATAACAGGTTGAAGAGATGCTTTTTGGCTGTGGAAGATTTGTACCATACGATCAAGAAATTCAATTGCATAAGGATATTGGTAATTTCTAAATTTTATTTAATTTCATTTAATTTAATTTCATTTAACATGTAAATTTTTCTATAATTCAGAGTCAACCACCGGGAGGTGAAACAGGTTCTTACACGATAAACGAACTGTTGTCGAACCCGGTGAACAATCCGCAAATATTCGAAGCGGTGGCCAGCGTATTAGTGTTTCAATTCGTGCCTGCAGATAGGGATCCCCAGCCGACAGAACCGGTCCCGCCATACTACGACAAACTGAACTCATGGCTGGGACAGATCCTGCAAAGAGACATTGAAAACGTACAAATAGAGCTGTGCGAAATTGAGAACCACGGAGTTGCGATCCGCATTTGCCCGTTAGAGAATCCGAAGGAACCACCATCTAGCAACGATATAGATAACGTGGTCGCCTGCCTCGAACAACAAATAGTGAGTTTATATCTTTTCGATAACTGCATGCAGTTACTAATGCAACCTAATCGCACATTTATATATTAATACTTATCGCCTGGTCAACAGGAAATACTGTTGGCGACGGTGGAGCACAAGGAAACATTCGTAAAATTAGTGTCAGAGAACGATTCGTTGCATCTAGTGGAGATGCCGGATTGGGCAGGCCTAGGCGGCGTTCGCTATGCTCCTCCTACTTGGATCCACGTGATGACGGACCAAGCGAAAGACGAATTGAATAGATTAAATACGCAATTGGTTGAAGCTTTACGAAGCACAGATGCAGCGTTTTCTTTGGGAGAAGGGGGTGATGGTTTGGCCTGTGTGCGATTCGGGATGGTTACACAGGAGACAGGTAACTGTCGACTTTGAACTATATTCCCAAATGCATGGCACAAGAAATTTTAACACCCTGCTTTCACAGATGTAGCCGAGCTACTATCCTTAGTTTTAAAAGTCGGTCAAGAAGTGGAGGCTAGTTCCAAGCTGTTGGAAACAATATCTGAAGTGGTGAAACGTGGCATCGAGGCAGCCCAGACAGATTTAGAGAGGGAAAACGCAGAGAAAATGTGGCAGGAAGGTATCTTGAGGCACGTGCCTGTGGTAGGAACCTTCGTAAATTGGTGGAGCCCTCCGTCGAAGGAAACTGGAGTTCGTGGACGTAGTTTGAATCTCCAAGCTGGTAGGTATCTTTCTCTACTACAATATAGAAACTGTACAGCCAGTTGACTAAAATACTTATTCCGATTGTAGGAGTTGTTGAAAGCACAGAAAACATATACAAGTACCACATGCAGTTGCAGCCCAATACTACGGTGATAAATGGATCCGGTGCTAGAACTCCCCCGCAACCTTTAGTACAGACCCCGGTCGGAGCCGGGAGTCAAAGCCACAGTCGTTCGTCGAGTCATTCCAGTTTGCAAAGCGGCAAAAGTATCTCTGTGATCACGAACGCCGTCTCTCACCCGCAGGTGAAAGAGGAATCCGGCGAGGTGAAGTCGTAGTAAACATGAAAACGACATCGTTGATCAACAGAAATTCACAGCCAACTCCGTGGACGGCTGACAAATAACTACGGACGAAACGGTCGAACGTTTTCCTGCAGACGCTAACAGTTTACACTCGCAGAGCAAAGCATTAGTCCCTAAAGCATGCGTCGAAGAGCTTGGTAACTCGATCGAGGTAAACACGCCATTACTTTGTCATTCTATTCTGAATAAAGTATTTTACGTTATTTCTTCATCATGTTCCATCGACCGCATTCTTCTCTCTTCACCTGTTTTAATTCGAGGCTCTAGTTTCCGAAAGCTCTGGTCTGTCGAATGTGGCTTGTGTACTTATTAGACTGATGCAACAAGCAAAAGCATTCCGGACTCGATAAGAAGTATTTCAATACTGTCTATCGTTCGAATATCTCTTGCAGCACAATAGGCAGTGATTTGTCATGCTAGTAGACTGTGGATGTACATTTTTATATTGTTTCTACTGTTAATTTTAGTTCTGGCCCAATTTCTGTATTTTATAAGATTAGGTACTAAACAGAGATTGGTTTCCTTTAATAGGAACTCAATTAAATAAGAAAGGAGATAAAACTTTGATTGATTCAAGTAGAAACCTTCGTTTGAGGGTCCTATTTCACTTGTTTCTGTACATAAGTAAATATTGAACATCTACAGTCTGTTCATAAGCCAATATATTGATACAATCACGGAAGTCGATGACTTTGACCTTCGTCAATTCAGCGAATAACAGTTTATTAATGAAAATGAGAAGTATAACGAAGTGACTAAGTTTCCAGCAATAGAACTTTACGCTTCATTAAGTGCACACGTGTCTTCGAGTAAGTTTCACAAAATTACTCGCTCTTTCCACGATTGATTTTCTTTTTTCAACAACGACTTCGTTCAAAACGATGACGTACACAGTGACACGAATTTCATTCTCTCCTAAAGCACAACGTATGAATGGTTGCGATAAGACAAAAAATTGTGATTGCATGGAGCAAATTATGCGACGTCATTACGAACATTGAAATTGGTTCGAAATCTTCTTGACAGAACAAAAAAGAAACGATACTAATTGAATGAAGAACAATGTTCGGAAATCAAAGTAACAACTAACCAAAGAGACACTTGCAAGATTACTGCAAAGCATTTGGGGCATCGAATCGGTCCAAACACTGTGCAGTTCGATTGTTAGATCTACGGCAAGAATTGTTGCTATGTAATGGTATGTAACTTACATGGAACTCTTCCATCAAATTTAAACGACACTGATAAAATGTTCGCATTATCATAGTACTCAGTAAATTGTTGACAGATACAATTAAGTAAACAAAAAAGAAATTAAGCTGTATGTATATTTATGTACCAAACTGTTGTAATAAAGTATTACATCAAATAAAATAATTCATGTGTAAGCCGGCATTGTCTTCATATTTCTGCTAAACATTTTTCTTACTTTATGTGAATACGATCAGAGATAATTTGAATTTAAATCATTTGTACGAGCACGCTACAAATCTGAATTATTGGTAACGTTAGGGTGATTCTAAGACATCTTTGGGTTCTCCGAAGAAATCCAGAAAAATCCTAGAGCTCGATAACTTTGTGCTACCAATATTCACAGTTTTTCGCTGACGAATAATTAACATGACCATATTTCCCATCAGTTTAACTGCAAGCCGTTATACTTACGTAGATTAATTAACTTAAATAACGTTGAAAAATAAAGACGCGATTCTATTCAATACCTGAAAAATTTGCGGATTAATCTTTCTGGGGATATGCATCAAATAAAATCGATCGTGTCTCCTTACACTCCTCTCTGTCTTTAATTTATACCGCTGATAATTAGCAATAGAGTTGCAGTACAATTATCGGAGAAAGACGGTGAATTTTCATCCCTCTACATCAAGAAACGAGACATACAAAAGAGAACAAATTTGAGCCGCGTCGAAACGAAATTTGGCAAGAGATCCCCGTGTTCATTCGTAAATTGCGCTTGGACAAAGTCGAACGTATACAAAAAAAAAGAAAAGAAAAACGAAAAAAGCTTTGTTAGTTACTGACTAGGATGTATCCTCTTTCGATCAGTTGAAAGGTGATGACGTTCGAACTCTTCGTCCCTCCCCCCACCCCCTCCTCCTCCGCGAAAATCGAACCCTTACGAATTACAATTAATTCGATTAACGGCTAGAACTAAGTGTGTTTCGCTATTCTATATGCGCTATGACCGCACTTATTATTTCTTGTTTCTTTTATAATAAATATTACAACTATGTACAACGGGATCAAAACGTTCACGCCTACGGTCGAAGAGAGTTGTTTCGTTTCTCCTCGAGAGAAAGTCGACGAATTACGTACAGAACGACTGAACCTATCAACCGGGGACGACGAGCTAGTTCGTCCTTCATTTCATAGTAATTCTTCTCATCTCTTATTTATTTAGATAAAGATTTCTTCCGTTTTATTGTACTGTACCACTCCTAGCAGAAAATGATCGACATAGAAATTATATAACATGTCAGAAGAATAACAAAGTATTAGAACATTTTTAAAAACGCTTGAAACGATGATAAAGATAGTAAAAGACAAGCTTATTTATTCTCATCTTCAACTCAAGATAATAGGAAGGTCGTTAGATTGGTCACTGTTATGCGATGATGACAAAAATACATATTCCCACTTAAACAGATATCGATAATCTTGAAAAAATTCTTGAATTACTAAGCTCTTGATTTTGTATCAAAGATTTTTTGCTAGACGTGATAACATTGATAACAGCGTTGCATCGAGCTTATTGCTGGTTGAATCGTTTCCGGTTGCTGGTTCGTCTTCGATCGTGTTCAAGTGGTAGTTAAAACTTATGAAACCTCCCGGTTAACAGGTCATACACGTTATCATCATCATGATCATGATCCTATCGTTAAAAGGATACGAACATCTTCCTTTCTCTTCTTCTTTCTCAAACGTGTCAGCGAAGAAACCGTGAAAACGAAACGGTAGAGGAGAACAATACTTGTATCTCAATGAAGTTTTTAACATTTAAATTCAAAGTTTGATATATATCACTCTCGCACATTTGTTCTATTTTTAACATGCTTCTCTCATGCATTCTTTCTCATTTTCTTCCGTTCTCGCTATTTACACACTCGATGAATAGGATGCGGAATATAAAGTCGTCCGCTGCTTTCGTTGCAAATGGTATCTTCATTGAATGATCGTTGGGCCTTTGACAGGTCGTACAGGAAGACTTTGCGCTCCGCAAATAATTCAATCTTGGACTCCTATATCCTTTTTTTGGGCACGACATCCTGGGATTTAAGGGAACCACCACGTCGGTGAGAATGGCATAGTTTCAGGGAAAAATGTAAAATACAATTCACACGTTTGTCCTCTTTCACTTTAAATGCTCTTTCACGTTCCAATTTTAACACTTTGCTCAACAGTTGTTTAATTATCATCCACGAATAAAAAATAGTTTATTGAAAATTTCTTAATAAATGGCCAAGCTTCTTTTAAATAAAGCAAAGCCATAGAGACTTTTCTTTTTGCTAATATTTTTTAAAAATTTGTTAAGAAATCATCGATTACCAATCTTTGACTTTGAAAAGATAAAGTTGTCGTCAGGCAAAGTGTTAGCAGGAACTTGAATTCTCACCGACTTCGCGCATCGAAGAGAACTAAATTCTATCAACGTGTTCTCCGAAAAAAAAACGTTCTATAAAATGTTTCGCTGGATAGTCGACATCGATTACATCAGACGGTCGTAGAACATTTCCGGTCATTTACAAAGTGAAATGATGAGAACATGACTCCTGCACTTCCACCGTGTTTTGTACTTAAAACGTATGCCTGCCTGAGTGTCGGCGAAGATCGTTGAAATTTTTCCTAGAATCCGCGATCCTTTAGACCCTTCAATTCGCGAAACGGTTGTAAAGAATTATTGTTTTGCCATCGTTAAATGGGTCGGAGTACTTTTTCATTTTTTTTTTGTAAAAATTCCTCGGACGCTCGACGTCTCTAAATTTAAATATTAACGCTGATAAATATACATCTATTTATATATATATCACTCATTCTGTGTTTTCGTGCGGTAACTTCTTATATGTATAATATGTATAATATACGTACGTATACATATATGATATACATGTATAAGATATATGTATATATACATATATATCAAGTATATTCCTCGCAGAGACATGTAAAGTGTATATGTAATCAAACGTTTTGCACAGACAAATCAATGAAAATCTCGTTTGCGCGTTTCCTTCGCTTGGTAAATGTGTAAAAAAGTATATAAAAATCGTTTTCGTGGCAGGAACGAGTAAAATCGTTTCTCCGATATAAAAATTGTATTACAAGCATTTGAAATAATCCATGAGACCTTTCATGTTACAATTGAAACAAAAATAAAAATTTTAATTATAAAATTAGGCAATGTTTCATTTCGGAAAACTGAACGTTCGCATTTTCTTTAATTAGCTATGCGTTCGTAGAAAATTTAACTCGCTCCTGGTCTGTGGTAATTACGTATTGCGTTATCTGTGGTTTCGTGTTCTCGTGTAAATATCGTTTAAAAATTCAACCCTCTACAGAGCGGTACAACAATATCACTCGATATCAAAATGAACGCAAATCGACTATATGTATAGGAATGGAGTTTGTATGACAAAGTACAAGTATTAACAACCTTAGAAAACTAATCAAAGGGACAGTGATAGGCCGACAGAAGTGAATCACTTAATGATAATTCTAAAAAGAATGCTGGGAAACTATCAACATCCTTTAAGAACGGCTCATAAAGGGTTAAAACTGTTTCCGTGTATATCTCGCTAAGTTTGAGATCTCCCTGGGGTGAGAAAATGGTGGTCCGCCACTTCAGCCCATTAGGCGCCATTAAAGCCTCGCCTCACGACTTTAATGTTTAATCTGTCGAGAACTATGCGAGCTACGAAGCTGATACTTTGCAAAGACGCAGAACTCGATGGCATCAACCTAAAGCGCTAGAAATTGTTTACTTAAAACGAGCTTGACGTTCGATACCTTCGACTATAATTAGCTAACAGGAGATCTCCCACTGGAATACGTTCAAACATGGCGAGCTACACACTCGATAGGCAATCTAGACGCTAGACCTTGTGTATCTCCTTGTGTTCATAATCTTGAAAACTGAGAAACTAACAAGCAATAAATACAACGACGTAGATCCTTCTCTAATTATCCAGCTTTCCGTTTGTTTCATCGTTCACGTGCCTCTTAGTCGAGAAGCAACGATCATTTACAGAATACAGGCTAACATAAAATGATATAATCACTGTACACGATATACAAGTACAAAATCTCGGATATACAAGACCCCCTTCTTCGAGATATCACGCGTAGTTCTCTCTCTAACTTTCTTTCTCTTTCTGTTTCTCTTTCTCGCGCATTCGTGTGAACGATGACAAGAAGAAGGTTCGTTCTATTTACTCCCAATATTTCCACAGAAAATTTCCATACAATATCATTAATCTAAACGTGTTTCGGTTATCAATAGCTAATGAACTCCTGCTCATTCCCAGCGACTTCACGCGAATTTTTACAACGCAAAATCTTTCGCCTTGACAAACTCTCCAAGTATCTTTCTCGCCCCCATTTTTCCTCTCACATCACCGCAGACCTCGTTTCTGTCGCCACTTGTTACCGTACCCGATGAAATTCGAAAACGTTGCCAAAAAGCAATCGGATCCCTCCATTTTGATTGGGAAAAACAGTTGGGAACAGCTCCCAACGGTGCACAAACTTTCTATAAAAGTCGAGACGCGTCGACACACGCCTTTGAATCCTCCCCAAGATTTCTCCAAGAAAATCGCGGAGGTGTAAATCACCTTGTTCGTCTTCCCGAATCGTATAAAACCCCGAAATTTCGTAAACTTACGTTTAAACGTATATAAATCCCACCATATCAAAAAGTTTTACCAAACGATAATTGAGCTTTTTCGGGTATATCTTATAAAAAACCGAAATGCATATTAAAAATACGCACGAAAATCGTAAAAAAGGTGTGAAACACGGCTTTCGATGAACTTTCTCGAATGTGATGATATCGTTGCCGCGGGTCCATGAAATTCTTCAAACTTGAACAAACATTACTTCACGAGCAAAATATACAACTATCCCCAAAGTAAAATTCCTCAATCTCAAAAACTAAAATTCCTCATTGGATGTTGAAACAACTCCCTTTAAACTAAAATATTTCACATAACCCGAGAAGTATGAAACAAAAATTTGTTTGAATTACAGATTTCCGATTTCGTAATTTTAAAGTAGATAACTATAGTCCGGAGGACTAAGAACGGAAGCTTCATGGACCCTAATTACAGCATGGCAGTTTACACGGTTAGGTGGCCTGATTACAGTTCCGTGACAGCGTACAAGTTAGGGTCGCTGCCTTGTACTTGGCTCAGCGTGGCCACTGTCGGCTTGTTATCTTGCCTGGATTGTGCCCGATTGTACGTTCCGTACATGTTCGGAACTGCGCTGCCTTGTGCGGCACCATTGAACTGATTCCTGGTGAAATTCCTGTCCAACGTCCGGACCTGGTCCTGCATCTGATCCTGGATACGGATGTTCGGAGCTTTGTTGCGCACCAGCGACCGGAACTGGTTCATGTTTGTCTGGGAGCGCGACTCGAACTCCCATGTTGGCTGGTTGCTCGGGTTCGGGGGCAGGGGACGATTCTGGTTCCAGGCCGGGGTTGGACCTCTCTTCAAGTTCGCTAGATTTTTCGGGTCCAGCGTCTGCGTCTTTCGGGAGTCCTGGAACGTGGCCAGGTGCGCGGGTCCATGCGAATTGTGAGACAGGGTTCCGGTGAAAGACGCCACACTCGGGGTCCAAGGTGGTTCTCTACCTGAAATCGAATGTTCACGAATCAATTGGACATCTTCTAATTGTATACCATCATACTGTTTGAACATCAGCTGAAAGAATACAAATATTTGTATAGAATTACCAATTTTGGAAGTGGTGGGATAATTTTGATGAGCAAGTTAGACTTACCGGGCCCTGCGGGGGCGTGCCCTCAGTAAAAGTCGCTAGACTCTAGCGTTTTGCACTGTTTGCTCAGAGTCGCGTACTGGCCAGGTTGATCTCCGAGTCCAGAACGGTGCTCAGCTCGTCCACCTGCCGACTGCTGATTATGCTGAGACGATTTGTGATCCCCGCCTCCTCCGCTCCCGTTAACACCCCCACCTCTGTAAACCGGAAACCGAAACGAACAAAGTTGCAGCATTATCTTTCTCTCGGAGGGTTCTCTCTGATATCTAACTCTCTGTCTCCTATTTCTGAGAACATTCCGCGCGTCATTCTGTTATCATCGAACAATCTAAAGAGAGAAATAGGCACGGAACGCTATCGAGAAAGAAACTATAGTATGTAAACACGCACAAAAGCGCACTATCTCTATCTCTGAGTCTTTCGTTTCAAACATCGATCACAAAGAGTATGAAACTGAGCGGTTTCTTTAAGAAATGTTTCTAGAAAAATTTGGTAGAAACTCAACATCCAACAATACTGCAGAAGAACACCTAAACGATTGTACAGTTATTAATCCAATTCTAATTAACATGAAATCTATTTAATACTTATAATTTTTTTGAGGTTATTAGCAAGTTTCTGATTGATGATCAATAACTGTACTGTATTTCGCTGCCACAATTAAAGCGATATTCAAACCCTTGACATTGATAGCTATCGACACTGATATCACATTGCGAATATATAACTGAATCCGTCCAGCACACTGTTAACAATGGTAAATCAACGCATCTCATAAAAGGTCAATAAAAAAGGTACATTGTCTATTAAGCGAATATTTAAATAAAGATTTTATGTAACGATATTGCAAATGGTACGTCAAAAGCTCTGTAAGTATCTGTGTACCTCAGATCAAGTCTTCAATATTTTGGTAATTATAAAAGTGGGACAATATTTTTATCTTCATTCAGTGGCTCTCAATTTTAGTAAGACTAATCATTCTATTTGAAGCATAGATCTTTTAGTAAAACTTTGATTTCTCAAAGGGGTAGAAAGTTTCGTTTGTCAACAAAAAAAAATCAAAATCGAGAACCTCTGAAGGATTACTCATAGAAAAATCGGTCCCTTTTGCTACGAGATTAGTTTCAGTAAACCTCACACAGCTGCTTAGTATTCAATCTTTGTCGCGCCGACTGTCTTAATAAAATTGGTAATGTAATGTACTATGACACTATGTCATCAGCAACTACACTGAACTAGGACTACGGTCTAACCGAACATATTTATAGGGCAAAGACTGCATTGAATTTTTCGCGACAAAGATCAAAGGTAGCTAAGAAATAAAACCGAATGAAAAGATCTCATGCACAAACTTTAACATGCTCTCGTGCAGCTGACGTGCTCGAGCAGTCGCAGTAGCGTAGGACGGCGGGGGCGGCGTTAGCAAGAGAGGCTGCTTAATGATATTTTGAGTGCCATGAGCATTCGGATAAAGAGAAGGGGCTGTAGGCGGGTACGACCCTTGGCCTCGAAGGGTCCGCGCTGCTATCGCCTGCGAGGCTGCCGATGGTGGTAGGTACGGGTCCTGCTCGTCCACTTGGTGGTAATCTCTTCTAGAACAAACGCGTCATCAACCATACTGCACCCACTAGGCGACGCACATTGGTTTAAAATGCGAGACGAATACTATGGAAAGCGGACAATTATTCCCAAGTTCAAGATACTTCGATTCGTCGTAAAACTGCAATTTAGGCCAATGTGGAACATCTGGGCCAGACGAATTACCAGTTGCGCACACTCACCGTTTCCGTATGTAGATCCAGGTGTGAGAGTCCACCCAGACCAACACGGTGAAGAAGAGGCCTGCTGCTAAGCTTGCTAGCAGCATGAAGGTCAATCCATACCTGAAGAATTTCATTATCCATTAATATAAATTATTGTAGGAGGAGCTAGCAATTTCTGCACCCTGTCGATGCAATGATCGACGTAGACTTACAGCCCCAAATGGCACAAGCTCTTGGCAGCATGAACGTATTGCTTATGCAGCGGTTTGCAGTCGAGCAATGTGGCTAGGCCAGAGATCAGTCTGTCGACAGTGTTCACATGGGTCTCCAGGCTGACGAGCTTCGGTTGCACTTTCTGTTCCTTGAACAGCTGCAACGCCAGCTTTGTGATCTGGTTCAGGTTCTGAACCATATCCTTGACCGTTCGCTGGCCGTCTTGCAGTCTCTGGGTGAATGGGTTGCTACGCGTGTTATCACAGTACGTGTAATAAGACAGCACTTCCGAGGCCAGTGTGGAGGGTACAGCCCTGGTCAGGTAACCGTCAGGAGAGACACACAGGTCGCCCAACGCCACCGATGTTGCCAGGTACAGCGAGGCCATCAACCATGAAACTATCACCGCGAATAGACCGAATACGGAGAATCTGGAAAACATTCATTATCCCGATTAGACTGTCGGTATTTTCGCAATCATCAGGTCTACAACAAAACCTTTCGCACAGACTTCAACGAGTTCATCAACCCCTAACTAGGCGCGCGATAAGACCAGATGGAATGCACAGGTTACATAAATTCGTAGCGCTCACCGAGTTTTATGTTTGCTGAATTACGATCTTATGAATAAATATGTAGTCGCCCCTGATGCCTAAGACCGATTGCTACCCTGTGCGCCTAGTTAAGGGTTGCGCGAGCACGGCACAGTCGCCCTTTTACGATTCCGTTTCCAGCATACCATACGAGAAAAGGTCGCCTGAAATAAGCTACGCCCGGTCGACGACCATCGACCGCCAAGGAACGCAAAAAGGATCCAACCGAGATCCAGTTAAATCCAGATGAACCCCTTTTCTCGCACGGTTTTTGCTAGAGCGAGACCGACACGTACGTTATGAGAATGCATCTGGAATGTCTGGCGACACCGACGACCAGCACCACGCAGAGAACGAGGAGAGCGCTGAGGACGGTCATGGTGATGGGCCACCTGAACTGCTCGATCTTCTCGCCCATCCCAATGGCCCCGGCCAGGCTGATCCCGCTCAGCGGTTTTCGGATCTCGTAGCTCCGGTTCACGGCGATGCTCGTGTTCTGCTTCATGTTTTCCAGGGCGATCAACAGCAGATTCAGCATCGTCCTGTTGCTCGCTGGGCCGTCGAATTCGTCTCCCAGCGAGATCAGCTCCGGTTGAATCTTTTTTTTCAGCGTCGTCTCTATGGTGTCGGTCTGCGGACAATAGAAGGTGTCGCGTTACCTACGAGCGCGCAGGATTAAATACGAAGGATTTCCCAAAATCGAAGGGAAAAGGATCTGATGCACGGAGTACCCTCGCAACAGTATTACTCGGAACATATTCCTACGTAAGATTCCAATGTGAGAAAGTTCTGTGAAGTAAGTAAAACAGTGGTTTATGTGTTTTGTCTTCATGGAGGATGTAGTAAAAAGTTACGGACGAATTTTTTT
This sequence comes from Augochlorella aurata, assembly GCA_028455555.1. Taxonomy (NCBI): domain Eukaryota; kingdom Metazoa; phylum Arthropoda; class Insecta; order Hymenoptera; family Halictidae; genus Augochlorella; species Augochlorella aurata. Next base: position 9,307,497 of record CM052161.1, on the reverse strand, counting down.
TCTTTAATCATTTCTAGCGAAGATTTATGATTGTTTCTGGGTTTTTGCCAAGTTCTCAAAACATCACCGCTGTTTTCTTAGCTTCTGTGTGTAAACCTGTGTGTTTATCTAAGTGTTCACCTGACCGTATCAATTTTCCTCTCGCGACACCAGGGTATTCGTCTATTCGGGCGGCGTCGGCGACGTGTACGCCTCCCTACTGTACCCGTTTGAGTCCCATTTAGGGTAGTTTTAGAGCACTTTTAAGGTAGTTTTAGGGCACTTTAAGGGATGTTTTGGGTTAGTTTTAGGGTAGTTTTAGGACACTTTTTGGGTAGTTTAAGGGAACTTTTAGGGTAGTTTTAGGGCACTTTTAGAGTAGTTCAGGGGCACTTTTAGGGATGTCTTGGGATAGTTTTAGGGCTGTTGTTGGGCAGTCTTAGGGCTGTTTTAGGGTAGTTTTAGGGTAGTTTTAGGGTAGTTTTACTACCGAATTGTCGTAAAACTGCCCCAAAGCTATCCTAGAAGTACCCCAAAGCTACCACAAAGCTGCCTCAAAACTATCCCACAAGTATCTCAAAACTGTCCGAAAACTATCTCAAAAGTACCCCATAACTGCCCCAAAACTACCCTAAAATTAGACTAAAACTATCATAAAACTGCCCCAAAACTATCCCAAAAGTACTCCAAACGTACCTCGAGGCTGTCTTAAAACTGCCCTAAAACAATGACAAACCTACTTTGGACAGGGGTCGTGACCTAACCACCAGGAGTCCCGGCCTAACCCCAGAGGGCGTGGCCTATTGCCCAGAGGGGACCTATTGTCGGGGGGCGTGCCCTAACTCCAAGGGAGCGTGACTTAATTCCGAGGCCAGGGGGCGTATCCTATTTGCCAGGGGGCGTGGCCCAATCGCTCTTGGCCTAACCTGGCAGTGCGTTACCGATTGTTGAAGTCACGCGCTCAGATTTACTGAAGCAAGTACATCATACAGCTCTTCTTAATAGATTTTCTTTTTTGATTCATTCTCCCTTGTTGGGGATGCACCAAATTTAAAAAGGTTAGACAGTAAATCATTTTGAAACACACAATTATTAACAATGAGAAACACATACGCAAGAATACGTCCGATCACTTTGCAAACTACAATAAATGTGACGGAGCGATGAGATTGGGATTCATCGATGTAAAATAAAACAAGCTCTATCGCACTGCTTGGGTGTTTTCGTACTCATTTAGAGAAAGTGCGGTTGCGCTGTTTGGAATTCTTCGACAGTGTTTTTTCAATACCCCCTGGGACTCAAACGGTTAATCACGGAAAGTAGACCCGCAACCCGCTCGTAATTAGTTTGCGCTCCACTTTTTCCTGCGTTTAAATGTGCCTTAACTAGGCGCACTCGTTAATTTGGGTCAAGAATGGCGGCGGAGGAGCTTCGCGGACAACCGTAGCGGTCCGGTAAGCCCGAAAAGAAGTCCGTTCTGAAGATATCCGCGCACGCCAGATAAATAATCCGATTTCCCGCGATCCCGTCGAGATTCCATTTTTTTTTTAATTAAAGATCTTATCCGCATCGGCTCCGTCGAACGTCGCGTCGAAGGATTAATTCGATATTCGACGGGCTTACGGGGGTAGCGAAGCTCCGCCATTTTGTACGCAATATTCCTGTATCAAGAACCGAGCGACGCGGTTCTAGGGAAATATCCACTGTTTTATTTGTTGGGGATGCACTTTGTTCTAACTTTTCTCCGTTCTGTTTCAAATTCTTTGGAAGTAAAACCTTTCTGATACAGGTCTAAGCTAACGAAGTTTGGACATGTTGAAGTAGACGAATTTGATGCATTTGCGGCGAAAATGGAGGATGAAATTGAGACTGGGAAGTTGAAGTGGGAGGATTAAACAAATTTTAGAATAATCGATACATTACGTGCAACTTATTAATCCCTTATTTCGAACAGGATTGGTTAAATATGAAGGAAACTTGTTTCTATTCAATCGAAGAAACAATTTTAAATCTTATCAACATTTAGCGATTGTAATTAAAGCGGGTGTAAGATAAACGTAGACTTGTACTTTCTCCTCTGAAATTAACAACAACGAAATTAAGAATATTTTTACCGAAGGTGTATTTAGGTACCTTTTATATATTTAATCAGTTTTCCTGATTATAAATAATCACTTCACACGATTACAAAATTAATTTAGTAAAAATAGGTATATAAAAAAGTTCGGTAAAAATAGAATGATTGATGTAAACCATTTTTACCGTGCACAAAGGTCCGCAGTCTACTCGAAAAAAAGAGTATTTCTTTTTATTCTTATTTATAAGAAATTTTTTCTTAGGAGATTGCTTTAAAGAAGATTTCGAAGCTTCCCGATGAAACAATTAAAAATGCTTACAGTTCAGGGTGAAAATGCACCAATTTTCTATCTCTAGATACTGCGAAGAATTCGATTCTCATCTGTGTTGCTAAATGTGCCATTGTAAAATCAGATGCAATCTAATTCCTCGAGCAGAAGTAAATGAAGCATTATCTTGGGATCTAGCAGGAGGCTTAATGAAGCCTGCGAACAGGCTTCTAAGGGGTTAATAGGTTCCAGGCAGGCGAACTGTTTCAATAAAAGCTTGCATTGACTCTCCGGCGAAGATCTTGAAATCGGAAGCCACCGAGTTGAAAGGTGAAAAGACCGAAGAGGAAGATGAAGATCGATCGGTTTCTTTTGAGACGCGGCGGAGGATGGACCGGATTGGAGGTTGTACGAACCTGGTTGCGCACACCCATGAGAATCCCGTCGACGTTCTTGGCTGCGGCGACCAGCTGCACCAAGCCGTTGTGAACGTCGTCGTTGCCATAGAGGCCGACGGCAACGGCACCGCTGCAGAGCAACGCCAGGATGGCCAGTGAAAACTTCAGCAGGGTTATCGACCTCCTGGGGCGCGGTTTCCGGTCGCAGCATCTCGTTACCAAGTATACCAGCAACACCAGCAACGTCAGGATTAGCCATGCTGCGGGGATACTGCCAAGTATCCCGAGGCTCTGTCGACGAAAAAGTTAAACGTTAGTTTATCGACGACGACGTCGCGCGTGTCTCCGTGTCTCCTTGTTCGCAATTAAAACGTGCTGGGATCGCTATTCGTGGATCCCTTTAATTGGTTCTGGGAAATCGTCCGACGGATTTTCCTTTATTTTTTGTTCCCGAAATTTGTATGATCGCTAATGATCCCAGAGTTTTTAATTAATGGACCTCGCCGACGCCCCTGGCATCGGCGACGCGTCAATTAAGTTCAAACGCGATCCAAAAATGTTCTAAAGCCGCGCGGAGACACGGCTGGTGGTCGAATGGATCGATGAACTGGCCGTCGATAAATTGAACGCGAAGTTTCAGTTTTTATTTTAAGTTTAAAGCGAACTTAATTAAGTTGTCTACTTAGAATAGGTTCAAAAGAAGCCTGCCAGATTTGTGCAATGACAATGCTTGGATTTTATGGCACGACAATGCTTCGTCGCGCACGTCGATATTGGTACGCGAATTTTCGGGCAGAAGCTCAACGAACTTTATCAATCAAGCACCATGTTCAACAGATATGGACTCGTGTGACCTTTTGCTATTTCGTGAACTTAAATTTACCGCTTCGAGGAAGGCGGTTTAAGTCGATGGATGTCGTAAACGAGAATTCTTAGAAGGATCTGGAGGCTGTACCTACTTCAGCGTTCGAGAAACGTTGCAAACACTGGGATATGCGTTGGTGTAGACGTATTACCTATTTCGAAGGCGACGAATAAAGTTTGACGAATGAAGAAGCAGTTCAAGTACAAATTTCTAGTACATATTTTGCACAATATAAATTATATTCGGATCTTAATTGCGAGGTATAAACGTTTTGCGTCGACTGAAAGAAACGAGAGCTGGATAGTAATTTGCATGTAAATTAAAAATAATAGAAAGAAGGCAGGCCGTTTCCTGTACTCTAATTATAAATAAATAATGTCTCAAAGAGATGGCCACTAATTGGACCGCAGAGCGCGGCCAATCGGGATTTATTGTTAGCTCGCGTTGAGTATTAAAGAAAAATCTCCTGGTTTCTTTCGTTCGCGCTAATTAATATGCGGCAAGGATAGCGGGGACACTGTCGAACACAATTGTGTCACCGCGGAGTGAGACAATTATCGCAAATACTCGGCGAGTCATAAAATTGGTCGCGTATGTTGTGCTCACCGGAACAATGAATGTTAATGATCCTTTGTGTCGCAGCCTTCGATAATATTTATGTTCTATAAATAGATAACAGCGCTGATGACCGTATTCCCGTTCCCATTAATTAAGTTGTATAATCAGCGACTCCGAGCCCGAAATTTCAGTTAAAAAGACCGATCAGTCAAGGTCGTTCAAGCTATAGTATAGTTACATTTACACCTATGTGGTTTACGAACACAACCTTTCTTTCTGCTGTCTTCAATTTCTATATTCCTTGAGTTTTTGCAACAGGTAATTTAAAAAAGTTTTATGGAGAATCGTAAATAATGTGATAATTAAAATGTTAACAAATTAAAACTTGTTTATACAAGTCACACAGTATACATTTCTGAAAACGTGACTATTACACCACTATGATTCTAACCTACTCAAAAGCCAGATAAAAATATTGTTTAACAGATATTATGTTGACAATGGATTTTTCTGAAACTCATGGTTTCCGATATTTCAAGGTCATCTACTTTTCTTTCAGCGATACTCAATGCGCCGAGAAGGTCAAGATGCCGTACGTCATTGGATTGGTCTCGACCTCAGCAATTACGCTTTAATAATAAGAACATGTCGATGACCTCGGTATCTCGAAAAATACGATCTTTATGAAAATTGTTGCACGCCGGGATGTTTGCCCGAATAACGTTTCCCTTGAACATTTTTCTGCAGCTTCGATAACAAGCGGCGTACCCAAGGTGATCGAGTTCGCACCGACTCGGGAAACGTGTCGACAATATTTAAAAAATGTTTCGTCGTCCGCACGCGACGCTGAAAAGAAAACTTTCGGCCTGCTTTGTTGAAGTGATTATCACCCGTCCGGATCGCCGGCCGATCAATACGATATTCCAAAGTTGATCTGGCGTTCGAGCGCGGGCAAACTTTCCAAGAGGCTGCGGGATTAAAACGAAGTAGGTAGAGAAACGACGGGTAAACTACTCGAAACTCGATAAACTCGATCATAAGTAACCGAACAATATCATTTCTCAATATATTCCCGAGGCCCCCGAACCTTGACTCTCGAGAGTGGAACCGCCGCGAGTCTTACAAGAAGAAATGAGTTACGATTCCAAGGAAAATTGCGCCACCGCCGCAAACATTAAACGGCAATGCTACAATTCGCTGCATACTTTCTCGTTTTCCTTGCCACTTGTCTTCTCGCTGGAAAACCGAGTTGAACTTCTCGTTTCTTATGAACCGCGGCCTTTATGCAACCAAACGGGGACTATATGTATAAATACTGATGCATTATTTTCACTTTTTTCTTAAACTATCCATACGTTCGCTGTCAGCGTTGCACATCCAATTATTTTTCTGGATGACATTAGGTAAAGTTGTGACACATACAACGATCGTTTTTTTCGATCACGATTTCGTTTTTTTCATAAAGGACATCTTAACGTCCCTCACTGTCCGTTACGGTTATTATTATTACTAATGTTTGCTTTTCTTCCTCTTTTTATTATTATCTAATCGATATCATTGTCATTATTATTATCTTATCAATGTCTTTTGTTATCATTATTATCGTTCCCATGATTGTAATGTTTGACTATTGCGTCGACGGAAAAACGGACCTCAAAGTTGGGAGTATTGTTTTAATTACTTCAAAATCATTGAGCTTTCGTTATTTTCTTATTAAGTTATATCCGCGATGGTAAGTTATCGTCACAATTGTTAACAGTAAATCAAGTGGAATCTAGATGTCCAGTTGTCACGCTGCGTTCAATACTGTTATTGCCTTTCAGGTATCGAAAAAGTCTACGCAGTAGAACTCCGACTGTCCGGTCTCCAGTACCAGTATTCTTTATTGCTCAAATAGAAATACTAATCGATAAAGTTGAAAACTGGCACAGTAACTAAGTAGTGTTTTACTATCCGCACATTTATGTCGCCCTACTTAGTCCGGATAATCGAAGTTTCACTGTACCCATATGGAAATAGTAAACTTTGTTTTATCGTCGCCAACAAAGTTCGCCCTAAATCTGGGTTTCATACGTCTAGTAAAATCCATTATCATATCTTGAGTCACGTCCATGAAACTTGTTTTTTCAAATTTTCCGGGCTATAGTTATTTATCTTCCGGCAAATACACCCGGCAAATTCTCCTTCTCTTTTCTTTTTCCGATTAAATTGAAAGAGCGGTCACACAGTTGGCCAAGCTTATACCATTTCCGATACTACTATTTACTATATATTTTACGATAATCTGGTAAAGACCATTAAAAAGTTACGCGCTCGATTTAATGCGATTCTTGCTTCAAATAGTTAGCAATGTACAAAAATAAACGATACTCGAATAAACTCCGCTAAAACAAAAAGCGAACTTACTCGGTTTTCGTCACACTTCAATTGCTTTCAACGGCTGCAAATGATGCAAATTGATGGAAAGACAGCCGATTCGCCAATTAGGCAGCGAAAAAGCGGCTTTTCGCCGGAAAGGAACATGGGATTCCAACTTTCCACGCATCCCGCCACGCTAATGCGAGTTTGCGACACCGGTACCATTATTTCCCGGTGGAATTTGCATCGCAGAGAAATCGTAAATTCGCGATCCAAGCTTCGTTTCGCTCGTTTGTCCCGCGGGAAAATTTGATTTTTCTGCGGCGCTACTCAAAAGCCGGGTGTTGTGCATGTCGCGAGGTCAACCACCGGCGGATCGCGTGCAACCCCGTGGAACTCGATCAATCGACCCGGAGTGTGTTCGCGTTCTGTTCATTATTTACGCGACATCAGTGAACTTCTTCGGTAATCACAGTTCCGGAGGCTCGGGCAAGAATCAGACAGGGCCACTTTGACATTCAATATTCACTTCATCCCCCGCGAACAATGGGAGACGGAAGTCAGCGCGAAGTACGATCCTCGACAAGCACAACTATTCACAGAATGCGCCGAATAACTTGTTGCAATCTGTTTTCTATAATTACAACAATGTTATATTTATATCTTCAATTTGCTTACATTCTAACTAATTTATCTCCACTCCATTTTCTTTTATTTTCAAACTATTGTCACATTGTTTGGTTATGTGATCAACTAGACAGCGGATTCTATAAAATATAAATGTTGACATTAAAACAAATTAATAATATTGCTACAGTACGTTCATTTTATTAAAATTATTAAAAGAAACTACTTAGTTTTCTCGTTTAATTTCTGTGTCATAGAATCATCGTGGAACATTTTTATTTTGAAAATAACGTAATATTTATGTATATATTTATGTACGTTATTATGTATCTATTTATTTATCAACGTTGATTTTATATTCATAATATCATATTTAATTTCTCAAATATCATTAACTGCAAATTAAGCAGTATAAAAATGCGCCAATATTTTCGTCAACGAGGAAAGGAATTGGTCTCGTCAGACCGAATAACATTGACTTAAACCACTTTATTTGATTGCGTTTGTTTGGCACACCCCGTACACGCGTATCCGTTCCTCACTTTCGTCGAAAACTTCGCCGACAGGTCGGAAGTAGCTGGAGTCGTCGTCTCGCCCCCGCGCGAATTTATCCTAAGTTTTCTTCGTGGGGAACGTCGCCGCGACAACTACGTCAAACGACAAACTTCGCCAAACAAGAACTTCATCTATAAATGTAAGCACCGCCCACCGGACGATTCATGGTTGCGACTCGACTACGGATTTTCTACGAGACGCATACTTTTATGGACGCTGCAGATTCGTAATAGAGTTGTGCACTGTATCGCGCAGCTGCAGATTATGGCTGCAAAAGTTCGAGTATGTTGGGGGAATTAGTTACTTACTGGATTTGCCCGTTCGAATGCCGTTTTCGCTTTTATTGCAGCTGCATTGTACTTTCTTTGTCTTTTCTTACAGTTACTTCTTGTAGCCTGATTTGTAAAGTGAATATTCGGTGAGATGAACCGATTGTGAGTTCAATTGATATAGTATTTTCATTGTCGAAATATTTGTTAAACATAATGTACCTTCTTTATGAAACATTCAAAGAATTCAATATAGGAGAGATGCAGACTACTTGGATATTACGTTTGGTGCTCTGATTTTGATTAAGAACGTGGATAAAATTAATTTGATTATCTTTATTGGAATTTGAACGAATTAGACATTAAAAGAATTCTGGTTGCAACCCCTAACTTCGAAGGATTGCTACTGAAAAGATATATAACAATATCTTCCTCACAGCTGTTCCTCGTTTAAATTTGTTAATATGGCGTATATATTCCTATTAATCATAGTGGTGCGTCAGGGGTCGGTCAGCCCGCATAAAAACTCTTGAGAGCCGAATGAAAGGCTCTTTCAGAACCAGGCCTAACATGGTTCGGCTCTTTACTTGATTTACGACGCCAGCCAAGGGGGTTGTTGGTTCGTCTAAGTCCGGCACCACTTTTGAGACCAAGGAGGAAAATGCTAAATATCTAATCATCGTGAAAACGACTGAAAACATTTTCAGCTTGCAGAAACGGGCGAGAAAAATGAGCAAATCTTAGCAAAAGTGTGTTACTATTAGACCGCGGATTTTATGAATTTATGACAAAAGTGAACAGGTGCAATATCTAACTGTGAGGATGTTGGAAGAACTGAAGAATACTGTTGCACTATTGTTGACTTATTAGAAATTATTAATAGAAAAAACTAATTTTTATTTAGTTTCTGTTTCTTGCACTTGACTTAGAGAATTTTTATTTTGTATAAATATCTGCAAGACTAGACAGTTATCATGTAATCCATGCACGTTGCTATGTAATCAGTGTATCGTATTGTGGTTTGTAAGTTGTGGTCAGCAAGATTGTTCATCGTCGTTAAATATATCATGTTTATGCTATCTATCACTTTTCTCGTATTGAATTAAATATATTTTATATTTGAAATGAAAATCTCCTATAATCTCTACCGCATGGGACGGAATAGCTCAGCATCAGTTTAGAAACTCGTTGCAAAAGTAAATTAAAAAATGTCCAGTCGTGTCAGAATTAGAAAATAGGAAATGGAAAGTAAAGATAACAAAATATCTAATCGGCGTAAGGATTTGAAAAATTTGTGGCTCGCGGAAACAGGCGAGAAAAATTGGCAAAAATAGCTGAAAACCTTCGGCACCCTTTGCAGCAAAGGCGAGGAAGGGGTAGATGAGCGTATCCGTGACAAAAGAAGTGTAACGCGTTTTCTGCGAGCTGTACAGAGGGGGCTGTGCCCGTATTTACTCTTTCAGGCGTTCGCGAGCCTCGAAAGAGAATCCATTTGCGATTTTACACGCTACCCCGCGTGTCCCACAAAGTTCGAGTCCTCTCTCTGCCCCTCCTTTCTGTCTTCTCTCTTCATCTCGAGCCCTCTTCCGGATTTATTCCGGAGCTTGCGTCGCAGTAGGTGCAACGACCGTCTTTCCCGCGTGTTCCGTAAACAGTGAATGCCTGTCTAGACACGATTCGAGTTCTCGAGTTTCGGCCACTTCTTAATCCCTCGAGGACTGAATTTTTTTCCGAGGGAGGGGAGAACCTGGCCACTTTCGTGCCGGCTTTTCCCCCTGACTCGTTTATCTTTTCTAAATCGTGCATCGTTACGATTTTCAATCTCTCATTACTTAACGCTATTTCTACCGATATTCTGTATCATACAATTTACCGAATTAATTTTGCGACGATTATAGCAAAAGTCGAGAAGCGATTGCATAGAGAACGTAGAGCATACAAAATCATTTCAATTAAAGATTATTCAAAAATATCCCCTAATCCCTTTGGTAAAATATTGTTAAATAGAAATGATTTAAAAGTGTCCTCCGACAACTTCGATAGAAATGGTGTTGAGTGCCGAATATCAACTCGTAAAATCCCAACGATATGAAAGTCAGAGACGTCCAAGTTCTGTAATTCAAATGTTTACGAATGCAAAGGGCTGGTAATTCATTTCAACAAGGAAGACAGCCAGCGAATGTACGGCGATAGGAAATGTGTTAAACACGTTTCCGCTTGCAGACTTATCTCAAGAGGCTAATCAGAATTCCATCCAGTCGGCCAGATGTTTCGGAAACCGTCTTGTTCGTTATAAGGCTTCCATGCAAACGCATTTTCTGGACAAAAAGCTGTTTGGATTACGAACGTTTTTTTACGGCTCCGTTTCTCTTCGGGCGCAAGAACTTTACGACGCGTGTTACAAGTGGTGCGCCGGTCACCGCGATCCCATAAAAAATGATTTACCACGGGGGGCGCTGTTTTCGCGGTGGTAGCGACTCGAACAAGTCGATGCGGTAAATTAGTTTTGGAATAATAAACTCCCAACGCGAGGAATTAATTAATGTAAATCGTGATTACGCGTTTTCGCCGAGCTGCTCCGTTCGAAATATCGCTGGAGTGAACACATTGTCGGGCGTGATAATAAACGGCGCTCCAATTTCGCGGGGAGCAGATAAATTCGGATTTTTCGGTGTAATTTCGTCGGTCGCGGCAGCCGCCCTTAATTAGGGCGGTTCTTTCGATGCGCGCATTAATTCCCGGAGTGCAACCATGTACATTTTCATTACAACTGTGGGACGACGAATGATCTAAATAATCAGCGTAGGATTAGCTAATCGAGCCGGTGACCTAGCGAAGTTTCCGTGGTTAACTAGAGATTCTATGGTCCACAAAAATGCAATTAGCAAATTAACTAAGAAACGAGTTCATCTTTTGAGATCCTCAGCTCACGCTAATCTCGATAAAATCTTGCTGCACCGGTCCCCGGTCATCTTTCCAGTTTCCCCAGTGTATCTTATCTCTTTTCTATCGCTTTATCTCTTCCACTCGGAGACCACGCCGACTCGGTTCGCGTGTTCCAGGTTTTCTGCAAATTTCATCCCGGTACGGCTTCCTGTGCGGGATCCTCCATGTAATTTCATATTCCTAGTAAAACCCATTTACCGTGCGGAATAAGGAAGCTCCGGCTTACCGGTGTCTCTTTTCATTCCGGGGGACAAACTCTGCATTCTGAAAAGAAGGACTCGGACGTCGCTGGGCGGACTCGTGCATGGAAATTTTCTTTTGCCGGTTTCATTAGAGTATTCGCAGAATTTAGCAATTCGGTACTGCAGGATCTAACGGAGTGCGAGGTCGAGTGCATGTTAGCGTGATCAAAGCCAGGCAATGAAGTCTGAACTCCTGATAACGATCGCTGATGATCTCGATAACGACGACGATGATTTCGTCTATTTAATAATTAATTTAATAATTATAGACTTCTGTATCTGCACTGAAATTTGATAAAAAATTTAACAAAAAACCCTACTTGTATATCTGTATGTTAGGCATAATAAAAAATAAAAATATATAGATATAGCTCTGTTTAAATATCAGTAAAATTGTAAAAAAATATCATATTCGTATATTTTTGTTTTCTATTATTTGTAATTTAGAAATATACAAATATAATATTTCGTTACGTTTATATATCAGTAACAGTGTAAAAGTCACTTCGTGTCTACAATTGTACACTGCAAGTTTTTTTCTAAATCAACCCCAAGCACACTATTTTCTCTACACATTTTATCATTAATTCTAATGAATGACTAAAAAAATCAATTGAAATGATATTCGAAAAAATATTGAATCCAGGACTGAGCGTGCTGGGGATGAGGAAATAAGGGATGACGCGGCTCAGCCTCGAAGGTTGAGCAGCCTCGTTCGAAGGAGCAGAAGCCGCTGCCGATCACCGATGGCCAACAAGACGGAGAACGGAAACCAGTCGGATCGAAGGTTAGGAGGCGAAAGATACGACAAAACGGCGTCTCACGATTTAATTAGCCGAGGGCACACCGGTGCGCGGCGCGCAACGGTTCGCGTTGCGAAATATATTCAAGCTGCAGAAACAATAGCCGGGCACCCAATTACCGGGACTCGTGTTGCGTCGAGGGTGCTCAGACAAGCGTTTCCTCGAGGCTCCTCCTTCGCCAGGCTACCTACCCTACCGACAGGCGCAAGGGAAATTCTGTGCACACCAACCCCTAACGTCGCCGATTCCCGTTCAACGAGAGCTGCGCGAATTGCCGGCGCCATTTTCAACCCCTTGCCTTGCGACTCCTTGCTCGCGTCGATCGAAATCACTTTGCCGCTCGTAATTTTATTTAGCAATTTATGAAGCGATATTTCTCCTCGTGTCGAGTGGAATGAAGCACTTTTATAGTTAGCCACGAGAGTTTACATGTTCTCGGCGAATTTTAGATGCGTAAGAAACAGGTGCAGCAAGAAACTGATTATTTTAGAGTCAGTAATCTCCCGTGGAACTAATTGCTCGCAGGAGTCTGCATATTTTTCTTAAATCTGTGATGATCAGAACAGAAAGTTAAGAATCGGACTCTTTCAACGTTAGTTGAAATCTCTAACAGCACTTTTATAAATGCTCATAAGGAAACAAAGATTTTACACATGCTTAGGGAAGTTCTGCAAAAATTGCATACATTCGACAGAGAATATTCAACTTCAACCTTGCCTTTCGAATAGTTTTCAATAATCTACGAATAGAAAGTATTTCATTTTAAGCCAACGGGTTGTAGAAGAATCTTCTTCTTTCGAATCCGAATGTCTACACCCATGTATAATATAGTAGAACAATTCTAGAAGAACGAATGAAAGCAGTCGACCGAAACAGAGACTGCATAAAGGTTGAACAAAATTTCGCGCAGCAGCGTGACAATTTTCTGCATCCGAGGAAAACGATCTTTCACCGAGCGTCTTCCTCGGTTCGTCCGATTGGACTGCAAAACCGTGCATTTGCATAAACTTCCGCATCGCCCGATCATCGTCTGTAACGGTAAGATGGTTACTGCAGAGTCTCGCAAGTCGCCGTGGCGGCTTGTTATCCGCAAGCTTTTTTAAATTGCCACCAAAGCGACTGAGTCGGTTCTAGTTGGTGAAAGAAGGTTGGCAGGAGAACGAGGAGGAGAACGGCGAGGAGAGGGTGGCAGAATAAAATGTAGGCGAGTGCGCGAATGCAGACAGAGTAAGAAATGAAGATCAACAGACTGTGAATATGAATGGGGGAGAAGAGAAAATTCTGTATGTAACGTGCGTTAAGATAGAGCAAGAAAGAGAGAGAGAGAGAGAGAGAGAGAGAGAGAGGCGAAGTGGAGAGAGAGAGAGAAAGTTAAACAGAATAAAAGAAGGGGAGGGACCGAGTATTTACCAACCGAGCGAGGCAGAAAAAGCAGCATTGAAAGTGGGGGTTGGGGATGGCCAGGGTAAGTGACGGAAAAAAGGCGAAGCGTGTAAAAGGAGGAATAAAGCGGAGGAAGTCGTTCTCTTCAAAGTGGTTGAAAGCGCGGGAATAAGAAATATGAACGCCCGAGACCGACACACGAAAGAGAGGAAGCGTCACAGACACCCACCCGCAACGATCAAGGGTTGCGATTGCTACCGAACCTAACGCGCTCGTTACCGGAGAACAAACGCCGTTTGCAATCGCACTCGGAAGTGCGATAATTTGAATTTCATGCGATTCGATGCATATGAAACAAGTAAGATGAAACTCAAACCGGTCCAGGCTGCGATGGCTGACCGACTACGATATTTATTTCTGTGACAGAGACTATGTATATTGCAGTCGGATCTCATCGGTTTACTTATTCGTAGCTTTAAGTTCTACCTTTAGCTCAACTTTCGGTACCTTGTTTGACGATTCACGGTGCCGTTTGCTCCAAAATGGAGTTTCAATCTTTACATTTTGAACACGTTAACTGCTCGATATCGATTACAAAAATTCTAATAATATAACCTTGTACACGTCTATTCTAAAAAAACATGATCTTAGTTTACGTAAAGGTAGTTATTTTGCGGACTAGGATAATACGACAAAATTGATTAACAAAATGCCGATTGAATGATATAGATATATTATATTAGTGAAATCATAGTTTCTTCATGCAATAAGAAATAATTGTTCTCGTTACTGGGAGAATACTGATCAAGAATGCTCAAGTCTACATTCATAAATCATGGCAGCCGTGAAAAATTATTAAAAATGTGGACGTTTTTAGCGCCGACCAAACCAGTTGTGTGTATGTGAGCGAAAAATAACAAACATGGTTGATATAGCTTGCTAAAGTTTCAGAGAGAAATTATTCAAGTTTTATAAAAAAACTAATAATTACAATATTAAAAAGGAAACATAAAGTAAGAAATAAAACTTGTGACAAATGTAAACGTGATGAAACAAATTGTATGATCAAAAAAATAAAAATGTTATATTAAGAAAACGTTCCCTCAAGTGCATATAATTGCATAAAAACTGTTATCACATAGCCAATCATTTATAGAAAACTGTAAAACATTTCACCTATAATATTCAAGTATCTTTATCTCAAAAATTGCATAAAATTAGCTTTAAACGGGAATAGCCCCTTAATGTCCATGTATAATACCATGTATATACAACATTGCTCTGGAGATTGCCATCAGGAGTAACGATCAGGTTACTTTTATTCAAAATGAAAATCATAATTATCGGAGAGGGTAGTAATCAACATCAATTTCGCTCCCACTACGCTAGTTTAGGGGGACCTAAAGATGCTTGCTGATTCGGGTACCCGAAAGTCCTGCAGCTGACAACAAGCTAGCAAAATTGGATGATATTGATGCGATCATCCTCGACCGGAACACATGCCGGCTCTGCACCTGTCCGATTGATAATTAGAGGAAGAAGGTTTGCGCAGTTGGCCCCAGTAAAAAAAAGCGGAGAAAAAAGGTGAACGGCTCTCTGCCCGTGGCTCTTGGTGCCGTGTCGAAACGAGCGACAATCGAATCGCTTGAAAGCAATGAGCGAGCGAGGAAGAGAGAAAAAGAGAGCGAGAGAGAGATGGATCTCTCTCTCTCTCTCTCTCTCTGGGCTCCGTAGCCAATAAGTCGCTCTCGTGCTCTCGACATCTGCAACGAAAGACGTTGCACGAGGCGATCGTGCTTCTCGTCGAGAGCTACGGGAAGCACGATGGGCGTGGAGTAGGGGGCAAGAAGCTGGCGGGGGAGGGAAGTCCGTTCTGAGACTAGCAATAGCTACGAACTCCGAACAATAACAATGGAAACAGTGCAACTACTTCAAGTGACCCATTTCGGACTTTCCAGTCTACAGAAAATGATTCGGGCCCCGTTGTGGGAAATTGTTTGCCTTCATGCAACTTTCATTTTGTATTAAATTCTCCCTTTTTGTCATAAACTTTCTCGCGTATCATTAGACAACGGATTTTGTGCATTTTCGACTGAAATGGCTAAATAAAATGCAACACTGTTCCTTTATTTTCAACTTATAACGGTTATTAAACGAGGAAAGACATTTACATCTATTCTATGTTTGTTACATTTAACATGGATAATTTCAATTTTCTATAAAGATCCGAAGAATATTTATCAGTTTAGAACTTCTCTGATAAGTTCTACATTTTTGGAGCACCCGCAGTTCGTCGGTAAATGTGCTCATAGATATTGATATCTTTTTAGGGAAACTTGAAGCAGACTTATACTAAGAAGTGTACTATAACGTGGATAAGATTTAAAACACTCTAAAGATCTATCTATTCTATAGATGGTTTTATTAGTTCCGAATAAAGTGAATAATTAACATTATAACTTTTTAAGTACAAATTTAGTTAAAAGTTAATTATTTACTGTTCTATCTTATTCATTTTTACCAATGTGCCAATTAGGCCGACTTTATGCATTTATGACAAAAATGAAAAGGTGGAATTTAAAACAATAAAAGAGTTGAAATGATTGAAAAATACCAACATAGTAGTTTTAACCAATGAAAATTATGAAAGAAAATTTCATTATGATAAAATCTAAATGTCTATTTGGTTCCAATCTCCTGCAATTAGTGCAGGAAATATTTATTTTGCATAAAAATCCGCAGTGTAATAACGAGGATTAACAATATAGTGAAAAAGAAGATTTGAATGAACTTAACACTAATTATTTGTTCATAAAGCAAGATCCGCATTCTAAGTATGTGGATCACAAACATAATATAACCCAATAAAATTAATTATTTAAGGCACCTGACACCTTTGTTCATGATCTCTCTGGGGTCTCAAACCCATCACTACCAGCAATTGCCTAAACAAGACAGCATATTGATGAATTATCGAAACGATGAGTACAGACTCATCTACTGTTTTGTACACAGACTCGTCGGGTCTCGAACCCATCCCTACCAACAATTCAGCGAATAAGACAGTAGATCGGCGAATCATCGAAACAACTGGTCATATCCAGACCAACTATCGTGCTCGCTACCCCCACCACTCAGCTACTATTTTGTACGTACACTCGAATGGTCTCGAGGCTGTTGCTAGTTACCGGTCTGACGTCCTGAGCCCGTTAAAGCCCACACGTTGCCCCAGGCACATTATACGAAAGCCTTTGTGCATTGTTTGAGCTTTCCCGGGCATTGTGCTTTCCAGTTATACACAGCTTGGATTCCCGTGCACTCGCGCAGCATCCAGCTGCGTTTCTACGCGTCCTTATCCTTCCTGTTTCTCATCTGCGTTCCTTATCTCCGTCTCTTCCTCTTCTTCTCTGTCATCCATCCTTCTCTCTTCCTCTTTCTCTCTCTCCCACTAGTCGTCACTCCAGCCGCCAAGAACCGTATGATCCTCATCCCGATGCAGAAGCTTTGCACGCCGCCTTTTGGACAGCCGTCTCGCCGGGACAAGAAAAGCAGGAATACTCTGCCGGAAGAAGGGCACGCCGGGAACCGTCTTGCCGTCTGGACTTCTTATTCTTCGGGACAGGCCACCGTGACGCGATGCATGCCGGGAAAAAGTCAAGATCCAAATGGATACGCCTTCTACTCTCTGCTATCGATCGCTGATTCTTGATAACTTACTCGTACGCAACTGCAGCACGATAACAGTAATCTTATCCTTTGCTAGGGAGTCGTTGTTGCAAGCTTTATGACGGTTGTAAATCGTCTACCTTGCTGATTCGTCATTGAAGCTCGAAGCATTTCTCATGGGTTTGCAGAATATTTTTTATGGCATCGCTAGACTGCGGATCTTTGCGGAATTCATTCTTTCTTGAATAATTTCAGTCAGTTGAAGAGAATGCTAGGTAGTCGAGGAGTCCAGTTGCTATGGGGTGGACAATTTCTGTGCAACTTTGGTCTGCTTTCGGGTCTAATTATCTTTACATTTGTAAAATAAGACATATTCAATATGTTTATTCTTTCATTTTGTTCATATTCGAATATATTGCGTTATTCTATTTTGTTTACTTTCTCATATTCTACATTTGATGAATATAATATTAATTATGTCCGACAACAAACCAGAGGCAACTTTTGCTTCATCAGATAAATTACTTCGACTGTATGGAATCGCTGAGCTCGCTTGGCAACCAAACTGCGAAACCGATTTTAGTGCTTAATCCTAAAGTACGATGCGAAAGCGCCGCCGCTCGTTAAAGAAGCTCCCTCTAAAGTCACGTGCACTGTAGGCAGTCGAAGTGTTGAGATCCAAATTTATTCGTGATGAATTTTAAAACGACTGGAACACGCTCGACCACGTGAAACGCTGATATCTTCCTTCAGGAAGGTGGATGATGATTCATGCCCATGGCTGTGTGCGTATCTTGATCGATAAAACGAGTGGATGGGGGAAAAAGCGAACGTGTTCCAAGCGTTCGACGTGTGTTGAGTCGAACCGCCGAATAAAAATGCTCTCGCTTGCTTCCTTCTCGAAGCGGAGTTTTTTTCACCCCGTTAATTGCCGTGACTCCGGGGTTAAAAAGATCCGCTTTTTAATTGTAAGCTGTGCTGACGTCAATCTCCATTCCAATGTAATACTTTTGTTCAGACGCAGAACCTGGCACTGTTTATTTTATGTATCGCCCGTTGGACGATTTTTCAGAAAAATATTTATTAAGATAAATTACGAAATTCCATTCATCTCTTGCCATACAACATTGAGTCAGATTCGTAATGAAAATTGCAAGCAGGACTTTCGAAATATAAGAGTTATTAATACTAGGTTCGCAGAATCCGTCAAAATCACGCGTTCCAGAATATGTTAATTTACGGTTATTTCTGGACGGCAGGTTTTTATGCAAAATAAAAATTGTCTACGTTGATTGTGGGAAATATAAGTAATTCTCAAAAATCTCAGACTTTTGCAAGCTGTTTTATAAACCTCGGAATAATTAACAATTTTCTTCTGCGTACTGTAAAAGATTCCATCAGATTAAAAAGAAATAAGGACAATACTACTTTCAATTAGTATAACCTGTTCCAGCTATTACGCCTTTATGGTAAATGCCATAAAAATTAATTGTATTATTAATCTACGTTTGCAACAAGGTATTTTTTAGTTATCGTAAAAAATGTACTTCGTTCGATTTTTATAAAATAATTCATAAAAACGGAAATTTTCATAAAAATCCGCGACTTAATAAATAAAAAAATCTTCGCAATCGATATAAGGGAACTCGGTTACGAACTCATCGCCCCTGTTACGAAACTTTTTCATTGCTCTGGGAAAACAATCGACAATACTCGGATCAAGTCAGAGCACCGATGTCCAATGTCCGTTTTATCCCGTCTCGAAGTGTGCGGCGCGTCCTTCCGACGCGGATGGCTCCCTATTCGCGAGGAGAAAGCGTTGCCAAAGAATCTTCCGGCAATTTTCTCCGCGGAGCAAGAACTCGGACAGAGAGGATAGAGGGACCATTTTGTTCGAAATCAACGGGAACGCTTTGTACCGTCGCCAAAACGGATCCCAGCCGGAATTGCTTCCGGATATCGATGTTAGCAGGACCGGTGCAACACGCGATTTATTTCCGCTGCACCGACAGGAAACCTTATCCGCGTTTTCGATAGACGATTCGCGCGTCGATCATCGAGTCCTTATCCTTCCCGAACCTAGGAAGATAGTCCTATACCAGGTCTTGCTGCAGTTTCGATTACCAGCGTCGTGTCGCAGATCTAGGTTCGATGATCTTTCCGCTTTACGTATCAGAAATCGCGATTTCTTTCTATAGAATTTAATAGAATTTTAACAGAATTTTAATAGAATTTTAATCCTTGGAATCCTTCGAGTGCTCTTATCAAGTAACTTATAAGAATCTTTAACGAAACAACGTGAAGCTAGAAAAAATTCGTCAAATGGACGAATTTGATTTCGTTTTCTAGTAAAAAAATAATTAAAGTTGTAATGAAATCACTGTCTTATTTCTTAATTTTATCACAAACATTTATTTATTTACTTAACTTCATCAGTTAGCTGTTTCTGAAAAGTATACTCGTGATAACACAAAATGTTGCCACATTTCTTCGCAACGAGTATGCTCGTCAAAAACAGCTAACTGGTTAAATGTTTTATGCAGGAATCAAATTTGTAGCAAATCAACTGAAAGTTACAAGAATTTTGTAAACTAGTTTCGCAAAATACGTTGAAAAAAGTTCTGTAGATCTTCACGATCATTGAGCATCAACAGCTGTTCGACTGCTCTCAAAATCACGAAATCGTCTTTACAATCTCAATAATTATGAAACAAAGAATCTGTAATCTGTGATTTTGACTCGGCAGTTCTAACGTGAGAAAATCGTGAATTCAGTGCAAGTGGTCGATTTACCTCTAGGTAGATTTCGGAATGTGGATTGAAGGTGTTGTTGACCGAGTGGAGAGAGACGTTGAGGTGCGGCAGGCTGTGGAAGACCTTAGCGAGCAGCGGTACCGTGTACTGTTCGGGAAGCTGCTGACCGCCCGCCATTTTGGAGAACCCTTGTCTGCCGAAAACCCCGTTGAAGAGCCCCTCCTACTCGTCAAGACATGCTACGAGGCCTGCAACAACAACCAGTCACCGGGTTAAGAGTCGCTTCCGGCATTTTTCCTTTCTCCTTCTCCTCTTCTGTTTCGCATCCGCTAGAACACTTCGCGTAGCCTATCAGGGCTGCGCGAATTACGTCATTTCGAAAATATCAGTGTCGACCGCGGGCGACTAACGAATCATCCCTACTAGAGGTGTCATCGACGGCTAATTACTAGATCTTAGGGAATTACGGATCTTTCGGAAAGTTGTTTCGTTTTCCACAAAAATTTCGTTTTTAAAAGCTATTGAAAAAGCACTTGATTCAATATTTTGTCAATAAAAAAACAGGATTTCTGCGAGCATTAGATTTCAAAGCTACCAGGAGGATCTCAAAAAGTTTCTCCCTGTTACTCTAAACATTAAAAAGTCGTCTTTCATTTCCTCGCTAGGGAACGAGACAACTTTCTGAACAATCAAATATATTCTTCAATTAAATTAATTAATTCGTCGCGGACGGTAATAAATAATATTTCTGCTTTAAGATGATTGCGAGTATGCCACATTACATCGACATGAATAAGACTTACAGCAAGAATGAGATTTCAATTCCGCCGTGGGTAACACAGTTTTCAACTGAATAAAGTTTATACCTGCCTAAAACTGCTCTTTGTTCATTTAGTGTGCACTATACAATAAATACAATCAAATTACAGGGACTTTGACAAATGTTACAAAGTCTAGAAAAACTCCCCATACGTAATTTTTGAAGATCGTCAGACCATTTCTAAAAGCAGATTCAGAACTAACGAACTGAAAGTGATCGAATCTCCGCGGACAGTTAACATTTTCTCGCCCAGCCGTGTATTATCATGCAATTACGGTATGAACTGACGCAGAGTCGTCAGGCTGGCCGGCTCCAAGGAACGAAAGCGAGTTTTGCGGCGAGAAAAATCTTGAAGGAAGAATTTAATCCCGGTTCCCCGATTATACGTTCGAGTGGATTTTTCCGATCTCAAGGATCGCCGAGATCGCTCGGGACTGGGTTTTAATAAACAATTTTCCATTCTCCCGATGGGATACGTAATCTTTGGTTTCTTATCAAAGAGGCTGCGTACTGCTGCACGGCGCACGATGCCTCGATATCGATATGTTATTGGAAGCTGATCGCGGATCATTTATCGGCCACCGTTTCGCAGCGTCTTCCCTCGTCCGCGTCGAGCAACTCCTTAGCGTGCGTAGGGAAATGAAAATTACCGATATCCGAGAAACGAGAGAATCGCGAAAAAAGGGAGAGGAATCCTGTGTCGGGAACTGCCTCGTGAAACGAGCTCGGAAACTGTTTCTTCATCGACGAGGAACGCGGATGGCAGTTGCGTTACGCTCGCTTAAACCAGAAGGCACGCGGTGTTTATTCGCGAGTTCGTTTCTGCTAATGACTAATTAGCATTCGACTTCCTTCGTTCCTTGCGATTCTGAATCATCTCCAGCTACAGCTACTTTCATCCTTCGTGTGTTTTACCATTTTTAGCGTCTCTCTGCATCGGCTGTATCTTAAATCCTTATCTCTGTTAATCTGATAATAAATATTTCGAACAATAATTTATCAGTTTCTTGTCGGTTACATGGTAAAATATTTAATCGTCAGATAAAGAAGTTAGAAAACGTGAGTTTCATATTTGTTGTTATTCCAAGTAGTAGCGAAGTCGAAACCAGGTATTTTAGAAAATGTTTATTTTGCAGAAAGATCCGCAGTTTAGTTATTACTAATGGATGCACACAATTCTTGTCTCCTTCAAAGATCTTCACTCCAGTAACGAAAATGAACCGACGAAAGAATCTACTGTTTGGAAACGTAATTGTCATTCCCGCAAGCCTACAAGTCAGTAGCAGTGTACACTAGATAAGGAACGCGTGTTTGTCAACAGAACAAGGACTTGTAGGCGCCACCTTGGCAGTGGCCCTGACAAGCCACCGTAAATACCTCTTCCCAGAGGCGGACTGTCATCGCGACACGTGGCGAATCGGATGTAACTGTCAGGGTCCCGTTGAGAGTGAAACAGCCCTCCGACGAGGGCTAATAATTCGTTAAAAAGAATCTCGAGATACTTCCGGACGAGGCACGTGCTCCCTCTTTCTCTTTCTCTCTCTCTCTCTCTCTCTCTTTTTCTCTCCACCTATAAAGAAAAGAGAGAGAGAGAGAGAGAGAGAGAGAGAGAGAGAGCAAACGAGCGAGCGAGCGAGAGAGAGAGAAAGAGAGAGAGAGAGAGAGAGGAGGAGAACGGAGCAGCTGGCACAGATTTCATTAATTAAGCGCTCGTTGCTTCCACAACGCCGCTTCGAGCGTAATTGAATCAGTCCCGGCAAAGCGTTTTCGGAGCATCGGCCGACGTCGACGTTATCTAACAAAGATTAAACTGCGTCGAGCTCTCCGTTCGACCGAGATTCGATTCGTACGGCTAAACACTGTTCAGACACCGAAATTGGACCTTCTCTCAGTTCCTCCCGCCTGCCTCTCTCTCTCTCTCTCTCTCTCTCTCTCTCTCTCTCTCTCTCTCTCAACTGTCCTCCTTTTTGCGAGGCGGTCGGTTTAATGGGTTGCCAAATCGGGTAATCGGCCTCCGGCAAATATTAGGCTGACCGGTAAACAACGCGGATCCCCGTGGACAGTGAGAACATGCCGGACGTTGGCGAAGCATCGCTGTAAGTGCCCCTTTCGAACACCGGAAATAGCAGTCTTTTCAGGTAAACGGACATTTTGCGGATCGACGAACCACAGTTTTCTGTTTGTTGATTCACTGGAAAAGATTCCTCTTGGATTATCTATCTTGACCAGATTGCGGGTTCCGTGCGTTTACGGTAAAAGTGGATTAATATAAATCTGACGGGAGACAAGTTGGTTCATACAATTAAATGAATCGTACGACAGGAATCTGTCTCTCACAAATGCCAAATGACTTTTTTCTGCACTTCACAAGTGCTCGTGTTCACGAGGATTCAGTTCAGAACAGAGTTCAGTTAAAAGAGCTCTGCTGATATGCAGCGATAAACATCGAATTCCTTGCTTTTGATAAGTACAAACAGTTCGTTTTATTTAAAAATTTCTGTACGAATCATTTGTTAGAATTTACGAACAAAATAAATATTATCTTTTTGTTTTTGAACGTGTGCGTTCTCATTCAACTTCTTTTTGGAGTAACTGTAAATGGAACTTATGTAAACGGAGTTCCACTGCGTGACAAACGGGTAGTAGCAATTTAGAGTAGTGAACAAATTAAAATGATTGAAGTGTATCGATGTACTATTTTTAACCTGTTAAAATGATTGAAGGAAGGATCGAATGTGTATCTGGCACGTTTCCCTTGCTATTGATGCAGAAGGTTTGCATTATGCATAAAGATCCGCTGCCTAGAATAGATATCAAAGTTTCGTGTTGTAATTTACAAAGATTTGAGTACGCGTAAATGTTAGACGGTAGCGTGCAACGAAAAGTTGAACGTGTCCTGTAAACGAAGGACACGAGGAAGACGAAGTTCTTTCGAGGAGGAAGAGTTCGATTGGATAGCTTGGCTGGCTCGATTTACATAGAGACCACGATTCTATCCATTCCTCGGCAGCCACGCCCACGCGTACATCCTTTATCGCCGTCAATTTCGAGACTTATCCTCGCCAAAGTGCTCCTCGCGCAGAGATTGTCTTTTACAAAACGAGAGTTTAGTCGGACGGTACCGATAAAACGCAGGATTTAGCGACGAATCGAGAGCCGAATGGAATATTAATGCGTTCGATACTATAGAAAATTGATGGTTTCCGGTAGGATCGCTCGTAAATGGGTCAACGAGATGCGTCGCGGAGCTGTTATCTGCTCCAGACCGTCAATTGCAAACTGAATTTTCCCCGGTCCCACCTTATCTTCTTCCGCGGCTCGCTCGATACCGCCATTTTGGTTAACGATGCCGCGAGACTAACGTCCATACTTTTCTCATTTGCGCCGATATGAAGAAAATGATGCAAAATTACCTCGACTTGATGGGGAACACGGTTTAGCGTAAACATTCTGTGTGGATTTCAATCCGATTTCAAGGCGATTTCGAGGGCATTTCAAGGTCGTTCATATTTTTCTTCATGGAATGCAGCATTTTCTTTACTAACAGGGTCTGATTTTATGGCAATTTCGGAGTGTCATCGTTACAGGCTATTCAAAAGACTAAACACAGTACTTTGAGCCGATAGTTTTATTCATACTACTGCATCGTAGTATAATTTACTTGTAAGTGGAAACTTATCAGATAGATAAACCAAAATTCCCTGTAATTTTCCCTCATTCTAGAACATTTGAAGTTTAATTTAAACCATAAATCATCTCTCTACGATTTTGACATAAGTTTGGCCATTTTTTCCACACGCGAGAGAGAGAGAGAGAGAGAGAGAGAGAGAGAGAGAAAGAAAGAGAGAGAGAGAGATGAACTTCCGGTGAAGATCCGCAACGATCGGTAACCTTTTGCGAAGATAATTCCAGGACGAGTGGAGCCTTATGAAAAATTCCCGCGGGAATTGGTCGGCCGGCGAGGCATCCGGCATTAAAAACTAGCGGAACGAGGAAACGAGAAAAGAGGGAGAACAAGAAGAAGAGGAAGACGAAGCAAAAGAAGAGTCCTTGCCTAGCTCTTTGTTTTCGCCCGGGATTCTATAAACGCTGGTCCGCGGGCATCTTGGACAAAACAGACGCGGGTTCTACGACAAGCGGGGATGAAGGGAAGAAGAAACAGAAGAGGATGAAGAGGAGGCGGAAGAGGGGAAAAGGAACTGTCGGAGGCGGAGTTGGGGAAGTTGGGGGTCCATTCTTGAACTTCCTCACGGTGGTGGGTACAGCGTGGGAACGGCGACGGCTAGAAATATGCCCCCCCCCCCCCGGCTTTTAAACAGCGTTACATCTGCTCCGTCCCTTGACACAATGTACTCGGGGGTCTCTTCTTGCCGAAGGATACCGCCGACGCGAGTGTGTCCTTGTCCCGGGCTGAATACGCCTCGCGTGCTCCTCGTAAGACCAGCTTTATGGTTGCGCAACAACGTGTGCCGACAAGTTTGTTAGGAGATGACGAGTTCACCGAGCCGTGCATGCTTGGAATACCGCGTCAGTTACCTGATCGGCCGCCGGATGCAAATCTTAATCATCGTGTTTTTCTGAGTTTGCCATCATCTGCTGTCTTTCGCCCCTCCTTCCGAATTTCGTTCGTTCGTCGCGGTGATCTCGAAAGCAATTTACTAAAAGATTTATCTGAAAGGGTCACCTCGATAATTTTTCTATTGTCGATATTCGACAATTATAAATTATAATGTAAAATAAATGTAATTAAATTATACATAATGCAGGCATACAATAAAGTAATGAACGTAGCTGTGACAGAAGTAGTAGTTGAAAAGGATTTATAAAGGAGCGAGTCTTGCACACCCTTAATTTACCCGTACTCTTTTACGCAAATCTATACTTTTGTTATATTTTTGATTCATTTGAATTTACGCAACCAGTATATCTGCGTAAAGCTCTCGAATTAGCTAAAAGATTGAAAAGTGCTATTATCGCAGTCTAGGAATGAAAATAAATGAACACGTGCAAGATGAAGAAAAAAATTGTCTCGTTCTATCAGGGAAAATACTCGTAAAATGAGTTTAACATTAAACCTACGAAACTTGAAAAATGATTAGCATGCGTTGCATCACGAAAATTAAACACGATTCGTATTCTAATGTATGCTTCGAGCGAAATATTTTCTCCATTGTTTTCGTTAAAAGCGTTTTCAGAATGAGAATAATTGTATTAAATTAAAACATGACGAACCGATTATTTGACAGCCATTCGCAGAGTTAGAGTTAGAGTGAGAACATTGTTAAGGCCGCTAGGAATAAAAAAAACACAGAAAATGTAATATATCGTGAGAAACTTCCACCTGTACAAATTGTTACAACATTATTGTCAACGTTTGCTGAGAAACTACGATAATGACGCGAACCTTGAAGTATTGATAAAATTAGACCGAAACGATCCTCGTTTAAGCGTAAACATGTGCGTGTCACAGTTAATCAGATTTTAAGTTTGTCAAAATTGTGTCAGTGGCGTCGAGTTAAGAGACAGCATAATTAAATTATCCGGCATTTCTGTTACAATGGCTTTCGGCAAGCGACACACTTGACGTCTGTCACGCGCATACTCTACGCTGCAGTTTGCCATTACAAAATGGGACGTTGCACGATTCAACGGGGCGTTATCATCGTTCAAGCTCGTTACAATAGTAACAGATCAATTGTGGCAACTGGTAGAGAATTGCTGTTGCGATTACGTACTAGACGTCGGCACGGATGATCTCCAAGTTCCCATTCGCTGTAATCGTACCAATTCTCTAGCAACGATTCTCGATCGGCCAACGAGGTTTAACTAAAGACCTATTTTTCTGTTTAAATAATTTATTAGCGCCGTACTTCGTGCTGTTTCATTTTTGTGTCATTTCAAATGGGATCACAGGCATGGAAATAGCTACGAAACTATGAAATTCTTTATTCGAATAATTCGAAAAAGAATGATATGTTTTACCATTCCCATTCAAATCAGTTGTTTCCTGTCTGAATTTCTGTACGAATAAATTAATATTTAGATAAATTTTTATTCACTCGAAGATTTATTCGGTAGTGTCGAATAAAACGTTATTCCATAGTCTTTATGTTTTACACGTCATCCGAATAATGTTTTCACCCCGCAACGCCCTCTAAGATTTATCTATCTTGTGTTTTATTGCACCTCGACCGATTAGAACCACTCCGGAATGGTTCCGCAAAAATCGACGATCTAATTTGCGTTTTATAGCAATCGTTACCGGGATTTTTCCAGGAAACGGCGCCTCCCTCGAATGTACGGAATCCTTTTACGGCTAAATGATTCCCCCGAAGCGCGCCGTCAGGAAAATGATCTCGTTTAACCCGCGCCCTATCCCCGGCGGCATCTTAACGTCTCTGTGCAAGGGGATTCTCGCCGAGAGCCGATTTTCCCGCGATTCCGCGCGTTGCAGCTGCATACCAGTGCACGCGCGCAAGGTCGCGCGTGACTCGGATGATCATGATCATGCCAGTCTCTCACCGCGGCGGTTTCCCGCGACCGGTGAAATAATTAGATCCGCGCCGCGGCGAATTGTCCCGGGGAAATTGTTCGACCGATCGCCGCGGAATGCGCGACGATCTGAGAGCCAGGTGAACTCGTTCCGTACCGGACAGAATTCTGTGTACGGCCGCTAACCGAGGTCACGGGCCATGGTCAGCCGACAATTGAAATCTGCCGTCGATCGTTATTGATCCGGCGAGTGAACTTGAGACGCTCCGGGTTGCTCCGGGTTCTCCATCGCGTGATTGTTTCATGGCTTTATTAGACGAGGTCGATGCTGGTTGGACCCTGCAGCGGAATCATTGATAGCAGACCCGGGGTTGGCCACTTGGACTCAGTGGAATTTATTGCTGACAATTTGTTAGCTCTTAGCCACGATGATTGCGGTGGACAGTAAATGAAATGGATTTTGATGCGTGTGTGGGGAGGGTGGGTAGGAACTTTGGAAATGTTTCCTGCATCAACCACGAATGATTGATGATTGTTAGGACAAACAATTTTGTAGATTTTTGAACGCTGCTAATTTCTATTGTGCTATAAATAGACTGTAGATTTCGTATTTATGTCCAAAATGACTTGGTGTAATATAAACGCGATGTAACAAGACTAAACAAATTTAAGGGTGTCAATTAATTTCACCTTAAATTAATTGAATCAATTAAATTCGCCGTATCAGAAACATTAAAGAAAGAACGAAATTTCTATGTGGCCTACGTGCCATACAATCAGTAACGATAATTTTTATATTTATAAATCACACAGTCCGGTGGTGAAGAGCGTTGAAACATTTGTGTGCTATCGCGAAATTGAAATTTGAGCTAACTGTTACAGTACCAACGAACTTTCATCGATCGAAAATAAAAATTGGACTGCACAATTTGGAAAATCGAGTTTTCGGAAATTACTGCGGAGTTGTTATGTTTCAATAAATCTTCCATCAGTGGAAAAATTGTGCTGTATATGTCCATTGTGAAAATGGGATTTAAATAGATTGTTGCAGGGAGTGGAAACTCTGGTAAAATATAGTTGGCTACCAAATTAGACTGGTGGATGAGGTAGGACAGTATGGGAAGAGAAAACGAAGTCTCTCTCTCTCTCTCTCTCTCTCTCTCTCTCTCTCTCTCTCTCTCTAGGTACTTCTCGCCGGTTACCGGATTTGTTTCCGTCAACAAGCTAGGAAGAATTACGCGGGCCGCTTAATTGAGCGACACAGAGACGGCAATTATGTTATTAGAACGATTCCCTCTCGGGGTCGTTGACGATCCACTTCCTTCGTCCTAATTCGACGCTATTTATAGAAAATAATGGTGAACCGCTTTAGACGGTCAATTCGAAGAAACTGCATCGACTACGACCGGGGTTATTGAACCCCACTACTGTGCACCCCATCTGTTCTTCTACTTTTTGTTAGCAACCCCGGCATTTTTACCCCTTTGTGGGACACGAAATATCGCGGAGATTTTTACTACGAGATTATAAAATGGTGCCGTGTTCGTAGTGGCATTTAAAAATTTGACGATCATTTATTTAACTATTTACGATCCGAATTTTTGATATAGGTATACGAAATATGCATGTTTGAGATTATGATGAATTTTTAGTTAGGTAGTCGTTTGTTTTCATTCTGAGAAAGTACAAAGTACAAAGTTCTTTGTATTAAAATCGTATCTACGCTATGATTAAAACAATGAATTGTAACAATTAAGCAAATTGAATTTATTCACAACAGTATGCTTTCATACATGGGTTAACAAGGAAAATTTTCAACCCCTGTGAATTTTGCTCGATTTTTATCTAAGAAGAATATAACAAGTAATAATTTAATTATGTACTCACGTTTTGAGCATTTACTCGGTCGAAAAAATCAGTAATGGTAGATTGTTATAAATTAGTCGATCTAATAGTTTGATACAGCTTTTAGGGGTTGCTGAACAATTGACTCTAGTCTTTTGATAAAAATTATATAAACATATGATCGAGCTCTTGCACATTTACGCGTCCAATTAATAGAAGTAAATACCAGAAAATAATAATTAATAACGTCTCGAAACGAAATAATGGAAGAAAGTAAATACATTATAATACAATAGACTCTATTGTCTTGCTATTTCTGTTCTTTCCTGAATTTTGTATGCGATCAATAGACTGCGGAAGTTCATGCAACTTCCCACTTTCGAATGCAGTTTCACAAGGAACGGGATGAAAAAAAAAAGAAATATCTTTTGTCTGACAAAAGTAGACCGCGGATTTCGTGCATTTATGTAGTATGCAGTTGCACCGAGCATTAGAAAATGGATATCGCTATAAATACTTAAATTCTCACCAAAGTTATAGCTTTTAAATACATTCGAAACTAGAGTTGATTCTTTTCAGACAATTTAGAAATGCGTGTTCCGATCTAAAATTTGTTGAAATTCGGAACAAAATAAAAAAAAGATTTTCTATCGAACTTACTGGTTTTCCTATTTTCAACAATTTGTAATGATTCGCAAATGCATCAATGCACTTCCCAGGTTCTCTGTTTTTTCAATAGCTTGCAGCACTACAATTTTTCAGTTTATCTATTTCCAACAATTTGAAGCACTTCATAAATGCATCGATGCACTTTCTCAGTTCCTCTATTTTCAGCAACTTGCAACTTCACAAGTGCACCGATGCACTTCCTCTCGGTTTCTCCATTTTAAACGGCTTGCAACGCTTCACAAGTACATCGATGCACTTCCCCAGTTTCTCTATTTTAAACAGCTTGCCCTGCTTCGCCGATGCATCGATGCAGCTTCGAGTTCCTCTGTTCTCAACAATTTGCAATGCCTCACGAGTGCATTGATGAACATTCTAGCTTTTCTATTTCCAACAATTTGCGCGGATCAGAAGTGCATCGACGCACTTCCTCGCTTCCTTTATTTCCGACAGTACTGCAATGCTTCACAAGCGCATCGATGCACTTTCCAAGTATCTCATGAAAAATCCAGAAATTATATCCGTTTACCTTCAAAAACCTTGCAGCATTTCAATAAATTCAATAAATAGTTCAATAATTAGTTCAACAGTTTCAGTTGGTGTTATTTATTTCAACAAAAAACAGTTCTATAGTTCAATAATAGTCCAATAAAACTTGTGGTGTCGAATTAAAAGCAAAAAAGTGATATAATTTCTGGACTTTTTGCACTTTTCTATTGTCACACAACTGCAGCGTTCCGCTAGTGCATCGAATGCACCATGCACCGATCTCTCTAGAAAAAGGTGCTCATCCTCTTTGTTTCTAACCCGATCCAGTATGAAAAATAGAAACACAAAACTGTGGCCAGACGCGTTCAGGTCGCGAGCAGCGAATATGCTAATTATTTTCGTGCGAACGCGCCGGCCGAGGAAAAACAAGAAGAAATACGGGATCACAGAAAAAGTCCGATAAAAGGGAGAGAAAGAGAGACAGAGAGAGAAGGAGGGAGAGAGGGAGAATGAAAGATAGCGAGTGGAGAGCCCGGTGTTACAGGTGAGAAAAAAGTTCCGCGTGCTGAACATCAGGAAACGATTCCTGTTTCTTGTTTCTACCCTGTAACGAGCGTAGACAACGATTCCGCAACCGGTCTGGATTATCTTATCAGGCTACGTTCTCCTGCCACGCATCGCGTTTTTCCCGATACGGTTTTTGCACCGTCCCTCGCCTCGACTATCTTTCCTATCGATCATTCCGCGAACGGCTCCACGTGCTAAGAGACTGGATCGCTATCATTTTTTCACAGGGTTGCTGCTTGCGCTTTAAATACTGCGATAACTTGATTAACCCCTGCATGCACGATCAGGAGCGTGGTCGGTTTTAACCCTTCGTGCTCGGTGAATTTTCTTGGATCACCGAACAGCGACACCAACGTATTCATGCGAGCAATAGCAAGTATCAGATCAAATTCGAAATGATATGCTGTTGGAAATGATTGCCCTATTTAACACTAGGTTTACGGAACCTTTCGTTCGCTAAGTTGTTTGAATATTTTACGAACGAGGTAGGTTTTTGATGAATCATTTTAACAATGAAAAAAGTCAGCGATAAAGTGGTAACCGAGAACGTGTCGTTAAAGGCTTGACTATTTTATGTAGCATAAAAGGCTTCGTCGAATTCCTTGCACCAGTGATGAGAGTGTTATATTTGTTCATAGATTGTGGACGTATCTTTCTGTCTAACTTTTTCTGTGCTAAGAAAACAGTTAATAAAGTTAGCTGAATAAGTAAAACTGGTATTCCGTATACATATACATAACTAGAAAATGATTAGTTTTTCGTAAATGGGGAAAAGCTCTAGTTTGAAAGTAACTACTGGTTGACAAAACACTGCGCACTTACAATAAATTCTACTCAAATACAGCAAGAAAGATAGCGAATGACACCAAGCAAAAATATAATCTTTAACGGAGCGTCTAAATCCCATAAAACTGTAATTTGATTTTTCTAAACATCAAAAACATATAGAAACAGCTCAAAAATACCTGAGAATGCTGGTCACGCGATCTCTTCGAAAATCGATGCGCACATGAGACAGCCTCAACGAAAAGAATGAACGTCAACACTTCGTCACAGTTGTTCGTCACCGATAGTAGCAGGGAGACGCGTCGTCGCCGACTAATTGAAGCGGAATTGGACCGCGAAGAGATCGCTCGGATTTTTCCTGCGTGGATCGCGGCTCGCCGTAGATTGTGAGTCACAGGCTCGCCATTATGTTCTCTCGAACGAGAGGCGGAGGGGGGCAGGGCGGCAATGTGTACCGTTTCGATAATTCATCGCGGAATTGTTTAAACTCGCGCCGTGCAATTTCTGTTTCGTCGGTGCGCACCGACTGCGGCAATGCTCGGCGTTTATGCGGGCCCGCGTAAAATCAAAACGTACGAGGCCGAGCTCCCTGGCCGATTAATTATTTCGAGGCCGTAATTTCCCCGACGGGCTTACCCGTTGAACGCGCGGATTGTTTAACAAAAAAGGAAAACAACAGGAACACGCGTGGGTATCTATACGGCAGCGGATGATTTTGCCGCGGTGACTCTCATCGTGGCAAAAAAATGAGACACCGCGAGAGCTATGAGCGATTTGACACTAAAAGATGTATTAATCATTCATTTAAGCCTTGGCTATTATTGGCGGCCTATGAGACAGCTACTAATTGCTCATTCATTCTTAATCATAATTCTTGGATCTCGTTATTATTGATGTTTAAAGTGAAAACAATTTATTTCGAATTTTTGTTTAACTCTTTTACGTCAATAATAACGCAATAAACATTAGCAGTCTGGTGAGGTCTTTTGTTACACCAGGAAATGGTTTCACACGATATATTTTCTTTTCCATGTAAGTAATAATGACGTTCGAACAATACAGGTCAATGTAATTGCGAAGATAATTGTACAGCCAGTGGTTAAGAAGCGTAACAATTAATAATTTTTTGTATCTAATAAATTAATAACAATGGTACAAAAGTTACGAGTTTCTTTTCACGTATTTTGCTATAAATTACCTGGAAGCGGTACTTTGTTATCACTTTGTTGTAAGTTTTTTGTCACTTTCACCGTGGGAAAAACGGAGAGTTTGTGGTTTATCGCTACCGTCGAGACGTCCGACCAGCTACTATCATAGTGAACAAGTCTCGGCAGCGCTATCGGCTATTATCTCGAACTGCCTGACATTTTTTTCTCATGCGGTTATACGTGGTTTTGATAACGGCGCAGATAGAGCTGGATGCATTCCGCTGATTCGCGCTTTTATTTGCCTTTTCGGGGATGATAAGATAAGGAGAACGGTCTTGTTAGAGCCGAGAGTGCGCTGACCTCTCAAGGTCGCTGACTTGAACCCATCGATTTGGTACAACGATGTTCGAAAGAGGACGCTATTGTCGAGGACGAATTGTTATTGCATTTTATCTTTGGGAGAAATTTTGTGAAGATGTTTAGACTGCGGTTTTCTCAATTTACTTAGTAGAAAGTTCTGTTTACTTTTTAGATAAATTGTGTACTTTTTACTTCGCGAATGATAATTAATAATTTAAATTAGAAATTAGCTTTTTCCATGGTTAATAATAAACGTGAAAGATTATGGGTTTATATAAAATACGAAAGTACCGTCTAACAATAGGACAATTTTTGAGAATGTTATCAATGAAGGAATGTTCGCGAATTTTTCCTACATGTAGCTCAGTGTCAAAACTATCATATCAAAAAGTTTCATACAAAAATGTCAAAGAAAACCGTAAGAATCGTAGAAGGTCCCATAATACACTAAAAGTACAACAAATTAATTTGATAACACTTACTTACTGTTAGGCGCGATTACAAAGTCAATTCACTGGTAAAGAATCTACTAAATAATTTTCATCGAAACATTTTCGGAAAAGTACTACGTGTAATGAATTCCAATACAACTAGTGAGAAAGTTCCGAAACTTTCTCGTGCCTTGAAAGCAATTATTAATATTTATATGCGGTACGATATTAACTAAATTACGTATGAAATCTTGATCACGACTCTGACGATGAGATACATTTGATTGGCGGTCCAGAATCGCCGTTCGAGTGCAAAAGGTTGAACATGGTGAAATTGTGGGGTAAGTGGCTGGCGAGTCAAAGGCCGTGAGCACCGCAGAAGAAGACAGCGGGGCGAAACCGTGATCGAGCTCTCGATTTGCATAGTCGTTAGATCGCGTGAAAATCCCTAGATAGCGACGTACCGCAGCCTGGGCTCGGTTTCACGGTAAAGTTGGCGAGAGATCCGCGTCGTTTTAAAAGAGACTCCGTCGCCGCCCGTTTAATACTGCAACCCCGTAAAAAGGAAATCATGGTACTGGATTATAAGTCGGCCGGAGGCGCCGCGGCGCCGCGACGCTCAGACACCCTCTTCATCCCGACGCGCGACGCGCCGACTCCGGGACCGTTCCCTTAATCTTGAACAAGCCGGGCCGCCGGACCACGGGACATTATTAACGCTAAAAGCTCGTTGCAAATGAACCTCGATGCTAAGTACCCGCCACGGGCACCAGCGACGAGCTGTCGATACTTATCTCGCGGAATTGCAACGGGAAACTTGCCCGCTCTGAGACAATGAGAAAACTTTTGCGAATGAACTCCTGCGCCCTCTGCTCACTCCTCTCTCTCTCTCTCTCTCTCTCTCTCTCTCTCTCTCTCTCTCTCTTTCTCTCTATTTTAGTCTCTCTTATTCTGCTTTGCAGCCGTATACTTGCAACCCGCATATTCGAAATTTTCTGCGAAACTTCCCATTGTCAAAAATTCTAGCGATAGTGCTCAATGGAACAGCTCTTTGAGCGTACAGCTTTCCCAGTGTACGCTCCGCCATTGACAATTGTTTGTTCACCCATATTTGCTTTGCTTGAGCAACATTTTAAAATGCCGGGGTCCCCGACAACGACAGTTTCATGGTACCGTATTGTTGGTATTTGCACGAGAATTTTTTGAGGGTAGTTTTCGACACACAGTTGCACGCAGAATGTTTGTATGTAATATGGAGACTTGGGCACGTTCTTTGACGCCCTTGTATACTGTTGCTTTTATTAGAAAACTTTTTACAGGACTGTTCTAATGTTGAGTAGTATTAAAACGTGTTCGCAGATACCTTTCCATTACCTTTTAAGTGAAAATGACGAGTCTCGACCGCAATCATTATCTGTATATAAATCTCTTCAAACAAAATTATTATAATATTTAGACATTTGCTTCTTTTCTACATCAAATTGTGTTTGCAATATTAAAAAGGAATTGAAATACTTTGTAAATTTTGTTTGGAATAATTTTAATTATGTTAAGAATTTTTCTCTTAATTACATTGGAACTTAGAAAGGATATTTTTCAATTTTTATTTAATATTGGCATCACTTTATTAATCTGTTCTATTGCAAATTAAATATATAAATATATTCAATAAAAATGGAAATATTTTAGTTTTACTTTGTGATATCTCCTCGCGCAGATTTGCGCTAAATTAAATTGTCTGCTCACGAACGTTTCTTCGAATATCAACAAATTACTAGCTTCCACTCTTGTATTATCTATTTTTATCTAAAAATCTACTTTTATCTACACTAACTCTATGTATCACGTAGAAAAATGTTCGAGAATATCCTCGATAAAGTTCATTGATAAAGTTCTTCAAAATCGCAACCCGGTAAAAAAATATTGAAAATTCCTCTTTCTCTACAATTGCTATAAACCAGATCCTACATTTACATGGGCAGAATTGAAAAAACTTTCAATTTTTTTGTCGAACTCAATACAATCCTTCAGTAAACTTTGAAATCCTCTCCGATCTCCCAAAACGCTTAAAAATCTGTATTTGCAGAAAGATCCGCGTGCTGCACAGTGGAGTAGGTATTAGGTCCGTAAAGCTGGTCAAACACGATTTTTCATATCTTGCGTAAGCTGTAAAATTTTTGTTATATAGCTCTCGCACAATGCAAATAATAATATCTATTTTTTAATGTTTAACATTATTCCTACTATGTTAAAATACCATAAATAAATAAATAAGCAAGCACATTAAGTAATAGAAATTATATTTTGAATATTTTATTAATTACTTTTATTTATTTATAATTATTTCTTCTAAACACGTTCAGTGAATTTAGTCAGTGAAATCGAACAAATACCCCATTGATCAAAGTATTAAAAGACCGACGAATGAAATCGCCGCTGAAAAATTGACTTGCTATTTTTCATCGTTGCCCTAAGAGACGCATGCTCGGAAGCCACGTTCGACAATGGGGGTAGCTCGACGGATGTCGTCGAGTGTGTGCGGCCACGTAGGTGTATCGCGAGACCGAGCTTTGTCCTGCGCTTTCAATTATCAGGACAGAGAGATGGAAACTTCAGGCGAACTCGAGCTAACTCTCCTCTCTCCTCTCGCCTTCTCTCCGCCCTGCTCCGGATGATAGTTGTCTCGCATTCGATTCCGCGAATGCGATAAATTAGGAAATTTCGACCTAAAACGGTAGGGCACGGTGTAGACCGTGTACGGCGCTTTCAACAAAGACGGAAATGACTTCGATAATACTGTTCGGCTCTTTGTTGCCGGATCTTGATACCAGAACGAAATACTGCTTCTCGTGATTAATAGTCGCATAATACTCGCGGCATTGTGCACGATACTGTTTCGTCAAATCTCGTTTGTCTCCTATTCACGCGTTATTTCCTCTCTGGAATTTTTAGTTTCATACATCGTATTTCTATTTTCTCGGTTTTCATTCCATCGAATGTTTCGATCTATTTGTTTGATTTGTATCGTAGCGACAATGGAACTCAATTGATACGCAGATTCATGTGTTCGCTGTTGCATTCATTTTTCGAATTGCGTAGAGAATTTATCCATTTTTTGGCCCGGTGGCTGCAAAATCGTCGATCTCTCGATGTTTGTATTGCGATTTGAGGCGTTTGTTTAATTCAATGAATTCCGGTTTGCGGCTGATATTATTTAAAATTGTAACATGTGATATTTAGGGAAATTACGGCTGCTCTTTGACGACCTTTGGCTTGTATTTTATAACAGGAAGGGTGTATTTAATACGGCGAATAATACAATATAACTGTGGAAGCTATTAACTTTGTTGGTAATAAACGTGCGAGACAAAAGGGGAAGCGTGGAAGGATTTTTATTAATTCTTTTATATGCAAAAACGAGAAAAAGCTACTAGAACGAAGCTTGAACTTCACGGGACCACCACTTTATTAAGTAATGAAATATTTTATTCATGTAAATATTTTGACAATCACACCTTATTTTTTATTTTCGTTTAGCAGAACAGTTGCAATCGTGTCAGACTCCATTAAAAAGCAAACAATGAAACAGTATTTGAACTGTCACTGTATATGTTATTTTATTTCATATTTATTTCTGTGCCTGTGATCCCTTTTAAAATAACATTATCTGAAATCTCATTTCAAATAACATGTTATTTTATTTTATAATTATTTGAAATAATTATGAAGTTAAATTTAATGTTTCCGCTGGTTTACACCTTTTGCTTTAAGTGAATCGTCGTGAAAATTTCCTAAAATCTTTTTCTTCATAATTTTCATCATTATTTCTTTCGCCAATTTGAAATAAAGATATGATTAAATAACTTATTATTTGAAACGCTTTATCTGAATATTTCTATATCTGAGATATTTCTTTTCAAATAACAGTCTGAAATAAGTTATTTCAAATAGTTTATAAATTATCGTTTCAAACGTTTTCTATTTTTATTTCAATTAAACTTTGCCCATACCTGCCGGTGAGCCACTTTACCAATGACCACCATGACAATGTGTCAGCCAGATACAATAACAACTAGATCTTTACGCATTCGCAGCATGCACAAATTTGTAACCAGTTAGAAACGGTATGAATCAACGAAAACCGACAGCATTCTAATTCTACGATTACAATAACGATTCCCTCAGTTGACGAAGGACCGCGCGTTAATTAAACAACGTTTCATAACAATTGCTCAATCAGTAATTCCGCTACAGAATTTATCGAATCGTGATGGTGACCAGGATTAGGACGAGTGCCGTCTAACGGGTTTCGATTTTTCATTTCGCGCCGCGAGGGGCGAGAAATGAATTTGTCGGCGACGAACTAGAAAACTAGAAATTTGATTCGCGCGAACGGTTCGCCGACTCGAAACCAGTCCGGCGTTAAAGTCGGACACCACCGTAACGACTAGCAAAAATCGATATTCTTTTTATTTTCTTAAAGTTTCAAGTATGTAAAATGATATGTGAGAGTGAGATTTCGAACATTTAGCAACTATAGTCTCAAAAATATGACTTTATCAGAGGAGGGAGAGATTTTAAAACTTCTTTTTGATCGAAACTACATTGTTCAACCTGGACGTCCCGAAATCTCCGGAACGATAAATCTTAAAAATTGTAACTGTCTCTTAAAATCGTCATACTTTTTCGATTTCTCCCTATTCTCGTAATTTCTTTAGTTCATCAACGTCAGAATTTCATGTAGAATAAGAACCACTCCATACGTGATATGGAGTGGTATATTCTTCATGTAGAATATACCACTCCAGTGGTACTAACGAAAATAGACAATTATAGGAATATTAAGAGACTTCATTGCGAATGAAATAATTTTTTGTACTGTCTAAATGTTCAATAAGACCCCCATAATTTGTTAAAAAAGTTCAACTTGTTGTTGTTGAGATAAAAGTCCTTAAAAATCAGTGACATTTCAGCGTCCCAAACCAAGTTCCACCACCCTTAACGCGACCAGGAAGGGAGGGAAAAGGAGAACGGGATTTTTCAGAACGAACGGAGAGCAATCATCTCTGGACAGGGTAAAACCATCTTCGTTTCCGAACGAAGGGGGTCCGATATGGTTGGTGGGTGTGCGTCTCGCCCGCCCCCGCAACTTTTCGACCATATGGCACGGAGGCCTCGTAAATGTGACGATTTACAACGATCCCTTAAGGCGAATAGCATGAGACCGCAGCATGTATTCGCGTAAACAAACGTGCTTGCCAGATGCTCGCCGAAACGCTGGTCAGCCTCCCTTCCGGACCGTTTCCGAGCCACTCTCCTACGTTTCTTATTTTCTTGGGCGAGCTCCGATTGGTTTGTGGGTGCGCGGAGTTTCACGGAGTATCATTTAATCGAAACTTATCGGGCCGCTGTATGGAATTCTATTCCTCTGGCAAAGTCGGACGCGATGCATTCGGCCGAGCTTGCTCTCGGTTTGTTCGAGGAAAATTTACTGCGGCCTAATCGAGACCTGCGTTCGAAGTAAATTTGCTTTGTTCGAGCACGGAAAAATATGTTTCAATAGATCTTCGAATTTTATTGCCCCTTGTGACCAAGAAAAATATAGCGGTGTAGTATTGTACCTCTTGCTTTCAAATGTCGAACCAGATTTGTGAAGATTTAGAGGTTGCTGAATATGGACGTGGTTAATTTCAATCAGAATTTTCTCTATCGATATTTTCGTAAAGATAGCTACATATGGATCTTGGACGCTGTGCAACGATTTCAAAATTCGATATATTTAAAAATCATTTTCGGAATTTTGTTTCTATTTTTATATCCTTATATCCAGCATAAATAAAACTCGCTTCGTTACCTTCATTTATTACCATTACTAAATTTTGATAAATGAATAACATTCATACTTGACAGATTATGTAGGAAATTTTTGAAGCAGGTCTGACTCTTTGTTATAGTGTAAAGGGTTAAGTGACAATGTCTCAAAAGTGAAGACCGCATGCAGATCTAGTTTTTGGATAAATATAGGATGAGCTAGAGTCAACAGTGCGACTTTTCGAATTAAACTTGCGGAGTAATCGTTTTGCAAATTGCTCGCGCGGATTGATCTGCACGGTTTACGTCCTGGCACGATAGTTTTCGTGTCGCGGGTAAACTTCCGGGTTAATGGGCTCCCGGTGATATTTATTTTGCACCGGGAGCGAGATTTATCACGGACAAGAGCGCATAAAGGGACAGCGAGTCGGGCGATTCTTTATCTCGTGTCTGAAATTGTCCGGGACGAGGGAGAACGGTGGCCACGTACGCTTGCCCCGCGACTTTGAAATATGCAAGAATTCTCGGGCCAATGGGAATATGGACACGTTTGCCTCTTACCGTGGGTTCGTGCCGAAGTCACGTCGCTTGAATTCCTTTTAACTCTTCGATCCAGTGGACGACCGCTATTCGATCGATTTCTACTGTCTTTTTCATTCGGCATAACTGCTCTCAAGTGCTGGATTAGATGAAATCGAATTCAAAGAACTCTGATTATTCCTCATATAATATTCAGACATTACTGTAACAATTTTTAAGGTTCAACCTTTAACCGGATTATGGATTCCGCGGCGGCCCCACGCAGCTTTTAACAAGTCATGCGTTAATAGCATAGGAGAAGCGTGTAAGCAATTATACTTTAATAAACTACGTAAATTAGTAAAAGATATCAAAGCATATATTCTTATTAACACGTTAACAGTCAAGCATCAGTTACCTCGTGGCAGCCGCCCAATCCGACGCGTCTGTTAACCCTCTGCGCTATAAGAACGAATCAGACTCGTAATGAAGATTTTATATATACTCTACTAAATATGAATCTTATTGATTTTTTCTGAACCGAAATAAAATTTGATTCTTCTGTTATCAAAATCAAAGTGGGCAAAAGCAAGAAACAAAAATTGTCTCGTTTTATTTGGATAATTATTAACATTACTAGCAAAAAAGATTTATTTATTACTTTTTGCTTACTATCATTTATTTATTTAGATAAAAAGAACTGCTGGCGTCTGGAACAAATTCATTCAAAATAAGCTAGGCAATCGACGTGTCAACCAGTTAGCTGTTTTTGACAAGTTTTTGACTGGTCAAAAACAGCTGATTGGTTAAAACGATGAAACGGTATCTATAAATAATATCCGCGAGTCTACAAATATTTCAGCGTTCTAACGAGACGCCCCGACCTTCCAATTTGCGACTTGAAAATTTGAAGGTCCCAAGGACCTCCAGTCAGAAAATTTAAGAGTCCCAGCGAGGTCCCGATATTCTCGAGGCCCTTTAAAGATTCGAGAAACAGGGGAGCCTTAGGTTCTCGAGCGACCTGAATATTTGATGGGAACAGGGCCACGTCGGCGTCGTTGCCCGAAGGGCTCGAAGCAAATGATTAATAATATCCGACCGTGCGAACGATTTGTGACTCGGATCTAGCCACGATCCACCACGATCCGATTCAGCAGCCGTTGTTTCGAGTCCCGCGCCGATATTCGTCCGACGCCCGTTACGGAACGCCGCGTTCTCATTGAGGAACTCGATTCGGTATTTGCATTCCGTAACCATTCCTTCGACGACATTATTGGTTCCTCGGCGGCGGAACTGCCGGGGGTGGCCACGGGGTCAGAATAATATGAACTATTGAAAGGGAGGCCCAGCAGACGTCTGCTCCGAATAAGGAAACGCCTTTGAAGATTTAAACAGTATTTGCGTCGCGGCTCGAGCCGCGTTCTCTCTTCTCTCCTCTGCTTGCCAGGAAAGCCAGAAGAAAGATTAATGCGGGAAGCTGAGCCCGGTGCCAAAGGAACCGCAATTATGATGCCGGTTTCTCACTGATTTCAGCTTTTTACCGATCTCTGAGGACAGTCTCATTACCGCTGCTCGCCGCATTTCTTTTCGTGAGGGTTGCCCCTCCATCTTCGAAACGCTGATCGAATATTTTTCGCTGCGATTTAAACGCCTGACGATTTTCCTCGAAAAACGAGAAACTAGCTGATCACGGTTCCAGACTTTTGCATACTGCAATTAGAGCGCGAGGATTGTCTACTGCTAGAGTCTGAGGTTTTACACACGCTTAACTTTCATGTTCCCCTGCGGCCGTCTAAGGAGTCGTTCCCTTCTTTTTTCTCTATCGTTACGTAGAACCGCTTCTGTCCAGCATAATTGCATAAACCGACTGTGATTTACTACAAATGGTCATTACGACTCTCCCGATTTTTTCTGCGATCATTTCTTCCCGTTCTCACTACACGCTAAAAAGGTTATTGTACACAATGCTTCATATTACTTCGTTTTAATTTTGCTTTTAACTAATTATATGTACAAGGAAATTATATGTATATAATTATATGTATATCTTACAAGGAAACGATTTCAATAAGATTTTAATATAATATAGTTTGTTGAGTAGTATTTCACACGAATGATTTTTGCCCTCACGAAAATTGGCGCATTACATGTATCATTATACATGTAGGTATTACTCATCTTGTCGACCACTACAGCAAATTTTTGTCTCTGTAACAAAGGGTGCCTCACCTGTATACAGGATGTAACGAAATTATGGGAACAGCCGAAAATGGGAGGTTCCTGAGGTCATTTGAAGTAACCTTTTCCTTATAGAAAATGCAATCCGCAGTTTTGTTTACGAGTTATTAACGAAAAACAATGGCCAATGAGTGGCGAGCGCGCGAACTTCCAAGGTGCTGCAGCGAAGTCGAGCCGGCGAGCGGAACCTTGCTACGGTGCGGGGCGCGACGGAAGGAGAGGGCTACGCTCACCACTCATTGGCCACTGTTTTTCGTTAATAACTCGTAAACAAAGCCGCGGATTGCATTTTCGCTAAGGAAAAGGTTACTTCAAATGACCTCAGGAAATTAAATTAAATTAAATCAAATTAAATTGAATCAAATTAAATCATTCATTGAGGTAAAAGGAAAACTATTTAATTAAACTATTTAATTGCTTGAAATGGATTAAATTCTTCAATGAAGATCGTAGATAAATATCTCTATTCTATTGTACAGGAAATGCAGCCATCATATACGACTCGATTGCAATTACAAGGCCTAAGTTACTAGACTTGATCTGAAACGATGTTCGATTATAGTTGTACAATATTATTCACGATTTCGCTGTAATTAGCGACGAATTGCATCGACAGTAACATTCTTGACAATTCGGAGGATTAATATTCTCCTGTCTATCAAAGGTTCGTCCATCGAGCAACGATCGGACATTTTTCAACCGTCAAATTACGCGAGAGAACGCCTGATGTTTAATTATTTTTAATTGTTGCGCATCGCAGTCGCAGCTTCATACGTGTGATACGTGCAGAGAATCGCGGAGTGAAGAGGATGAGAGCGTATGTGTGCAGCACAGAGAGAAAGAGAGAATGATAAAGAGGGAGAGAGAGAGAGAGAGAGAGAGAGAGAGAGAGAGAGAGAAATGAAGAGAGAGAATGAGAGAAAGCAGGAGAGAGAGATGGGAAGCAGCGACTTCCGCCGATCGATTTCTGCGCTCGCAGTTAACTCCCTCGAGCTCCTTTATGCCACGCCTAGCCGCTCGATATTTCGCTTTTGTTATCCGCCGGTGAAATCCATCCTGTCGATCGAGATCATGATCGTCGTTCGAATGATATCTCGATCCGATATATGCGAACGGAATCGCGGAACTGGCGAATCTTGGCAGCCGAGTTCCCCCTCCCCCTGTCTATCTTTCTCTCTCTCCCCTCTCTTTCTTTCTGGGACCTTTCGATCGCAGATACGGTTTCCGTCGCGTTAATGGCGGGTAATGAATCATAACGCGTGATTCAGGGAGGATATCTCCTTTCACTCGGATCTCTTTGCTTCGCGCACCGTTTCCTCGGTTTCGGCTCGCCGGATTCGAGCGCTGTTGTCGCCCACTTTTCTCGGCACTTCAATCCAACCGAAACATCCCTTTCTCCAATCGTTTCCCTCATTCGATATCAAAGTTTCAAAGATGAAGCAAAATCGTTGGGTAAAAGAACAATATGTTAGCCAGCAAGTTCTATAACAATGGGGAGCGAAGCTCGGGAGCAGCAAACAGATTTGCGGTTTTCTCTTGACTATAATGTACTGAGGAAAGAGTATAAGCTATTAAATGTCCGATCCCGGTCGGAACGCATCCGAAACCGCTGGCGGTCGAGATAGTCTCGCGTAAACTGCGTCGCATTTTGGAAAAAACAGCCGGAATGAAAATACCTTTCTTTCCGCGGTTGCTACGGTTGCTTTTTCAGATTTCCGGGACTGTTTTAAAAGCTTTTTGAAAGGCACCGGTTAATCCGCGGCGCTGTCGATGTCGAACAAGAAGAGCGACGATGCGCGAATCGGGCCGTGTTCCCGCTTCGACAGTTCTCTGTTTTGGTGAAACATTGGGTGCTACTTTATCCGGACATAATTAGCCGAAAATGACAATGAATTGACTAAGAGACTTCCTTCTAGATCATGGACTTTTAAGACACCGAAGACATTCAAAATATCAATAGATTTTCAGTTAAAACTGTATTTACCTTACAATGTCTAGACCATTTCTTGGATTGAACAATTGTAGTAAGCTTAATTTTGATTCTCGGTCGGCTTAAAAATGTTGAGGTGTCGTCAGAACATGTAAGAGATGCTATCAAGAAGATCTGCAGTAAGAAGTCTTCAAGTTTTCTGTTAAAAAATTCTCAAATCTGAAACGTTGGTGGAAATTGCCGCCAAACCAAGGAGACATTTTAAAATGAAGTGAGAACAGGCGTTGCGTTAATATAATGTAGTTAATTTTGATTTTTGGTTAGCTTAAATGTTCTAGAAGATCGTCAGAATGTGAAAATGTGATAATAAATGAAACATTGGCGGCAACTCCTACCAAAGCTGCGAGACATTGAGTTGAAGTCACTTCTCGGGACAACAAAATGTAGCAAGCCTATATTAATTTTTGGCTGGTTTACAAATTCTGAAGTATCGTCAGAACATGGAAGGAGACGTACGAAAAGGTCTCGCAGTGAAAGGTCTTTCGGCTTTCTGTTAAAAATTCCTCCGACTTGGAAAATTCGTGGAAATTGCCTTAAAACTGGTAAACTTTTTACATCGAGACAGGAACATGGCTTACGCTAGCAGGTTGTAGCAAGCCTGATTATTTTTGGCTGTTCTAAAGACACTGAAACATCGTCAAAGCATGGCATAACATGCACGAGAAGGTCTCACGGTAAAAGGTCTCCCAGTTGTCCGTTAAAAAATTCTCAAAATTGAAACGTCGCTGGAAATTGCCGCCAAAACCGCGTGTAAACCGAGTGTGCATGATCGGTAGTAAAACCGGGCGGCCGATCGTAAAATGAGGGGGTGGTGTACGTTTTCCGTTGAAGCTTTCGATGCAATTTCACCGGGAATAAAGTATTTCCTGGAATGACACGAAAAAGAAGTAATAATTTCGAGTCGGGGTTGTAAAGTTTACCATTCGATCGTAAAATTGTGCTTGTCGGGAAACGAGGAATATTGACGCGTCAAATTGTGGCCAGCGAAATAGACAAAATAAAC
The DNA here is from genome assembly GCA_028455555.1 of Augochlorella aurata. NCBI lineage: Eukaryota > Metazoa > Arthropoda > Insecta > Hymenoptera > Halictidae > Augochlorella > Augochlorella aurata. The sequence goes on along the minus strand of CM052161.1, from coordinate 9,262,585 downwards.
ATTTTCAGCGAGGATGGGCGCCATTTTTTTCGCGGAAATCTCTCTGGGTAACCGGTGTCGAAGTTTCGATGTTCGGGCGGGAAAATTTGAATTACTAAGCGACGCGGATTACAGAAATTTAAGGGGAGGACGGTGAAATTATGGGCGCGCGATAAAACCGCCGAGGCTCGTTTAGCAACGGCAGGTGCGGCCAACGATCTTCGGAGTCATTTTCCTCGGAAACAATGTCCCCGCCGGAAAAAAACCCATTTTATTACTCATTCTCGGCGCATTCTGCAGCGTGTAATCATGCTTTTATCGTTTTCGCAACGAACCACGATGCATTGCGAGGACAGCCGAGCAGTTACTGTATCGGAGGGCTGGCAGCCTCAGGATTGAAGCACTTTTAGATTTGCATTTAGATTTTATGAAATGCTGCCTTCAAGTGGCAGCTTCGACAGAAGCTTGAAAAGTCTTGAATCAATACTGGCACGCATCTAAAATGAATTGGAGCTACGGTAAATGTAGGCACCTATTACAGCGATATTTTCTCCAAATGAGATTAAAATACGTAAAAATAAATGTTCTGCCCTTAATTCTCAATCCAATGAGAATGCATCTTCGTTGCAGAGAGTGCATCCACATTTTAAAGGATTTGAAAATACATTCTTCATAAAATGTAAAAGGAAGACCATTTTCCTTCCGCCTCTATCACCAAAGAATTCGCTGTTCAAGTCATTTTACATTTTTCATACTGTTTTAAATTGAATAAAGGAATGTTTTTTTATTCTTTAGATATCATTTCTATTGTAAGAATTGTTAAAATATTAAAAAAAAGACTTTTACTATGTATTAAGTTTTAAGAGCCGCCAATTTTGATTGTTATCCAAAACACATCATTCTTCAATAAAATGCTGAAACATATTATTATTTCATGATAAATTAGGAGCAATATTTTAAACAAAGCACGGCCGAAGCACAGCACCGCGGTAATCTCGGTAAACTATGCAATTAAAGTCTACGAATATTTCAAAGAAGTTACAAAGAGCTTTCTGTCAAGATTTTTAAGCAATTCTAGTTCGTCGAGCTTCACACTCGAAGCCCCGCAAATATTAGCCACTCGCGAACTTAGAACGGTGAGTCGAGATTTTTAAATAATTCAAAACTTCGAAAGCGTTAGGAAGTTTTCAGATTCAAAGCGGCGCGAACCGTTCGCGGCTTAAAAAGTCGAAAAGTAGACGAGATCTTCCTGCAGTTCTCAACTTCTTTACCAAGTTCTCTCATATTTTTACCAGCGAAAACATTCGATGCACCGAAACTTCCGCCGGCAGAGGTAAGATTTTATCGTTTAAATGACCAGACCTCCAAACAGATCCGTATTATAGGGCAAGAAAAAATATCTGCGACTTCGATATTACTTCGGTACTTCAATATCTGCCCGGAAGTCTGGGTCGTTTCCTGCGCCGGTACCTGCAGTGTCACTCCGTTCTGATCTGTAGAATCTCGTTCTATCTTGTAAACGTGAACTCTTTACCTTGTTCATCATCTTCTCTGTCTTTTATCTCTCTACATCTTCCGAGTCCTATCAAAAGCATCCATCTACTTGTTTATTTATAGTCCATTTTAATGTGGTCTCATCAATCCTAGGAGCAGAGTTGGGCATCGACCGAATAAAATTTTATTCCAACAACATTGCAAACAAATTTTACGAATAATATTTCGACTAACGTTTTATTCGCACAATATATCGAATAAATTCTTCGAATAAAATTGGAATATTTATTCTTGGAATAAAATTTTACCCGTATCATATTTCGAATAAATTTTTGGAATAAAATTTGATTCGAATAAATTTGAGAATAAGAGTATTCATATCTATCGTGCATATCGGCAAGCACTTCGTGCCACGCGAGATATTTGGGTATAGATTTGGCATGTTGCAAATATTTGTCGAAGATAAATTCATGCCAGAATGCATAGCGACCAAAATTTTAGTTCTACATCGATTAGTGCTCCTATAATAAATTCTTAAAAATAGCATACTTTGCCAATGCTTCTATTTTCTTCCTTAAATCCAATGCGATGTTTCCTCGGTTCTCCGCGAGGTTCTCAAATAAACCACGAGAGTAAAATTTCTGAACACTATGGATCAGGATGTTTCTAGAGGATATCACGTATTTCCCAGGTTATTCCGAAATTCTCAAAAGCGGCGCTAATCGAGTTCCCGTCAAAGATCTCCGCGAGAAACGCGTCGGGCCAAGAGTGAACTTCCTTGGACAATTAAGGACACTCTCCTAACTTCGTTCGGCCCATTTAATAATTTCCCAAGAGCAGAACCGACTTCGGGAGAACCCCGAGCTCCGATGTCAATGTTCATGGTTGGAGCGGAACATTGTTGACGAGAGTTTCGTTAATCGTTCATTACGAACGACCAGCGGAGAGTTCGCATTCGTATAAATATTCATACGCAAGAACACTTGTACCCTTTTCGATTGCTTATTCATCAGGCGGAATTAATGAGTGGACCTGCGTACGCAGCGGTGAAATATTAGCGGATATTAGCTCGCTCCGATTACTCGGCCAGTTCGAGACGTCGTTCGTATTGTTCCTTTGCTTCGAGAGCTCCGATCATTTTTCTATTCATTTGCGTCGGAAACTTCTATCATCTCTCCATTTATTTACCTCGATGAGTTCGATTATTCTTTTATTCCTTTACCTCAAGAACGTCGATCGTTATTCCATTCATTTGCTTCAAATACTTCGACCATTATTCTAATTTGTTTCACGAGTACCTTTATTTTACAGTCGAGTGCAAAAATTGTCGGCCAGACAGTTCTTGTAATTTTTCTTCTAAACGAGAGTCTTAAGAAACTTTTTTATCAATATTTATTAGTAATCATTCTTCATCCGTGCTTATTTAAAAAATATGTGCATCAACGTGTTCGAAAGTTCCCGAAAGTGTGTTCAACTAAACAAAAAAAAATAACGTTGATTCATCTGCGGCCTTAAATCGAGTAGGACATCTTCGGAGAGAGGTGAAACGTCGAATCATAAAAGTTCTAACAAAAGAGAAATTTTTCAGAATTGAATAGACGAATGGAATAAGGTACCACACAATTACATTATTAAATCTATGCCACTTTGCTTCTATTGCTGTAAAAGTCATGGCTGCAAAATACTAACTGTAATATATTAAATAATGTATCGTAAAGTTCTTATACAATGTAAAGCAGGCATTATGTTTTCGTGAAACACACCGGCCGGGAAATTTGCGCAAGTTGGTTTGCTTATTTTTCAAATAAACGAAGTATAAATAGCGTCTATATTGTTTATCGTTTCACTTAATATACCCTCGTGTATGATATTAGTTAAAATTTCTTGAGGATTTCCTTTTGGAAGAAAAGTTGCTAAAGACCAGACATCTGGTCGGGAATTTTTGCAGGCCACTGGATATTTATTCTCATAACATGGTCGACTTCTTAGTTTATTCTTTGGATGATTCTCTATAAAAGTGGGAGTTCGATAAAACAGTTACAGTTACCGTTCCGCTCCAGGAGCATCTGGGATCACGGCCGTCGTCATCGAGATTGATCTAGCAACGTTCTACTGATACAGGGAAACGAGAACAACCGGAAGCAGGAGAGCCGCGAATTTTAGAAGTTTCGGCGAGTTGCGCGGAAGCGAAAAACAAGCATAACGCAGTCGAAAAGGAAAGTTTGATAATTAAAAACCGGGACCGGACGTGGCGCGAACATGGCGAAGCGTGTAATGTCCTAACGTAATGGATTCGAATCATGACATACTAAGCACTTGCGGACTAAATGCTATTCATTTTACTTTCTGAAATTTTCACAATTTCTGTGGCAATTTCCCAATTTACATTTACGTTTCATTTACAATTTATACGAATTTTGGGCTGTTTCTCTGTTTAATTCGTAAAAACGTAATTGCCGAACAGTGTACGTTTATGCAAATTTATAATTTTACGATTGGAACGTCGAGTTAAAATAAAATTCATTAAATAAAATATTCTTTCGCTAAATAAACTATCTGGTTTAAAGCATAAATAAATACAATTTTGTTACTTGTTAAAGCTCGGTAGTTCTATTGTTGATTTTGTACGTGTTGTAATTTACCGGGTCTAGAACACTTTTTATCAATTTATGGCAATTTGCAGTCTTAATTGCTGTGAACTTTTTTGGCGGATCTAGATCGTGTGGAGTTACGAGGGCCAAGATGGCGTCGCGGCGTAGAAACACGATGTCTCGAGCGAGAATCGCCGGGTTTTCGATCTCACCAGGGTTCGGGGCCAATCGATATTCAATTATCGAGAACTTCCGTCGACCGAGCTCGAAAAAGGGACGGGGGAATATTACGCGCGGAAGTTCTTTCTTCCCGCGACGAGAACCTCTTGATTTCGGAAATTTATTATACCGGTAAAGGAGATCGAAGGAGGCCTCCTCGAGGATCCCTGCAAGACGCTGTTATGCGTCCTCGACGGCTTTCTGAAGAGTTCACCAGTACTCCGACCTTTTGTCTGCCACTCGGATTATTTGTCAATAGATCCTTCATCGACACATGCACCGCTCATCACTGATTTCGCTTCTCCCGGAAACGTGAAGCATCATTTGGATCCTTTCGGGCTCAATTACGTTCGACTCTGAAGAAAAATTATGGAACTCGATGAGGATTTGAAAAAATAGATAACGTAATTTTAACTTTCCGTCGGCATCGCTGATTTTCGCTTTTCCCAGAGGGATGAATCGCATTTCTCTCTTCCAACTCCGAAGAAACAGTACTTACTGCGATACAGATTTTTTACTGCGCGACCAGAATCCACTGTATGAGTAATGATTCTCTTGACTTAGCATCTATCAAAAACCCCAAGTTCTGCTAATCAACTCTGACCCGGTGCTCGATTCCTACCCCACATTCTATGTAGTTCCACTTGTCAAAAAATACCCTAAGTTTCTTCGAAGCAGAACTAGCACCAGAATTGGACATTATTCGAATTGTTTCGAATTTATCTAAGATAATTATTCGAACGAAATCTTTTTAGTCGAATATTTCATTCGTCATAAATTATTGTACCTATCTATTTGATTAATCCTTCAAATTTGCAACGTTTCAAAGAAACATTAAATGTAAAAAGTAATATGGAAGAAATAAATCCATAAATTATGAAGATAATAGTTTACATTCTATCATTTTAATTAAAATCGATTATTTTCTGTATAAATTCCCGCTCGAACAAATTCATATTCAAATGAATCATTTCTTATTCGAATAAAATCTTATTCGGACAAATTGTTATCTAGATAAATTTTTATTCTATTAGATATTTATTCGATAACGACGAACAAAATTTCTTAGTCTTTGTTACTTATCCGTAGACCTACATACATCCTGCTAGTAAAATCTACCTCAAGCAATGATTCTCACCCTCCATACCAGCTCCTCCTAACCCTGACCCATTGTTTAGCGGACGCCGTATGTCCCCAGACCAAGAGCTAGCAAATAATCAACGTCGCAATCAACTCCAGCGCCCAAAGTCCCACCAATCAATATACAGCGGTTTCAACGACCATAATCGTTTCGACTGACAGTGGAACCATGCGAGGGCGGCACCGCATAGTTGGGACGAGGGTCTCGGACAGATCCAAGGGAATTCCGTCGGCCTAACTTGTTCGCGGCTCCTCTTTCGCATAATCTTTCCTTTCAGAGGCCGGAAGCCGCGTCGTGTGTTTCGCGACGACGTTGCGCGCCCCGCGGCCCGTTTCCGCATAGTTTGCCTTGCAATTCTGTCGTGGTAAAAAAAAGGGAGTCTCTCTTCTCCTCTGCGAGAACAAGCGAGCGAGTGAGCGAGAGAAAGAGAGAGAAGGAGCGCAAGCGCGCCAGAGAGTCCCTTGCCCTTCTTCCGGCCGGTCTCGAGGCCCCGAAGCGTTTGCACGGAAAATTCAAGCGGTGAAAGGAACGCGCATATGGACCAGAGAGGAGAGAGGAGAGAGAGGGGAGAGAGAGAGCATATCGCGGCGAGACGATAGTACGAGATGTTAATTCAAAGATAATTTGCGGCGGAAACGAGCTTGAAAGCTCCTCTGCGACCAGCTTCTTCCCTGTATATCCAAATGATTATAAGACGCTTTCAGCTGCTCTGCCTGATGCTACTTTTCACGTTCTCCACGGCGATGCCCGGAAGACACGTCGCAGAGCTTTCAGGCAGCCTGCTTTGTCCCTTACGCGAAAGAACACGAGCTAATTCGCCTTGATTCCTCCACGAGAAACGTCTATCAGGCCTGTTTGCCCTCGAAATTCGGCCGCTTCTTCGTTCCCATTATCCGCCATTTTGGAGCACCTTCGGCTGCTGTAAGGAGTCTAAGAGATTTGTAGAATGCACGGCTCTCGGCTGAGTTTCAGTTACTACCAACGGTTCCCAACTGTCCTTGCAAGATTCAATTTCAAGTTGTCTTCTTGCTTCAACTTTTCATTTTAATTCTTCTATTTTTCAATCTTTGATAGGCTCTGGCAAGCATGGTGGTGTACAGTGACTAAAGTGGAACAAATTCTATCGAATATAAATTCGTTAAATTAGAATTTTTATGGAAAGCATCAGTATGAGCAATCATGTTTATTATTATTATGAGCGACGGAATTCAAGTTTCCCTCATCGACAATCGTTGTATGCGATGAAAATGATGTTTCCGTCATTAATAATTATTATTCGTAACAAAACAGACTTTTGTCGAGTTAATAATTGTTATTCTATGACCTCTTCTCATTTCTGTTGTAACAGTTAGGATATCTGGTTACTACATTCGCGCAGTAATAAGTCTGGATTAGAAAGATCTAGGATATTTGTTAACCTTGTTAATGAAGAATACTTTCAACTAGCAGATCATTCTGCAGCGACGTCCAGCATCGTCTCGCCTTACCGTCTATTAAAGCAGGCCCTGAAGACTCTTAGGTACCGACAAATGAGCCTCATCTCCTATTTCGCGTGCTCCAACCCCTTTTTCAACAGCTCCAGCTCGGTCAATTCCGGGCAGCGAAGTCTTGCAAAGTACAAATTGGCCCCCAAGCTTAAGAGATTAGAGATTAGATATTAAAGACGACATCACGGCAAGGTGTGTGCGGGCGTTCGATGAAATGAATTCAACATGCGGCGCTAAAATATGCAACCGCGCCAGAGAGTTCTCCGGAATTGGGCGAGGCGAATTTCGATAGTTCGGCAGCCTAGTTCTCGCGCGAAGACATTTCTCTATTTTCGTTCGGCGACGTTCCGGTAGCTTTTAACGAGAAAAAATTAATTAGCCGGTCCGACCAGTTTAAGTACACCGGGGAATTAACGGTGAGAGGTTCCTACGCCTCCGGTTTTTCGCTGATTTATTAACGAGTGCCGAGGAAAGTTGAAGCGAGCACCGCGCGCGATTTGGCGCTTCGATTTCAGTTCACCGATTTATTTACCACTCGTTAACACTCTTACTCGGAAATATTCGATGACCAATCGCTCCGATAAATGCTGTTCAAATAGAAAGAACAAATTAATAACGGGGGGGGGGGCGACTTTGTCTTTCAGATGTCGAACCAGAGAAAAATCGTTCCGTGGTCTATTTAACCACGCACTACGATTTCTTTTGCAACTGCGTCGCTTAGCACGTCTTCGTCCTTAGCAATTTCTCTAACGGAATAAGACAATGTTTCTTTCTTGTACGCATCCATTTACTTTCATATCTAGATTTTGTCGTAGACGTTCGCTACCAACGTCACCTGTTTATGACGACTACAATTTTGTATTTTATATAAACCTTAAGGAATATGTAATACGCAAACCTAGAAGGAAACGTGTGAAAATTGAAATGAATTGTCAAAAACTGGAGACGC
>CM052161.1:9236935-9254625 GCA_028455555.1 Augochlorella aurata | reverse complement strand
AAGGAAACGTGTGAAAATTGAAATGAATTGTCAAAAACTGGAGACGCTGAAAATAGTATTTATACTTGGGGTCGAAATGAACCCAAGCCTCGCCGTCCGAGCGTTAATTAGAGAGAAAGGATGAGCCGAGAAAGACAGGTTGTTACGGTTCCGGTGGTACACCCCGTATGTCTGTATCTCTCTCTTGAAATCGCAGGCTCGCTGGAAAAAGGAAAATGGAGGCCGGTCTCGTCAAATGTCGAGCGTGAAATCCGCCGTTGAAACGAGTCTCCTCGGATAGGATCTCGGATTTCGAGGGTGAAGTCGTCGTGGTGCTGCCGACAGACGACTAACGGGGTCCAGGAAGGCTTCCACTTCGTCGGGACGCAACTGCCGATATCCTTTTGTCTGAAACGTCGGCTTTTTCTGCATTCCGCCGGGGTCTGAATAGATCGCCCTCTCACCTCGCATACCGATCGTTTGTTTAAGCCGAAGACACACGCTCTCTGGCCGGCCGTTCTGCCTACGTACGCGGTGGCCCTGTTCACTCTAATCCTAATCGTCACATCAGCTATCCGAATTCGCCTTATCCATTTAAAGAAAAGCCCTTTGTCCTATCTAACGCTCCAAAACGCTCTTGTTACGTTCGAATTGATATATTGGAATTTGTATCACGTTAGATTATTTTATCTAACAATTTATCGAATATCGATTGAAAAATAATGTTAACCATAACTCTTATAGTTTATCTTTTATGACTTTTTTTCTTTCGCTAGACATAAAGTTCCACTCGTACTCGGAAAATTTAAATGTCCATTTACTAAAACGCAGTCATCCTATCCTAGCAAAGATCCTTCAACACAATGACTGCTGATCATATTTTCTCTTTAAATAAATAAACGGTAGTAAAGAATAATGATACGTACAAAATAATAAATAAATCTTTTTATTTGTTAGCAATGAACATTCAACAGACGCGTCGTAGTGGGAGTCTACCAACGAGATAACTCGCGGTTAGCAGTCAATGTGTTAAATATAATACAAGCGGCAAACGATTAAACCAATAAAAACCGGAGCAATATCTTGCAGACGCTCTCTAAAATCGAAGCACGATTTGATCGAAGACTAAAGAAGAATTTTTATTCGTTCAGTTTTTCAGCGAAAATTACATTACATTGCACTTTTATTTAACCCTTCATTGGCACCTTCGACTCTGGCATAATTTTCGGTATACTGATTTTTCCTATTGCGAGATACAGTTGCAAATATGAGGTTCCGATCAGTTTGCTTGAAACTGTTTCAGTTAACTTCCTCCGGTATTTTTTCGGCAAATTGAACCGCGCATTACATCGAGTTAATTAGCGATGATATAGCGGAACAGCTAAGTAGGTTGTCCCTAACCTGTCTGTTCATTAGTTGTCAATTCTACTGATTAAAACTAGAAACGAAGTTGTAGTCGACTAATTTTATACATTTCTCGAGTCGCCAGTTTCCTTTCGATTTTTCTTAGCAAATTGATCCAGTTACGATAAAATGGTGCCTAATGAGGTTGCTTCCAACCTGTCCGTCCATCGCCCGGCGATTCAATTTATAGCTAGAAGTTAACATATCCGTAACTAATTTTATCGAATCTATTAATTGCGAATTTTCTTTCGGATTTTCCTAGGTTTCTTTTCCCATTAAATCAAAAACTAAGCTAAACAGCCAATTGGGTCATTCGCAACCTGTCTGTGCATTACTCGCCGTTTCTACTGACGCAATCTACGTATGCGTGATCGAACGAATTTTGATGTTGACGCGTCGGATTTTCGTCGGATCTTTCTTAGGAGACTGTATCGTTTCGAGTGAAATCGCGACAAGCGGATCACCCTGTAGAGACAGTGACGCATCCGGGCATTCCAATGAAATCGCTCGTCCGTATTGCCGATGTAATAGTGCTTCCGTTCGATTCGTTCGCGAGACACGCGTGCTCCTGTCAAGCGAGCACGAGCCTTCGAGAGCGCACAGACGACTGTTCCGGCTAAAGCTACCGCTCAAAATATCTCAATTGTTTGCCGCGACAAAAGAGAACCCATATTCAACGACCGCCACCTTTATTGCGCATGCGCGATTGAGGTCTTCTCAAAAATGATACGACCCCTAGATACAGTTCAGCGAAGATTAGACCAAGAAAGTACGAAGACTTCTTTCCATTTTGAGCAATACGATCTTTAGTCACAGTTCAATGAACAAGAATTAGGTTGTCCGAAATAGTAATGCTATTTATGGTTTACTCCATTCTGCACAATAATCGTTATTTAAAAAATCAATGTGTTAGATGATTGGATCATCCAAGTGGTAATACAGTTTTCGCCATTTTTTAAAACAAATCAGAAGCGTATATCGTTTATATGACGACGTAATAATTGGATAGCGATGCGATAAGGCACCGATCAGTTACGTCAATTTACCAATGCTTCCTTATGCGAAAATAGCAGCTGATGCGGCGCGAAATATCGGTTTCTGGGTTATCTGCGGGTCGTTGCATATAACTGAATGTGTGTTGGATGAAATTAATAAACTTCGTTACGTTATCGATGTAATATCGGTAACGCCGGCTTGAATTAGTGCAAGAAGTGAAACGGTTAACTGTTTGCACACAGAATGATTAGAGGATTCTTATACACATAAACCGTTTGAATTAGTTACACGTTGTTGAAGACATTGCGTGACTCTATGACTACAGTTATACGAATTGTTGTATCGTTGAAGGACCATGATACCGAAAAATTCTAAGCGCGATTTAAGCGTTGTTCTAATTCTCGTTTATAAACTGTTTCGACGTATCGGCGTAAAACAACGTAGTATCGATGGTATGTCAGAAGCGACCGAAAGTAGTCTTCTGAATCTAGTTCACGAAAGAGCAGTCTTTTTAGCAAGCTTTCTGGAGCAGATCTTCGATAGACGGTAGCCATTGTGTCGGCGAGCCTCGAAACGGCGCGTCGCGCGTGACGCATGGCAGATAATGATCGGGAACAAATTGAATCCGCGTTAGGAATTAAAGGAGCGGCGAAATTCGCGCGAAGATAACAGCTCGCTGTTTCGCTCCTGATTCAACTGGTTAATTATCTGCTGGCTGTAGGCCTGGCAACAAAAGCGGGCGGCAGCTGTTGGTGAGGCGCCGACTGTTCAGCTCGCTCACAACCGGGTCACATTTCCGTCGCGGAATACAGATTTTCCAGCGGAGGCTGGTCGATAAGTTTGATTCCGCGGACAGCCGGCAGGACTAACCTTCGTCGTTTTGGACTTGGCGCTCTTAACGGAATAATAACCGTCGCCGTGTTCGCGATCGCGTTCCCATTCGCGTTCCCGTTCGCGTTCCAGTTTCATTGAAATTGACACCACTTTCCAGTCGGCCTGTTATTGATTCGAGCATCTCTCGATACCTCAGCGGCCGACTATCGGATAAAGCGGACAGATCGATTCGTTACACAGCGAACAATTTACACCGAGGGTTATCAATATTTGATTGGTTCCGCGGGACACGCGGGGGTCCGGTCCTCGCTCGGCTAAATGTAAATTCGCCGGTAACGATGCACCGGCCGCAAACCTCTGTTATTGAAAGTCCGTGTCCGGACCTTTAAATCACAGTACAAACGAAAAACTTGCCGTTACGGCACCCGCGGGTAACTGGAATGGTGGACACACTGTTGCCTGCCGCTTACGAAATCGTCGGACCCGGACGGTGATTCTCTAACACGGAAAATTAGAATTACCTGGCTAACGGAGACATTCGAATTCGTGCTCTGCTTGGTAAATGAAACCGAGTCGCATTCTGACCGACGAAATGGAATTCACGTTTTTAACGGTGAAAAAGTACGTTCCGCGGGCAAAAATCATGATTACGGGCACGGTTAATTATGAAAATGCCTGCCGGACAGGTTTGAATTCGCAGTTCGAGGATCGAATTTAAGTGCGTGGTCCGACGGATAAGTTTTAATTCGCCACGGACTAATTTTAATTCGCATGCTAAAGCGCAAAAGTGAAAGCGAATTTCTAATGGATGGGTTTCGGTTTGACCTGCACCAGACAGATTCTGCGTCAAGTTTTTAACGAGAAGAATTTCGTTTCGTGCACCAACGAACGATTTTTTAATAAAATTTAATAAAGGCGAGTTTGAAATTAAATGTCCGATGGACAATTTTTGAAATCATAACTGGTCATAGGAAATGATTATTTTTAATTCGTGCTTTAACGGCAATTTTTGTAATAAAATTTCATAGGGGTGATTTTGAAATGAATTTTTTAACAGATGAATTTAAATTCATACTTTAACGGACAAATTTACATTAACATTCCGCCGGACAAATTCTAATGACACGGAAATGTTTTTCATTAAATCTCTAGCGGACGAAACTAAGTGACTACTGGTGGGATACCTCCGTCTTTGGTTAATTATAAATCCGTTGCTAAGCAAAATCGAGCAAAATTAATGGACGCGCGGTGCAATTATAATTCACATTATAGCGCTAGCTTTTCATAGGCGGCCCGTGGACTCTGTTTGCAAACGTACTCGCACAGCAGCAGAGCACACACAAGGCCGAAAATAATCTCACCGGTGCGGCGGCGGTGGTGCTTCGGCCATCCGAGCATTTCGAAGCTCGCTTTCCGTTTCCAGCGCCTCTGTATTTTGCACAATAAACACTTTCTCGATTCGAAACAGGGTAACCGAGGAGAGCACACTTTCATAATTCATATCGTCCCGAGGTCAAGGAACGCTCGGGCGTAATATTAATTAAACAGTTCCTTCGAATAATTAATTTCCAGTTCGCAATGTTCGCATGGCTGACTTGGAAACACAAACAGAGAAATGCACCGTCTCGTGCGACGAATAACTAGACCTCGGAAGAGAAACAAAGGAGGGAACCACCCTTCGTTAAAAAGGCGACAAAGGAAAGACGACGCGACGGACCTACTTATTTTCCGTTCTCTGAACCCGCAGGAGGATTAGCCGTTTAGAATGTCAAGATTAGGCTTAGGGACCTGTGGCCGCAGGTGACCACGAAGACAAAGCCGCTGCTTATGTCTCTTACTCGTTTCCAACCCTGGCTTGCTACATTATTTTCCGTGTTTCTCACATGGGAAATTGATTGTCACACTCCTTGATAGACGGCAACTGAGTTCACATATACAATTGTTTGCAGATGTTTTATCCGCTAACTTGATCACTAGACTGCGGACAATAATAATAGTGCGACAAGATTCTTACATTCCTCTAACAGCGTCACTGTGCTGTATTTCACTTGCCCATTTTTGTCATAAATGCATAAAATCTATTAATTAAGCGGTCTATCAATCACTGAGAGTATGGCTTTCTTAGCACCCCCCCCCCTAGTCGTTTTCTTCTTTTAACGTTTTCATGGTGCTTGGGTTTGACTTAATATGAGACAGAAACTCAGTTTACATATGCATATTACTTACAAATATGTCATCGAGTTATTAAAACTAAGGTTTCCTTAACATTCGCTTTTGTTAGTTTCTTTTCCCAACAGATAGTGTAAGCATTGCTAGAGAATTTATTCTAATACTTTACTGATAAACAGTGACAGAATTTAAAGCTGAAATTATTTATAGATATGTCATCGAGTAACTTAATAAGTTAATGTAAAATTTTCGCAACATCCCTTTCCTTAGTTTCTTTTATAACAGACAGTGCAAGCCTTGCTCTCGTGCTGCTTGGGCTTCACTTAGAAAAATTATTATGACTGATTTGGATTGACTTAGTTTACGTCTAGAATTATTTATAGACAAGTGTCTGACCAGTATTACAATTTGGAGCTGGATTTCTTCAGCATCCCCTTTTCATACCACTCCTGAGAGACAGTAGTGCACGAAATACCGTTTTCCGTCACAGTTCGCGTAGAAACAGTTTAACACGCGCATCTAGGATATCGTAGGTGAGTCAGAGAACGAGTCACAGATGGTCCCGGCAACGACAGAGCCATTAAGGGTAACTGTCAGATGGCTTTAACAGTCGTAAATGGCCTGGGACACACGAACAGAGCCATGAATCCTTTTCTCAGACGCCTTATCAAAACATTTGTATACATGTCTAGCCAGAAACAATTACAAAGTTGATCCCGTTGCTACCGAATTAGTTCAGTTACCGCATGAACGACGAAAACAATGCCGGAAACCATTCTTTACTTGCTTCTACTTCTCTAATTATTTTACTGGAATGAAAGTGTTACAGTAGAGACTCTGTTACCCGAATGTTTATTCTTGTAATATCCTAATACCGAAACATTCTATTACCCAAAAATTGCATTCAGGTTCTGTACTAGGCGATAATGTATCTAAATAATGCAATGATTAAATAATGCAACCTTTGGATACCAGAGTATTGTAAAAATAAATGTTCGCATAAGGAAGTCTCTACTGTATCATATTTTATTCAATTTTATTGCATCTTGCGATGCGTTTCATTACAAGCTCGAATAAAAAGGTTGAAAAACGTATCTCTCTTATTCTGTTTTTGTTATTTCAACCACTTGTAATTTTCGCAGATTTTTACCCACTGTCCGGTAAAGTAGACAGCCTGACATCTAAAGAGAAAATCAAACCGTCTGATCCTATTTTAAAGAAGTTATTGCGTCTAAGGTTTAGGAAAAGCTCGACACAGCCCTGGTACGTTTTAGGTACGCTATCTTTTTCCTGGGGAAGCTTGGTACTCGAACGATTCCGAGTATCCGGTAATTCTCGTATCGAACGATTCCGACATTTTCTCGCGTGTGCTTCTAGGACTCTGTATCGGAGACCAGCGAGAGAGAGAGAGAGAGAGAGAGAGAGAGAGAGAGAGAGAGAGAGAGAGAGAGAGAGAGAGGATGGCCGTAATACGCTTGACTGATTGTGGGAACCGAGAACCGCACGAGCGCGCGCTCGCGCACAACCGTTCGAGATGGCGATGGGATCAAGTTCAATATGCATTCATGAATATCGATCGATTTAATGCTTAAGTGTCATTTCGCAGGAATCGAGTGACTCTCGTCAGAGCAAATGTCGGACCTAATGCGCGTGATTGCCAGCGTTCTTGTTACTCCCCGCGACGCAACCTATCCGCTGTCTGTAATTCGAACGTCTGAACCTATTACGATTGTTATCAGTCCTCGGAAACGGCATAGCTATGCTTCTGGGTCATACGCAGGCGATTTGAACTTGAAATTAGCCTTTTGATGTCGCATCTGTGACAGAAATTTCATCTGCAGCCATAATTTGCCTTATAGCTGTGAACTCGGTACCAGAGTGATGCTGCCGGCAATTGAACAGTATTTTACACTCGAAACTCCAACAACCAACAATTTTCTAGAACCAGAAATTTCGTGCGACCTACACCTTTCTATAGACAACTGAAATTTTGCGTATGGAACAATTTTTAACAAAGTTGTTGTTATTTATGAATAAATAAATGAATTATTTGAAACAGTTGCTTCTTGTTAGGATTCATATAAAACTTACCCAGGTCTGCCGCATCTTTATTTTTACACAAAGTTAACTGGTATACCTTGATCGTGATAAACCCCAAATAAAAAGTGCAAAAATCTAAGTTACTCTAATTTAAGGTAGTAAAAATATTTAAAGAATTTTGAAATGCCGATGGATCATTATTAATCTATTAGAATTACTGAAGAAAGAAGGTACGTTCTATTCAGCTTTTATATTTTGCAATCGATACAAGCCATCGTTATTTTGCATAAAAATCCACAGTTTACTCATGATATACCAGTTAAGGGTTGAACAAAAGTCTGTTAATTAAATGTATCGAACACTGTGCATGGCTAATACGTGGTCTTGCAGAAAATTATTTAGATGTTAGCCTATAATTATTATACGATGTACAATAATTTTCCATGCAAGCAGTCTTATAATTATAATAGCTAGCGAAGATGGAGAATAATAAAATAAAGCCGATATAAATAAGAGCATAATAAAACTGCTTAAAGTCTGTTTGGTGGGCTCGACATTTCTGCGCTAGTTACGCTGGAAAGTTCTCGATTTTCAGCATTGCATAGTGTCACGCCAAGGTATTCGACTTTATAGAATTTTGTTCTCGGCACAGAAAAACCGCCGCGCCTGGAATTATTCCGGGCCAGCAGCATTTTCCATAATCGTTCTTATCGCGCGATCGAGAAGGGGGGAGACCGATTCGAGTTCCGATTCGATTGAAACCTTTTTAGCGACGCCACAGGTCACGCAGAAAGAAATTCTAACGTTTATATTCCGTCTCAGTACGGGCATAAGGGTATTCGTTCATGAAACGGAGATAAAAAAGACACGCCATTTGAAACTCGGCCGACCCAATTCAAATTTAAACCGAGGTATACCGACGGCAAAAAAGTTTTCGAGCACTTGAAAATTTTTACGGGTCGCGGGAACTGGGGCGACGAATTTCCACGCTTTTTAAGCTCAAACGGTAAGGATGGCGCAATAATACTACCAAAAGTAAAAAAAAATACCAACCCCTTTTAGTCATTAAAATATACGAAGATCGGTACAATTACAAATTTCCTAGTTTGCAAGATCTATACCATGCAATGGCTTCGAATAAGTAAGCAATTTGTATTAAAAGTTATTCAGCTGTGTCATCCTGCTTTTGATAACAATATGAGAGGCAAGTACCAATGGCACAAGGATGAGTGTCGCGTTCACAGCTACAGGGCAAATGTCCGCGGTAAATGAAAATGTTCGCACAATGACTGGACAAAAATACTAAATTTCGATCCCACCAAACGATCTTCAAAAGATCCCAATTTTCAAAAATTCTAGAGTCTAAGTACAGATGATACGCTGCTTCCAACGACCCGGAATAATTGAATAAATAATAATAAAAACTTCTTTTCGATTCCAGAAAGCAGGTAGCTCAGCTTCCTTTTGGAATCATCTCCCGTGACTCCGACGCGTTTCCTTTCAGCGTCGGTGGCCAGAGCGTGTACGGTTGACGGCGAGGGTGGCGTTCCACAGAGGTACCCGCATGGCGGGTCGTACCTGTCGCGCACTTCTCTCGATTTCTTTGAATTTTCCTGCGTGTCGCGTATAGCGGGCGGCTAGCTACAACGCCGAGAATCCATCCTCGCTGTTAGGGAGGCACGCACGCGACGCACAGGGACGCGTAACGAGGGTGGCGAAAGGGTCACACGCACCCGCATCCCGGCCGAGTACAGTGCCTGCTAAAATATTATAGTGGACCGACCCTATACAACACCGGCCTCGTTTTACGCGGATCCCTTGCGACACGTCGCAAAAATCGTGGTGGTGTTCGTCTAACACCTTGAAAAAAAGGGCTTCACCGATATAGACGAGGTGCACGAGGGCGTGTTTACATTTTTACAGCGCAGCGAGACGAGATGCGATCATGAGGGATCATTAGACTGCACCGTGAAGATAGGTAAACAACGGAAGTGTTCCTTCGCGGAAGTTTCTTATGGCATTACTCCCGAAGTAATTCATTATTGATTAGCAAATATTCTCTTTCGTAGTCTATTTTATTTCTAATTACAGGGATAGTTTTCGAGCAAAAGCGAAAATAACACTCTGTGAAATACTCGTGGTTTGGGTATTGATTTAAAGATAATTTAGTATGAAAATCATTAAATATTCTCTTGAGCTGATGGTATATTTTATTTAAAATTATTCGGGTAGTTTTCAAGCAAATGTGTAACTCGACGATAAACAGTCACGAAGTTCTCTGCAATTTGCGTATTATCCAAAGGTGATTCGTTATTGAATATCACTGTCTATCAACTTCAATAAGTAGGCTAGTTTGAAACGATGGGGGTAATCCTTACGGTATATGTTGTAATCCATATATTATTAACTTGATTACTATTCTAAAAGTGATTTGTCAATCAATTCAATAAATACTCTACTCGATACAATATTGTGTATATCTTAATGTTCTCAAAGGTGGCATCCGATCAAAGAAGAAAAAAGTACATACTATACCCAAATGACATCAAAACTGTCGACAAATGAATGAATACATCCTAATACAATGTACCAATAAACACAAAGGCGCGTTGTCGGCTCGAATTGACCTGGATGGCGCACGAGGGTTGAAATACCTATTTCGATCGGAAGATACAGAATACAATGGATTTCTGCTCGAAAATATAATTCCGCCACATTGATTAACCCGAATTTAGAGCAGACCTCCAGAAATTTGTATTGAGTAAAGAAATCAGCATGTTCAAATATCACATCCCCTTCCGCTACGACACCCTATCCTCCCCGAGTTCAATCGCCAGAAGATACTCCAAAAATATATGATGGACTATCCTAAAGCCCTGAAATTCGGTTCCCAGTTTCCGTCGTTCGTCCAAAGGACATTCGAAGGACATTCCTGGAAATTTGGCCAGCTCTGCGTCTACGTATCGTAACCTTACACAGGAGCGAACGCCGCGTCGCGCCGAGTGTGTACTGTGTGTATCGATCCTGAGAGTACACACGAAGAAGACGACTCTGAGCGCCACCACGTTCCGTCTCTGTCGCTCTTGTTCCAAGGGAGAGGCGCTGTCTCTTGTGTGTTGTTGCTTTCGTTAGAACGACGGTTGCCCGGTGTCTAACGGGCTGCCGTGCAAGAAAAATAAACCGCGTCGAAACACCGGAAACGAGCGGCCCGGACAGCTCAGAGCAAGCGGTCCAACGTCCTCGTCTAACGTTCAATGCGAACGCGAGAGTATTAAGCACCGAGAGTGCACTTTCTGTTGTCCGCGAATGCCGGGCACGCGAGCCGCTCGGAAATATCACA
Organism: Augochlorella aurata; assembly: GCA_028455555.1. NCBI lineage: Eukaryota > Metazoa > Arthropoda > Insecta > Hymenoptera > Halictidae > Augochlorella > Augochlorella aurata. Next base: position 9,243,863 of record CM052161.1, on the reverse strand, counting down.
CAAACGGATCGTCGTGGTCACAACAAACGCTAGGGATACGTCTCGAATGAAATGATTTGACTTACCTTGATTTTCTGTGAGTAATCTGAACACTGACACTAGACGGAACGACACACACTCCGCACCCAACGAAGGCCCGAGCTCGACTGAACGCCGCCGCGTAGTGGGGTGGCGCCACGGCCAATCCCAACGTACTACATGTAGCACGCGATCCCATCTTTCTCGCGTAAGATGTACAGCGGGAGTCAAAAATGAGCGTACACCACTGTACCACTCGTCTTGCGAATGGAAAATTCATAAGACCACCCCCTGCGATTCACTATACCGCCGGTGATCGCGGGAAAACTGTCGCTGCTCGTTGTCGATGGTTCCCTTTAGTGGGAAATTCGGGTCGCTAGTTTATTATTTTCCACGCCGTCTGCGCACTGTCTGTGCGTTCTTCTCTACCTTCTTTTTTTCTTTAAATCTTCAATGCATATTGCATTATTTGAATATTCCTGGTTCAAGAATTTTTTGGTGCGTCTCCGTTATTAACTTTACGGGTTTTCATCGTTGTAATTAGTACAATAGGTTTTAGTGTGACACCCCCTGTACAGTTCAGCACTCAAAGAGACTGGAGTATGATACCTTATCTTGTAAGACTGTCGACACCGAATTCATATAGGCTTCTCGTCATTTTTTTTTTTGTTAAAATGTATGCTTGAATAAAGAAATGAATTCAATTGGTTTGTTAGAAGGATCAGTATGATCTCAATAATTTTAAAATGCAAAATTTGAAACGAAGTGGTGGGTTTAGGGTTACGCAATGTACTGCATTCTTTATTAAATATTTTAAATTTATCTGTAAAGATGATCTTTTTCCGCTATTTTTATTAATTTTAAAGCAATGGAGAAGTAGTTAATTGTCATTGTAGCCGAATTTCAAGGAAATTCATGCATTAAATTATCGAGCGCCAGTATGACTTATCAGCGTTGAGTAAATAAAATCTTTCTGTACAAAGAAAACGTTATTTCCGAAGCTATTGAGTCTCAATTACTCGTACAGATTATTAGAAAAAAGAATAAAAAAACATATGACACAATTCCTTCGAAGCTATTGGTTCTTAATTTATCATACAAATGATTGGAACGTATTTAAGGCTAGCCACAAATGATTCTTGTCGTTGTTCCAATAAGGAACAATGTAAATTGCAGCAAGAATCATTTGCGCCTAAAAATATAAATTTAGCGCCACTGCGTGTAGTGACAAAACGCTCAACAGCGTTTGTCAGTGTACAAACTTGTGGAACTTTTTACCGACGAATAGGTCTCTCAGGTGGCGTCATCTAAGCGTAAGTGATAGATGTAATTATTCTGATCTACCGATAATGTACCAAGATACACAAGATACGGATATCGTGTTTAACCCTCTTAGTGCCGGGCGAAAAAGTGATGCCTATGCGAGAATAACCGGCCGAATTTCACGGTTTTACTAGGGTTTGGGAAAATGCTCATAAAAACCAAACCAGAAACAATATTTACATGATTCAAAAAGCAGTATATTAAGGACGAAATAGAGAACAAAACAATGATACTAGTTTTTCTATATTCATTGAAAATTATATAAATAACAAAGGTATAAGTGATAAAAAAAAAGAAAAATTGAGTTCTCTGTTTCAAAACGTAATTGCACATAGGAAAAGCCATCTATTTATCATAATCTCATATAGAACATTTATTACAAAGTATATACTTTGCATTTCAGATATATTTCGTAACAAGATAAATAATATTACATAACAAACATAAAAAATAACTCGGAGGTACATGGTAAGCGCCGGACGGATTATCTCTTCCAAAATACGTAATTGTTATAGCTAATATATATTTTAATATATATTATATTTTAATTCTCTCGTAATGAAATTAGACCATTTATAACGTATTATAAATTTATTTTGAGATAAAGTAAAGCGCTATAAGGCGCGGCCCGATATATCGGCTCTGGCACTTTTTTCCAGTGCAGCAGGAGCCGATATAACGGCAAAGACAACTACATAACTACACAACTACAACACATACAGTCTTTTTATCATTTCGTATCGTATCCTGATTATAGTGTAAAACATTGATTGTTTATCACAGTTCTAAGAGAGCTCAGTTCGAACATTGCCGCTACTCTGAACGATCATGGTTTGGAGAAACGATCAAGTCAGTGCTCATACATATAATCAGCTAATTGAGTTGTCGAACACACAAGAAGAAGACTTGAGAAATGTAATCTTTGATGCTAATGTACGCGTTTTGGAGGAAAACTACATTAACAAAGCAAGTATTAATAATTATAACAGAAACAAGAATTTAATTCTTTATAATTCGCTAAGTGAAGAAGAGCGTGATGTCTTCGTTAGAATCCATTCAGAGTTATCGGATTATGAAAAGTCAAACAAAAAAGATACGACCGCTATATTAATCGACATGATGCGCAATGACAGAAAATCATTTTTTCTAATGTGTCTGGCAATATCATTTAACGGAAACGTCACATACGTAGTTTATCTGAAAGTCTTGCAGAAAAGATTTGAAGCAGTAAATGGAATTTCTGCATACACGACCCACAAATTACTTATGGAAATGTTCGATATAGACTTCGAAGAGGCAGACGAGTACTTTTCCCGTCAAAGAGAAAGTATTGAAATGCTACAAAAGATCATTAGAGAAATTGAATTACTGGAATTTGAAATACTAAACGAGAAGATTAATACTAAACCGGGGTTCGGGCTGCTCATTCTGGACGAATACACGATTCGGAGCCCATGGTATTCGATTTGGATGTATTATATCGCCAAAAAAATGAAAATACCTATCGTATATTGCGGCGACAAAGTGGCGCTTACATCGATGGATTGTAAAACAGAACATCATCGGGATATGACTAACTTTCCAATTGCGAAAATATTTGCCGAGCCAAATATCTACTTCCTAAACTCTGTTAACTCGGAATACGAGATAAAAGTAAAGAAATTCAGGGACATCCTTGTTAATTATAATGATAACGTTCCGTTAAATTCTACATTGATGCAAGAACTGTATTCGATTTTCCCAACGAAGTTTTCATCGGAAAGGAATCTTTGCATCGGAAAAGAGGGTGTGTACTTAGCCAAGTACCACAAGGATTTATATAACAGAGCTTATGAAATTATTACGTCGCCGGAAATAAAACATGTTTATAAATGTAGTTACCGGAATAATGGAAAAGATCTTGGAATGATTAATATGGAGGGAAAGTTTCTAGAATTTCTACCTTTAATAAATGAATTCTTGTACAAGTATACTCCTAAGAGGGGTGTTGAAGAAATAGTAAGATTACTGTCTATAGAAGAGGAAGAGATAACAGTACAGAGAATTGAAAATGGTGAAGATAACAAGATAACTTTGGAGCGAAAACAATTAGATGAACTTGCACTTGTTGTGCAAGAGAAAAAGTGGTTAAGGAGATATGGAAGTGAAAATATGTCTCAATATCCGCTACGTTTTCTCTGTGAAACGTATGCTAGCAGACAAGGTTTATGTTTTCCGTCATGGCTCAAAGTGGAAATGGAATTAGATACTAATCCTGACTATCCTTACAAAGTACTTGCAAACGAGATATACGTTGGATTATTAACGTTGACTACTGAAGATCAGTTAGTATTTCATAGTACTCCGTACTATCCTATTACAAGGAACCAACTTATAATTGAACTGCCCGAAACGGAGCTGATGAGAGTCGCCAACTATTTGCGAGGCGTACAATACGACAAAATATGTGCCGTGGTCGACAATATTGCTTCATTCAGGGCACACTACGAAGAATTTCAAGCTCAGAATAGGTACGATCTTGATCTAAGTGATACAAAAATGATTAAACGCGTTTTTCTTGAAACTATGCATTTTTTAATTGTCTGCCATAATATCTGAGAATCGTTTTACTTGAACCATTTTATTCTCGTTTGTTGTCTATCTTCAATTCACGTGTCTTTATAATCCGAACCACAATGTAGTCAAAATCATTATTTTTCCTATTTTATTAGCCTGCTAAAGTTAAAAAATCCAAGAAACATCGGTGTTTCAACTTCAAAATGCTTTCTTTTTTCATTTATCTTCTTTTTCTTCCTTCGTGATTCCTGTGATAGCCAAACGCATTCTAATTAAGAATCTTTCTTGTTATTTTGTTTCAGACAAATAGAACGGCCGGAATAATAACAACCATAAGGATACCACTTTGATACACGATTCCAATATTTTTAATAAAAATTATATTTTATTTTATAAAAATTATATATATATTTGAATGATTATTATAAATTATTACTAAAAACTTATAATGGTCAAGGTTATGTCAAAAAAAAAAAGGTTATGTCAAGTATTATACATACAATTTTTTGAATTGCAATGATTATATAAAATGATTTATTAAAAACATATAAATACTATACATTATGATAAATATATAAAAAATTATGATAAATACATAAAAAATTGTTAAAAATTATTCCTCTTCCAATATTTTTAGTAAAAATTATATTTGATATACATTTGTACATCCCTAAAGACAACAACATATTCAAGTTACACGAGAATCTGAAACAGTACTCCAAAAAGTGTCCGATTTCGCAAGGAATGATATTTTAAATTTACGCATGCAAATATTAAAAACAAAAATAAAGATAATTGTAAAAAAAAGTGTGGTATATAGCTTTTCAATTTTATATTTATATTTTCAATTATTTTAAACGTTAGCTTGCAGCTAATAAGACAATATAGTAAGAAAAGGTTGGAGAAAGAAAATTTGGTGCAAAAATTCAGTTGGGAAATATAATAACATTTACTAGAAAGTTTTCCAGACATAATAGCTTATGTTCATCATATTTTCCAACCAATTTCATTAATTTTTTTAATAACGTGATAATATATGAAATCTCAACGGTTAGTATACAAAAATCACAATTTTAAATGATGCATAGAGCTAAAGTATAGTGACCAAGTACATGGATATGGACAACTACTTACAACTGACCGTTGTTTCTATGCAGAGCTCTCAGCATTCTGACCGTTCGTGAAATTTTTACTTAAGGTCAGTGTGCCTATTGGTGGCTTAGTGTGACCAATAGTGATTTAATTTGCTCCAAGTGGCGGAGAAAAGGCCTCACAAATGGGATTAGACGATTCCAATGGATTGCCAATGAAAATCCATTGGCATTATCCAATCCCATTTGTGATGGGTAATTCTCCCACTCCTATTTTCTTGGAAGAAAGTTTTAAAGCAGTCAGGATGCTCAGAGCTCTGTTTCCATGTGTCCAAAAAACCAAACTAGAGGAGTCATTGCATGTACATAACCACAATAGATGCTTGCATTTGCATCCGATTCCACATCGACAGTGTGACGGATGTAAATACTTAATGTTTCCTATTTTATAGATAGTTGCATAATCTGCAACTTCGTCGCTGTTTATTAGTATCATTCGAAAGATAAATGTTCAATGCCGTGCGTGAAGGTCACACTTCCATCGAAAAAAACTTATCTAATAGCATAAAACTGATTGAAAACCATAGATTCGGCACTGTCAATTTTTACCTCACTTTCTAAGAAGCTGTATAATTTCAAACAGCTGAATAATAAATAAGTCCGTGAATCTACGATTTCGTCTCATTTTGTCGGTAACTGTGTCCTCTACCTATATCGCGACGCCACAGAGTTAACCCGGAGTGGGGAATACTCGTAGGGGAATACATACAACGCAAGCCCCGCTCTCGCGCTATCCCTACTTCAGCATCGTCCCCACTCCGACGAGAACCCCACCAATTTATCGATAAACGAAGGAGGTCGGTGCAGCGTCAGCAACCGCCATATTGTCACTTGTTTCCAACACGAGCAGTCGCTCTCCGGAAATCTTCTCTTGGAATTTCTTCACGTTTCTACTTTAAAACGTTATTATTTCGAAGAGTTTAGTATTTCCAATCATTTTGATTACATTAATATTCAAAAGTCAGACTTTGAGGACACTACATTTATTTCATTATTTACAAAAATATAACGTCATACGCTGAGCTCGCCCTGTATGCCCGGTACGACTCTATATTCATCGGATATTTTTAACTCTTCAAATAGCGTGTGTACGGAGCTTAACCCAGAAGTTCTGCACGCTTGCCGAAGCAGTACATAATTCTATATAAATATTACACTAAATTCACATATATTAAAGTAGACACTCAATACATTAATTCACATCGATTCAATTCTATATTAATATTTTAGTCCGTAACCTAGAGTCATGAGGGCTCTACATTTATTTCGTTATTTACAAAAATATAACGTCGTACACTGAGCTCGCCCTGTATGCCCGGTACGACTCTATATTCATCGGATATTTTTAACTCTTCAAATAGCGTGTGTACGGAGCTTAACCCAGAAGTTCTGCACGCTTGCCGAAGCAGTACATAATTCTATATAAATATTACACTAAATTCACATATATTAAAGTAGACACTCAATACATTAATTCACATCGATTCAATTCTATATTAATATTTTAGTCCGTAATCTAGAGTCATGAAGGCTCTACATTTATTTCGTTATTTACAAAAATATATCGTCGTACGCTGAGCTCGCCCTGTATGCTCGGTATGACGCGTATATTGATCGGTCAGTTTTTACTCTTCAAATAGCGTATGTACTGAGCACACCCTGTATGCCCTACACGCTTGCCGAAGCAGTATTGATATATAATTATTATAGTAAATTTACTTGTGTTCAAGCAGAGACTCATGATGCCACGTGGCACCGGAAGAAGATACCAGTTAGAGAGGCAGAGACGTACAGCCCTAGGGATACCGTATATGCGGCGGCACTATTACCGCAATCGATCGATTGAGACACAGTCTCCTGTGGAAACAGAGATCTCAGAA
>CM052161.1:9199293-9236835 GCA_028455555.1 Augochlorella aurata | reverse complement strand
TTTTTTAAATTTTCATTATAGACTCGAATAAGAAAGTTAAATAACGAGAGTTGTTTATTTTTCTTTTGTCATTCCAAGCAATAGCAAAATTTAAAAAAAGCAAAAATTCAGGAGATTTAGTCGAGATTTAAAAAAGTTACTTTTCAACTGGTTCTAAGTATGTGACCACCACTGTAGCTTACTGCTTATCAGTCTATGTTCTGAGTCTGCATTCCTTAGAGAGTGCTCTAAAATGTGCTGCAAAGTGGCATCATTCAACCCCATTTGTAGGATCGTCTCTGTAGCACATTTCAGTGCCCTATTCTATATCAAGCTTACACTCGAAAAGCGGAGCTGAATTATTGTCAGTCAGGCAGCTCGGAAACGGTCTGATTATTCCGGAACACATGACCGACGCCGACACTGACTGTGCTTTTGGCAGCGTTACCATAATACCCATCACCTTTACAATCTGTCGGAATCAAGTCCAAGAAACGGTCGAACGTGTCTCTCGCCACGTCATCGTTCGCTCTTCTGTTTGTCTAGCGAGATTCACAGGAAGAAGAGAAACCTGTAAGCGATTATGAGAGAGAGAGAGAGAGAGAGAGAGAGAGAGGGGGAAGAGAGAGAGAGAGAGAGAGAGAGAGAGAGAGAGGGCGTCGAAAAGGATCATGATCAAGATCACGTAGCGTCGAGTTACTAGCACGTGCTCCCCGTTGCGTCATTTTATGTTGCTCTAAAATACATTCCTTATTTTAAATGATTCAATGAAATTGGAGTAAATCAATTCGTTCAATGTCTTCAGTTTTGTAGTAAATTTATTTACCTTTGTCGCAATTTCTTAACTACTGCAAACTTTTTCCTACAATAAAAAGAGCATACGGAATTTCTCATTCTAAAGTCTCGCGGTGCACGTGGCGAAACAGATTTTCGTACGTATGGTAGTGTAGCCGGTTACTGTGGAGTGCCTTTGGTATTTTTTTGCGGGCATAATTCACATTATAAGATCGATTAAATTTCTTTCATTCTCTTGTTTTGTTTTGTTTATATCTGAATCGACGAATAATAACGTTTAATTGAACCGGTAGACGGTAATTAGCATCCTGGAATGGCGAGTCTACTCGACGGTAACAAGAGAATTGCCATTTCATCATGACGTATAAGTTACGCGTATACGTTCAAAAAATTGATCAAACACCCGATTCAGAAATTCGTTCTAAGAGCGCTGATGTACGGGCAAGGATCATGGTCAAGATCACGTACCTAGATCCTCACTGAGTTGCTAGCACGTTGTAGCTCGTTGCGTCATTTAGCAGGAAAACCAGACGGTGCATTTCTCACGCTGATTCAAGCTGACGGAAAATGGTGGCAACGCAGGCAATCCTAGTTTGCTAGGAATCGCGCAATCGCGGACGAAAACGACGATAGTATCGTCTGGCTCGCAGACGATATCGAAGCAGCTGCTAGATAAAGTTTACCTATAATGTGGTACAAGTGTCGGGAGTTTTAACTGTTTACCATAGACAAATTCAATCACAATGTACAGAAAAGTGGCCAGTTTATCGTGCAAATGCATGTTACCAAGACTCTTACTACAGAGGAATATTCTCGTGTGAGCAAATCAGTATCGTTTTCATTTAGGTTTAGGCGAATCGCTTCCCCCACCTGCTGTAAGACGACGCTTTCGCGGACATGTGATGTGTCGCATGCTTTAACGAGCTGACTCACAATCGGAGCTTCTTGCAGATTATTGTGCCATCGAGTGCCTTTTGTAAATTTTAATGAATGGAAATTTTGGTCAATGATATTCCCACCTTGTTTGTCGATTTTTCTGCGCTGTTTGACACCATTTATAAGCGTAAAGCGTATATGTTGTTCTAAACGATCAGGTTCGGACTACAATGCAGTCGTTGCTTTGCTTGGTAGTTTTCCGTGATTATTTTTGTAAATTAGTACGATTGTTTTCACGAACGAAACAAATTTTTCGTACTTGTTTGAAAAATTTCATTTCTGCCAAAGTAAGTGCTTTCCAAATTGAGCTTCCGCGGTATCTGTGATATAGTATATACTGTAAACTATAATGGTAATTTGCATCACTACTAATAGCAAGGAAAGAGCAACAAGGTGAACTTTGAATTAGTGAGTCAAGACGTAACGGGGCCAGTTATTTTTCTCTGAATTGTATCTCGTCTGGATCATCGTAGTCACAAATCAAGTCCACCGATTATCCGCGTGTTTTCATAACTGATTCACCTCGATTCCCAAATGTTTAATCGCGATAACGCTCGTTGGCGGAACACGAGTGCGTTCAAAGTATCAAAATTCGTTGTCAAATACACGCAGACTTGGTCGCGTGATTTGCTTAAATTGTCCAAAATCCTGCGTCTATATCCTCCGCTGGCTAAAACGTATTCTGACCTTGCAATAAGGACGTTCGTATCGAATCACTTATGTCAAAGGTGAAAAATAGCCAGGTGTTTACCAAGCTTGTTATCGAACGAAATGAATTTCGTAAAATCAATAGGAAAATTTCGCAACAGGTATCGAACGCCCAGATTGCAAGCTTTCGTAACGCGAGCCACAATCTGGAGAGTCTATGCCGAGCTGAAGCATAGTGTTCGTTGACCCCAGACACTTTTATATCCTAACCAACCATTATTCTGTAACAGAAGCTAGCCGTGATGTTAAATCTGGATATATATTTCCCTATTGAACCCGTATGTCGTATGTCAATAAACGGGAAACCGGTTACTCACCATCAACGCCTCTAAAATCTTCTCCACGTTTCCGTAGAATTTCAAAACTTTCATTCTCCTGACCCTAAAATGAAAATAACCTAAAATATAGCACGATATTGTATAACACGCGAACCGAACAAAATGTTACTAGAAATTTAGAATACGAAAGAGTTGAACTAATATTTCCCACGGTAAATACAAATTTTCTAGTTTCGGTTTCGTTAATTGAATGACGTTGATATTGTCGGAATTTTGGGGGTTGATGTCCGGCATTGAACGTGTGTGGTATCTCGAAAATGAAAACATGCGACTCGCGGCGTTCTTCCATGTATACACAGGTACGTGATCATATAAAAATAAAAATCCAAAGATCTATTTATGAAGATTTCCAGCTCACTGAACACCGTATAAGATATTCATTAGTGAAACGCGAAACGGGGTTTAGAAAAGCCACGTGGCTCAGAGCGATCGATAGAATTGAACAACGTGTTCCGACAATTTTTCGCCATTTCTCGGAGCCTCGAAGTTTGTTCGTAGACCCCAAAAATCGTCCTTAGATCCTCGAGCCTCGCAGATCGTTCGCTGGACAAACGAGAAGAGCGATTTGTGTCGGATAGACATTCCCATCAGCCGGTCCAAAATTAACTTAGTATACGACCACAATAAAACATCCCTTGAAGCATTCCGCGGGTCCCCTATAGTATTTTTAGTCCCCTCGCAGCGGGTCGGTATCCTGTCGGCAGTTTTATTGGCAGGCGGAAGGGATCCAAAAGAAAGTGTTGGTTCGGATCGATGGCGCGTGCACGCAAAAGTGAACGATTGCGTCAGCCGACGCGTGCGCTGCTCCAGTTTGGTCGGGAACAAGGTTTTCGCGGCCGTTTGAAACCATCGCAGCAATTAAAACGGATTCGAACACCGGCACCAGGTGTGTCCGGATCCACCATAACAGTTCGTGGAACGCTGGAGGACACGATCGAACGTGTCACGATGCACCACCGCCACCCATTTCGTCATCGTTCCGGCTCCGACCCCATAGTGAAGTATAAAAAGCGGGGACAAGGTCACGCCAGCGGACAGAAGTTTCTGAGCTGTCAGAGGAGTCGGACGTACGCAAACGTTGCTATACCAGACTTCGCTATCAACAGTGATCCTCTTTTTTTTTAAATCGAATCAACGGAGGAGTATTAGGTTGGTGAAAGTACTGTGTTTCGTGTATTTCGAGTTACGTTAAGAGTGTTGTGTGCTTGTTGCCGTAAGTGGTGAATCTGGGTTACGTGGAGGCCAGTGCCCAGTTATGGGATGCGCCAGTTTGTTTAATAGCCTCTTTCTCTTTCGGCGGTAGAGATCGCGATATTGTTCCGAGTAATTCATGTGTTACTATGTCGAGCTCGTCTAGACAGTGTGTTGTTTATTAGTGGTTAAATTACGCGATAGTTGAAGAACGTTGTTTACAAGACGATACGAATTGAACCATGTTTTTAAACCCGCTCCACGTAACCTTCGATGCACGAGGTCCACAGCGTGCACCTGTCTGAAGTACACGTGCTTGGACAGGTAGTGGCATCTCGCGAGCCATTTTTATCGGCGGTTCATTCATGCGAACAGGATGTCGTGAACTTCGTTTTCTTGTTCGGTCTATTTAGATCGACGGATTTTTGTAGAGAGTGCATCTTTAATAGAGCACTATACTATTTCGTTTGGCGTAACTTTTGTTTACGTCTATCATGAATGTTAAAATAGAATATAGCGCGAAATTTATTCCGGTAGTTACGGCTACAAGGACGTTTTTCCATTATACGTGATATGCAACAATTCACTGGCATCGAGTAGCTAAATTTACAAAAATGCAAGATCTTTGAAAACATCATTGCGTTATTGCTTCGATTACGTTTCTGTGTTCATCGTGATTACAGGAATTACAATAATCTCGTTCATAATCCATCAAATTATTTAGATTAATGTAATTCAGCAAGCTCTTTTGAGATTATTATTTAAAAAAATATTATCGCGCTTCTCTTAGACGCGTTGAGGTAATGGGCTTCCGCTAAATAAAGTGTTAACGCTTCTTTTGCATAACTGTATAGTCCATAGAAGACTATTAAAGTCTTCATTTTTCTGCGTGTTCCAATGTTTTTCAACATAAGAAAACGCTTCACGTCTGTTCTAATATTTACAGACTGGACGTTCGAGGCTGTTTAGTATTCTTTATCTTCAACAATTCATTGGCAACGAGCAGTTAAATTTGAAAAATAGACAGAGTAACAACTTCTTATTCAACCTTGAAGATAACAACATCGACTTTTTGCCTCGAAGCTAACAATTTCACTGCCGAAAGAATACTACTGTTGACATTGTAACCTCCTTTGAACCTTGTACCAAGCTGCAAGGTCCCGTGACCTTGAGAAATTCGAGATTTCCTGCTAACCTATAGTCCAATATAATTAATTTCTTTTCAGGACCATGACAGGCATAAAGGAAAAGCTGCTGAGCACAGTGACGGAACCGGTGCCTGTTGGCAGGAACAAGGTCACCATAGTCGGCGTGGGTCAGGTCGGCATGGCCTGCGCCTTCAGCATCCTGACGAACGTAAGACACACCCATTTCGATCATTCTAAAAATACAGTCGGCCGTCGTAAACCAAGACCATCCTATGATTACAGCACGTTTCTAGCGACGTTGTTCTGGTGGATGTGATGGCGGACAAGCTAAAAGGAGAGATGTTGGACCTCCAACACGGCAGCACGTTCTTGAAGAACGCGAAAGTAAACGCGAGCACCGACTACGCCACCACCCGGAATTCTAGCCTCTGCATCGTCACTGCCGGTGCTCGGCAAAGGGAAGGCGAGACCAGATTGGATTTGGTTCAACGGAACACGGACATCTTCAAGGGCATCATCCCACAGCTGGTCAAATATAGCCCGAACACTATCTTGCTGATCGTTTCAAATCCTGTTGACATACTGACTTATGTGGCCTGGAGGCTTTCTGGCTTGCCGAAGAATCGCGTGATCGGAAGTGGTACTAATCTTGATTCCGCTCGCTTCCGGTTCCTGCTGTCGCAAAAGTTGAACGTTGCGCCAACTTCTTGCCATGGTTGGATCATCGGCGAACACGGCGACACCAGTGGTAGGTTGAAGTAGATCCATAAGTTCGTTGACTTCATGATTTCGTTGTTATGATTTCTAGTTTGCTTAGCTACGACATAGTGTTAATAACTCCTTGACTCCAATTACTCTGTGGTGTCGGTGACTTTATAATTTTAATCGTAGTTTCGATGGCTTCATAATTCTCGTCTCGATAACTGCGTTGCTTTCGGATGCTTGCCGTTTTCGGTAATGAAAAAGCTCTTAACGATGACTCGAGCATGGCTAATATGTCAAATTTGAAATACTAGAAAGTTAAAATTTACTATAGCGAATGGTATCGAACTGCCAAGAGTTAAAATTTGTTGCATTCTAAACATTCTAGTAAAATTCTGCTTTTCATTGGTATTAGTGTCACCTTTACGCGATCGACGTGGCACATAACGTATTAAAAAATTGCTTTTGGAAGGAGGCAGTTATCGAGAAATCACGCTGTAAAAGATCCGGAATATTGAGTATTGCCGACAATGACCACGTGAAACACGGAAGACTGTTATAAATTTCAACGGGTCAAATCACGAATGAATCACATGTAATTTACCTTTCGGTTTGTTATCGCGGAATGCGTTATCTGAGATAACGATGTCATTATAAGGATCTATTAACACAATACTTATGCTGCGGACAGTCCGCATATTAATTATCCAAATGATTAATTTCATTTCGAAAATCATTTTCGTCGGGCTCGTGTTATAAGTAGACTACCGATTTCATGCATTTATAAGAAAAATCAGTAAATCGAATGCAAAACGGAGAAAGCAAAGAATTTGAAAATGTTGTTACAGTATTTGCAATTTGAAAATTATTCAGAAGTGAACAACATTTTTATATAGCTTTCGCAATTAATATAGATCATTTATTTTGCATAGAAATCCGCAATATAATTATCAGAGAATGTTTCGCCTACAATTCTGTTTAACATTTGATTGGATTGTTAAGTAATTTAAATGTGGTTTTTGTCTAGTGCCGGTATGGTCGGGAGTGAACGTGGCCGGAGTCAGGCTGCGCGATCTAAATGAAAACGTTGGAACTGAAAATGATCCCGAGAAGTGGAATAATTTGCACAAGCAGGTCGTCGATAGCGCTTACGAAGTTATCAAGCTCAAAGGATACACATCGTGGGCCATTGGATTGAGCGTTTCTCACCTGGCGTCGGCCATTTTGCGAAACTCGAATCAGGTCCATGCGGTGTCCACATTAGTTACCGTAAGTCAATATATAAGTCATATAAAATATAATATTATATAATATATAATATTATATAATAACTATATAACTATATGATAAACAATATACGAGTTGAATAGTTCTCCGCTGAAATTAATGAAACTTTTGTTTCTCGGGACTTTTCTCAAATAAACCATAAGATTTTTTTATATAAATTTTGCCACACATTTTTATCAACGTTTCAAGCATATGAATTATTTGCTTCATGCAAAGATAATAGATATTACATGAATATTGTATTTGTTTTAACAGGTAAGTAAAAATAAAAATAAAGAATTTCATTAATGGAATATTAAATTATCAACTTCTGAAACATTTAAACAGTTCTCTGGGTTATTTCGAAAACGAAGATCCAAAAGTTTTCCTTCTAGATTATTTTACAACAAGCCACGTGATTTATCTCTAGAGTACTTGAATTATTAAACTAATACTCGATTGAATTAATTTTTATTCTAATTCATGTTAGTTTAATGCTGATGTTATTATGAATATTAACAGTGACGTTTGATGATTTTTAGGGGTACCACGGCATCGACGAAGAAGTATTTCTCTCCCTGCCATGCACCTTAGGCGAAGGAGGAGTCACACTGATCGTCCAACAAAAATTAACAAATGAAGAATTCAGTTATCTACACAAGTCGGCAACAGCGATGTCCGAAGTACAGAAGGGCCTAAAATTTTAGACAATAGATCTCCGTTTGATGTGTTAACGTAATTTACATCCGGCTAGATAAATCGATCATGTTCCCACTTTAAAAAAGTCTTCGTACTTAGATTTTACGTAAATGTTCGCTCATCGTGGCAGGATTTTTCATTTTCACTTGTTTCGTTACTTACATTTTATAATATTTCATCGAGTGTATTTTAAGGACTGAACAATATTGCACTAAACATTGATGGCGTGTCTACGTGTGCATGTGTGTAACCGTAAAGTATTTTACCGGTGTGTATTCTCGTCGAGATGATACATCGACTCTCGGTGATCTAAGAAACAGTATTCTAATGTTATGTACATCTGTTATTTAATACGATACTGATGAACCGACTGGCGAACGAGCATCGTTCTGGAATAATCAAATGTCGATCGAAGAATTGTTAACCCGAAATTTATGCATTTTGTAATACGACTCTACTTAATTATACATTGTGAAATACTGAAACCAAGAAATCAACGCTGTAGCATTCAATGTCGATCGGTATAATAATTACATCATTTCCGGCTGCTCTTCGCACGGAATGCACAACGTCCCAATGTTCCCTGTTAGTGAATATATTCTATCTTTCTTATACATGTTTATTAGAATATTTTAATAAATTAATATTACGAATGCCTACTGTTTAATCACTGTAATGTTTATCGTAAGTTTAATATTTGCTTGACCAACCAGATGTTATGCTTCTCTGAATACTACACATCGAAAATTATTTCGAAATAATTTCAAAACTTTAGTACTCTAAATTACTATCGTTTATAAATAATTTTCCTATTTTAGCATAGCTGATTGAAAATATTTTAGTAATCCAAGCTTAAAAGTTTCAAATAAATATTGAAGTTATTTCGACGTTTCTGCAAAATACTTTGAATTTCTGAACAAAAATAGGAAATAAACTTCCGATATCCATTCGGTCGAGTTCGACAACTGTAACCATGGATTGTTTAACAATTGGCGAACCGTGCGCGATAGCGGCACCTTAATTGGGTTATGATCGCCATCGTGTTCCCATCTGTCAAGCCGTCAGTGAATCTGCGTGCAATGTGATTTGTAAAATCGTCGTGTGACAAGAGCAATGATTTTATTCTCGCGGGTGTTCTCGACTACGTTCCTGCCAAAATGTGTTGTCACTTGTACGGTACATCAAATTTCAAGACGGAACTTCTGCAAGAAGCTTCCCCGACGATCCTTACCACCCACGATACTGTCCGAGGTGTTTGGCGGCGTCAAGACAAAGAAAATCGTGTCCGCCGACTTCGGCAAGGACGCTAGCGCTGGATCCGATCTAGAGAGAGCGGTCAGTTTCGAGTAAGCGACCATTTCCCTTCCTCAAGGTCGTTTGGTTATGATAAAAAAGTTTTGCTTTTCTGCAGGATTCAGTGCCAAGTGCAAGAAATCCAAAAAGATGCTTTTCATATTTTTACTGTTTTAAATCGCAGCCACTGAAGTTTCTGTCATTGATCCATAAAATCTGCAGTCTCGTAATCATCCACAATCCCAAACTCAAAGGATTGCTATAGAAAAAAGTAGAATCTAATAGAGTTGCTTATTAATCTAAAGGGAAACGACTTAACGAACAAGACCATGGGGCATTTTCTGCGTGAAATATTAATGCTTAGCTTGCGGATTTTGTGCGCTTATGATCAAAATAAATGCATGCAATTTAAAACGGTATATAGTTCAAAACAAATTCAAAAGATTAAAAAAGCATCGACAAGCTATATTCATCCTATTGAAATGATTATAATGTTCAGCTTCTGTTTCTCGCAGTTAATTTGTATTTAGGGTAAAGATCAACAGCCTTATTACGGATAATGAAGTCTATACGTCGCTGAATTTGTTTATTTAGAACACTATGCTTGAAGGAGGAACTTCTGTGCAAAGTGACGGACCCAGTTAGGGACTGTTGCCACAAGGTGACGATCGTAGGGGCCGGAATGGTCGGCGTGGCGATTGCGAACTCGATTCTATTTCAGGTACGTCTTCGAGTAACAATCTCTGTCGAACTCGAGTGAAAGCCGGTGTGTCGGCGCTAATCAATGCGAAAATAAACGACAAGGATCGTCGCGCGATATAAATATCCGAGGAACATGCTAAAAATCCGATAAAATGGCCGCCGGTTGCGCGACGCATTCTTGAGAACGGAGACGAGCGTCTTTGCAAATATCCGATAATTTTTCTATGTCTCGCAGAGGATCACTTCGCACATCGCGATCGTGGATGCCTTCCCGAAGAAGCTGGAGGGGGAGGGAATGGATTTTTGCCATGGCGCGGTTTACCTAGATGACCCACGGGTCGATTACGATACAGGTAACACGGGACAAGAATTCTCGGAATCTTAGATCTTCGCTGGAAAAGTTTCTGTACTTATTTCGGATTTTCATTCGCCAATATTTACTGCGAGCGATTTTTCGAAACTTTCTGTAAGAAAGGTAGAGCACCGTTATTAACACGAAACTATTAACACTCGATCTTTCCGAAAGCTTTTGAAAAATTATAGGAAATGACTGAGCACATTTCTTAATCCAACATACATTACAATAATAATAAAAAGGTTCTAGTAAATTCAGTTTTGCCATTCTCATGAATCAACACGCGTTAGTTACTTTTAAGGCTCGATAGAAGATTCAGCGTTAAAATGATCGAAAGCGAAAAGAATATCTTACAGACTTTCCGAATTGTAACGAAGTTAGGCCAAAATTTTGGAGGAAGTGGCTGATAACTATCTCGTTTCAGATTTCTGCATCACGAGCAACTCGAAAGTGATCGTCATAGCTGCGGGGGTGCGTCAAGTGAAGGGCGAGACCCGGTTGGACTTGGTACAGCGTAACTCGGAGATCCTGAAGAACATCGTTCCGACATTGGTCGGCTACAGTCCCGAAGCTGTGCTTGTTCTGGTCGTGAATCCAGGTTTGACTGACTCGTAATAGAAAGGACCGTTCCGTCGAGCAATCGTCAGCAGGTCGTAGAAAAAGGACGTTCATTTTCAGTTGACATTATGTCGTGGATAGCGTGGAAAGTGAGCGGGTTACCGGTCAATCGAGTTATCGGAAGTGGAACTCATCTCGATTCAGCGAGGTTTCGCTACCTGATCGCCGATCGGATCGGAATCGCGCCGAGCTCGGTGCACGGGTACATCATCGGCGAGCATGGCGACAGTCAGGGTTAGTCGAGTCGAGCTGATCCGATTTTCTGTTTCTCTTTTGTCCCGGGCTCGCACCGGAGGAGAAAGCCAAACCGTTACGTGTCTGAAACGTTATAAACATTTCCTAGTTCCACTCTGGTCCGGAGTGAACGTTGCGGGCGTCCAGTTTCGCGATATCCTGCCGAATATCGGCCTCGAGACCGACGACGAGAGGTGGTTCGAAGTCCACAAAGAAGTCGTCAAACTGTGAGACCATGGCCATCAATTTTCTTCAGACGATTTTCCGGTTCATTCTGGCTCGCGGATTTGATGCGTTCGTGACAAAAATTAGCAGATCAAATGAGAAACACGAAAACAAATTATTCTCGATGTAACGAAATTGTTAAGAAAAGAAATATTAGGTTGGCGCATATGAAATTTCGGCTTTGTCAATGAATCACATTGAACGAGTAATTTCGTATTTTTTTTTTTAATAAAAATGTGAGCTATTTACTTTACGATATACTTTTTCCAACGAGTTTTTAACGTACAAGTGCCATTTGTGAAGAAGTTCTGCTCTTTTGAATGACTACTAATGCTTACAATAAGAATATCCAAAAAATTCATACTCGTAGAAATCTCAAAATGAACGACAAAAATACAGGGAAAAGCAGTGGGACAAACATTTATGCGTAATAAAAGTCAGACATTTCATGCGCATCTGATGCATTTCTATTCAACTCCTGTTTCTTATCCGCAATCAAATCCGCAGTCTGTTCATCTGATTTCAAGACTATCATAGTTAATAACATTGGTCGACAAAATTATAGTTTTCCTTCGAATCTCATAGAATTTTGTATAAATAATTGGAGATTTGCAAACCTTTATTTTTTGGAAGAGAAAAGTTAATTGTAGAAGCACAAGTATTCGTTCTATCTCAATTCTGAAGATCAACTCGAATACGGCAGTGTGTGTATTTTTAATAATATTAAAGGCATTTAGACATCAACAACAGTTTAAACTGTTCCATAGTGAGGCCAAATCAAGTTGGTTAAATTACATTAACTTTATGAGGTTTTTGAAGAAGCAAGCGCTGGGTCTAAACGGACTCTGGCACCGTCGAGCTTGCAGCAGCTGGAAACAAACGAATTGTTCACTGAGCCTGATCTAATTGTTTCGATTGCGCAGGGGCCCAACAGTGCGGTGTTTGAAGGGATACTCGAACACAGCAGTCGGCCTGTCGGTCGCAGACATCGTCAAGGCTATACTGACCAACTCACAGAGGGTTCTACCCGTTTCGACCTTGATTCAGGTATGAAATCACTAATACTCTTTTACATTAGTGATGCGATTATTCCGGGAAGTCACGGTAGAAGAATTTCTCCGCAGGATAATATTTTATGCTAGAAATTCGTTCGTAATAAAAACAACGGAGAGAATCTTCATGCAAATCAGTTGTCGCCACGCTTTGAAACAGCTTTTGCCATAAACTTCCTGATACTTCGGTAATAACGTTCTCCAGCCAACTGCATCGCGCCGACTTATCTGTCAAGGTTGTGATTCCTTGAAAAAAAAAAAAAAATAGAAGAATAGACAAATTGCTGTCGTAAATGTAAATTCTCGGTTTACGATCTATTAACACCGCTGCTGAAGTAGGAACGATTACAGGCATTACTCTTATCATTCTTTTGTTACCACCTTGATCGTTTTCATCGAAGTTACCGAAAAGTTGTCATATTAACCCCTTGCACTACGATTTCTTTCACGTTGCGCTGATTAGTACTTATTCGTCCTTAACAATTTCTCTAATAGGACTAGGCAATTTTTATTTCTTCTATTGTCTTTACTTAATTTCGTTTACAGACTTGGATAACAGAAGAATGCAATTTTGCTTCGACTTAAAAGGAATTAATAATATTCATATTTAGTAGATCTTGCACAAAGTCTGTACGACGAGTCTGACTCGTTATTATAGTGCAAGGGGTTAACAGACTCATGGCAATACACGTGCCAAAAATCAATTCCTCCACTGTTTAATAAATGCGATTTAGTCCTAGCTAGAATTTTTAATATCGGCATGCAAAATTTGCATAACTCGAAACCAGCAATTGTCGACCGGTGAACATAAATCAATAACGAATTCACAGTATTAAAAAGATATTAAAACACTGACGCACGAGGTAAGAGTACAAAATCCATGAAGCGTAATCTCCATTACGAAGGAGTAACAATGGAGCATGTTACTTTCACCACATTATAGCAAACAGTGAAGTTAGATTAAAAAACCACGATAAATCCGTAAACAACGACAAAGTTAGCGGTAGCTACCAAGAGGCAAACCGTGTTCGCGAACGACAATGAAAATTGTTGGAAACGATGTTACACAGTTGCTAAGATTCGAAAGTGGAGTGCACCGCTCGAACGAGGATGAGCAGAGACGAATTTCGTTTGCAGGGTCACCACGAAGTTTGCCAAGAGATGTTCTTATCGTTGCCGTGCACTGTCGGCGAGAACGGCGTCACGAATATCGTCCGCATGCGGATCACAGAGGGCGAGAGGAAGTTGTTCCAGGCGTCCGCGACCAGCGTGTTCAATGTGCAGAAGGACGTTAAGATCAGTTAATATGTCGCGTTAGTGATCGTTACCGAGAACTGTACCGTTCGTTCCGTTGCGAGTTCCGTGTTGTCCTTGTAAAAGATGTCTTTAAATATATCGTGCCGAGGGATGCTTAAACGCTTCGCTTTTCCTGCGGTTGTCTCTTCCTTCGCTCGGTCCTCGCGACTCCCATCATCATCGGGGAAACATTGCCGCAATTTCCTCGCGTTAACGAGCCCGTGTCGTTTCGAAGACCTGCTCCGTTGCACGAGGCGAACACGTGTGATGACGAAGCCTGCGCGACTGGTACACCTTCTACTTTTTTTCACCTGTCGTGAATCACCTGGGCGTCGCGCCGCGCCGGTTTCGACGAGCCGATGACGTCAATGACCCATCTCGGAACCTCCCGAACATCAGAATTTCCCGTTGCGCCCTGCCTACGGAGATGGACGGACTTCGTGCCAGTATCGCTTCGTCATCTCTAATCACGATCTACAGGGACTCCACGAAATATTCGTGCGCTACGATTTTTGAACAATGCTCGTCATTCGATTCGTTGTAATTCAGCGAGAAGAAATCGCAGAACAACGAATGGTGGCTCGTTTCAAAGCTCGAAGCTTCCACTTTAACAGGTCACAGTTTGTATTCTTCAGGGATTTTCTCTGTATGACGTAGCAAGCGGAGAATAGAACACATTTCTTGGTAAAAAGATGGTACCGATTGAAACGATTCTAGAAATGTTGGCAAATTTTCCTTGTGATTGAATTTGCAATAGATTTGAGGATTGAAGCTTTTTTTTGTCTATTCACCATGAGTACTTCAGATGATCCAACTTGCTTCGGATTTCGCTTCCATAAAACGTCCCCCAAAAATCGTACACGAAATTTTAAGAAGTCGTCGTAAACGGGAAGCTTTAACCGTCGAGTCTGTTATAAAGTCAATAATTTAAAAAATTACATTGCAGATGCTTAAACTGATGATAGTACTTAAGTTAGGAAGATCCTTGGAAGATCCTTTTGAGGTTTCTGTAGGGTGAAAGCTTATGTTGACCTTAATGTCTAGGTTCCCATAGCGGTTTTCTTGGAAGGCGCCATTCGAGTTTAAATTCTACGTTCCCAGAATCAAGATTTTCGAGAAATGTGTTTATCGTATTTCATGGAGTGACGGAGCGATTTGAAACATTCCGGGGGAATTAGAAAATGGCTAAAAGCGGCGGGCGCGTTTCCATCGATTGCCGCGCTGAAAAATGGCGAGAGGTGACCGGTGGATGGTACCAGAAGGTCGGAATTTCGCCGCAGGCTAGGCCACGGCAAGGTGAGAGCACAGTGCTGGGACTGGTCGCAAGATGTCGCATTGAAATCGTCCGGAAAGGCGATAGCCGCGGTGTTACGGCATTCGAACGGCAACAGTGCCGTAATAAACGGCACTATTCTTCCGAGAACGGTCCTCTGGACGCGTTCAGCTTCTTGCAACCTCGATTGGCCATTACAAAATTCCCTGATCGTCTCAAGGTTCTCCTATTTAACGAGAATCGATAAAATTTCAACGAATAAACGCCGAGGTGCTTATAAAAAACGCCAACATCTCATGCTCGATACCATATGAAATCGGGGAGAAGTTATTGGTTCTTGGAGAAGCCTATAAAAATGTCATGAGAACCCTTTGTCATGTTAAGAGCACTTTATTAGAAGATTCTAGGAAGATTGGTTCGTTTCTGCGTACCAGAGTATTTGAGTAGCAAACAGTCTGCAAGGTTCACCATTATTGACACTCGCGACCGAAAATAGCTGGGCAGCTCGGCAACCATACCTAGACATTGATTATGCTATAGAAACCCATAGAAATTACCAGAAAAAATGGCGAGTAAAATAGTTTCATAAATGGTATGCAGCTAGGAAATGCTAAATGAACGTCATTGTGAAAATTGGAAGATTTTGAATAAACGAATTATTTTCTTTTCTTAAAGCAGAAGATACTGTCTAGAACGCAACGTCGGATTTTTAAAAAATTCAGTCGTATGTAAGAATGGTAGTTGATGGGATTGGAAAAATCACAGTGAAGAAATTCTGGCATTGCTTATTATTTTATTTTTAGCAAAATTGAGAATCAAGCTAAAAGTTATGTTAACATCATTCTAAAAAATCAAAATTTGATACTTGTTAATAGTCTGCCGATTTTAGTGCCAAATAAAAATGATCTGCATTTGATATAACAAACATGATCCATTTAAAAAATTCTTCCTTTCTAAGCTCAGTGAGTTATAAAATCGTGTGAATGCACAAAATCCGCGACCTATGTATTGATGATCCTTAAAAAATGTTCTCAAAAGTACAGTACATTTTTAAATGGTAAAGGTAGTCCCTTTCTACTAGCAATAAATTTGGTAATGTAACAATTGTAAATAATGTTATAGCAATCTTTAATGTCGGCCATTTTTGTTAAGACATTTCTGTCAAAAACTCTCTCGTAAACATGAACCTCCCGGCAAACCTCGAATTACCCTACTCGAACTGACAGCCTCGACATCAAATTAAGAGGCATCATCGAGGCAGAGAAGTACTATCTCGTCACAGACGTATTCCCGATCAAAGGGTCCGACAGGTGGTCGAGGGAGTGGGGTGCCAGGACAGCTACGCTCATACCTGAGCCGTGCAGGTAGAGGGGGCAGCCGGGCCCGTTCCCTGATGGTCCTATCGTCTGTCAGTGGAGCTCAGTCAGTAGACAGTCGGTCGGTCCGGTCAGCTGGTCTCGTCTGCACGGTGTACGTAGAGCTGGCTGGTGGTAAGCGGATCCAGGATCCAGCTGATAGAGCCCGGCAATCGAAAAGTCTCGATCGGCCAAGGATCGGTAAAGAGAAACGAAACGGCGGCCCGCGCGCCGCATGTGCGCGAGTGCTTCTACAGATTCTCCACCGGAAACACCAACCTGTCGCGGTGCGAGACCTGGCAGAGCGATAGTTCCAAAGGTGGACTCTGCAGATAGGAGTATCAAGACGCAGCAGGACACCTGGTCAGCCGGGAAATGACTATATCGTACGCGAGCGAAGTGCCAAACGGCTCCAGCTTCGGCTGCTTCTGGAGGATTCTGGTCAAGTGAGTACGATCATTTTAACACGCAGCCGCGAAAGCTGGTTTCCGCTCGGAGCCGCTCCGCGCCAACCCGTGACACTCTTGACAGGTTCGCACCGTGTTCTCTGATAGGGCTAGATCGTTTAGACACCTCGATTTTTAATTGAAGTTGGCAGAATCGGTCCGCTCTTTCATGCAGCTCCTAATCGAACCAAAAATTAATAGAAACGCTTTCGCATTGCATTTGACGTAGTTGTAAACGCGACTACAGAGTGCCACTTAGACTGGTTCTGTACCCCTTGGTTTTGAATCGAAGACAAGAGAGTCGGTCCGTTTCGTTTTCCTGGGAATTTTGACCGGCCCTTATGCCAACCAGGAATTAATAGAAACGTTTCTTATTGCATCTTTGCACAGCTGTAAACAAGACACCAGAGTGTCCCTTAGACCGGTTTCGTACCCTTAGATTTTGAATTGGAGCCAAAGGAACTAATTCGTTTTGGTTTCCATGGAATTTCAGCCGGCAGTGGAACCGAAAGTTAACAGATGCGATAGGAACGCTTTTATTTGCTGCCGGCATTTGTATTTTAATTGTAATCTCGACACCAGAGTGGTGTCACCGGCGGATCTACCCTTGTCTTGGACTCGCAAGATAGTTGGAGAGTGTCGATGGCACCAGGTTGGTGTCCTATTTACGTGTAAAACGCCGGGGACAGATGAAATTCGTTTTTTATCATAGGTGTGGATGTTGAAATGTTGGAATGACGAGGCTTGGGCTTATTTTAGTGCTGGATTTTAAATTTCTAATTTGCTGACGATTTTGTAGTAACTAGTTTGAGCTATTATGTATATTAGGACCAGTAGAGGAAAGAATGTTGATTTTAAATAAGTAGGACTGAAGAAGAAGAATTTCTAAAGATACAGATTTTGATTGAGTATAGAGACAAGTAGGTATGGACTTGGTAGGAAGGTTCCAATTTTGGGTTTCGTTGAGGCAGCAACACTGTGAGCAACAAATTCATTAAATTCTACTGTCAATTTCCTTAGTATCAGACTGTCTGACTTAGTTACTGCCATCTCCGAGTGATTATTCTCTTCGTTTCTATCGCCAGGCCATCCTCATCCTCAATTTCATTCTGATTCTCGTCCTCGGCCTCATCCTCATTCTCTTCATCATCCTTATCCTCGCCTTGACAGGGGACCCACTGCTCTCACTTTCGCGGATTAACTCCTCACCAACTTTCGCTGTACACCAACGGTGTGTACAAGTGGCTATAGCGAGCCGCCGAAATTTTGCATATATTGACAACTCCGATCGACTTTATCACCTATTAATCCTCGGACGGCAGAACATTTTCACAGCTATACAACTGGCGACGTTCATGACTATTCTCAGCTTTAATTATGAATTTTTCAAAACATATCCTTGGAGATAGTACTTATACACGCCATTAGTCTTTCTGACACTGTCGCAGCAGTTTGTTTAATTTAATAGCAGAGAATTAAGTAATTGGGGGCCTAATTAAATTGCACCGTTTACGGATTGAAATGTAATCCTGTCGTCTACTTGTTTAGAATTGATCGTACATTTATTGCTGACTAGAAACATAAATAAATCCGGTTTTTCTTAGTACTTTCTTTCTTTACAAAGTGGCTTCTTCATTAGTTAAAAGCGGTTCTCTCGTTAAACAGACTACAAGCTTGCTCGTTAATCACAGCCATGCACATTCACAGTGACTCACGACTAGATTCTTAGAATTAGAACACTTTTGTACTCGCCAGCGACACGTTCTTCACCGATCTCGAATCGATTGATCCTCTGTCAAATTTATCGCACGCGATCAAAGTTCTTCATTCTCCAAGCAGGGAATTTACGGAGCCACTTTCATCCTATTGATATTTCACTCTTTAATGAGCCGCTCATATGTCAAAACGCAATGAAATGAACCTTTTAAAAAGAGTTCCTGAAACTCTTTTTAACAAGCAAAATCGAATAAATACAGTAAGAAACGTAAGTTCGATTCTCTCAACGATTTTTCAGTTTCATATTCGTCCATTTATTATTACAGGCTTAGCTGAAACGATATATTCTAAACTGCTTAAACGGTGTATTTTTAGAGTAATCACTATTATTATTAACAACTCTGCGCGTCCAAATCGTCGCGAAGTGTAGTATTGAGAAAATTCATTTTGTGTCTAATGATAAGAAGTTAAGCAGTTTGCCAACTGACAATAACATTTGAAGGCTCTCGAGAACGTGGAGTCGACCGATGAACGGCTCAAATGAGACTAGGTGATCGGGATTAATCCCTTGCGCTACGATTTCTTTCAGAACCGCGTTGATTAGCACTTTTTCGTCCTTAACAATTTCCTGGATGAAGTGACAGGATTTTTGTTTTCTGATTGCCTTCATTTACTTTCATTTTCAGATTTTGACGACAGAAGATTCAAATCTCGTCTCGCTTTAGAAGAAATGATTGGCAGTCATATTTATTAAATTATGTATGAAATGTTCGTCACGAGTCTGACTCGTTATTATAGTGCAAGGGGTTAAATAGTCCGACGGTTCGCGCAACACGGAGGTAGCGATATCGTAGGAAGCCGCGGTTCGCGGCGAAACGTAGATTCACGAAAAACGGTACCGTTATCATCGAGGGTTCATTTCACAAGCACCCGGTGCACGATCGAAAACTCCAGTTCCGCAACGAGACTTGCAAAATTCCCGAAGCTCGTGATTTGGATTTCGAGCAGAGGCAAACCGAAAACCCGGAGCACAGCCGAACTTTCGACACGCGTCCGACCCAGCCGCGGGTTCCATGATACTGGAGCACGCTTCTAGACGGTTTGCATAGTCCGCGAGCCATGTAACACGACGATATTGCGATATTGCGACCGGTGGATCGAGTTGTGCAACGCTCAACTTTCGACTGAATGTGTTCTCGATTTAGAGACCGGCTGTGCTCGCGTGCGCGCACAGTCGCAGCCGCGACAGAAGTCCTTGGGCAAGGATTCTGCGAACGCGAGCAGGCAAAATTCAGAAGCCCTCTGCTTGTTTCGCTAATCAACTACTTGGTTATTCATTTTCTCGTCGTCCCCGCTTTTTCTGAACCTCGGAGTGCTTCGGCATTCCAACGGAGCGCTTACTTCAAAATGTAAGCTGATTCTTTAGTTTTAAAAAGTTTGTAAATAGATTGACAATTTTTCTGTATTCGTGACGATGGTCTGAAGTTTGTAAAATAGGTTAGGTACGTTTGTTAGTCGTGAAGATTTTTGTGGATCATGAATTTTCCAGGACTATTATAGATATCGTAAATAGAAATGGATTTGTATAAATAGATTATTTATATTACATAATAGATTTATAAATATATCACAAATAATATAAATATAAATAAGTAAAAAATAGTGTAATAAAATAAATTGTTTATTCTAATAATTTGAATAGGTTACAGATAGCTAAAGTCAAGTACACTGAGTTATATTATTTCTCGAAAAGGTCCGCCGTTCGAGAGCCAAAAGGCTTTATAAAAATGAACGGTTGAAGAGAACGCTTTAATTTTTCTGAACGGTCGTTTAGGCTTGTTTGACGAAGCGAACGGTTACGTGAATCACAGTAGCGGAGCACGTAAAACCCGCTAGCACAGAAATGGTGCTCGGTCAACGCTTGCTCGGACGTTTTAAGGAAATAAGGTCGTCGATACATCGATTTCAGCTGGAACGACGCGACGTGACGCGCGATTTTCGTTCCAGTTCTCACTGTTACGTCGTCGACGACACAACGATCGAATAACAGAATCCGTTGAATCGATTCGTCGCGCGTATCCTGCGAACAAGTCCCGGAGAATTTTAGCACCGTGTACGTAGATACCTGTCCGCAACCAGTATTCTAACGCCAACTTCGGAAGCGTCGAGGATAATGACCGACGCTTCTTGCTATGCAGTTTACATTAACTTTCTAAGGCTGCTCGAAATCTTCTAAAACTGATTTGTTGCTCGCGTCCGATCTCATCTCTCGTGATAAATGTCTTCGTGAACTTTCTACGCTGCTTTGAATTTTATGTGGGATAATAACTAAATCCACGAGCATAAAAACAGATTGTTCTTCTGGCGGACTTTCTAAGCTGCTGCCTGGATCCGCGTTCATTTTGTTCGTTGATCAGGCAAAAAGCCGACGGAATGCGAAAACGAATCGGTGAACTTGCGAATTTCTTCAATTACAAGAAAACTGCGTGCATGCGGAATGAAATCGAAGATATTGAACTTGTTCTTCCACGGTATACTCTTTCGTTACCGCAGAGTCAATGCTCAACTTATTCTTAAGTGCATACATTTAATATTGCGGATGTGTGAAAATATTAGAACAACACTTTGGCAGTGAAATTGGAAATATTAAACTTACTTCTTAACAGTAAAATTGAAAATAATGAATTTATTCTTAAACAGTGAAATGGAAAATATTATAATATTAAATTTATTCTTTAGTAATATAGCCTCATAATTCGCAGTACACTGAATTAACATTACGAAACGAAATCTAAACAAATAGAGTTTCCTTTAACGTTTCAGAAGTTTGATAAAAATAAAAATGAGCCAACTTGCCACAATGACTAATTCTAGCGATTAAATCTAAAAAATATAGTTGTCGAGGCCCGTTCTCCAGTCGCCATGCTACTCGAGCTTCGAGGAAGCACATTTTTATATCGGTCACAGAACAAGGTAGTGATCCGCGGTTGGAAAACCCCGTCAATTTACCGTGAGGCTTTCCTCGTGGGTATAGTGACATCAACGCCCGCGCAGAGCAGATGGCGTTAAACGAATCGTTACACAATTAAGTATAGTCGCGTAAACGAGCTGCGACGCGGATCATTCGTGCAGCTAAGGACAGGTTTGGCAGTGCTGGGAACGCGAAGATCGGAAATGTTCTGGGAACGGGATAGAATCACTTGATTAAATAGCCAACCGTCGAACGGTATCGTCGCGGCCGCGACCGTGCGAAACGCAAATAAAAAGGCACGATGAAATTAACGGCGATGCGAGTAAATAATACACCTGTTCGTCCCCCCCGCTCTCTCTCTCTCTCTCTCTCTCTCTTTACGTTTCTCCGTGATGGATGATATCTGCGTTTCGCGAGAGCAAGTTGTTTATTCTGAACTCCCGGCTGCGGATTTTATGCGCTTACGACGAGCAGCTGCAATTCGTAACAGCAGAAAGATGAAATATTCCAAGTGGCTCTTCTTTGAAAAAGATGCAGAAAATTTTGCTACTTATTAGATCGTTCGAAAAGTGATTTCGTTCTCTGAACGAAAAATAAAACGCGATTGTTTAATATTTAATTACCTTATACGTTTTATTGAATTATGCGCTGACCACTTTGTCCTACGTCATTTTGATACCTTTCTGGTAATTGTGAGATCCCATGCTCGGCGAAGACCAGCTGTTTATTGGCAGAGTGCTGAATCAAGTGTTTCCTGAGAAACGAGATTATTTTCCGAACAAATCGAGTCTTACGTTGACTCTTTCGTACTGTTTTAATGTACAGTAGAATCTCGATTATCCGGTTCTCCAATGTCAAAATTATCTGCTATGCAAATGATTTTCACATGTAACCAGCTGAATCTGGGACAACCCGTGCTCAAAACGATTTGCTGTACAAATTAATAAAGCTGAAATCCAACACTGTAATTTGGTAAATGCTCCATTATCCTTGCGTAGTCTTTTTATTTTGAACTTCGAGTAAGGGGTGTCATCATCTACAGTTCGAGGCGTTTTTACGTTACTCAATATTGAAAAATATGGTGAAACGGTTTGATAGTTTTCCGGAGACTGTCGCGTCAACCGGAAGTCCTCCAAGGCGTGGATAAACTGCGATTACTCATGCTCGCAGATATGAACAATCGCCCACGAAACTGACTATAATTTTCTCCGGATGATATGAACAACTCGTGCGTCAATCAAGGACTCTTCTTCGAGGCTCTGGAAAAATTCACGTGGCTCTTCTATACCTCCCACCCAGTGCTTCGCGAAAGTATTGTGTGATTAGTTCTGTCTGGTAACCTTTTGAAGAGCATCATTAGTGTTTAGAATCCATAACTTGCATTCATATTTAATATATCCAATAAAATAACTATCGATGTTAAAATCAGACTGCTGAGCTTTATGCACGCACATTAGGTAATATTTTTATAGGAGCTGTGAAATAAAAAGTTTGCTATATTTTCTTCAAAATTCTTGAAAATATGTGTACATTTTGTATTTTGTAAGTTTCAATGAAAATAAAATCTTGGTTATAACGTTAAGTGAATAAAAATTACGTCAATTTTAAAGTGGGCTATTTCGTCCCGGATTTTATTATGTTAATGTAATGTTTTGTTAATGGAAAAGCGATTTTATTGGCCAAGATTTGAAAAAATCAGGATACATCAACGTAGCCTTTGTAAACTGAGCGATAGTAAGCTGGAGTCAATGCCGAAAAGCGAGAAAGAGTGTTAAAAGTCGCGGGAGGGAACGCGGTGAAAAATACCGAAGGAGGCGAATCTGTGGGCGCCGCTCATGAAAACGCATGATCCCGCGCCGGCTCGTTGCACACGATTCGCAACGATTCGTCCTTGCCGAAGCTCGTTTGTTGACATTTCCACGACCTTTAGCAGCCGGCGTCGGTGGATTCGCCTGGGTCCGCGGCCGATCCCGGTTTCTCCTCGATCCTCGAGCATCTGGAAAACGGCCTTAACTACTTTCACGTAAGAGCCCTCGGCTTTCCTCGCTGTCTGGGACGAACGGGACCCTGTTGTTCGGTTTATAAATAACTCGCGAAACGTCCAGAAATAGAAAATCCGTCGGAGTGATAGCACGCGACAGAGCGACATCGCCGCGTTCCACGCGAATTACACGGTTTGTGCGGAGGAAAAATTGCAGCGCGCCTGCAATTTGCGATGCGAGCCGCTGTAGTTTGCCGCGGGACGACTTGCGATTCGCTGCAATTTACGAAAGCACCGGCTGCCGGCCCGCCGATGTACCGGTACAGTCATCAACGCCGATTCCTCCGCGCCATATTCGCGATATCTCGGCCCTGTTGCGTTCGAGATCTATCGAAAATTCGGCTCGATGTCTCGGTCGTACTTGCGAATCTTCTTTACATCTGATTTTATTGAATTTATTTCCTGTTTGGAGATTTCGAGAGCCACGTATTTCAAAGATTAAGTATTTTAATGAATCTTTTAGCCCTCTTGCATATTCGAAGTCTTTGAGCAGTTTGGTATTTGAAAAGTACCAAGTTTGATGACATGCACGGACTTCGCCAAGTTTTCTCGGAGATACTGTTTGCTGATCTTTGCCTTTAATTTAAACAAAGAGACAGCATCTAACTTAAAATCTGGAAACATTATCTTGAAGTAGAGGTTTCAAGCTTCGATTTAAAAAAGTCTGTCACTTTATGATGATATTTCGCGAAGTTATCGTCAGTCAAAGTCGGCCGATTCTTCTTCAGAAGTTTCATGCTGTAATTTTGTGGAGCAGAGTATTGAAATTCATTAAGATAATTGCAGTATCGTATTTAACAGAATTTCAATCTTATTGAAAATTCTAAAGAAAACAAGACAAAGATTCTTGCGAGATATCGAGTATGTTATCTTGTGATCTTGATATGCTTCACAGCGTCTGTATCTCGTATGGAAAATACTTTTTACATCTTATCTTGACATCGTCTTAGTTTTTCGAGGCAGGGCAATACAATGTCGACACGATTCTCGTGGAAGGCCTAATAACTTCCTCGCCAGTCGGTGCACGGAGCACAGAAGCTCGCAGAAGCGATGCAACTCTGCATCGTCGTGCAGGCCCGAACGGGGCCGTCAATCAGAGATCGCCTTAATCACTGGGCAGCGGCTGGTAGCCTCGTAACAGATCCGCCGCACGCTAGAATCCGCTCGTGCCGATTATTACTATCCTAGCTGGGAAGCGAGCCGGGATTTTCTATTTCTGGAGAGCAGACACGTATTTATAGACCACTCTGGACTCTCTCGCGTATTTATAGACGACGAGAGTCCGGGTCCCGTCTTGTTGCTCTCGTTGGCCATCGACACCGAGAGCCGGGCGGATAGGAAAGCTGTGCCGGCGAGCCGCTCCGGAAGCTGCGCCACGAGAAAAAGGACTTTCCTGACGAGCAAAACGCATCGGCCTGCACACCAGAGGATCGCCACGAGCAAAACGACCGTCTCCCCTGTACCCCGAGTAACTGGTACACATCCACGGATTCGATCTTTCGCGGCGGCGGCGTCCCCTTTCTTTTTCTCGTCCTGTCGCGCGGCAACCACGGTGGGCGCACGATCCAACGAACACGTGTACTACATACCTGCAGGAATAAAAGGAAAATAGCACAACCTTGAGCCGAGACGACGAAGCTGGATCCTGAGGTTTAACGCTAAGGTCTGATCTTGCGGCCGAGTGCTGAGGACTGATCCTGCGGCTGATCGCCGTGCCGCATCGCGGCGGTGCGTGCGATGCAAGTCGATTGCCGGAGTTTCCGCGAAAATGAACGGATCTGCGGTTTTGCCGAGCCTTTTCGATCGTGGATTAAGACGAGATGATGGTCAAGGAGACTTGACTGTGATTAAGAGAATTAGAGATTCTTGTCGAGTATTTTCGCAGATGAAAGAGATAGCTGAATTTGGATTTGAATAACGTATGACTCTGTGAAACTATCTGGAGAGATGCAAGGAAGATGTTCGGATGGTTGTCGAATATTTTTGGCAAACGAGTGCGATGGGTAGATTTGAATTTCGATAAGGTGGGCCGGGATTCTGTGAAACTATGACGAGAAATGCGAGGAAGCGATACATTTGAATTTAATGAAACCGTTTAATACCGTAATACTTTTAATTTTTTAATTTGCGATTACTCGGAGTATAAAGATACATTTACGAGTTATTTATTCAACATATGTGTCGCATATAATTCATTTCTTCTCTTTCTCCTTTACGAAAATATGAATTATATACGGGGTGTCCCAAAAGTAACTCGCAATCGGGAAATAAAAAATTCCTGGGGTCATTTTACGTGACTTCTTCCTTTACAAAAATTTTCTCCGAGGTACCGTTAACGAGTTATTAGCGAAAAGCAGTGACCAATGAGAGGTGAGATAAACTGACGCGAAGCGGTCAAGCCAATGCGTGCAACTGGGCTTCGTCCGCTGATTGGCTCGGCCGCCTCGCGCTAGCCGATCTCACATCTCATTGGTCAGTATTTTTCGTTAATAACTCGTAAACAAAGCCGCGGATTGGATTTACGCGAAGGAAAAAGTTACTTCCAATGATCTCAGGAGTCTCTCATTTGTCGACAGCAAGTGACTTTTGGGACAGCCTGTATAAGCGATTCGAAGGGACTGCACCTAAGAGGTATCTAAAGGGTACCGCGAAGCAAAGTAGAGCAATTATCGGCAAGCCGTGCTTCCAGGTTCAGCCGCAAGCTGGAACTATACAAGCGGCAACATACTTAACGATCGTGGCGATCACGTGCGCTAAATAGGAGCAGCGCGTGAACGGAAGAGCAGTGGCAGCGAATCGCACGCGTGAAAGCAAGAACGGTTTTCACGGCGCAGCGCGCGGAAGTCTGACCAAGATTAGGATGATGCACAGCCATAAGCTCGCGAAAAAGTGAAATCTACGAATTCGCGCCGCGGCGCTGACTCGCGGAATTCCACGCTTCGGCGCCTCTCCATTCTTCGGCCGCGTTTCGATAAGGAACCACCGGGTTGCGGAAATATTAAGAAACGTTTTGTAGACTGCGGCGTCTGACGGTCCAGTCGGGGAAGTTTTCGAAAGCGGTGACTCACGGGCGATAATTGGGTAAACCTCGTTGGGTTTTCTGTGTATCTTGGTCAGTTAGTGATCTTTGAGATTTTGACGTTAATTGCTCGGATCAATATCTGCAGGTTCAAATCGACGAGTCAGTGTTCTGTAAATAATGAAACTGGGGCTCTTGCATATTACCGAAGTCGTTCCTGCTGCTATGGATTCTATTAAACAATTAATCCTTCGAATTGTTTTACCTCTATTTTATTTTATCTTTATTGCACCCGTAAATGCAAAATAATTATTCTGACTTGCAGTATTCCCATTTTACATGACTCAATTTTAGATTGAAATTAGTGCATATGAAATTGAGTCTAGTGACTCATACAACAGTTATATTTTTAACACTATATTTACCGGAAGCATAATAGCAGGCTTTTTAAATTATCGGACTGTGTCTAATTTGATAGGTTGTGGATGAGATTATCCTAGGTTTTTAACCATTTTCTCAGAAATTCTTATCCGTTGGTCTTCGATTCTAAACTAATTGTTACATAAAGTGTCAAGAGTTCTTTAAGTACAAACGATTCTGATAACGTAAAAATGATTTTTTGAACACGATATAACAATTTTTGGAGTCACCTCAGGGTCGCCACTCGAGTGCATAGGGTTAATTAAAGGAATAGAGCGACCACACTTAATTAGATCTTGTAACGAACATTGGATTAAATTTTCTCGAAAAAAATGACGCTGCCGAGGTCTCAACGCAGCATAGTTTCTAATATCCCTTAAAAATACTGGATTATCGGGAAATTGTTTTAATTTAGTATTAATTAATACACCATTCAACAGTTAATACCCTGTCGTGCACTGCAAAGAAAACCTTGAAAAGATTATCTCGTCAACATCCAATTCGTCACGCAGTAGAACAAACTCTCCAGACAACTCAATAAGTACTATTTGCCGCAAGAAATCGATGAATCATTCATAAGATAGATGCAGCTGTGTATCACGGAGGTTGGCGAGCAAAGGTCTTGGTGTTTTTGTAGTTCATAATCATAACGCAGGTCAGTGGGAGAGGTTCGCGAGCTCTTGCACCTCGATCTATCGAATAATATTGCGTCATATGCCGTATCATCCTGTCCGATTATTGTTTGCATAACAGGTAAACAGTTTACGCTATCCGTACGGTCGTCAGAAGCGTCCGCTTTCTGAGTATTAAATAACCGAGCGAGAAGAAGCGGCGACTCGAGCATCTAAATGCGGCGACTTTCTTCCATAAGCGGCCGTGAGGAGACACGACCGACTGGGGCTCGGTAACTAGGCCATTGTCTCAGAAATTGGCCGATCTGCAGGCTCGGTGAATGCAAAAAGCTCGTGGATCGCTGATCCAAAGCGCCTTGATCGCGGAGAATCGGATGAGAGAGAATCCCCAAGATACTCGGAGAAGTATTCAGACACGTCCACTAGAAATTTAACATATCCTCCAAAAAACTAGAAAAATTCTCTGCGTTCGTTAAAGCAGTGCAGTCACGTGCAAATTGCATTTTCTCTTCAGTAATTTGGATACCTTGGAAATAGTACATCGATGTTCATAATTTTTCTGGTTTACT
The DNA here is from genome assembly GCA_028455555.1 of Augochlorella aurata. Classification (NCBI taxonomy): domain Eukaryota; kingdom Metazoa; phylum Arthropoda; class Insecta; order Hymenoptera; family Halictidae; genus Augochlorella; species Augochlorella aurata. Next base: position 9,208,856 of record CM052161.1, on the reverse strand, counting down.
AATGCATTTATTCATCTGACTGACCCTTTTCCAACGTGTTGACAGATCGGTATCTCACTTTTTTTCATGAATGCGTAAAATCCGCGCAGTGTAACACGGAAAATCAGCAGCGAATCTGTCAACTGCATTACTTAAAATGTGTTTGTCAAATTCGATCGATTGTTTGCTGAATTCGTCCGACTCGTGTTTTTTGAAAACCGTTCCGAAGAAGGAAAGGAGAGTCCCGACAGATCGCGATCGACGCAGGTCCTGGCCGTCGTCGATCAACCGCTGTCACGGCGTTCCCCGTTTATTTTACAAGCGTGCATGCGCGCGTAGCGAGTGTAGTTGCATCGGCACCGCGGCGAATGACAATGAGCGCTCGCAGAGCTGCACACTGCGAGCGTATGACACACATTTCGTTCACCTCTCTTGTCTTCCCCGGACTGGGCCGGGTACTAAGCGCGGCCGCGCGCATTTCCACATGCACACCGGCAGAACCACAGTGCAGTTGCACGAATGCAGCTGTGTGAGCGCAGACGCGAAGCGACACCGGTGTCGCTATCGAATCGCCTAGAAACCTCAGGTGACCCAGTGTCTCTGACGCGAGGGCAATCTTTAACGTACGCCGTCGTCGCTCGTCAAAATCCCATGAAAACTAGTCCATTTTTCATGGGGAATTTCCTGATAAATCGCGCACGAAATAGATCACTTTTGGGAATTTTTTGCTAGAGACATGGATGATGCAGAGTTGAATAATTTCTTCCCGTTCGACGGTGCTTAAGATGGATTACGTTGACTGTCTCCCATTGAATTGTCAAGAAATATCATCGTTACATCTCCATTGATAAGAGTTTATTATGGGAAATCTGAATTAGCTGGAGCCAGATTTTTGCAATACATTCAGATACGATGCAGTAGTGTAGACGAATTTTGATCGCATCTTGCATCGAATGGTTCTTATTATGAATAACCTTAGCTGTGGCATGAAATTAAAAGTATATTTCCCAATCCTTTCCCGTAGAATATTTTCTAGTCGACGAAAGTTGTTGTTTCCTCATTTTAATCTTCTCGAAACGAATTACAAGGATAAGAATTTTTTGTATTCATTTTTATTTTCGGAATATTGTTGCCATCGAGAATGTTTATGGAATCGTGTTGACTATTCCATGCTGAAGATTGTTGCGCGGCATTCTTCAAAAATCTTTTCCACTTGCTAGAGACAGAATTACTCTGTCATATATACTCATCGCACGCTCATCGAGTCAGTTACCAGATGCCGAAGCTTTTAAAGTCCTTTGCGTGAACTTTATGTGGCTAAATGATTTACTGCGCGTCTCTAGTCTGAAAACATTGTCAGAAGAATGCCGAAGCATTGACATTGTGTAGTGAAAACGTAAGGAAACATCTCCTAAGAAACAGCCTCCATAAATTCACAAACAGCGTCAGCTACGCCGCCTACTCAAGTGTTTTCCGCGAAGGTAAACATTCCACGAAAGTTCCTCCGTCGATTGTCTTGCTCGCCATCTTACTCGCTGCTGAATCATTTATTTTGATTAATGCTCGAAACGGATCGACTATGTAACCCGCCTAAAAACGAGAATAGAAACGTACAACGGTCATAATGACACCTAATTATGAAAGTTTCGCCTCTTTATCTCCTTCCATTTTTAACGACGCTCCACGGAAGCACGAGCCAGGAATATTGTTAAGTCTTATCTGCGGAAGAACCGCCTAATTGCCTTGACACACTATTGTTTCGCAGCTGTTTCTTCGCGTTCCTCAATGAACGCGTCGTGTTCGAAGCACGCGTTTCAATATGCTCGAACATCATCTCGTATATCGCGACAAACGGATAAGACGACTTCGTTCCCCGTTTCGGAGAACCGAGTGTCGTTCGCACGGGTCCTCTAAAAAAAAATAAAAGTTCTTTCGAAGTGCGACATAAGATCATTCCAGGGATCTTTGATTCGACGAACTACTCGTTAACTCGACAATAAAATCAGAACAAAATAAGAGGAATGTTTCTCGGAACACATAATTTGAAAAGTAACTTTTTACATGATTCCTCGACTCGTCCCGAAGAAAAAAACAGTCGATTACGATTCCTTTCTCGAGTATACGCCTCGATAATCCGAGAATCTTTAATCTAGATGATCTTCGAGGCAGCTAACGATCGGACGAATTATCGATAGAATCATTGGCTTGTTGTTTATCGGACTTTATATAATGTTTAACGAACAGTGTTTGACATTCCAGGCTCGCCGCCACTGGCATGACATAATAAAGTTATGTGTAATAGTTCTTCTCTCGAACAATAATTCTCGTAACGACTGAATTGCGTGATTAGTCGCATTACAGTACGATTAAGCGGAATTTGACGATAACTGCCATTTGATTGAGTACTGGCTATCACAAATGACGGGGTACCCATTCGTCTGCGGGTCATAGGTGGATGATCCTCGCGATATAAACTTGATTGCACGCAACAGAGACTATTTGAAGAGATACTTTCGATCGATTCAAGCGCCGCGGAAAATAGAGAATCGATGAATTATCGCAGGGGACGTGCACAGCTGTTGCGACGCGCAGACAATCGCATATTGTGCGTGCACAACAAGGATCGTAACATCTAGACGTTACCAAACAGAGTATAATACTGTCTACATTTGCGACATAGCATTCGCAAAACTTCACCATCGAGTCCTTTGCGCACTCGAAAACATCCGCGTAACCTTTTAAATAACATTACGAATGATCAATAGTACTTTTTCTTTGCTCTCTACGTCGCTGACCTTGAGTGACCTTGGTCCGGGACCATGACCCGGTCATTGGAATCACCTTGAGGCAGGCTACAGTCTTACCTGTTCAACGAGAATACTTTTATTCACTGTTCTTCATTTTATTTTTCGATCAACCGATACTTATTTTACTTTGTTGTAATATGGTATCTATATTGGTATGAACTATGTTTACATAGATTGTGAACAAGTGTTATGGTAATTTTATTTGTCTTCCGTTACGTCTTTCTAAGTGTTTGAAATTAAATGATCATTCGGTGCGACAGGTCGACGACCTTCCAAACGATAGTATCATTTCGTTACATAGTTTGTAAGATTACTTTAATATCTTCATTTTAATATTGTAATAGTCTACGCATTTTTAAAATCGATATCATTCAATTATTGGTTGAAGTCTTATAGCTTCTCTATTTACCAAAGAGTACCAGATAATATCAAACAAATCCGAAAACTACCACAGAATGCCAGAAGATACCAGAACATGGCAAAAAGAAAATACGAAAAGCCTTCCAAAATATTAAAAAAGAAATCCAAAAACACTAAGTAAACATTTTTATTTCTGAAATTGTAATGCATAGGAAACTTCTGCCAGACCCGTGCTCCCAGTATTAATTGAAAGTATCACGGTTTCGGGCCGAAGAAAAACCATTGTTTTGATCGAGGAGACCTTGCGGAGGGAGGAACCCGTTTTCTCTTCCGCCAACGTGCTGTCAGAAAGTTTCCATTGGTCCTTGATCGGTGGAGTACACGCGGGTTAAACGACTCCATACAGGGACGTGCGCCGTCTCCCGCGTGAGAAGCAATGGCGAAATCATCGTTTTACTGCCAGACGTGTGACGGGCACACTCCTCGGTTCGCTCGTTTACTAATTAAAATGTGGAGCCATTCCCCGTGCACGGGATGGCGTGACCGGAGCTTGTCCATCGCGTTTTTCTCCATCGCGGCATTGAGAGAGCTGCATCCGCAACAGGATGCAACCAAATAATGGGAAACGACACACTGTTTTGCCTATCGGATCCTCCGTATTTTAGACTCGCTCAGGGACTTCTAGTTTTTTTTCTGGACGGCTATCTGCGATCTCGGAATTGTTCGAGACGATGCAGCTGGATGCACTTTTGAAACGCGCATTACGGAGATTGCGTTTAGCAATAGCGCTTATCAGAACGCGAATTCTTCCACTATGAACATGCACTTCGATACCCGGATCCACGATTTCTTTTGTTTCTTTTGTATCTTGGAGTTTCGTTATGTTCGATTTTCTTTCGTATCTTCAGATTTCGTTTCGCTCGATTTTCTTTCGTATCTTTCGGTTTTGTTTCGTTCGATTTTCTCTCGTACCTTTGGGTTTTGTGTCCTTCGCTTTTCTTCAGCTTCGCTTTAGTCACAGTTGCGAAAGAGCATTGCACGTACTCGATACGGAATGTTACGTGCCTCGTAGAAAACATGACGCGCAAAATGTAATTTATGAAGTTAAATCAAGAAAGAACAAACGGGCCACTAATTACGATTTTTCTTCAATCGAAAGAATTGTCCTTCGCGGTAATTCTTCGCCTGTTCTCAACTAATTGTTACAGCTGTTGCAGCTGTTTTCTTAGTTCGAGTGGTTACACTTCAAAATTTTCTGACTTTCGGCTTTTTATTCTTCAAGCTAATTCTGCTAACACATTTATCGCTAATCAGTTTGAATAATTAGATACAAATTTATTACACCATACTTACATCTATTAATTTATGTATTTTCATGTACTTTCTCGTTTTTTATCGATATTCAATATAATAAATAATAATAATATTACGACAGATGACCGAATGAGCCATAAGGAAACATTATTTCAATATTACTGTTTGGTCTCTAGAAATAGCCTATGGATCAGTTTACCGAGTCACAATATAGAAAATCGATTTCGCGGAACAAATTGGCGTTGCGCGATCGGTAAAAGGACGAACGCGTCCAGGCGAATCCCGGCGGTAAAATCTGGCCGGTTTTTGACGAGGTGCCAATTTCGCGTGGGCGGAAGCGTCGGAATCAAGGAAGCGGACTCCTCGGATAGCCCAGGCCGAAGAGAGGACGAAGCGAGGAGCATCACTCCGTGAAGCGTGACCGGCGTTAGTTATGCAACGTTTTGTTGCCTCGCGTCCTTGTTGCCCCGCATTGGTATTATCTTGCTTAGAGCGAGGAATCAATTACAATTTGTTGCCTTGATGATGATATCTTGTCGAAAGGTGAAGGAGACCCTTGGCGCGGGCGACGTGTAACACCCGGCATCAATATGCTGGCGGGGTTTTCGGAAAGAGCCGAGCCAATTTTCATTTGATCCACACAGATGCGAAACGAGGTCGTAGGAAAAGTCGCGAAACCGAGGAGAAACCGTTCCTCTTTCTCCCTCTTTCTCTCTCTCTCTCTCTCTCTCTCTCTCTCTCTCTCTCGTTTCTTCTTTTATCGCTGTCGTAAAAATAAACGACGGGAACGTAAAGCTGTAGCCACAATGAATACCTTTTTAAAGAACTGACGAAAAAGATTCTTTGCTAAAGCATTTCATTAAGTTGACCCGACTTACAAAGAGTTAAACGAATTAATGGCTCGTGTGAAATTGGATTCTTCCTATCTCTTAAAGTCATGTTCTTTATCGAATACGACACGCGAACCTGCTTAGGATAGAGTGCTCTGTTTGTATATGATTTTGTTCAGTTTACATACGTTTATATTTCATTTTCCTATGTTTGGTTTTAGATACAAGATAACTAGAAATAGGGATTACAAAATGATGCGTGTTCTCAATTGATGTTTTTCTAGTCGAATACAAATTAAAAAAGAATTGATTGAGTTGATTGAATCGACTGAATTGATTGAATTGATTGATCTTATCGAATTGATCGATCTTATTGAATTGTTCGAATTCATGGAACCGACTGAATTGATCGAATTGATTGAATTGCTCGACTTGATCGAATTAATTGAATCGAATGTTAGGTGACGTTCGTGATGTTCTACTTTACACGAAAATGGTCAAGTTAAAAATATCCGTGTTGGTACGTCATAGTACACAGGACAATAGTCACGGTATCTATAACTATCGTTTCCTAAATTATTTGATGCTGTTTGAAGCGAAACGTTTTAATAATGAAGACAGGCGGCGAGAAGTGGTGTTGGCGAACGCGTTAAATAACGGTGTTCTTAAATTCTTCAAATGATTTTCTATTTTCTATTTTACACACTTGTGCCTTTCACGAGTGCATGAAATCAGCAATTTGAGAAATCGCACGAAATTGTAATAATTTATTGAACGCAATTTAAAGTGAACAATTAAGATGTCTGAAACGAATTCATTTTGTTATTCTGTTATATTCGTCGGAAATATGTCCACCGTAACCGTAGCCTAAGGCGCCGTTTGCGACTAAAACACGTGCGAAACGAGTTTTACAAAGTAGCTACGGGCTATGATATAACTCGCGACTGTGAATCATAAAATGCGAGTGTTCTGACCGCCTTTTTTTTTTGCGCGACGAGTTTCATTTTGCTCCAAAAAGGTGTTCTCGAGCTTGTACCACGATTACTGCATAGTTCCCCAACTTGGGAACTGAGAAGATTCTCTGAGAAAATTCAGAGGAAAATTCCGTTGTTCCTCGTTCTCTCTCCTTAATTTTGAAGTTCACTCGTGATTCTTCGAGTGAACCACGTTGATTTCCGTGCATCCATATTGCCGAATGTTGTACCGGTCTTTTGCAAATTACTATTATTACTAAATTTACCGCGGATAAAAAAAATGGCCACTGAAGCATTTACCAAGAAAATAAATGCTCACTGGTACAGGTAATATCAAACTCTGTTTTGAGATTTCGTGAAAGGAAAATCGTCGTTCCGTTCGACCAATCAGAGCGTCAAGCGACGAAATCGTGCGTCGAACGCTGAATATCGACGAACCTGTCGATCGACCTGGGATCGACCTTGTCGTATCTGTTTGACTGTCGCGTGGAGCAAACAGGAAGATACTTGGGAATTTGTAATTAAATAATCGTCATGCTTCCGCACGTACCAGGTATCCTCAAATAATCCATTTAATTAAAAGCTTAGCCCTTCGCAGTCCGTAATTATTTGTAAAATGTTCAGCAGTCCGTTTCTCGATCGAAGAAAGTGAGAAAAGATCAATTCAATCGCTTATTCGAATAAAAATAAACTGATACTCACTGGTCACAGGGTCGCGAATGGATTTAATTAGCCGAGCTGATACTTTCGCTAATGAGTGCTTCAGAAATCTGGATCACTGCTGCTTCGCCGGTGAAGGCACCGAGCCAGAGCAGATTCCTCGACTCGCGTTTCTGCTGATGTATAATTAATGAAATTTGCTCGATCTCGTCACGTTACGCTTCTGGAGATCGTAAATCATCTCGGAGCATTTGCCACGGTCGCGATGAAATGAATAATTCTCGTCGGTGCGTCGCCGGGACATCGGTTTTTCTGATCGATTAACGACAAGAAATGCGGTGCAAGTCGAATCTTTGGCACGGATCCGCCGGCTAAGGCGACAACCATGCAATATTCCTATAGCCGCGGTATAGCTATCGCGCATAATCGACGCACTTCTCGCACCTAGCCGGCGGGATACAAGGTTGCTCGTAACTGTGTCACTGTCAATCAAACTCATCGGTATGGATAACGCTCGTCTAAACACATGTGCCAGACGGCTTGATTATATTCATGGTCCTAGACAGGGCCACTTGCCGCCTCGGAGCCCTAGGGACTTTCCTGAGGACTATGCTGGCGGAGATGGGCCCGAGTTCATTACGAGTAGCCACGAATCTTGCTAGAGGCTATGAACGTAAATGGAGGATCTCTGAAACTTAGAGAAATTTAAACGAACATTTAATTGAATATGCTCCGAAGAAGAAGAATAATTATTTTATATTATGTGCTCCACTTCTTCTCTTTTCTATAGCCACCAAACATTTCTTCGCAAATTCTTCAAATATGGAATTACTCTGTGGTGTTCTGATTTTTATAAAATGCTCTTCCATTCTTCACTGCTCGTTACAGTGCAAATATTTAGTTTGAAAATTGTGTTTCACTGGGACATTATTGTTCATTAACTAAGAATATTTGTTCATTCATCGGAAATTTTTGTTCACTCACTAGAAACTTTTGTTCATCCACTGGTCGTTTGACGTATGTTTTACAAAAATATATTAAATGTCGTATAACAATTACAGGAATTCACTGTGGAAACAAATGGTGAACCGATCTTCCGATTAATTAAAAACATTAAAGCTACACCGACTAGTATCGCTGGATAAAATACCGGATAAAACTACAGTGTAAATTCATGAACATGAGTCGATTATTTGCAAATATTTAATGGAAGTCTCGTGTTCACAAGGAAGTACTCTCGAGACTCTGATGTTGATCGGTCCCGAATTGGTATTCAATTGATGATAATTTACTCGGAAGTCGATTATTATTTAAAGTGTTTGATCGCTATCCTCGAAGTATCTTCGTTAACACTGGAGTCTTTCAACGCCGCGAAAAAATAATTATTCGCGTCGAATCGGCGATTTTTTTTTCCTTAGGAAGGCTGTTATCGAACATGATTTCGAGATACCGCAAACATTGTGTAGGTACACAGAGAATCTTCACGGCGAATCTACTGCGCAGAGAAGATACCCGATTCCTTAACAGGCATTCGTTTTTTTCTTCGCAATATCTCGAAACATGCAACCGAGACTAATACTAATTTTGTTGACACGCGTGCTTTATGAGAAACGAGTCTATTATTAGAAAATTCCATTAACTTTTTCTGAAAAAATTGTCTGCTATAGCATTTGCGTTGGGAACAGGTGTTTCGGGAATGATTTATGCTCAATTCTTTTCACAGGTCTTCGAACGAGTAATATTATGTTAAATAATTTAATCAAATAATAATGTCTACTGCGGTCTACACAGCATTAGAATAAAAATCTCTGGAAGTTCGAGGAGTCGTAAAAAATTTAATCGACCGGATGAACCACATCAAGAGATCACTCTGGTAACTTCAACGCATGCTGTATCAGCAAAGCTACGAAAATTTCGAAGTCCGCGTTCATTCTACCGAATTAACATCTCGTTGGCACACCGTGAATCAATTGTAATCGTTTGCAGATGCATCGACTTATGCAATTATTTGAATACAATGTTGTGTAAGTTGTTGCTGAAAAATCGCCGGATTGCAGCGGCTGCGTTTGCTTAGTCATGGAAATACTCGGCGACACGCATTCGTTTTCGCACGAAATCGCGTTCCAATTGACAGCGCGAAAACATTAACGAATTTACTGTATTGTAGAGGAGAAACGAGACACTGTAACCGATCGGTAACGACGAAGCCTTTCGAGAACCAGAGACGCGCGGGTAAAGTATCGTTTAAAAACGACTCCGCCTACGCCGCGAACTATCGCGGTTTTACGTCAGGATCTCGAACACCTGTTCCGAGTTCGCTTTCGTAACAATGCTTATCGAGATTCGTTCTCGTTACGAGTCCGGCCGATCCTCGTAGGCGGATGAGCTCTCTTCCTGGTTCAGGACCGCCATATTGAATCTCTCGTAAGCAAGACGCGAGACTCACTTTTGTCCAAGATAAACTATTTTGTCCACCCGTTAATCAACGTGGTCAACGTCGATCTAACATTTCGACTCATCATCTCAGTCCTCGACTTCTCAGCCGATGCATCATCTTTTTTTTTTCGTTTCCTGGATGTGCTTCGTCAAACAGAAATCTTTTTAAGAGGAGACTCTGGTTTCGATAATTTCTTGCTTTC